>OY288275.1:80873029-82075267 GCA_958450335.1 Hibiscus tridactylites | reverse complement strand
TTTTGGGAATTAGGGTTCATATGGAAATTTGGGTTTTTAATGGGGTTTTTCAATTTGTTTTGATAAATTGTATTGGGGTTTTGTTTAATCATGTCAAAATACACATTATATGTTGATTTGGTTGGATTTTGATGAATTTCCGAAATGGGTCCTTAAACCCATTTTTGAGGTGTCAAAAAGTTGATTTTTGGTGGGTTTTAGGGTGTAATTAAAGGGCTGATGGTATATGTATGCTAAGGGGATGATTTGGGACCATTTAGATGTCATTTGGGTGTTTAAAAACATGTTTTTCTGCTGGGTAAAATATTAGTACGAAAATGGTGTTTTGGAGGGTTTTGGGTGAGTTTTGGGGGTTGTTTAAGGTGGGGTTTGATAGCCCAATGGTAGTACTATGGTTAGGGATTGATTTGGGATCATTTGTGGGTGCAATGGATGTTGGAAACAAGGTTTTTGGAAGAGGTATTAGGGCTGTCCGAAATTGCTAAGTATGGGGTTTGGTCATGACTTGAAATGTTGGGTCTGATATTTGAATTTGTATTCCGGGTTGATATTTTGATGTTGGGCTGATTTGAGGATTATTTGAATTGTATTGAGGTTGTTTAGATGCGAGAGTTTGCGTTGGAGGAGCTTCGGGAAGAAATCCGGAAACTTGAAGGTGATGCTTGCTTGGTAGTTGAGCTTGGAGTAGAGGTGAGTGGTTATTGTTTTTAAATGGTTTTAAACATTGGTTCAAGCATGTGGACCTAGGTTGGGCTTGGTAAACCCACCTAGAGTTGAGGTTAGGGTGGTAGCCTAATCTCAAGCTTAAGTTTAGGAAACTTTGGTTGAACTTCTAATTGTTTGTTATGCCTCTTAATTATATGTGTTTACGGTAGTTATGTATATTGTGTTATACATGTTGTTGAGGCATGGTTTGATGCATTGCTATGCATGTGGATTGGATTGTGAATTATGCATGATGATGATCATGGTGAGTACAAGCTAGGCATGGTATTGGGTTGTGAAATACATGTATGTGAGACATGATATTTGATGCTTTGTCATATGCATGTAGCTATGAAAAATGGATTGCGTTTAATGTTGGCACTAGTATGTTTGGGTACAATGATCGATCATTAGGATGAGTGTGCACACAAATTGAGTCAAAACGTACGTGGCCTTGGTGGCGTTAAGGCACCAAGGAGGAGTACGGTGATGTAATATTCCACCGGAAGCTTTTATATTTCTACGTGATGATGAGTGGAATCCCATCCGTAGGGCATGTGGCGATGAGTGGAATCCCGCACATGCAAGGACCGGTGATGAGCGGAATCCCACCGAGGTAATGTTGTTGTTGGAAATGCGTTCCAACGGGTTATCCGCGTATTCGGGTCATAGCTAGGTGCCAATATGAGATTGTATGTATATACCAATGTGGGATTATGCTTATGTGCTTATATGACATGAAATGTGATGTCCTTATGAATTGATATATGATGTGGCTAATGCTTTGGATTATGTATCATGCTAAGTTGAGCTTATGGTTGTTGAGCATGGCATAATGTTGACTATATGTTCATGCATCATGTTCATTTTGGCTTATGCGGATCGGAGGTAAGAACATGCATTTCATTATGGAAATTTCTCGTGCTTGGACCCTGCATTGTCGAAGGTTTGTTTTATGAGCTTACCCTCACTAAGCTTTTATGCTTACGCTCTCTTTTGTTCGACAATGCAGATAAATAACTTATGGGTGGCAAGGGCAAGGAAAGGTCTCCAAGTGTTGCTTTTGGTGAGCTCAATGTATGAGTTTTAAGTAATAGATTGTAATAGTTAAGCAATGGGATAGGTGTTATTGATTTGAGCTTTGATGTATATCGTTGTTGGCTTGGTTAGTGGATGTCTTGTCTGATTGTAAATATTGCTTATGTTACATGCCATGAATGTCTACGTGTTTTGGTTGCTAAGGCATGAAATCTTAAATGCTTGTATGTCCATATATGCATGAATTGCTCTTTGTATGAATGCTATGTATGGATGCCTTGTTAATTGCTTGGTTGCTATCTATGGTTCATGTATGGTTGTTTAAATGATAGTATGTGCAAGTCTTATGAGTGTTAATTCATGCCTTTGGTCCTTTTTAAGCTTTTATTTGTGTCTATGCAGGATCTTAGTGTTCTTCATAGTTAGGGAGTCATTAGAGTTAAGCAGTAAGTGCTCCCTGCACCTAGGTTTCGAAACTATGGGTAAAGTTTCGAAACCTTTGCAAATCTTAGGATTTCTGGACATTCTGCCAACCAAAGTTTCGAAACCTTTGGGGAAGGTTTCGAAACTATGGTCAAAGGTTTCGAAACCTTACCCAAGGTTTCGAAACTTTTGGTGAAAATTGAGTTCCAAAGGTCACTGCCAGCCAAAGTTTCGAAACCTTCCCCAAAGGTTTCGAAACCTTGACCCAAAACTGCACTGTTTGACCCTTGTTGGCCTGTTTGAAGAGAAAAACACATAGGTACTAAGATGCCTTTAGTCAAGATTAAAATTGGGATGTTTGAATGTGGTTTGAGGGTTTGAATGTTGTCTCGTGTGATATTTTCCGCTGTTTGATCACTTGGAATTTAATACTCGAACGTGACAAGATTAAAATGAGAAAAAAAATAGGGTTGCTAACCGAGGGGGAACCTTAACGGGTTTCGCTTCGGTTTTCCCCGTGTGACCCACTCGGACCGGTCATCCGGCCAGACCGTGACGAGGGGGTTACAATTAAAAAGAACTCTGTAAGTTCTCAAGAACCAACCTAGACAAGAAGATGGATTGATTAATTTTATAAGTTTATTACCTGGAGAGCACTTCGATGATGGTAAATAAATAAACTAGTAATAATATTTCAATTTGGTAGGTTGGCTTGGTGGTTCTCCGTTTAGCCCACCATCTATTGAGTATGAGTTTGATTCTTAAAAGCAATAAAACATTTTATTTCCTTATTTTATTGCCTTTGCATTTAAGCTAATCAGATGTTGCCAAGTGTTATTATCCGATTGATTATAATTAATTTTAAAAAAATTTAGAAAATATAATTAAAAAATATTTTTTACACGTCATCTCTATATGCCACGTTGGAGTGTCACGTCAGCCTCAAACAGTCAACGTCTGCTAACTAACGTTTTTCATCCAACGAATGTGAAAGTTGAATAAATATCAAACGTTAGATGCTTGTTTGCACCAAAAAAAGAATAGGTATTGAATTGACCAAAAGGTCAAACGTTGGGGGCTATTTTTAACTTTATGCCTTTTTTAAATATAGAAATTTAATGTCAAATTTTATCAAAGTATAAGGACTTACAACAGATTTTGGCCATTAGAATCAGCTGCTTTAGAATCAAATCTAAATATTCTTGGTGATATTTGTGCTTCTCAAGGCGTGGGACAAGTAAGGACTTGATTATTCTAACTGTGCTTTTCGGAAATATGGGTTAACTAATTCTATAAAGCTTTAGAATTTTTGTTTTGAAAAAGCCAAATATTCAACAATTTCAGCTCTTACTTAGAGGACACTTTTTACTACAATTTTTTTCGGGTTAGATTTTATATTTGGGGCTTTATTCGAGAGAAAATATTTGATACATTTAAGTGATCATTTTCACTATAAATATGTATATTTAAACTTTAAAATTTAGAATTTAAATTCATAATCTTAAATTTTAAAATCAAAATCGAAGTCCATAAATTTTAAATTCTACACTAAATTCCTAAATAATAAAATAAATTTGTATAAACTTTACACCGACATTGCATCAAATATTTTTTTATTTAATTAATTTGTGTGTTTATAAACGTTAATTAAAACCTATTAATCTAAGAAGGAAAATGTTAATCGGTGTCTAATAACAACGATGAAGTGACTTGATATTTATGAAAAAGAAATAATATGTAAAAATAATGCATTGAATATAAGAAAAAAACTTTATTTAAATTTAGATGTTTTTATTTAGTGGAAGGGAAAAAATGTCGCACTCTATCTATTTCTCTCATTAATATTATTCCATGCATAATTTTATCAGCATAATTATCATTGATCATCTTTGAAAAGAATATGATGTTCCAACCAGAGGTTTAGCTTCTCCAATTGATTGATAATGGGTCTTTCCTCATAGAATAATTTTTTTTATTATAAAAAAACTACTTTTTTTTATAAATTTCGTACAACTTTCTCATTATTATAGGGGAGAAGTCATAAATTTTGTCTAGTTGTTGGGCAAAATTGGTTTAATATTGCATTCTAAAAAATTATTTTAAAATTTATAGCATCCTCAAAATTATTTTCGAATTTATAACACTTTCTACAGTGTATTTTGAAGACTGGTTGCTCTCAATCCGATTTCAACAAAAAATAATAAAAAATTCATGAAATTAACTTGCTTTCATTCTGATTTTAAAAAAAATATTAAAAAAACCATAAAAACATCTTGCTTTCAATCCCACTTCATTGCCAAAAATATTAAAAAAAATCATGAAGACATGTAGTTTACAAGCTTGATGAAGGCGGACTGCAAGCAAATGATTTTCATCATTTTTTAATATATATTTAATATAACATTCGAAAATAATTTAAAGGTTGGCATAGATTTATAAATATTTTTTAGGGATGCAATATTGAACCAATTTTGCCTGTTGTCGGAATAAAAATAAAAAACAGAGGGGCAAAGTATTTTTGTGTTAAAATATTTTAAATATAATTATTAATTCTTAAAAGGGCCAAAATGTAGTTTTATCATGTAACTATGAACCCTATATTTAATATAACATTCGAAAATAATTTAAAGGTTGGCATAGATTTATAAATATTTTTTAGGGATGCAATATTGAACCAATTTTGCCTGTTGTCGGAATAAAAATAAAAAACAGAGGGGCAAAGTATTTTTGTGTTAAAATATTTTAAATATAATTATTAATTCTTAAAAGGGCCAAAATGTAGTTTTATCATGTAACTATGAACCAATAGGGATTAGATTGGATTACTAAAATTCTAAAGGGACTAAATGAATTAAACAAGTTGACTAAGCGGTCATGACCCTTACCTATGCCTGGAGAAATTATATCATGAGTCTTTCACATTACGTTATTTATGAGACCAACCAATAAAATAAATATTTTATTAATTTTTTCATGTCATTTTTTACCAAGTAAAAATTTACTTAGTAAAAATTACTTTTAGATCTGATTTACAGTAAATATGAGTCAAATATTCACTTGGTGAAAAGATAAAGGGTAAACTATGTCAGGTATCACTGAACTATAGGGGGTGACCAGTTTTTACCACAAACCTTTCAATTGGTCCAAACTTACCATCAAACTTTATTTTTTGACTCGTTTATACCACCCCGCCGTTAAATCGTTAACTCCGTGATGACATGGACGCTACACCAAAGCGACGTTGTTTTGGTGCTAAATGACCCAAAGCGACGTCGTTTTGCTAGAGAAAAATATGTGAATTTGTGCACTCAATGAGATTTGAACCTGGGGCCTTAAGCATTAAAGTTAACCTTCTAACCACTAAGCCAACATAATATCTTTGATTTATTCCTAACCACTAAACCCTAAAACCATAAACCTATTAACAACCAAAATAGATGGATTTGGAATTTAAGTTTTAAGATTTTGGTGAATTTTTGGGTCTTTTCGTAAATTTTAGAAATTTTATTTTTTTTAAATCATTTTTAGTTTTGATAATAATATATTATTTATTTATATATTTTAATATTATTTGTTTACAAAATAAAATTTTAGGGTTTAAAGTTTATAGTTTAGGGTTAGGGCTTATGGGTTTAGGGATTAAGGTTTTGTCAAATTTTGGATTTTTTAAACAAATTTTGTTTTGAAAATTAGTCTTTTAATTTTTATAATAATATATTTATCTATTTATATATTTAATATTATTTATAATATAAAAATATTTATATATTTTCATTTTATTTATTATTTATGTATTAATATATGTATACCGATATTTGAATATTTTTATATTAAAAATAATATATTTATATTATTCAGATAAAGTAATATTATTTATATGACAAACTACAGTTTGGAATATATATTATTTGTGCTAAAAATAATTTAATAATATTAAGTTGGCTTGGTGGTTAGGAGGTTGTCTTTGATGCTTGAGGTTTTAGGTTCAAATCATTTTGAGTGCACAATTTCATGTATTTTTCTCTAGCAAAACAACGTCATTTTAGGTCATTTAGTATCAAAATAGCAGCACAAAAACGATATCGTTTTGATGCAGCGTGCATGTCATCACGGAATTAACAATTTAACCACATGGTGGTATAAACGAGTTGAAAAATAAAGTTTGGACCAATTGAAAGGTTGGTGGTAAAAACAGATCACCCCTATTGTTCGGTGATACCTGACATAATTTACCTAAAAATAAAATATAAAAAATAAATAAAATATATACATTTTATTAGTTGATCTCATAGATAATTTGATGACATGATTCATGTTATAATTTCTCATGTACCTGACTCGCCCGGTCACCCTCAATTAGTCCATGTCATTCTCATTTATAGTTTCAAAACGTAGAAAGAAAATGAAATATTATACCATTTCATCAATAAATGAAGATAATGGTTCCAATAATGACTAGGGTTTGAAAGAAAAATTATTCTATATCATTTTCATATTTATGTTTTGGATAACAAGAGGGATTATTCCGTTGAGAATTAAGACTTTATAACTTGCATTTCTTAGCGTATATGTAACATAGAAGATAAGTAAATTAAATCGCTATATATATAATAAGTAAATTATATTTTCTTTTTGAAAATATTTTTATTGTTATTTTTTAAAAATAATAATAATTTATATTTAATGTTTTTTATAAATTGAAAAAATGTTTAATAAATAAAAATAAAAAAATATTTTCAATAATTAAGAATCTTTTGTCCCTTTTCGGTGCCTCTGTTTATGCCTCACATTAAAAATTAGTTTTGAGTTTAGGATTTAGGGTTTAATATCAGGGTGCGTGGTTAGAGTTTAAAGAATTTAGGGTAGAGTGTATTTTTTAGGATATAGGGCGTAGGGTTTATAAAAATATATATTAAAATTAGACATTGTTAAATAAGGTGTAATTTACCAACAAATGTTGGGTGCATTGGTAAGACACACTGTAAAAGGACACAAATTAGAATCTTAGAAATGATATTGTTGGGACTTGAGAAGGACAATCTTACATCTCAAACATGACATACATATTAAAAAAATAATTCAACTATCAAATCAGTAATTAACCTAAAATGTCGAGACCCGGAAGTAATCCTATAAAGGGAACTGATACATAACTATCTGGAGTTGTCGTAATCCAACATTTTTCATTTTCTGCATTGAATTCCAATTCCACCACTTAGTAGTGGGATGGTCAAAACTGGCAACCTTCGCTTACCAACAAAACATCATGTTCTCATGCTTATTTGTCCAGCTTTGGATCAATATTATATTTAGAATTTTCCCCAAAATATTATATTTCTTTAATTATTTTTGAATTTATTATATTTTCTACAGTAATTTTAAATTCGAATTACTTATATCTCGAATATAAACAGTATTTTATTTTTTGAATTAAGAATGCCAACTCTTTTGAGCGGATTTTTTTGACATTCTAAGGGTTAGAATTCAAATCTTGATATTGTTACTCCTTAAAACTATTAAGTAATCAAGGTCGAGAATGGGTGGGAGCACAAGAGGCAGCCGAAGCGGCGGAGTGTACGGCAGCTGGAGCACTAGGAGGAATGCTGGTGGGAGCGCAAGAGGCAGCCGAAGCGACGGAGGAAACGGTAGTTGGAGCACTAGGAGGAATGCTGGAGCACCCATTTTCAGACGATTGGGAGTGTCCATCTTCATAGACAATATAAGCAAAAGGATTCATCCACGCACCTTGAAGGAAGCGCTTAGCGGATATGGAGTTGTGACAGACGTTTACATTGCATACTGGAACTGGAAAAGAAGGAACAAGCCAGCCACCTTTGCTTTTGCTTGTTTCAATAGCAAGGATGAAGCCTTAAGGGCGGTTAAGGACGGAAACGGGAGACTGATGGACGGTTTCAAGATCAAAATGTTTCTAGCTGACCAGAAAGGTAGTAGCTCTGATATGGGTAGGAGCAGGGTGTTGCGTGGAACCAATAAGGTGTCAAACAATGATCCTAATCACAAGGCAAGCGATCGGGAGGCTTGGGCTAAGGTCTCACGGCGTGATGCGAGATCATTCAAGGAGGTTCTGTTGGGGGTCAAGACTGGTAATTCTAAAGAGAGCCATGCGGCCGAAAAAGAAGGGGCGTATGTGATGCAAGAAGGCCTGCATAAACACAGTTCATCGGAAGAAGTGTTCACGGTTCAGTTTCTTGATAAGAAGGATGCGATCGCGCAAGAGGCCGAGCCTGGTTCGTCGTTTTCATGTATTAATCTCTACAACGATGGTGTAACACCCCAAAATTACCCCCAATTTGTAAACCCTAGATTAGAAAATTTCTAATTAAAATTCCTAATGATTTGAGGATTTTGAGTAGAAAAACCTAATTAAATTATACGGACCTAATTGAGTTTATATCGAAATTATGTTGCTAGATTGTGTTAATTCGGAATATTAGTGACCATTGTGAGATGAGGGTAAAATTTGTTTCCCTTTTGTAAACCCTAGTTATTTTAAGGCCACGCCTTGTAATTTATCCTTTTGTCCCGAATATTTAAACCCCTCATACCCAATAGTAATCTCTTTCATCTGCCATATTTTTCCTTCTGTCGTTTGCTCTCAAAACCTTTTTTTATTTTATTTCTTTACTTCTAATCTCGTCATCAAAGCTCCGTCCACGCTGTGTCCTCATCGCCATTCTTTACGTCTGCACCTGATCCGATTCTTTATGTGTTGAACCCTCAGTTTTTATTGTCATTGATGCATTAAAACCAATGGTTCGTTTGTGAATTCACAACTCGATTTGGAAAAACCCTTGAACCACTGCCCTTTTGTGAGATATTCTTCTACTGTTTTTGTTTTGCTCCTTAAATCCCTTCAATGCAATTGATTTCTAATATAAGTATTATCATTAATATTTCAAACATCGTGTTATATATATATATCATGTGCCTTATAACTCATATATATGTTGCTACTGTATGTGTTCATGATCAGCATTTTGTTTCTCTCTCTCTCTCTCTCTCTCTCTCTCTCTCTATATATATATATATATATATATATATATATATATATATATATATATATATATATATATATATATATACGGTTATTATTTTATTTTATAATAGTATATGTATATACGTTTTATAATTCAGTTTTCAAAGATTCCATGTGGATTTTCATGAACACACTATTTGTCTATACTGCTTATGTTCATTAAATCATTATATTTTTATTCTAATTATATTATCCTGATTCAAATATTGTTTTCCAAAGAGAAGTAATTCTCTAAAACTATTGATTTATTTCCTGATCATAGATATGTATTTTATCTCATCGGACAATTCAAAATCTCAATATTTTGATGTGAACCAACCCATACTCCTAACCAATCTATTTGACTAGTCTGATCTGAACTATTCGATTGATTTTGTTCGAACCGTCTCTGCTTGTACTACGAGGTTTTCACGTACTCATACAGTTGGACCTAGTACTTCTGGTCGTGGAAAGTGTGTCTTTCAGTAGATTGAGTTTGCTTTGGCTAAGGTGTGTTCTCTGCTTGTGCTACATTATATGTGTTGATGTTGTGTGATGTTTGATTGTGAAATATGTTGTTGCTATGTGATGGTTGACTATAAAATATGTTGTGATCTGGACTATGTGATATGTTGTGATCTGGACTATGCGATATGTTGTGATCTGGACTATATGATATGTTATATGTCATTCTGTTAAACATCATACATTGGATTATGAATAGTTAATTATCGGACTAAATGCTCATGCATTTTCGGACTAATGATGTTGCATTCGGATTAAGATCGGAATATTCATATCATATCATTCGGGTGGGATTTGTACGGAGGAAGTTCAGTGGTTTCATCCTTCGGGTTGAATTCCACTTCGGATCAGTGGTTCCACCCTTCGGGCTGAGTTCCACTTCGGATGGTGACGATGTAGAGAGTGGTTCTGGGGAACCTTACTCTTCGGACGGTGATGTAGATAGGTTCATGACATAGACTTAGGTGCATCGTGCATTGCATATCTGTATATTCGATTGACTGTTGAAATGACTATGTTGACTGTATGATTCCTGTGATTTTCTGTCTGATGCACCTTAGAGACACACTGAGCTTAAAAGCTGACTCCCCCTTAATTCTTGTTTCAGATTCTCAGACATAGGAGTTCGGTACTTGGAGGACCACAATTTATCATATTTATTTCAGTTTTCAGTATGGACATTTCGAATTTATAAAGTTATTTTATTTTAGTTATTATTTTGGGATTTATATAATTTCGGTTACTTATACATTTATTTGGGATTTTTAACTGTTTTAGCATGCATGAGAATTTTTAAATGGATATTTTGTTACTTTATTTTAGATTACTTTATCTATACGATTGCGTTTTCAAAAATATGGATTTTAATGTTAAACGACACCGTTTTTAAATTACTTGAGGGACACGTTTTCAATCTAACTTCCTAGATTCGGCCATAACCCTTGGGTCGGGTTTAGGGGGTTACAGATGGTATGGAGTGGGTTAGTTGTTGTTTGGTGGGAAGGATAAAACCAATGTATAATGAGGAGCTTGTGCAGGAGGTCCTCCGTTCCGATGGTCATGAAGTTAAAATATGTGAGTGGCATGGGTCGTTGGTGGTAATCAAAGCTGAGAATTTGGAAGGGGCAAGAAAACTTTGGAACGATAGAACGGATTTGTTACGCCTATGGTTTGATGAAGTAGAGCTACTGGTTGGCTATGATGGCAAAAGATGGGTTAAAGTTTTGGTTGAGCTTGTTGACGTGCCATTGCAGCTCTGGAATTCTGAGTTTTTTCTGCAACTCGGGAAAAGGTGGGGCAGGGTGTGCTCGATTGAAGATGAAACTACTGAGCGTATTAGGTTTGATAGGGCCAAGATATTACTAGAAGTGCATAATGTCTCGGATATTCCCGAAAGAGTCGGCGTACTCTTCAACGGGGTTCTCCGGCGTATTACGGTGACAACCCATGTGTCTGAGGAAGATAGAGTCTTCATTGATGGCGGTGGTCCGGGAGGCCAACCTCCGATGGGGTACTGCGACGATTCGTGGCCCAATATTGGCAGTGATGTCGGTTTTAATGACTTGGAGGAGTCCGAGGCAAGGGCTTCGGCTCGAGGAACTCCTATATCGCGGGGTGATTTTATGGCGGCCGACAGTGGGGTCCATTTGTCAGGGGAATGTTCTCTCAATATGGATATTGATATATCGGGTGTCAATCTACCTGACACAGGGCTTCACGAGGTGCCTATTAATTCAACCGGGTCCATACCGTGGGTTGGTACACAGGCTATTGATGGGACCCGGCCCATTATGCCCATGGTTGACGATTCTGATGGGTCGAAACTCGTTGAAGTTGAGGTGGGTTGTAATTATAGTAGGGGTGCCACGGATATTGAAGTGAAAGACACGTGTAGGGGGTTGGTGACACGCACTAGAAGGGGTAGAGGTGGTCTGAGAAGCGGTTTTAACAAATCTTATGCTTTGGTAAAACAAAACAGATCAAAAAATTACAGAGGCCTTCACATGAATAGCAAGAAGATCACTAAACGAGCTAAAAGGCTTCGGCAGAAGAACATGACTCCTCAATCTCCGTCTATTTCTGAACACGCAGATCCTGTGTCAGAATCGTCTAAAAGAGTTGAAGCTTCTATTACTTTGGATATGGGCAAGCAGTTAGGGGTTACCTTTGACGCTACGGATGGCCAAATTGTGGAAAGACTGGCTATGCTTGATGATGTCGGGGTGAGCAACAGGAGCTAATTGGGGTGTGGTGTCTATGAGGTATGCTCGCGGTATCTTATTTTCAATGAACTCATTGGTTTTAAGCTGGAATTTAAGGGGTTTGGGTAGGCCTGAAAAGGTTAGGGCTGTTATCAATCTTTTGGGGGAAGTCAAAAGCAGGGTCTGTTTTTTCCAAGAAACTAAACTCAGTGTTTTGAAGCCTTGTTTAAAAAGTAGATTGCAAGGTAAATGGTTTGGTGGGTTAGAATGGTCGCCGGCTGAAGGTGCGTCTGGAGGGTTGTTAACGTTGTGGGATGAAGGTTTTTTTACAGCAGAATCGACCGTTGTCAATCGAAGGTTTATAGATGTAATTGGTAATCTGATCTCGGTTAATAAACGCATTTGCTTGATCAACTTGTATTCCCCTAACATATCTGGTGACAGACGGCTGATTTTAGAGGAAATTTCGGTTTTAATTGCTAATTCTCACTGCCCTGTTGTCGTTGGAGGAGATTTCAACATGGTGTTGGATGAAAACGAAAGACAAGGGTCTGATTTTTGGGTGGATAGAGGTGCAATGTTGAAATATTTTATTCATCGTAATGCTCTGATTGATCTACCGCTAGAAGGGGATCGGTTTACTTGGTTCAGAGGCGGCTCGGCAAATGTTGCGAGCAGGATCGATCGAATCTTGCTTTCTCAAGAGTTTGTTCAGTGGTTTCCAAGGATTTCCCAACGAGCACTTCGTAAAAGTCTATCCGATCACAATGCTATCTCGGTCGGGGTGGTTAGCGGTAAGAAGAGCAGTGGCTTTTTCAAGTTGTTTTCTCACTGGCTGGAAGTACCGGAAGTTATTCAGATAATTGAGAATGTTACATTGAACTCAAGGGGCAAAAAATTAAGCATTATGTTAAAGAAGATTAGGGAGGCTATCAAACAGTGGGTTGCAGATTTTCGGGCAAACAAGCAAAATAACATTCATACTTTGGAGGATAAAATTGCGTCTCTGGAGGAGCAGGCTCGCGGTCAGGGTATCAGTGATATAAACTGCAATACATTGAGAAGTTTAAAAAACGAATTGTGGGCTGCATATAGAAGGGAAGAAAGGGAATGGCATCAGAAGTCTCGCGAGAAATGGTTTGTCGAGGGGGATAGAAATACGAGGTATTTCCATGCGGTGGCCTCGCTTCGGCAGAATCGCAATCTCATTCACAAGATTGAGTGGCAGAACAAAGTTTATTCTGAGGAAGAACAGATTGTAAAAATCTTTGGTAATGTATTTAAACGTAATTTCAACTCATCCTCCACATTACCGGTAAGGAGCTTTGACTGTCGATTGAATCAACTGAGTGATGCCTCAAAAATGTTCTTGGAAGCGCCATTTACAGAGAATGAAATAAAAGATGCCATTTGGTCCGCGGAGGGCAATAAAGCCCCCGGACCTGATGGATTCAATTTAGATTTCTATAAGAAGTGTTGGCCGATTGTGAAGGACAAGCTGTTACAGTTTTTTAATGCTTTTTATGATGGGAAGATCTATGACAAAGGTTTCAACCACTCTTTCATTGCGTTGATACCAAAGAAAGAATCACCAGTGTTGGTAGATGACTTTCGACCAATATCCTTAGTCAGTAGCGTCTACAAAATATTGGCAAGAGTGCTATCGCGAAGGCTTGGGAGAGTTATTCATGAGGTTATTGGCGAAAACCAATTTGCTTTTATTGCGGGAAAACAGATAGTTGATTGCGTGCTCATTGCCAATGAGGTGATAGATGATTTGAAGAGCAGAAAGGAGGAATCAATCGTATTCAAAGCTGATTTTCGGAAGGCGTACGACTCAGTTGAGTGGTCGTTTCTTGAGATGGTAATGCTGAAGATGGGTTTTGGACTTAGATGGAGGATGTGGATGAGGTTGTGCCTTTCTACTGCTATGATTTCGGTAAAGGTCAACAATAAACAGTCTGAATTGTTTCCCATGTGTAGGGGCCTGAGGCAGGGCTGCCCTTTGTCTCCTATGCTTTTCAATTTGGTGGGTGAAGCACTCAATTCTCTAATCAATAAAGCTGTGCAGTTGGGCATCATTGAGGGTGTCAAAGTTGGCAAGAACGGACTGCCGTTGTCTCATATCCAATTTGTCGACGACCTCATTATCTTTGCAAAAGGTAAAAGAGAGAACATGTTAAACATTAAGAGGGTGTTGAGACTCTTTGAGCTTGCGTCAGGTCTGTGCTTGAACATGAACAAGACTTGTGTTATTGGAATAGCTACGAAACCGGAGTATGTCACTGATTGGGCTAAAGAGCTAGGCTGCTTGGTTGGCAAATTACCATCTAAGTACCTAGGAATGCCGCTTGGTGCAGCAAGAAATTCGCTTCAGTTGTGGCTGCCAATTGTGGATAAGGTGCTGTCGAGATTATCGAGTTGGAAGGGGAGATGTTTATCCATAGCCGGAAGAATTTGTCTGGTAAAATCTGTTTTGAGTTGCCTTCGAACTTATTATATGAGTATATTTCAAATGCCTAACTCGATAGCTGGAAAGTTGAATAGTTTGTGTGCTAAATTCATTTGGGGATCGAATTCGGAAAAGCCTATACATTGGGTTAAATGGCAGGATGTGTGCAAACCAAAGAATCTTGGTGGTCTAGGTCTTGTGGATGTTGGTCTCAGAAATCGAGCGCTTCTAAACAAATGGACGTGGCGCTTCGGTATGGAACCTGATTGCTTATGGAGGAGAGTTGTTAATGCCAAATATAATTTTAGCACTAGAAGCTTAATGCCCACGCACTCGGATAGTAGGAAAACTTCTTGGGTGTGGAGGAACATTACTAGGCCGCTATCGAATCCGAATGACGAGTTCACTAAGGATATTCTTTGTATTCCTGGTGATGGTAAAAGGATTAACTTTTGGGAAGATAGGTGGACGGAGTATGATTCTTTAAGAGAGTCTTTTCCGAGGATATTTAATCTAGCCTTAAAACAGGTTGGGGTGGTAGCTGAGTTTGGGGATTGGTCAAATGGTTGCTGGGTTTGGAACGTCAAACTTCGAAGAAGGCTGTTTGTGTGGGAAAAGGAGATTTGGGAGGATTTTCTTAATACCATCAACAAGTTCTCATTGTCAAGCCTATCCCCTGACCGTGTGGTGTGGAGGGGAGCTAAATCGGGGTGCTACAGCTCGAAAGCTCTATGCTCGAGATCGAACATTGCCACGCAAGAGTCGATTAAGTTTTGGAGGTTGGTTTGGCCTAATCTAGCACCTCCAAAGGTAGAGACTTTCATGTGGAGAGCGGTGCTAGGTAGACTACCTACTTCGGATGCTTTGAGGAGGAGAGGAATTGCATTTGAAGGTGAAGGCAGATGCGTCTTTTGTGGTGAGTACAATGAGTCAATCAATCATATTTTCTGCCAATGCAGGGTCACTTGGAGAATTTGACAATTTTGGTGCGCAAAATGGGGCATTCATTTGGTAATCCCTGAAAAAATTAAGGACTTCATTGTAGTGTGGAATTCCACAAAGGTCAGGAAAATGGCTAAACAAATATGGGCGATCGCGTTCTTCGGCATTGCGTGGACGATATGGTTGGAAAGAAACGAGATCATCTTCAAGAAGGCGAGACTATGCGAATCTAAAATGCGTGACCTGCTCTTAATTCATATTGGACAATGGTGTAAAAGTAAATGGCCGCAGGCCATTCCTTCCCTCAATGCGTTTTACAGCAATCCCCAGCTGTGTACCGTGGTGGCTAAGAAGTAAGCTCAAGCACCGTGAATTGTGTCGCGTGTTGTAGAGACCGTTGCTGTAAAATGTCTTGTTGGCTACTGTTGCTAGTCGATTATTGTAGTTGCAGGGGTGTTTTAATTTTGGATTGTTGTACATGTCTGCCTTAGAGGTGGGCATATATGTGGGTTGTTCATCGTACAATAAGGTCAGATGTATGGGTACATGCTGTATGCTATTCTCCGTATGTTATACTAAGGGCACTCTTTTCCCCCTAATTAGGATAAGAGGGGGTTTTTAATGAGGCCCGCAAATTTTCAAAAAAAAATAATCAATTAATCAAAATTAATTCGATTTTAAAGCTATTTATCACACCGGGCAAAACAATTAACTCATTAACTAATAACTAATTTTTAAATAACTTTTAATTAAACAGTTAGTTGAAATTAATTCAATTTTAACTTAATTATATTAAATCCAAACGTTAATAAATAAATAAATAAATAAATAAATAAAGTGGGTCATATATCCGTTCAAAAGCATCTAATTACATAGAATTGACTACCATTTCGGCAAGGGGTGTACTGGTTTCTCCAGAAATTGAAGGCGGTCCAATTTCACTTGAAAAAAAAAATAGGAATTAGATGCTAATTGTCCACCGCACGCCATTTTCTTTATTTTTTTAAATAATTATAGTTTGAAGAGTATGAAAAAAAATTATATATAACCAAAGAAATTTAAATTTTAAACACGCATTGAGTTATTAACTGTAGTCGCATGAAATGATTAATTGAGTTTTATGGTCACAAAACCAAATAATAAACTTATTTCTCTGTATAAAAAAGCTCTATATTAATTGTATCAAGTATAGTCGAGGAAATTATCATTCAATTAAAATTCTCTTTATTTTTTATTAATTAATTATTCCTTTTAAATTTTAATGAAAAATATAATATCAAACATTCTTTATTTTTTAATAGATCTTTAATTGTTCAAATACTAAAAAAGAATCCTAAATACATTGACCTTTGCTCGGAATCTAGGCGTCTGCTCCGCCGTTGATGCGGAAATCTGAGGTGTTTACGATGGTTTAAAGCAGACTTGGTGGTTGGGTGCAAGGCAAACAACCGTGGAGTCTGATAGTATACATGCTCTAAATCCATTACGGATCACGGATCGATCGAGCAATGCTGAATACTTTCGCACTTTTTGAAAATTTTAATTTTTATATAATTTAAAAATTATATTTATATTTTTATTGATGATCTAATTTTATATCTATACCTGCAATAAAATTTTACTTCAATCCCGGACTATGCATGGAAATGGAATTAATTATATATATTGAAATTTGGATGAAAATAAAGAAAAGCAGGAACCTTATTCCCCTTCAATAAGGGTGGAGGAGAAGCGATGACCAACAGAATTTGAATCAAAGGTGGTCCTTTAAAGACAACATTTAATTAAACTATTAATTATTCTTACAAATGTTCTTCCCTCCCACTATATAAGAAACCCAGATTTCATCAATTACACTCACAACCAAATATATATTTTTTATAAAAAAATTGTACATTTTTTAAAAATATCTCTTGTAGTTCTTGTGATAGGACTTGTTGTTGGCAATCTATCCTTTTAGAGGGGTGAGGGTTTCTAAGGCACAATAATGAAGGTATGATTAAATTAATTAAGCTCATTTTGTTTAATAGTTTAGTTAGTTAATTACCATGTCTTTTTGTTCATTAAGTAAAGATTTTTGCAGATAACTACAACAATCACAGCAAATAAAACAATAGTAATATTTACAGTATAATATATTATTATCTTTTCTAGAATTACTCCATCTAATCCAAATTACTACTTAGAAAGAAATGGTTGGTGGGAAATTAAACATTCATTCAGTTCAAATCAGATTACTTACAATAAAGAATATTTACAGTGCTGCAAGAAAGTAGAAACTGCAGTTATGTCTTGTCGTTGGAATCAGAAAAGGTTAAGTGAAGCCTGTAGGGAAATGCTATGCCGTGCCTTGTTTGTGGAGTAAACACAAAGATTGGAGGGAAAAATTAGTGATTTATTGTATTTTTTAAGCACAGGAAGAGAGACAGATAAGCTGAGTTAATAGGTTTGACTAAACCGAGTTGTCTCTGGGGCCAAGACATTGAGTGTATGTCATTTACACCACGTGCTATTCTCTGCAACCCTTTTTTTCTGAACAGCAACAGCGCCTATATATGGACTCCACCCCATTGCTCCTTCAACCCCAAATTCAATCCACCCATAGCTCTGAAGCTTTGGGGGGAGTGTTCAAATCTCAGTTTCAGTGCAAACAACTGTGACTGCCGCCCATAACTAGCCTTTCATGCATCCAACTTTAAACACTCTACTTTGATTTATTTACGGCCTTAATTTTTGTTGGGATTTTCTTTTTTTCTTGAACAAAGATGGGAGACGACGGTGCCGGAAGAAACCACCAAGCTTTCGACCTCTCCATTGGTGTGCTTCCACAAGGTGGCTCCAAATGCTTTGACGACGATGGCCGTCTCAAGCGATCCGGTACGGTTCCACCTGCATGTTTTATGCTTCTTTAAAATTTACTTTGATTTCTTCAAAAAAGTCTTAATCTTTCACTGTTTTCGGATTTGCCAGGAACCGTATGGACTGCTAGTGCTCATATTATTACTGCGGTCATTGGCTCTGGGGTCCTATCCCTGGCTTGGGCCACGGCTCAGCTGGGATGGGTGGCTGGTCCGGTAGTGATGCTTATGTTTTCTTTCGTAACTTACTACACCTCCAGTCTTCTTGCTGCTTGTTACCGCTCTGGTGACCCTGTTAATGGCAAGAGAAACTATACTTACATGGATGCTGTCAGATCAAACCTTGGTAACTTTCACTTCCATTACCAAATTGGGTTTTGTTTTTTTAAATGTTTTGATCTTTAACATCTTTGTTTTCTGCTGTTACTTTTGCAGGAGGGTTTAAAGTAAAGATATGTGGGTGGGTTCAGTACTTGAATCTTTTCGGAGTTGCCATCGGATACACAATTGCATCATCAATTAGCATGATGTGAGTTCCCAGCTTCATACTTGTTGATTTAATAGGAGAATAATTGGATTTTCTTGAATTTACTTGGGGGCTAAATTCTAAAGCTGTGTGTGTTTTGATATATAACAGGGCTATCAAAAGGTCGAATTGCTTCCATGCCAGTGGTGGCAAAAATCCATGCCATATGAACAGCAACCCTTACATGATTGCTTTTGGTGTTGTTGAAATCATTTTCTCTCAAATTCCTGACTTTGATCAGTTATGGTGGCTTTCCATTGTTGCTGCTGTCATGTCTTTCACTTACTCCATAATTGGCCTTGCCCTTGGTATTGCTAAAGTTGCAGGTATTTACAGCTTCCTTGTTTCGATTCTTCATTTTTCCCGATACTTTTTTCGAACATGTATAAAGTGTTTTTGTTTGGTTAATTTACCAGAAACTGGGAAAATCAGGGGAAGCCTGACAGGGATAAGTGTTGGAACTGTGACTCAAACCCAAAAAATATGGGGGAGTTTCCAGGCACTTGGAGACATAGCTTTTGCCTATTCTTACTCCCTTATACTCATTGAAATTCAGGTATTATATATTTCCCTTTACTCTAATAACTTGTTTTTCTCTTGATAAACACATTAGAACTTGTTGAAGTTAAAAACAATATGGTGATTTTATTACAGGACACCCTCAGGGCTCCACCAGCAGAATCAAAGACAATGAGAAAGGCAACATTGATAAGTGTTGGAGTGACAACCTTGTTTTATATGTTGTGTGGTTGCATGGGATATGCTGCTTTTGGAGACTTGTCCCCTGGAAACCTTTTAACTGGTTTTGGGTTCTATAACCCATTCTGGCTCCTTGACATTGCCAATGCTGCCATTGTGATCCACCTTGTCGGTGCATATCAAGTTTACTGCCAACCCCTTTTCGCCTTTGTCGAGAAAACCGCAGCCGAGAGGTTCCCAGACAGTGAATTCATTAGCAAAGATATGAAGATCCCGATCCCGGGTTTCCGCCCTTACAATCTCAACTTGTTCCGGTTGGTTTGGAGGACGATTTTCGTGATCATTACAACTTTGATCTCCATGCTCCTTCCTTTCTTTAATGACATTGTCGGACTCCTCGGGGCACTTGGGTTTTGGCCATTAACAGTTTATTTCCCGGTTGAGATGTACATTTCACAGATGAAGATACCAAAGTGGAGCACTAGATGGCTTTGCCTTCAAATCCTTAGCATCGCTTGCCTAATTATCAGCATCGCAGCCGCCTCCGGTTCAATTGCCGGAATTGTTCTCGATCTCAAGTCGTATAAGCCCTTTTCGACAACCTACTAGTTTGGTAGAATCGAACCATTTACACCATTGTGGACAACGTTTCAAAAAGGCAAGGGAAAAGTAATGTTTTAGGATAAAAAAGAAAGGTCCATGTTCATATGAAGCCAGAATCTGTAGTTGTTAATTACCTTAAGTTCAACAAAAATGGAGGCCATTGGTCACCATTTCAACTTGTAACTTTTCATATCACTCGATCCAAATGCAAGAAAAGAAAATTCGAACACAACTTTTTCTTTCTTTTCCCCTGCAATATAGCAAATTCTATTAACACCAACACCGTTGGAAGTGCCCATTTTGTTCAACAGTGAAACCACCTTGTCTGCAAACAGAGACAAAAGTCTTTTCTGCAGCTAAATGTCTGACCTGGCAATAAAGATTAGAGAGATGAGTTACCGAGCTCGACTTTAATACAGTTCAGTAAGCATATGTTTAGAATTTCGGTATGTATGTTTTTATTTTTTTTATTTTAATGGTGTTAATTAGTGGCCATGGCCACAAGGATCAGATTCTGATTATGAATCAGGTGGTGAAAGGAAGCTGACTTCAATGGCTCTCAAATTGGATCTTCAACGACTACCTTTAAGAAACAAAGGAACAGATTGAACACTTCAACCCTGGGAAAAGCCAAGAATTTGGAGTTATTAAAATGAAAAAGGCTATATAAACATATGTATTTTCAAGTTAAAATCTAAAATCTAAAATTTTAATCATAAACCTTAAATTCTAAATCTATAACTCATAAACCTTAAACTAAACGTTAATACCCTAAATAACTTCGTGTGTAAATTATCCAAAAAAAAATGAAAAAGGCTTACTAAAAAAAATATAAACTATACTTTTTTCTTTAAATATTTAAATTATTTTTGGGTGAATATTTGATACATTTTAGTGTAAAAAATTATATAAACATGTGTATTTTCAAGTTAAAATTTAAAATTTTAATCCTAAACCTTAAATTCTAAATCTCTAACCCATAAACTTTAAACTAAACGCTTATACCCTAAATAACCTTGTTTGTATTTTTTTTATCACCACCGATGTATAAGATAATAAACTATTTTTATTAGTAAGATAAATGTCTTAAGTCCAATTGTTATTTCAGTCAATTTTTAATTAAAATGAAAACCTAATTTATGATTATGAAATAATAATTTAGATATTTATTTTGATAAAAAAATAATTAAAAAAACTTTAGGCAATTTTTCCCTTTTAAGCCAAAATAAATAGTAACTTCTTTCTTCTAAAAAAATAAATAAATCCATTTGGTGGTGAAAGGTGGAGTGGCCCAGCCGCCGAGGGGAGGGTTTTAGGAGCCCGTGAGAGTGGTAGGTCCTGCCAGATTAATGGGTTGCCATCAATTGGTCCACTTTCCCTAATAATACTATCAAATTTACAACTTCCCTCTCCTCCTTTCATTTCATTTCCCCCTAGGTTAGTTGGTTGCATTTGGTCATATGATTGTTCCCTGGAAATCTCCAATATTAGAGGCACTCTTTATTCAACTTTTTCCATTTTTTAATAAAATATCACTGCCTTGATTAATGGAACAAGATATTAAAAAATTTAGTGCACCTAAGAGGTCAGTAGATTTCTTACAGTATGCATGTAATTGCAGAACCATCATTTAATTAATTCATTAATAGTTTATATTTATATATAAGTGCATGTAATTGAGGTATATTTGCTTATGTATATAATATGAAAAATATCTAAAACATTCACCTGAATAGTACTGACTGGCAACCTTGATAAGAAAATAAGGAAGAAGGAATAAAGTTTGGTGATTAAAATTTGCAGAACCTAAACAAATGGAAATCAAAAGATGATTTGCAGTTAAAGACTTCTTCACATGGCAGCACCAAGTAATTTGCTTCCATACAAACAGGAATCCAGTGATACATTGTTTTTATTATAAAAACAAAAACCAAAGCAAAATTCTTCATCTAAAGGAAATCAAGGGAACAACAGTTCCGTGTAACGGAAAATTTCTAAATTGAAATTACTGGTGACTGTTGATGATATGTAGACCTAATAGCACGACCAGGCAACCTTCTAATCAAATAACTTTTATTCCGAAAAGGAATGATACTTTAACTCAGTACCTCTTTGTTTTTGATTCAGTTTTAGAAACAGCCACTCCTGAAATCTTGTTGATCTCATAAAGTAATCCAGCTGAGAACAAGAAACTGCATTGAACATGGAATATAAAGTCAGTCATCAGTATGTATATTGGTAAAAAAAATCCAGCTGAGAACAAGAACTTGCATTCAACATGAAATATAAAGGCAGTCATCCCCACAGGAAGGAACAAAATTATTAGGAAGCAAGCTTTCCTCATTCTTAACATTTGTGTTTAGCCATAAGCCTAAAATTTGTCAATAGGATGTCTCAGGTTCAAATCCATCACCCTGGCTCCACCATGACTCTATAAGATAAATGTTCAAGTTCCAACCGTAACTACCGGTTTCTCTATCACATTAGGTTTGTTCTCAAGTGGACTTGCTTTAACATATCAAGTGAACTTACCGAATGGTTCAGTTTATGGATTAAAATGTTTCTCATAAACCATGCATGGTAGGAGCATGAAGTAGAATGCAGATGATGAGTCACTTCTTGCGACATTACCCTGTTGTGATACACACGCGGTGAACAGTGGTAGCAGCAATCAGTGCAACAGCCTCTGCTAATACAACTGCCAAAAAGATAGAGGAATTCAAGTTAGACGTGAATTCTGCAGTAAAGAAGCGATTGCATTGTAAAATTTGTTAGAACAATGTGCTATAGTTACTACTTACTAAGATAGATCCTTAAATTCCATTTTCAATGAAAAATTTCTTCTGTTAAAATTGAGAGAATAAAAGAATATTTTCATTTTATTAATTCTTCACATATTCATTAATTTACAATATAGCTATTTATAATAACATAGCTACCTATCTGTTACTAACTAACTATTAGTAACCGTCCAACTAATCAAAACAGACCAGCTAACTAATTACAACAAATACAAAATTCAATCCTCAACACTCCCCATCAAGTTGGTGGTTGGAAGACATCTTTCAACCCCAACTTGGAGATTAGATATTGATGATGTTGTGTGCCGAGTGCTTTAGTCATTACATCTGCCAACTGTTCTTCTGACTTTATATGCTCTGCTCGTATCACCCCTTCTTGAATTTTCTCTCTAACAAAGTGACAGTCGATTTCAATGTGTTTTGTTCGCTCGTGAAAGACTGGGTTCGCAGCAATCTGCAATGCTGCCTTGCTGTCACACCATAGTTGAGCTGGATGCATTTCAACAACTTCTAGTTCAAGCAATAGACCTCTAAGCCATACAATCTCAGCTGTTGTTACTGCCATACTTCGATATTCAGCCTCAGCCGAGGATGTTGCTATTGTAGTCTGCTTTTTTGACTTCCACGAAATCAGAGAATCTCCTAGCATCACACAATATCCAGTTACTGACCTTCTTGTCATAGGACATGAGGCCCAATCAGAATCACAATATGCAACCAATTGACACTTAGTCACAACACTCAAGAAAATTCCTTGGCCTGGATTCTTCTTTATATATCTGATCACTCTAAAAGCTGCATCAAGATGAGACTTCTTTGGATGCTGCATAAACTAGCATAAGTGATGTACAACATAAGTAACATCTGGCCTGGTGTGTGTCAAATAAATCAGCGTACCAATCAGTCTTTGATAAACTGATTTATTTGGTAACAATTCATCATTAACTTCATTGTCACTCAGGCCCTCATCATAATCAATAGAAGTAAGCTTCTGATTTTGTTCCAGTGGAGTCAAAGCAGGTTTAGCTCCCCCTAAACCCGAGTCTTCAATCAATTCTAAAACATATTTGCGCTGATTCACCACAATTCCATCATTGGATCTTAGTATTTCCAACCCCAAAAAATACTTTAACTCACCAAGATCTTTCATCTTAAAGCTCTTGTTCAAAATCTCCTTGAGCTCTTGAATCAAGCTATCATCATTACCAGTTATCATTAAATCATCCACATAAATCAACATTATAACTATGCTTGAACCATTCCTTTTAGTGAACATTGAATAGTCACTCTTACTCTGGCTATAACCAGCATGAATCAAAGCTTCTGTAAGCTTTAGGTTCCACTGTCGAGAGGCTTGCTTAAGTCCATACAAGGATTTTTGCAGCCTACAGACCTTAGACTCCCCCTGGCTGCAAAACCCTTCAGGCAAACACATGTAAACTTCCTCCACTAAATCACCTTGTAAGAATGCATTATACACATCCATTTGAAGCAAGGGCCAGTTGAACATGGAAGCAAGTGCTAAGACAGTACGAACAGTAACCAACTTGGCTACGGGAGAAAATGTGTCACAATAATCAACCCCTTCTTGTTGAGTGAAGCCTTTGGCAACAAGGCGAGCCTTATAACGTTCAACCTCACCATCAACCCGAACCTTGATCCGAAATACCCATTTACACCCAATAGGAACTTTACCAGGGGGCAGATCAACCACAGACCATGTATTGTTTGATTCCAAAGCAGAAATCTCCTCTTTCATAGCTTCAATCCAGAGGGGATTTTGAACAGCTTGGGAAAAGGTTTTGGGCTCAACCAAAGGAGAGGTAGAAGAAAGAAAAGACTGAGTATGAAGTGGTAAATGACCATAAGAAATTGAGGAAGAAATCGGGTACAAACCTGACTTAAGTCTGGAAGGAATGAAGATTGATAAGACTGCACATAGTCATTTAACCAGGAGGTTGTTTAGAGACACGAGAAGACCGTTGTGACTGCACAATAGAAGGACCAGCAGACTGAGGGACATCTACAAAAATTGAATCTGACAAAACAGGATGGGATCCATTTGTTGAAGCAGTAATATCAATAGAAGCATCAGAATGAGGAGAAGATGAAACATGTTCAATAGGAGAAACAGGTTCAGTAGAAGAAACAGGTTCAGTAGAAGAAACATGTTTAGTAGAAGAAATAGGTTCAGTAGAAGAAAAAGTTAGAGATAAAAAATCTGAATCAGGGATAGAAGAGTCCGGGAAAAACTGAGGAGAATTAGAAACAAAAGTTTTAAAAGGAAAGACATGTTTATGAAAAAGAACATCCCTGCTAACAAAGAATTTTTTAGAGGAGAGGCAAAAAAGAATATAACCCTTTTTAGTAAGGGAATACCCCATAAGGACTGAAGGAATAGCTCGAGGAGAAAATTTATCCTTAGGGGGAACTTGTGTAGCAAAGCACAAGCAACCAAAGACTTGTAAGTGAGAGAGGTCAGGAGGTTTATGATGAAGCATTTCAAAAAGGCTCTTCCATTCCAAAACAGAGGTAGGAAGCCTGTTGATTATATAACAGGTAGCTGACACACACTCGCCCCAAAACTTATGGGGCATATTAGAATGAAACTTGAGGGCACGAGCCACCTCAAGCAAGTGTTTATGTTTCCGCTCAGCAATACCATTTTGCTGAGGAGAATGAACACAGGAACTCTGATGTAGAATTCCAAGAGAAGAAAAAAGACCAGAGCAGTCAGAGTTAAAAAACTCTGTGCCATTGTCACTTCGAACTACTTTAATAGTAGTGGAAAATTGATTTTGGATAAGGGAAAATATTTTTAAGGAAGAGAGGAGTATCACTCTTGAGCCTCAACAAATAGATCCATGTCATCCTAGTATGGTCATCAACAATTGTTAAGAAAAAACGATGTCCACTATGTGTAGACACTCGATATGGACCCCATAAATCTAAATGAATCAACTCAAAAGGTGCAGAGGCACGCGAAAGACTATCAAGAAAAGGAATCCTAGACTGTTTAGCAAGAGGACAAATAGTGCAATTATGGAAAACCTCACTATGCAGCTTGAAAGGATGCAAAAAAAGAAATCTTACTCAACTTAGCAACAAAAGAATGCCCCAATCGAGCATGCTACACCTCAGTATTATTAAAAGTAGAAGAAGCAGTACAAGTAGAAACATTACATACAGGCTCAGAAACAACAAATTCAGAAGTAAAAGAAGCAGAATTTGAACAAGAAAATGAGGACACACCAGCACCTGAAGAATTGAACAAATAAAGACCATGTGATTCTTTACCAATCCCCAATATCCTTCCAGTGAAGAGCTCCTGTAAAACACAAAAGTCAGGAAAAAAAAACAACACTACATTGTAATTCTTTGGTTAATTTTGAAACAGAAAGAAGATTATGGGTAAAGGTTGGTATGAAAAGAACATTGGTAATCAAATGAGAAGAATCAAATTGAAAAGAACCAACGTGAGAAATAGGTGCGGTTTTACCTGGGTAAATGAACAGACTTGGATTGAGAAGCACATGACAAAGGAGAAAGTAAGCTATGAAGATCAGACAACATATGGTCGGTGGCGCCCGTATCTTGGACCCACTGTACACCCCTTTTAGCAACAGAAAAACAACAAGGGGTATTCGCAGAAGCAATACCTGCCATGTTAGCCGCAGAATCAGTGGAAGGAACTTGATTTAAAAGGCTCAAAAGCTGACTATATTGATCAGGAGTGAAGGCAGGAGCACTAGGAGGCAATGAATTTCCAGGAGCACTAGGCAAAGACGGATTAACAGCAAGAGCAGCAGAAGAACCCCGTGTCTTGGTGAACTTGAAATCAGCAGGAAATCCATTCAATCGGTAATAGTTTTCACGCTTGTGACCTTTGATTTTGTAGTAATCACAAGAACCGTTGAAACGACGACGTTCAGGCGCGGCGGAGTACATAGAAGTAGGCTCAGACAATGGTGAAATGCCGAAAAGATGAACCCGCTGCGATTCCTCCTGAATAATCATCGAATAAGCTTGATTGGCAGTGGGTAAAGGCTTCATTAACAAGATTTGGCTGCGGATTGCAGAGTAAGTGTCATTGAGACCTATCAAGAATTGGAACAAACTCTGTTGAGCAAGATGAGAAGCATTTTGCTGGGAAACCTCACAATCACAGGAAGCAATCGAAACTAGAGAGTTAAACTCATCCCACAACAATTTGAAACGAGAAAAATAAGTCGAAACAGAAGAATCACCTTGCGATAGAGTTGAGATCTCGCGATGCAGAAAATACACCCTAGCTCCATCCCCTTTATCAATTTTTTCCTTCAAATTGGCCCAAACATGAGCAGCACTGGAAGCGAAGACAATCCCAGTTGATAGATCACGACTGACCGTGTTTAATATCCAGGAGAGAACGAAAGCATTGCAACGCTCCCACTGAGGATGCAATGTTTCATCGTAATTGGCCTTTTTGCAATCGCCATCAACAAAGCCCAGCTTGTTTTTGGCAAGAAGAGCAATGCGCATGGATCTGCTCCAAAGATTGTAGTTCTTAGCACCGACAAGTTGATGAGAAACAAGGAGACCACCAGGATTATCCGACGGATACAAAAACAATGGATGATGGAAGTCAATTTCCGATGAAACGCCCGATGGAGGCATCGAATTAGGGCAAAATGAAAAAAGAAAAGGAAAGGGGAAAAAAGAAAGAAGCAAGACGATGAGAACAGAGAATAGGGAAAGACCCAAACAGGCCCAAAAAACGTGAAGAATTAGTGGGTAACCCGGCTTACTGATACCATGTTAAAATTGAGAGAATAAAAGAATATTTTCATTTTATTAATTCTTCACATATTCATTAATTTACAATATAGCTATTTATAATAACATAGCTAACTATTTGTTACTAACTAACTATTAGTAACCGTCCAACTAATCAAAACAGACCAGCTAACTAATTACAACAAATACAAAATTCAATCCTCAACATCTTCCTATAAAGAAAAAAGTCAATGTTGGGTTTTAATGAACTTCAGTACCGATTACCGAGCGAAGGAAATAATGGATTTCAAATATCAAACCTCTGAGTTTCTTACTACTGTTTGATTTCAGTAATGAACCTCATTAACCATAATGCACTATGCATGCTATATTTTCACCAAGAAAAGTTACATGACAGTATAAAATGTTGAAAGGTTTTTCTCTCTGACGTTTCTTAATAATATCTCACAACTAAACTAATTGAAAAGAAAAGAAGAGCAGACAAAATTATGAAAAGAAGGGGCTCTACTCTCTATATGCTTACCGGCACCCCAACTGGTCCTCATCCCATTTGCCTCCTGGAAATTCCCAATGAACTGAAAGGAGAGGAGGCAAGGAAAATACAGATTATAATGCCGAATTAAGCAATGTAAGTCAAAAAAGAATGCTATCCAGTTCTCAGACCACAGATTTTAATATGTTGGCGTTTACAACATTGAAAAATACATCATATGATCAGATTAAAACAATAATTCAGAACATAACGCCAAGGATCACAAATCCGAATGACAGGAGACTCGCTGTTAGTAATAGTAACACAAGAAACAAGAGGTAGCTGATGAATCCACCAAGTATCGTGAAAAGCTCCGACGAAGCTAACTTCCCTCGATACATCTCTTGGAGTGAGAGAATGACAGTAAATAAAAGAAATGAATATAGCATCGAACTCCCTGATCCTGCCATGGCCTTTACATTGCATTCCAAAAAAAAAAACCCTTCAGTCTATAAAATAACTAAACAATATAGAAACATGAGATATTGAAATGCGAAATTAGATAAACCCTAGTGGAATGATGATATTATCTCTAACGTCAAATTTCAGTTCTCATCAAACAAAATGGGAAATCAGCTTTGTAATCCAATAAAAGCAGATCAAGATTTTAAAAAGGAAACAAAGAAATGCCAATAATATACTTTAAAAAAATCGAAATTTAAAGGCCGTAACTTTTAAACCCTAGCAACGCTCTGATCTTCCCTCTGCCGAGTGCCGATGCGTAAAACTCTGAGAAAAAGGCGTTATCAGTGAAGTTTAAAAAATGTGCAGTCAAAACCAAGGTGGTCAGAGAAAACTAAAGGGCTAAACTGTAAAAACATAATTATTTTTCTTTTTTAAGCATAAATCCTTATCGGCTATCGCTCACGCCTTTAATTGAATCAGTTTAGTTTGTATTTAAATTTAATTATAAATATTTATAATATTATCGTATTAAAATTTTATATAAATGTTGTGTATTTTAAACTCGGTTAAAGATTTAATTCAGAGTTTATGAGTTTTGTAAAGTTTAGAATTTAATGATTAGAATTTAGATTTTAAGATTATGAATTTATATTTTAATTTGAAAGGTACAATGTCAATTTTTTTTAAGGATTTTGCTATTGACAGCCCTAAGGGCTGTCAATAAGAACTCTATAAATTCTTATAATTAATATTTGTTTTGCTTTATAATTAATGTTTGTTTCACTTTATAATAAATGATTGTTTTGCTTTGTAATGAAATCTAGTAAAATGTAATTAAATACATTCCTAAAAAATTATGTTTAATTAATTTTAGGTTGTTTAATGTAATTAATACTCACTTAAAACAATTTATTGTTTAGGGTTTGAGGGTTAAGTTTTAGTGTTTGATGTTTGGGTTTAAGGTTTAGGGTTTAGTGTTTAGGGTTAGAGTTTAAGTTTTATGGTTTGATGTTTAGGGTTTAGGGTTTGAGTTTAGGGTTTAAGGTTAGGGTTTAAATTTTATGGTTTGATGTTTAGTGTTTATGGTTTGGGTTTAGGGTTTGAGTGTGAGGTTTATGATTTAGGGTTTAAGTTTGAGGTTTGGAGTTTGAATTTAAGGTTTTATTGTTTAATTAAATTAAAAAATTAAATTAATGAAACACAACTTTTTAGGAATGTGATTAATTACATTATACTATATTTGTTTAAAAAAATTAAAACACATTTATTACAAAAATCTATAGTGTTATTATTGACAGCCCTTAGGGCTATCAATAGCATAACTTTTTTTAAATATGAAAGTTAAATTTATTAAAATATTTTTTTAATGATATTACCATTTCGTGTAATGATATATAAGGAGCTTCCACTCAATGGGGGGATATTCAAAGAAAGCTTGGCAATTTTGTTTACAATGATATAGGAGGTCGAGCAATCGCGGGCAGTAAACTCGGATGAAATTTGCATCTGGAGTCGCAGTTGTGTACTTGAAATTCGCAACAGTTTAAGCTTTATTCATCTTTAGATGGCAAAGCATTTACTTGCTGAGATCAAAACCTTTACAACCAAATACGATAAAACTCCAACTACTTTTCAAGTACGAAATGCAAGTCCCCCAAGCATCTATACAGTCCTAACTCATCTCTACCTATCTTTCTGGCTATCAGATATAGCCTCTCTTGTTACAAGCCTTATTCCTCTCACCCATAGTTCCGCCATTTCTGTCCCGCCTTCGCACACAAAATGTACCTCTTTGTTCTTGGTAGTCACCACTCGGAATATTCCGGCTTCGTTCGCATCACCCTTGTTGTGCCGGTTCCTACTGAAGGCTGCACTTGGTCCCAATTCTGCCTCCCGGCATACCACATTTCGTCGATTCGACTTTCCCCACTGCAGCACTCCGGATATCCGCACCATTTTCATGTCTTTCCAGTGAGGGTTTCCTTTTCCTCCCTTGGTATGCTTCATGACACGGGCGCCACTGAGAACAAAGTTGCGAGCGAGCTCATCCAGAATCACACGTTCTGCGTCGTTTTCTAAGACGATGGTTTTTCGAGCAAGAGAGAGCGCGGTTTCCCCTTTAGCATTCTTGAAATCACAATTTGCCCCGTGTGAGATTAAGAGCTCGCACATGGGACCATGACCTTCCCTAGCCGCCAGCATAAGTGGAGTGTATCCGTCTCCGTCGGGAACATTTACATCATAGCCCCTGCTCATCAATAATGTAACTGCATCCAAATCTCCGTAGCGTGCTGCGCAATGCAAAGCATAGAATCCCCCGGCATTTCGGTTGCCTTTTTCGAGTGCCAATTCAAGCATCACCTTCTCAAACAGATCACGGTTCTGGTTCAGTTCAGACAATGTAATTGCAGTCTCGCCAGATTTATTTAACAGCTTAACATCAGCTCCAGCATACGCTAGCAGCCGGAATGCTTCAACATGACCTTTCAAGGCGGCAATCATTATTCCTGAGAAACCATTCTCATTCTGATAATCAAGATCAACGTCTCCGCTTCCAATCAGAGCTTCCAGAGCCTCAACATCACCAGTTTCGGTAACAAACATCAACGGAGAGAAAACTGATACATTGCTCGACTTTGGGATCCTTCGAACCTTTATTACGTCCAGCACTGCTTGCTGAAAACCAAGGAACCACCGGTTTGAACCGGCAATCGAACTAGCGGACTGACCAGAGATGTTAACTAAGCCAAAGTCCGCCCCAGCCCCAGTCAACACTCTGAGACATTCTTCATGCTTGTATTTTGCACAAATCATCAAAGCTGTGTCACCAGAGTCAGTCTTGGAGTTTATATCACAACCCGAATCAATGAGGGATTGAAGGGTTTCTGACAAGCCAAGACGAGCAGCCAAGTGTATTGGCCGGAACTCAGTTTTCAAGGTTTTAACTGGGCATTCTGTGTTTGCACCACAGCTCAAGAGCACTTTGACAGCTCCTGAACTGCCACAAAGGATCGCATGGTGCAGGAGGGTTCTTCCGTAGTGACGTGTCTCGAGGGTGAAGTGCTGAAGGAGCATGCGCAAGATGGCACCACTATCTTCAAAATATTCTACAGCACACCAGCTGATTGCATAGGGCTCAGCCAGTCCTGCACCCACTCGAAACTCTTCACCTGTAGTGGTGTCCCATGACCATGCTCCAAGACTTACTTTAGTGTCAGTTGGAATCCCAGCCTGTTAATGAGCCAAAGTGGTTTATAAGACGAGAACAAATAATAATAACAGAAGTATTACTCAAAGCATGTTGCTCAATCTTTGATGCAACTCTTTAAACTCTTAGGGGATTTATCGGGGAATTAATATCTTAAGGTAAACGAAGTACCATAAAGATTACCAGGTCCAGATGTGATGCAACTTATTATAATATTCGAGTTATGTAGATTCTAGTCATAAAAAAAAGCTTTGAGATTAAGCCTGTACACTCAAAAGACATTTAGTGCCTAACATTACATTTATTTAGAGTTTTGGGGAATTTGTGTAAATCACCTGTAGAAGCAAGCGAACAACCGCAACCTGCCGACTAACCACAGCAGCAACAAGTGCAGTGCAGTCAACATTTGTATATAAAGAAGGTTTAGATGACTGAAGCAGCTGCCTATGACTTGCACTCGCATCAACACCACACTGTTATTGAGTAGGAGATTATTAGATTATCATGTTGAATCTAATACAAACAACTAATATTCAGAATTACATTAAGATCTTAAAATGTACTGGTCCAGGAGGACCAACTAAATAACACCATCATGGAATTATTGGCTAAATCAGCAACAAGAGCAGCAAGGTCAAGCACCCAACTTACTATAAGGCATTAGAGTGGAAGCAGACAAAAAACTAATAGCAGCTAAAAGAGAGAATTACAAGACATTCTATTGGTTAAAACTATTGAAGTGCCCCACTGTGTTATATTACAGTGCATTTTAGAGCTTTACTCGTATAAACTGCTACAAAGAGGTGCATAAGATTAGTGGCTATGGTAGCTTTACCTTCATGAGAGTGTCAACCACTTCCACAAATCCCCTGCAGCAGGCTGTGACAAGAGCATGAATAGCAACATGTGGCCGAATTAGATCAGATCCCATAAGCAGTTCGGCAAGCCTTGCTTGTCCATGGCAGCTTGCCTCCAGAAGAGCTTCTTCGCAAGCTGGCTGAGACGCCCCAGCTTTAAGCAAAATTTTCAGAATCTCAAGGTGACCCTCTCTGACTGCTACTGTTGTTGCAAAGCCCTTGAAGAGTTTCTGGTTCACATCAGCTCCTACGCTCTGTCATATAAAAAGATACTTTTAGCACATTGATGGTTTAAGTTGGTAAAAGGAATTTAATCTATAGACATCTTATTGCAGTTAATTTTACAATAATCCTCATACTCTTTGACCAAAAAAGGGACATTATTGCATAATACTCGGGGTATTTTCTTTTCTCACTCACCTTTTTTTAATATCTCACAATGGTTCATAAGAAGAAAATAAAACAACTAGCATTGCAATTATTTTGGATTGTTCAATAGATAAAAGAAATCACACAGCCACAAACAGACAAAAAAAAAACAGCAACAACAATGATTGATAGATGGAGAAGTGTTGAACGTTCTTCAAGAAATGCATGATGATTTCAATAAAAATGGGAATGGGGGATGCATCATATATACGTGTACTGTTTCGTACTTCAAACTCAGGCCAATGGTCGGTGACAACTCAGTATGGGGCTTTCAGAGCATGTTTCTCTTGAATAAATGTGTTGGGCAATAAACTACTCGTATCTTCAATTTGCTTTAGAAATTATAATTGTGTTATCCAACAAGAAAATCTCTACTGGATTTCCTTCAGGAAAAAAAAAACGGAGTATAATCTAATTTAATTATATATATTTACATTTATATTTCCCTATCATCAACTTTCTTTGACACAACCATTCCATCAAATTTAACCAAAACAAAGGCTGAGAGAAGAGTTAAGTTTTGTCAAAACAAACTAAATTGATTCAGACCTCCTAAAATAGCAGCTCTCCAGAAACGAGAATACGACATAGGGACTTTTTACCTTAACAAAAAAGAATATAAGCCTTTTAACCATAAACGATAAGACAGCCATGTTTTTACAAAGATTTTTCTTCAATGCATTCATTTTTCATAAATAAATGTGAAAGATATGGGTAGAAGTTAGAACATACATTTACTCATCTATCTATATGTTACATACTTACAGTAAGAAAAGCAGTGAATTTGGTGTTTCGTTTCAAGACGTAGTTTAAGGAGGTGCCTAAAACAGGATTCTTGGTAGAGATTAAAAGCAAACATAAATGAAATTACTACACTGAATTAAAGAAGCTTACTTAACTCTATGTAATTTTTTACGTCATTATTCTAATGACAATTTTACAGTTGTGAAGACATTGAATCTTTGAACATATGAAAAACTTTTAGGATCAGGTAAGATGTAGCCTTAGCTTCAAAATTTTGAAAAATATAAAGAAACGTAAGGACCAGGAAACTCGGTAATTAAAAAGCGGAAGTTACAAGCAACTTTTTAATTTAAAATACTTTTAGCAATTCGAAAAATTAGAAAATTACCAAACTCGGTTGAAATTTGAATTTGAAAAGGTCAGTTTCAAAGTGAGATATTTAGCCTCCGCAACTTTTCCCCCGTAGCCAAACAAGAACTAAGCCAAAACCAAGCATTGAAATGATTCTAAAAAATAATTAAAAAACAGTACAAGCAACTCAAAATTAAACTCTTAGAAACGAAATGCAAAGGAGCTTAAAAGGAAATGACTACGGAAATGCGATTATTGAAAACTGAAATTTCAAGTAAAAAGTGGAAAAACAAATCAAGCTGATAACCAAAACGAAGAAAAATCGCTGTAAAAACGCAATATGAATGGAACAGTTTGAATCACGAAACGATAAACCAAACAGAAAAAAGAAAAAACCGAAAGTTTTGGATTGCATTACCAACAGTTTTTTTACGAGAGCGACATTTCCGACGTGAACAGAAAGGAAAAGAGCGGTGACGTCAGTCGTAAACTCCTCATACTCGACGCGGACCTCACTCGGCGACTCTTCTCTCGAAACGACTTCGGTCTTCCTCGTTTTCAAGCAAACGGCGCCGACGAAGTTGACGTCGACGAACGGATCGGCGATGCATTCGAGAGCGGACCTCAGATCGCCGGATAAAGAAGCTTCGAGCAGACGCAGAGAAACTTCGGCCTCGTAATCGACGGGAACCACCTGTCTACTGCCGGAAAACACCGTCATTGTTTACACGTGGCAGTTTCTCGAAGGTAGCACACAAAAGCCGATATGACTCCAGGTGAGAAATGGCATGCGAAAGATGCGCGAGGCTCGAGGGAGGAGAAGAATAAGAAGAAGCAGCTCAAGCAATTTAAAAAAGGACAAGGAAATCGAAAGAAGTGAGCGCCAGAGAGTGAAGCGAAGAAGGTGGCTTATTTATTTGAGATTACATTTTAACCACGGTTATAATTAATATGGTAAGAGATCGTGGTAAAAATTTGAGGAGATTGCGAGATGGGCCCATGATTTACCGAGTAAATAAATTGTGGGTTTGAGATCTCAATTCGGAACCGTTGATAATATTAACTACATCTGTTGTAAAAAAAAAAAAAAAAACTAGTAATAACTAAATCAACAAATTTTTATTTATTTAAAATCAAGTTAAATCCTAAATGTCTAACTAAACCATTTAAAATCTTAAAAAATACTATTACTTAAATTAAATTTCAAGAAGGGATTAGTAAAGATGTATGCACATCGTTTATATGTGAATCATTCCTTTAATAATTTTTATAATTTATTTCTATTTAAAATAATTTCTTTCATGATATAATTTTCAAAACTAAGATTAATAGTTTATTTATTACAAAATATGTCCATGAATGGTGGAGTGAGAATTTTTTCCATTAATAGTTCAAATTAGGGATGGTAGTTTTTTTATCATATACTTTGTTTTTAATGGTTGTTATTGTAACAATTTGATGTTGGTGAGTTTGAAATTGTTAAATTCATTCTTACTTTTAAATTAATTAATTAGAAATCCTGAGAAATATAAATAATTAAATATTATATAAATTTTTTATATATATATTTAATTATAAATATATAATTGTTGTTACACAATGTAATGTATATTCAGATTTACATTTTTCTAAACTTTTTATCGGGCCTAATTATAAATTTAATTCTTTTACTTAACGGAAATTGAAAAGTCGATCTCTCCACATTAATTTGTCAAAATTTGGTCATTGTATTTATAAGAACCGAGGAATTAGTCCAATTGAATACTAATGTTGAACCTCAATATTAAACTGCAGTTAAAATATGCTATAAGTCCTTGTACTCTTTATACATTTAAAATTTAGTCATCTTACTTTATTTTCAAGAAGTTAGTTCATTTACATTTTAGATTTAAATATTAAAGTCCAATTATTTACATCGTTAAAATTGTTATGTTTAGTTCATTGATGTGATATTTTGAAATAAATTATAATTATTGTGTTGAAGGTTGTTGATCTGTTTTTCAAAAAGTTTATTTGTAAAGGGTGGTTGCAACACTATCTCAGTTTGTTGGTTCTGTTAAAGCTCGCCCCTTTTGGTTAACATATTGGTTTAATTTGTATCAATATGTTAGCCCATTGGGCTATAAAAACAAGAGAGTCCTAGACTTTAGCTATCGTGTTTTTTGTGATATTGTAGCCCACATTTTTCTCAAGAGTCTTTTAGACTTCAAATGGGTTATAGCTGGTAAACACTTTCTAGAAAAGCTCTTCACAATTAATAAAATGATTGTTCCTTGATTTTCTCTCTTCTGATAATAATTGTTGAGTTCATCTTCTTTAAAATTCTAAAGGTCAGATTCAATAATTTCAAGATGGTATCAGACTCTCAGGTGTTCCTTTCCTTGCTTCCGTTTCTTTTCAATCTGTGAGTCCGTTGGTCATCTCGATCTGTTTTCTTCCATGTTTCTTCTTTCTCTTTTCGATTTCTTCTTTTCTCCGAAAATCATGTCGAGCTCGTCTGTATATATCTCCATCGATGATGATGCTGCCAAATTTGTGTCTAAAAATACTCGTGGTTTTACAAACAAGAAAGTCAATATCTTTCTTGATGAATCCAACTTTCTTGTTTGGAAACAATAAGTTCTCCTCACTGTAAGGAGTCACCGGCTCGAGAAGCTTCTTAAAGGCACTATGACTGCTCCTCCAGCCAAGGTTTGCTCGGCTGACGGTACTTTTGTTGACAATGACGACTATGAGGTGTTTGTGGCGCATGATAGCTTTTTGGCTTCGTGGATGTTGTCAACCAAGAGCCCTCACTTGCTCTCTAATTTTGTTGGTGCTGAAACATTTACCGAAGTTTGAAAAGTTATGGTTTACTTCTTCAGTTTAATATCCACCACCACTGTAATGAGCCTTCATTTTTGGATTCGATCTATTAGAAAAGGTGAAGTGAGCATGTGTGCATATATCTCAAAGGTCAAAGAGAATTGTGATGTATTGGCCTCATGTGGCAGTCCGATCTCTACCACAAAACATATTGCGTCCATTCTCAATGGGCTTCCGATGATGTACATACCGTTTATGGAGGTTATAACGGTCTATCGAGAACCGTTCACGCTTGATGGAGTTACTACAGTGTTAATTGATACTGAAGTGCAACAGCTAATGTTCGATTCCGATTTGCCAGTTCCTATGAACGCTCATAACGTTCAGTATTCCGCTTCTACGAAGAATCAATCTAGAGGTGGTTCCTCTCAGAGTTCTAATCGTAACCAATCTGAAAATGGTGGACGTGGCCGGTCGCGAAATCGATATCAGTGCCAGCTATGTGGCAAGATGGGTCATCATGGGGATTGGTGCTATCGCATATTTGATAAAAAGCTTTGCTGGGTTACTGCCATGCCTCGCAATACTGAAGGGTCCTCTTCTGTGAATACTTGTTCTGTTGATAATTCAGTTGTGTCTCCTGCTTGTAATGTTGCAGGTCTGGTGTCTAGCACCAGTTGCACTCAATGCACCTAGTCTCATTCTCCAACCTGAACTGGGTCTCGTGAGCCTTGGTTTATCGACACAGGGGCCACCCATAATGTCTCGCCTTATGCTTCGACTGTCCATCGGTACTGATTATTCGGGTCTAGGTAAATTACTTGTTGGCGATGGTAAGGGCTTAGTCATTTCTAAAATTGATTACTCTACTATTAATTCCTCCTCCAGAGCTCTTATGTTACATGATTTGCTTATTGTACCCTGTGTAACTAAAATTTTGCTTTCCGTCTCTAAGTTTGCTAGAGACAACTGGGTGTACTTTGAGCTTCATGCGGCTCATTGTGTCACTAAAGAAGAATTATTACGAGAAACAGAGAAGGCTGGCTTATATACTTTTAATAAACACATTGGTGCTACTGGTGCCGATACTAGTATAGAGTCAAACTTAGTTCAGAAGAATGTTACTGCTAGTATTACTTGTGAATCAAATTCTGTTCAATGTGTCAATAATGATGTAGATATGTGGCATCGTTGTCCAGGGCATCTTGCTTTAACAACGATGGCTAAAATATTGAATACATGTAATGTTTCCTTACAAGTTAATCAAATGACAGTTTGCTCTGCTTGTCAACAAGAAAAAAGCCACAATTGCCCTTTACATCGTCTACAATTGTCTATGATCAACCATTTCGTCTCATTTTTATAGATTTTTGGGGCCCTAATCATGTCTCTTCTACAGGTTTTTCTTACTATGTGTCATTTGTAGATGATCACTCGTGACACACGTGGCTATTCCTTCTGAAAACTAAGTCTCAGGCGGTGTCTGCCTTCAAGTTGTTCTTAAAGCTCGTCAATACTCAGCTTGGGGCAGTTATAAAAGAAGTTCAAAGCGACCGGGGTGGAGAATTTCGAAGCCTTTCCACCTTTCTTGTTGAAGTTGGTATATCTCATTGTGTCACGTGTCCTCACACGTCCGAAAAAAAATGGTGTCGTTGAGCGCAAACACCGTCACGTGGTTGAGCTTGCACTTACCCTTCTTGCTCAAGCCTCTATGCCCCTTCGATTTTGGTTGTTTGCTATGGTTAGTGCAGTCTATTTGATTAACCATTTGCCTGCAAATGTGCTTAATGTGATATCACTGTTCGAGAAGATCTTTGGTCGAGTTCCAGATTATCATCTCATGAAACTTTTCAGCTTTCTCTGTTATCCCCATCTTCAACCATTTTAGAAGCATAAGTTAGAGTTCTAGTCTCAACCCAGCATCTTTCTGGGCTATAGTCCTCAACACAAGGGCTATCGGTGTCTTACACATGAGGGTAAAGTGATGATTACTCGTCATATCATTTTTTATGAGTTCTTCTCTTTTGCATGTGTTAAGTCAAGTGTGATGGGGTTTCTTCTCACAAAGTGAATTCAGGGATCTTTCAATCTGTCCCTTTACATGTAGTGCCTGGTGCAAAAGCCCATTCTCAAGACTTTGTTAAGGTACATTCTTCTTCCACTGATCCACAACTAAGTCCAATAGCTACATCAAACAGTAATGGATCAGTACCTGTTGATACTTCGACCAATCACGCAGAGGTATCGTCCCCTATCTCTATGGTTCATGTTGATTCACAACCGTCACAAGCCGTTGAATTGTCTATTGCTACAGACCCTGGTGCGATAGGTTCTGGTACGCCTCAACTTACTTGTACTGGTGCTGGTGACTCACAGATTATACATGATAGTGTTATGTCCATGGTTAGTCCTAATGAAGAGGGTAATGTGCTTCCTAGTAGCACTAACGAGTATTTGCCTGTTGGTCCGCCTCTGTCTTCTGAAGATAATGTCCTTGATGCAACAAGGGATTCACAATCTGTTGTGAATCATGAGACCACAAATGCCCACTTCATGGTCACTAGAAGCAAACATGGAATCTTCAAACCCAAAGTTTTCTCAACGGCTATGTCTCTAGTTGATGATATTTCCCCTGATATTCAACATGCCTTGGAGCCTCCTACATGAAAATTGGTTCGTAATGACATGTGGAAATTGATAGTGTTGCCAAAAGGTCGTCAAATTGTTAAGTATAAGTGGCGGTTTCGTGTTGCTGACGGTCTAACCAAACCGCTCTCAAAGTTATTTTTTCAATTATTTTGAAAAAAATAAACGTTCACTCAGTTTGTTAAAACTTGACAGTTAAGGTTTGAAAAAGAGATGGGAGAAGCATGGAGAATGTTGAAGGTTGTTGATCTGTTTTTCAGAAAGTTTGTTTGTTAAGGGTGGTTGCAACGTTATTTTAGTTTGTTGGTTCTGTTAAAGCCCGCCCTTTTTGGTTAAGAAATTGATTTAATACGAATCAATATGTTAGCCCATTGGGTTATAAAAACAAGAGAGTCCTAGACTCTGGCTATCGTGTTTTTTGTGATATCGTAGCCCACATTTTTCTCAAGAGTCTTTTAGCCTTCAAATGGGTTACAACTGGTAAACACTTTCTAGAAAATCTCTTCACAATTAATAAAATAACCGTTCTTTAATTTTCTCCCTTTTGATAACAATGGTTGAGTTTATCTTCTCTAAAATTCTGATGTTGTTTTGGAAGCCATGTAATAAAAACAATGTTATAACGAACTTAAATTTAATAAAAGAATTTTAACGACGTTAATAATTTACATGTAAAGTATATGTTCAAAAGCAATTTTGAAAATAAAACAGAGGACTAAATTCTAAATGTTCAAAAGCTACAATAACTTGGAGCATATTTATACCTTAACTTGTTGATATGAAAATCAGTGGGATAAAGTTGGAACGATGAATAGATGAAACGGTGCAAGAGTTTTAGGATAAAGTTGACCTATTTTTTAATATCGAAGGGTTAATTACTTAATTTTGCTCAATGATTTAGAATTGGGATTAAAATGATAGAACATATAAGTGTGAAGGACTAAATGTATTATTATACCAATTTTAAAACTACCCTATTAACATCTCCGTTAACAATTAAACTTCAAGGTGATAAAAATTTGTAACTCCATTGACGAAATTGAGTTTTTTTTTTAATTTATGACTAAAAAAAGTAAATAGTTGAAGAACTTGCAACTTTCAAGCCTGACTGAATTAATCATATTCAACTGAAAGTTTGTACAATTTGTATAATTTAATCTCCAATCGATCTCAACATGCTAAATATTGGATTAATTCATAATGACACGAGTTTTAAGGGTTTAAAAATTAAAATAATAATTTAAATGATTAAACGTGAATTTGATCCAACTTTCAAATATAATATACATGTATTTGTATGTGTTATTATAGTATGGCAGGGAATTTTAAGAGGGATGGTGGGAGAAGGGACGAGATCATTGGATTCTTGTACAAAAACTATACTTGCTTCATTATTGTCGTGTCTAGCCCATCACCTTAGTGAGATCATATCCAACAAAATACAAAACTCATAATCAGTGCATTATTTTATATATTTTACATGATATATTTTAAAACAAAAACATGGACAAAGTATTTGTACAATATTTATATATGTATTTGTACACGTATTTAATTCATTAATTAAATTTTATGCTTCAAACGTTTTTTCATTTAAATAATTAATGAGTTTTTTCATTTATAGAAAATATACATGGTTACACCCAAACTTTCTGTTTCCCCATTATTTCGGAAATACCTCTCAACACTTTTATATTTAGTATGTTCGAGAGGTAGTTTACGATGATACTCCTTTACGAACTTGGACATTTTTGGAGATAAATATTACCGGAGCTCCCAAGGTATGTTGGGAATAGACATTGTCAGCGATGAACTTAGAGGGGGTTGTAGGGGCGAACGCTCCCCTTAAAAATTTGAAATTTTTAAATAATTTAAAAAATAATAATTTTCTATGTATTTCTTATTGGAAATTTATTTTCGACCCCTGAAAATTTATAAGTTCGTCTCTCCTAGAATTTTATAGATTTGCCCCCTAACATAAAGTTATGTGTCTGTCTCTTCACAGTGTCAGAAGCTATAATAACCACATCCACATGACCTACATGCAAAGCTTAACATTTGGAGGTCAAGCCTGTCTCTGTCAACTCCTCCATAGATTGTTATAGAGTCTGGCATCGTCCAATCACCAATATTTTCTGGCTCTCTACCCTAAATCTATATGAGTGAACAACTTGAAATCATTATCAACCACCGTATTTTTTCTCTCCACTTTTTTATTCCGCGCCTCCTCATTTAGACATTAACATACACAAATTTGTTAATTAATTATAATATATAGTAGATGTAATCTATCAAATAAAGTAGTATACATATAAACAATATATGGACAAATAATTAAGATTGACACTGAAAGTTTAATTATACAATGTTCAAGTTCAAAAAATAGATTAATAATAATACTGAAAAACTGAAAGAGGTCACCTATACGATTATAGTGTTTGACCTAATGACGGCTCCGACTATTCCGGAGTGTGAAAGACCTACCGATGGTAACGAGAGTTTAAGGGGTTTTACCGTAACGGGAGGCCAGCCGCCGGGAGGGAGAATGCCGCCGGGAGGGGGACTTCCGCCAGTGGTGGCTGGGCCTTCTTCTGATCGTCAGGAAGCGATAGCGGGGCAGGAGGATTTGAATATGGACCAGTCGATACCTATGGAGGTGGTTGTTTCGGATAGCATGGAGGTTGGTGGTGCTGGGGGCAAGGCGCTGGCAAATACGGTGTCGCCGGACGAGGCGGGGGATGCAGGAAAAAGACCGGCTGATGATGGGAATAGGGGCAAGTGGTCCTATGCAGATATGGTTGGACGTGCGAGCAGCAATGGTGGTAGGCACAAAGCTGGGGTGGCTACCGATAACATTCATGTTTTGGATTCGGATTTCTCGATCGATCGTAGTGGATCGTTCCCGAAGATTAGATTTTCTGAGCGCGTTCATGCGTCTATTGATGAGAGTATGAAGCGAGCCGTGATTGTACGACTCCTTGGGCGTACAATTGGTTATAAAACTCTTTTGTCTCGAATCCCTAGTCTGTGGGCGCCAAAAGGCGATTATCAAGTTGTTGACCTGGATAACAACTATTTTCTGGTGAATTTTGAATCAAATGAGGACTATGCGAGGATTCTTTCAGCCGGACCTTGGACGATATATGGAAGCTATTTAACAGTGCAGCCATGGTCCCGTTCTTTCTCGACATCGCAGAAGCATCCGTCGCAAGTGATGGTGTGGATACGCCTTCCGGGATTGCCATATCGGTATTACACAAAGGCTTTGTTCAAGTTAATTGGGAGTATTATAGGTACGATCATTCGTATTGATTATAACACGACGGCGGGGGAGCGAGGTAAGTTTGCTAGACTTGCGGTGCTTGTGGATTTAAATAAACCATTGTTACCTTGTATTGGCATTGATGGTTTTACGCAGAAACTTGAATATGAGGGCTTGCACCACATTTGTTTTAAGTGTGGGATATACGGACATTTGTCGGAGGGGTGTGGCAAGAATGTAGGACTGGGACCGGATACAAGAGAATTGGGAGTGGAACAATCGAGTGATAAAGTGCCAGCTCCGGAAGCTAGTACGGACAGTATTTATGGTCCATGGATGGTGGTTGACGCTAGGAAACGGCGGCCTAGGAGGGTGGATGGACAATCTCAAGGGGCTGGAGGACATAATATTGGGGGGTCTCGGTTTTCTATTTTGGAAACTGAAGGCAATGTGCATGAGAGGGAAGGTGTTGTTGCTCAGCAGGGAGTAGCCAAGGTGCAGTCCGGGGATGTGAGCAGGGTCCGTCGGGAGAAGGAGAGGGTGACACCAACCCAGCGTCCGCACGGTAAGGAGGTGCTGACAGCTGCTGCAGAGGTTGTTGGGGATTCTGCGCGGAGTAGCGGTCCGCAAGTTGTCGTGCAGGCTGCTGCACAGCGAACTCCATTGGCCGACGTTTCAAACGTAGAAAATAGGGTGCATGGGGGTACGAAGGTAATTTCTTTGACTCCGAACAAGGAGGCACATGTTCAAGCTTATCAGCAGGGGTGCTGGAGGCACTGGCGGCCACCGAGTAGAGGTGTGGCGAAAGTCAATGTAGATGGGGCACGGAGTGCTAGAGATGGAACCGCGTCATGTGGGGGAGTGATCCGAGATTGGCAAGGGAATTGGATTACGGGATTTGCTCGTTTTATTGGTAATTGTTCGGTGTTTGAGGCGGAACTTTGGGCGGTGTTCGAGGGCCTTAAGTGTGCGATGGGTGTTGATGAGAGGAAAGTAATAGTAGAAACTGATAACGCTGATGTGTTTCACGCTTTGTCGGGATCATCTCCAAGGACGTTATCTTCTTCGTTACTTGTTTCGATCCAGGACCTTGTTACTCTACATGGTGAAGTTGAGTTTAGGCAAGTTTGCCGTGATGCTAATCGAGTGGCGGATGCGTTGGCAAAATTGGCGGTACGGGATTCTTTTGATTTACATGTGTTTACTTCCTCGCCTACTGAGGTGTTGGATTTATTAAGGGAGGATTGCTCCTAGCGTTTGTTTTTACCGGTTCGAGTTGTTTTGAAGTTGTATGGATTTTACATAGGTACTCTTTTCCCTCATTAGGTTAGGAGGGTTTTTAACGAGGCCTATGTTAATCCTTTTCTTTCCATTTATCAAAAAAAACTGAAAGAGGCCAAAAATTAATTAAACTATAAAAAGTTTAGAGTTAAGGTAAATTCATTTATTTTAAAAGTAGTAGGGGTTTAAAGAGTAATTAAGTTAGAAAAATTAAGGATAACAATATAACATTGAATTTCAAAGCTTATAAAACAAAAATAATTAAACAAAAAAATACGGAGTCATATATTAATTTCAATAATTTTAGAATTAAGAGGACCTAAAAGAATATGTAAACCAAAAAAAAGGAGGGCATGACCCCTCCCAACACCAATATAGTTTCATTTTTGACTACGGATATTTCTCACCTATCCGTTTAACATACTAAGTAAAGACTAATTTCGTCGAGTAAGATCTAAAAAGCACGAGTACGACAATTTAAGGTCGTTTCAAGTACCTAATACGTCCTCAAAACGGATACGATTCGAGTACAGCTGAAATACGTACTGGGTCATTCCACGTTAATGAGGTACAGATAAAAATAATCGGGGGCGGTTGACATAAACTTAAGGATGTTTCGGGAACATCGTGTGCCCTTCACGCGTCTCTCCAAAATCCTCACCCTCTCGTTTGAATGTTTCAGAGAACAGACAAATGAGGGAAAGAGGGGGAAAGAAGACGATCAAAATATTTTAATATTAATTTCTTAAATAAGGATAAAAAGAATAACCGATCGACACTCCTTTAGAACTTAACACAAAACGTACCGTTTTTGCAAACTACTACTCACAACTAAATTAAACAAACTTCATATTAACAATTGTTTATAAACAAAAAAACGACAACGTATTTACAAGGGCAAGGCCCTCTACATTTATCTACTCCTTTAATCTTTCACCTGCCAACTAACCACCCCATGTAATTTATGACACAATTGAAACCTAATTATTAGAAATACTCATCCAACTATAATGTTTTTATACTTCCAAAATTTAATCCAAAATTCTTTTCATTTCATTTAATATGATACATAAAATTAATAAAATTTTAAGATCATTTTTGTATTTAAATATTATTTTAAAATTTATTTTATTTATCATACCTTTATCGTATTTGTGCCTGTATCCGTATCAATGCAACATATAGTAAGATAATATCAATCGAAAAAACTTTTCTACCAAGTATTTGATGTTGTTGTATTCTCAATACATTAAATTACATCTTAAAATAATACATTTTATATAAAAGTATATATATTAACAATTCTTGCTTATATATTTAATTATATTATAATGTCATCCACCCATATTTGTACGGCATTGCTACTCTTATTAAATTAAGAGTCAGTTTTTATACACAAGTCGTAAAATTTATTTTACATAATATATATTTTAAGTCTAAATTATAAAATTTAGACTAGAGCTGTTTGAGATAGCCTTAGACATATAAGAAAAATGTGCCATGGGCGAAAGTTGTATGGGTTTATCGAATATTTCTAGGTACTCTTTTATTACTTGGTAATTATTGAATGTTTAAAAGAGATTTTAGGGTTTTTTGATTTTGGGGATTTCAGGTGAAAAGAAGAAAGGAGAAGGGAAACGCGAAGAGTAAAATTGTGAATGATACGTGATGTAAACAGAAAATAAAACTTCAATTCTTTTATTAAAATGGAAAAATTGAATACAAAGCACTCTAAGTTTTCACTTATTTATACACAAGTCACTAACAGATTTAACAAACTAATATGGACAACTCAGCATCTTGATTCCAGCTCAGCACTCTTCTTTATAATCTTGACAGTAATCCTGGATCAACTATCCACTAGATGCAGGTTGCTTGTTTGGGGATGTGATGCTGATCCAAATTGTTTGCTTTGTGGGGATAGATTGGAGTGGAGGGACCATATTTTTGCATAGTGTAATTTTGTGAGGCAACTTATTGGATTGATTTTGATGACCATTGGTATTCAACATACATATGTTTATTGGATTGATCTACTAAGTTGGATACAAGTAAAGGGTAAGGGGAAGTCAGTTGCTTGCTGTGATTTTGAGAATTGTTTGGGGCTGTTGCAATTATTTGGTTTGGCAGGAGAGAAACTTTCGATTGCATGGGAAGACTTTTTATTCCTCAAAATGGTAGATGCTTTGTTTGAGCGTATCAAAAAATTGTAAATATAAGACTAAATGAGTTCTCTAAATTGGTTAACTGCTATTCGTTTTTGGTTGATAGATGGAATTTGATATGTAATCATGTTTCCCTATTTGAATGGTTTAATTGTAAATGATGATTTTATTGGTTAGTTTTTGGATGAATAATACAATATTTATCTAAAAAATCATATAATTTAAAATTTACAAACTCGCTAAACCTTAAGTTATAAATACTAAAAAATAACCCCTAAAACGTTAAATAGAACCTCATCTTAAAATTTATCATATGTGAACAACATGGGAATCAAAATATTTCTCTTAAATTAATTATTAAAATAAACACACGAAACAAAAGAAGAATATGTAACCAGCAAAATGCCATGCAACGATATGCTTTCTACACATGTCTGTCGGGTTTTTTTCTTCTTACTATTCACTGTTCTTTAGTCATCGATAATTAAATCAATAATTGATTAATTTAAATTAAATATTATAAAAATAATTTTTTAATTAAAATAATTTTATTTATAAGGTTAAGATTTAAATATTTAATTTTATTTAAAAAAATTAATACATAATCGCACAAAATTAAATGATTGTTACAAGTATTCACTAATTTTTTGTTTTACCTTCACGATATTTTATATTTGACCACCGAGATGTTTTTTCGACGTATATAACTCCCATAACATACCATCGATCTAGTTTTTTCTTTTCTTTTCAATTTAGCTCGTTCTCTTGAAGTCGTTGTTGGAAAAACAAACTTTTTCCATTGTGTCAAATCTTTTGGGTTTTTTTAAATGTTTTATTTATTAATTTTAAATATGAAAGTCGACCTTGTAAAATAATGTTTTTTTAGTTGTGATTTAAATTTTATTTTGAACTAGTTCAAATATTTTTTTTATAATAATCACTGAATTTTTATTAAAATCATAAAAGATATCACAATTACACGTATCCATGAATGAGAATAATGACACTAATCCACCAAAATCTCTTACAACCCCAAACAAAGAAAGGTGAATACTTTTATAGAGATAAACATACCATCAAAATTTAAAAACTTTCATGAATCTCATTGTCTCTATCCAATTGAGACGCATAACGGGTGAAAAAGGAGTGGTGAGCGACTCAATTCATCAGGTAGAATATTCTGCTACCCATGACTGATTACATCGGCAAACAACCATCAAACGAATGGGGATCTAACTTTTCAAGACCATCGACAAAATCATAACCAGAAACTAGTGTTGTTAAAATCTTTGTGCGAGTAACAAACGTTCGCTAGGGTATACTGAAATCATGCCACAAGAACAGATGAAACAAACTACAAAACAAAGAAAACATGTCACAAGAATAGAGGAAAACGCGTGTCACGAGGACAGAGGAAATACATGCCACAAAAGCAGAGATTTTTATTAAAATATAAAAATAATAAAAATAATAAATTCGGTGGTCGACAACTAATACTAAAATTGATTGTCGACCATCAATCAAAAGAAAAAAAAATTATAATCGATAGTGAGAAAAAGATGAGCGGCGGATTAAAAAATTAGGGTAAAGGGGGGTAATTAGTTCAAATATTCAAAAGAAGTAATGAAAAATAGAGGCCTACTCGGGCATGCAAAGCATTTTTAAACGATTTTTTTAAGTTTTGTGGACTTTAAATTGTTTTTAAAATATTGAATCAAGTCCGAAAATATTGTTGCAAATATTTGTTATATCAAAATACTTAAATTCAACTTTCAATAATATGATGGTAATTCAGTTATGGACTTAGAGGGAGCGGTTGTCCCCCTAAAATTTTAAAATTTATATATGATTTAATTTTTTATAAAAAAATTCTATGTATTTTCTTTTGACAATCTATTTTCGCCCCTCCAAAAATTTTATAAGTGCACTTCCCCTTAGAATTTTATAGGTTCGCCCCCTAACATAAAATCATGCGTTCGTCCTTGAATGATATGGAAAAAAGATGCAATATAAGTAGTTTTATCAATTGGGATCATAATTGATGTGATGATGAAGATTCAAACAATTAAATTTCAATTTAGATATTATTTTTTGAAAATATAAAAAGTTTGGTTAAGCATATAATATTTATAATATGAAATAGAAATAAATAATTAAATTATATATATATATATATTTATAAATTTCTTATAGTTTAAACACTTATTTTACACTTAAAACTATAATATTTATAACATGAAATAAAATAAATAATTTAATTTAAAATTAATTAATTTATTACTTTTAAGTTATACAGTGAAATTCATTTATGTGATTTTTGAAAAAAGACAAATATTTGATATGTAACATTTGTCGAATATAAATTTAAGACTCTGGAAATAAACCCATCTCCTTTTCTATTTTAAAAAGGAAAATACTTTGATGCACAAGCTGTGTAAACTTTAGTTTACACAAGCCCTTTAATTTTAGGGTTTAGGGTTTAGAGTTTTATGTTAGGGTTTAGGGGTTTAGTATGTAGGGTATATAATTTAAGGTTTATGGTTAGAATTTAGAGTTTAGAGTTTAGGGCTTAGAGTTTAGGGTTTAGGTTGCTAGGGTTTGTGATTTAGATTTTAAATTTTATAAAAGGATTGTGTAAAAAAAATTTACACAACTTGTGCATCAAAATAAAACCCTTTTAAAAAACCCAAAAGTGGGTACGAGGGAGGGCATTGGCAAAATGAAGCTCAGGAAAAGTGGTCCATACAAAATCAAAATTCTTTCATTTCAAAATTTGAAACTCCGTCCGAGTATCAATCATTGTTCTGAGTTTAAACTTTAAATTGCTTTGGCACCAAAATGGCAAAATCTATCCCCCTTTGCCAAATTAATTCTTAAAACCTTTTTGAGATTTAATTAAATTAAAAAAATTATGTTCAAGGTTCCAACTAACCCCAGCTGTTTGTTGTTGTTGTTGAGTTAAATTCAAGGATTGCTTATATCTCAAACTTCTCAAATCAAGCTTAAACTTGTGTGTTAAACTTTCAAAACGTAAACAAAATGATAATTCACTATTTTACCTGAAGGCCGCTCTTAAATATAAGTTAAGTTTCTCCCATATTAGTTTAGTACGTTACAAAATAGATTATTCTAGGCGTTCCTCTAAAAGGATATCAGATTACTCTCATTGTAAATTAATGATTGTGAATGACGAGTATGTTAATGTTACCATATAAAACGTGTACCTAACGAAATTACTACAATATATCAAGTTTCATTACCAAAATCCGCTCTGTATAAAAAAACTTGCTAGTTGCTACTGTTTAAGATCTCCAATGACAAATTTCTTTGTTTCCCTTCATGTATATACTAAAACTCAGTACTTTACGTGGCTGAAACGAAAAATAAGTGTCTAAATTATACTACTTTTAAATTTTAAGTGCATCAAGTATTTTTTTTAAATTAAGTGCTTAAAGTTTCAAGCGTTTTATAATTTTAAGTGCCCAGTAATTAATCGTTGTTAAAAAAATCCAGTAACTAATAAAAATTTGACACGTCATAGTTTAATTTACAATTTTTAATTCATTTTTGTTTTTAATAATTTAAAATTTTCAAAAAAAATTTAAATTTTAAAACTTTCTAAAAATAGTCCCTAAATCCTAAATCCCCAAATCTTCACCGCCGCCGCCGTCGGTTGTCGTCACCGACCCAACCTTTCGATCGTCGAATCCAGTCGACCATTTTTTCTAACATTCTGTTGTTGGAAATCGACGAATGATCTGTCAGTCAAACATTGAACGACGAATGTTAAATAGTTGTTCGATTAATACACCGTTCGTTGATTTCAAACGAAGACACATTGGAAAAAATGACCGGCTGAACCCGACGATTGAAAGGGTGAGGCCGGCAACAACGACCGGCGGCCATAGGGGTGAAGATTTAGGGATTGATTTGAAAGTTTTAAGATTTTTTGAAAATTTGAAATTCTTAAATTCTTTTTTAAAAAATTAATATTCCTGTCAAGTGTCTCATTTTAATTGGACAATATTTTTTTTAAACGGCTATCGATGGTTAAAATTCTAAACATTTATTTTTTAAAAAATACTTTAAATACTTAAAGTTTAAAAAAATATAGTTTGAATACATAATTTTCATTTAAATTTTTTTTATTTAACAAAAACAATTTTTGAGCTCAACATCAAACTGAAGTAAGGTGAAACAAAAGATGACGGTAAAGCAACACAGATCTGACTGAATATAAACAAAAACATAAAACATACCATTATGCTATCAACAAATAAAGGAAATATAAAGCTATCAACAAAATTCTATTCAAAAAAACTATCAACAAAATTCTTAAAAAAATCACAAAACAAATAAACAAATGAAATAAAAAAATGGAAAACTAATTGGCAGGCACATGTAATCGTAGAGTGGGACGAACAAAAACTCTTTTTATATACCTCACCAATAAATTTATGTTATATTTATATATATTAATTATATATTTTCACTGATTTAGTAATTCCTTTTGTGTTTTTATTCTATTGGGACAATAATGACAAAATAGGTAAATAAACACAAATACAGAAAAATAACACTAAGATTTTACATGAAAAATTTAAAAAGAAAAAAAACCACGAGGAAAAAAATAAAAATTTTCACTATGATAAAAAAAGAGATTACAACTTATCTCTAATGTTGTGCCTAAATTCTTAATATTTATTTATAAAAATATTTTTTTATTTACAAAAGAAATTTGCATAAAAATAAATTTTACTAATTTCCCCTAATTTTAATTAAGGTAGAGTAAACAAAATAAAAGTATGATTCTTATTTAAGTTAAATCTATCGATGATGTAAAACTCAACAATTATCTTAATAAAAATTAAATAATGTTTATTTTAAAAAATACAAGTTCAAATTATTTTATCTACATAATATAGGTTGATTCCGCATAGTATTTCAGTTCGATTAGGAGAGTGTAGGGACCCAATGAATTACGAAACTAAGTTGGCAACCGGTAATCGGTCACCATTACTGGATGCAAGTGCAATGCAATGCGACTCTCTCTGATCTGATCTGATCTGATCTGATCTGATCTGATCTCGTCTTCCTTCTCTCTTCAGACTTCATAGTATTTTAAGTTCGATTCCCTTTTTGGAATTTTCTTACGTAAAATTATTCTCATATTTTATTCGAAAAATATATTTCCGGCGATAATGGCTTCGGCGACGGCCGATTCAGTGGCGAAGATTCTGTCCGACCTCAACATCAACGCCGGAGATTGGCCTCCTAATCTTGTCAAGAATCTACACCTCCTTCATCCGGATCAGGTTTTGCATGTCCTAAATTCCGCATCTTTTTTTCGTAAAAGTGATACACGTGAGCGCGTGTATGTATCCTCTGTTTTGTTGTTTTGGCAGATAGAGTTGGCGAAGATGTTGGTGGATTTGGGGCAGAGCCATTTGTTTCAGCATTGGCCGGAGCCTAGCGTTGAGGACGAGCAAAAGAAAGCCTTTTTTGCTCAGGTCTATTATTATTATTATTATTATTATTTTACAACCATGGAATTCTACAGTATCCTAAGACGGTTTAATTTTTTTCTTTTAAAAAATCTTTTAATTATTGAGATTGAAGTTTATTTGTTTTGGTAAATCCAATTAAATTCTGTTGTGTTGGATATGATTGAATTGTGTTTAAGTGATTTTTAATGTTATGTTCTAGAGCTTAGTGTTGAACCTTTTTTTAGGTTGCTAAGCTAAATTCAAGCTATCCTGGGGGTCTAGCATCCTATGTTAAAAATGCCAGGGAGCTCTTAGCTGACTCAAAAGAAGGGAAGAACCCATATGATGGCTTCACACCTTCAGTAAGGAAATTAGTCTTTTACTTTGTAACTTCAATTTATTATTTACATTTTTATCGTTGTACTGAGATATCAATATTAATCATGTAATAGTATTAAGTTGTCTGTACCTCGAGTCACGTCCTCTCCAGTTCTCTGTGCAACTGTCTTAAACACAGTCAATTGCTTTTGCAGGTCCCAACAGGAGAAGTTCTTTCTTTTGGTGATGATAATTTCATCAAATTTGAGGAGGCAGGTGTCAAAGAAGCCCAAAATGCAGCATTTGTTCTTGTTGCAGGTGGGCTTGGTGAACGTCTTGGATACAATGGAATTAAGGTAGATAATCTATAGACTAACAGTGTTTTTTTTATCCTGTCAATTTCAATTATTTGGTTTCATAAGAGCTAGGCAAGTCCAAGTAGTTAAAATATGTTTGATAGATACTTTTGTGCTAAGTGTTGGTTCCCATGACTCATGTTTTTTTTTTTGCATTGGAGAGATATTGGGTTGGTGCTTCTTTCCTTTTTTTAAAATAGTTGATATTGTATTTTATGTTCTACTCCTCTGACCAGTTTGAACACCCTAAAACAAAATATTTGACTAGCTACCTTTTACACTTTGTAGGTAGCACTTCCCGCAGAGACCACAACTGGAACATGTTTCTTACAACTCTACATTGAGTCTATTCTGGCTCTCCAGGAAGCTAGCAGTAGGCTTTCACAAGGTTTGTATGGCATCTCATTGTTTTAGGAGGCATTACAGGTCCAAAATTTTAATAGTCATTTTATAAAGTTTGCTCCTCCACAAGATCGAGAAAGATCAAGTGTTATTGTTCTTCAGTATCATGAATGGCAACAGCCAATGGGAGACTACTGAGAAGTTCATTGTTGTCAATTTTACTTGAACTGTATGAGCATTTGCTTAGCGCCTTTGTGTCCAAACCACAGAAAGAAATCCACTTCAATGAACTTAGGTTTAAATTATAGCAATTACTGGAAAAGTCACTTTTAAAGAAGTCAAGTGTTGACAACTTACTTTAGCTGTAAGCATGTCATCTTTTAGACGAGGAATGTTGAATAGAATGAACAAGTCGAAAAGAGCTCCAAATTTCACTGTAATGAGATTCCATATAATCAACTTCTCACTTACAACAGTTACTAGGGATGGGAAAGGCACAACAGATATCTGTTTTAAAAATATAGTTTATCTAATAAGCTATTAAATACTTTGTAGACAACCTCTCTGATCTAGAAAATAGTGCTCGTTCATGGTTTTACGTCACATTTTCCTAAGAAATGTTCGTGTCAATATATTTTGCTTACCAACTAAAAAGAAAAAACATACTTTACCTCCAGCCTTTTTAGAAGAATATTCCCCTGTTTATTGCATTTTATAACTTATTAGCTCTCTTTATTATCTCTTAACTCCTAAGTTTGTTTCTCTTTCTATCTCTTTCTCAATTTTAGCCAAATGTCAAAAGGTGGTTCCTTTTGTTATAATGACTTCGGATGACACACATGCCCGTACTTTAGACCTTTTAGAATCAAATTCTTATTTCGGGATGAAACCTACTCAAGTTCAACTTCTTAAGCAGGTATGTAATCACCTATTATGTGTTCTTTGTGAGAGCTTTTGGTAAGTTCTTTTACATAAGTGCCATGTCTTCAGGAAAAAGTTGCGTGCTTAGATGATAATGATGCTAGGCTTGCTTTGGACCCTCATGACAAATACAAAATTCAGGTAACATCATAAATGTTGTATGCAAAAGTGATATAAAACTGAGAGGTTCTTCCCTTTAAATCTTTTCTGGTTTTCTCTTGTTAGACAAAACCTCATGGCCATGGTGATGTGCACTCACTTCTTTATTCTAGCGGCCTTCTGAATGTATGGTATGCCTCAATGCTTACATTGCTTCTAATCTGTAATCTGGGAAAAAATGTCATGCCTCTGCATGCTTCTGTATTACCAGTTATCATTATTTTATTTCTTTGTTGCATGGGAGCTCCATATTTGATGATATTTGTGTCTGCTCTTGCCCTTCCCTCTCTTTATAGGTACTAAGAAAAATTTTGTTTTGTAATCTTTTAGGCTATAATAACATTTAAACAAACTTATAATACCTATGTAAATACTAATCTAGCTGCCACACACTTGTATCTTTTTTCTAACTCTTCTTGATCTTAGTTGTATTGTGACATTTATCTTCTCTGCAACAGTTGCATTGCATAGAATGCCTACTGGCCATTTTTTGAAATTGGTATAATGGATAATTTCTTGTATTTATGTCATTCGTTTTGCTAGGCGTGATGCTGGTCTGAGATGGGTTCTCTTTTTCCAAGACACAAATGGACTTCTGTTCAAGGTTAATTGCTAAAATTTCCAATTACATTTATTTTTCTTATTGTAACAGTGCAAACTTGGTCACGAATAAAATTTTACTATTTCAATGCAGGCCATTCCAGCATCACTGGGAGTCAGTGCTACTAAACACTACCATGTTAATTCTCTTGCTGTTCAACGAAAAGCAAAAGAAGCCATTGGAGGAATTACCAGACTCACTCATAGTGATGGTACTTATATATGATACTCTAATTATTGGAAACTAGAAATGCCAATTGTGTGGGATTATTTCCTTAACCTATTTCTCTAGGGATGCTGACTATTGACTAAAATAAGGTCTATACTTAACAAATTTCTTATTTCTTCAGTGTTGATTTTGTTTTGTGCTTGTTCATGCTAAAGTTTTTTTTAAGATATAGGAATTAGGATGGTGCATAATTGCCTCTTTCTTCTTCATCCCTTCTTTCCATTTTCTTTAGTGTGTGTATGCGTTTATGAATATGCAACTATGCTATGATAGGTATTTTAGCCTTTAGGCATCAAATTCACATGATTTATGCATCACCACTACCAGTAACATGACTTGACGTTAACTTCAGGGAGATCAATGGTGATCAATGTGGAATACAATCAACTTGATCCTCTTCTTAGGGCCACTGGACATCCTGATGGAGATGTTAATTGTGAGACTGGTTATTCTCCTTTCCCTGGAAATATAAACCAAGTAAGTTTTCTTGCTCAATATTACCAAATACCAATTAAATATTTCATTTCTAGGTCGATTGTGTGATAAATAAAGTATTTGAGCCTTTAGAAGTTCTATCAGATTTCAAGTTTGGACTAAACATGGATTATTTACTTATGCAATCACCATGTTCAGGAGTATTGAAAATTAGGAAATTCTTCACCTGATGAACTGTCATTGCCATCGTTATGACATTTATAAAATTTGATCTGATTCTTTTGCAGTGTAAATATCATTCATATGCAAGAGCTTTTCCTTTTCTTTTTTTTATCTAATTGCTTTCTCCTTCCTGTCATGTATTTGTTCTATGTTACAGCTGATTTTGGAGCTTGGTCCATACATCGAGGAGCTAACAAAAACAGGAGGTGCTATTAAGGAATTTGTTAATCCCAAGTAACTCTTCTTTTCCTTTTTCACTAATTATGATTGAAACTTGTCACTGTTCTGCTTTCTGGATGATTTTACTGCTTATTTTTGCTTATAACAAGGTTCTGGTATAAAAAAAATGTACATTTTTTTATTAATCAAGTCTTTTCTAAACCTCGAACCATATATGCCATATTAAGGAATGTGAGGATAGGAATTAAACTAAATTTATGGGAAAGATATGTCATAACAGAATTTTGGTGTAAATGGTAACCTCACTTGCATCATCTATTATTCTTTCAGTGTGAGTGTTGGACACTGGGTATGTGTCCAACATGGGTGTGTTAATAATTTCCCCCCTAGATTTCCATGTATTTGGAGAATCTTTGGAGGATCATGTCCCCATGCCCATATCCACGTAGGGGTTAGACACAAGTGTCAGACACAGGCACTTAAGCAAAAATGAAAAATCAACGCAACATAGGTGTCATGTCCAGTTACCGCAAACATTAAGAAATGTATTCTGTTCCTAGAGTTTTCCATCCATAGGAAATGTCTTCTAGTTCTTAAAGTTGTTATGATATTCAAACATTGGGTCCTAGTAAAGTAAAAGTCAGATTTGTTGATTCCAAATCATGGTGGCGAATTTCTGCAGCTTATCTGATTTTAGGGGAATGTTGATGTCCCAAGCTCTTTTATTATTATTAACATTGTACATTCAGTTTGTTGTAAAAGAAGAAAGTGAGGTTTGATCATTTCATCTGTTTTGTTACTGCAGGTACAAGGATGCTAGCAAAACATCATTTAAGTCCTCAACTCGGCTTGAGTGTATGATGCAAGACTATCCTAAAACGTTGCCTCCATCAGCAAGAGTTGGATTTACGGTATTGGTGGTTTCAAACCTTTCCTGTTACTGCCCTTAAGCTTCTGGTCTTGTTAGACTTTACCTCATATTTCCCATCGGATAGAATCTTCTTCTCCCTGTTCTATGAAAGAATCTTAAATACTTACTCATCATTATTCCTGATTTAATGCAATTGTGTAGGTGATAGATACATGGCTTGCTTATGCACCTGTGAAAAACAACCCAGAGGATGCCGCGAAGGTGAAATTATATTTTAATAACCTCTCTCTGTTTATCTGGCTTACAGGTTCAAATATGCTATTCATTCCGTTAGTATTCTGCTGCAACTTTATATTGAATGTTGTGAAAGTAAATTAGTTCCTTTTACATTCATTACTTAAATATAATGCTCACCCTGGACCAATGTAGAGTTGTTTATAGTGATGTTATACAGTTCATTTAGTTGGTGCTCATCATTCTAACATCTCCTCGCCTTTTCTCTTTACCATTTCTTTTATCACGCTAAGCATGCGCCTTTCACTCTTTGCTCCCTTAAACTTCTCGGTTAATTTTCAAGCAAGCAGCCTGTGGGCTGTGTTACCTGTGTATTGTCTATCTTTGTACCTAGGCTCTTGTTTGGATATTTATAGTCATCATTGTTTGTTGCTCTTTCTGGATCGGGTTATGTTCCGAGTACCTTTGTCAGTTTGATTTTATGTGTTAATGTCCAATCAACCTTTGATTAAGGTACCAAAAGGGAACCCATACCACAGTGCTACTTCCGGAGAAATGGCTATATACCGTGCAAACAGCCGCATCCTTCAGAAGGTGGTCATGTTATCCTTTTTGTTAAATTCAATTGCTAGAACTCTCTCATTCTGTAGAATCACTCTTTATAACCCGCATTTTATTGATACATCTTTTGAGTTCCATTTTCAATCTGTTTGCCAGGCTGGTGTCCAACTGGAGGATCCAGTAAAACAGGTTTTCAATGGACAAGAGGTGGAAGTGTGGCCGCGCATCACATGGAAACCTAAATGGGGGCTGACTTTTGCTGAGATCAAAAGCAAAGTTAATGGGAGTTGCTCCATTACTCAAAGGTCTACCTTGGCTCTTAAGGGCCGCAGCATACTTCTCGAGAATCTATCCTTGGATGGAGCTCTTATCATCAACTCTGTTGATGGTGCCAAGGTAGGCCACAACAAACCGATGGTAGATTCATTACATTGTTCAATCTGTTGTTCCCTTTTAATTGGTTTTTTTCCTTGCACTATTTGCTACAATTATCTTGCAAAAAAATTTAGTGTCTAGCTCGAAAATCATGCCCGATTGTCTCTGCCTTCCCTATCATATCATAATTCATACGGTTCACCCATTATCATCATTAGCAAATCTTGAAATAACTTATTCGAGAAGGAGACCCTTGTGTGCATGTAAATGTGGAAGTTGATTTTACATATGTTTTAAGCAAATGGAGAAGGATTCCGTAATAACATGGTTTTCGGAATAGGTAAAGGTGGGAGGATCAATACAGAACAAGGGCTGGATTGTTGAGAGCATCGACTACAAAGATACTGGCTTCCCCGAGGAATTGAGGACGAGGGGTTTCAGAATCAACAAGATAGAGCAATTGGAGGAAAGTTACAATGAACCTGGGGAGTTCAGCTTGAAGCCATGAACCCAGAGAAGATGTTTATTGTTTTAAGGTCAGTTTATTTGTTTCTTGTATTTCCATGGAAGTTAATTGGTTTAGCAAGTAGCAATAATGGTCTAGAAATCAACTTCTTTCTCATCACATTCAATCAACCAAAATTTGGATAATTCGTTTCTTAATACCCTTTACATCACTTTGACATTATCTTAGATTTTGATCAAAATCACATATTTTAATGTCAAATTGTAATTATCTATTTGCATGCACCAATTTTGAGCAATAACCACATATTAATCTCAGGCCCAAGTAAATAAAATAATAAATATTAAAACAAAAAGAAAAAACCCTAAAAAAAGTAACAAAACAAAAAAAAGCCCAAAAAAATAAATAAAAAAAACCCTTATGCTTCTCTGCAAACCCTAGCCGCCGCCTTCAACAATGAACATCCGGGAATGTTCTCTAACTTGCAAGCCACTCTTTAACCGTCCGGGATTTTTGGTGCACACAACTATCTCCGTGATATTCGGTATTCTAAGCGACTTAGGAAACTCCTCATGTCCCCTATAATAACGAAGGAAAGGATTCGAAAAGGGGGGATTAGAAATGAAGGGTGATTGGAATCTACGAGCAAGGCAAAAAAGGTAGAGAGTCTGATTGAAATTAAAAAAAAAAGAGAAGTTGAACCGTTTACTTTTGATTTCTGATAATCGAAGTAACGACTGAGAGATCTGAACGGTGAAGAGATTCACAGCCAGAAGTAGACCAACATACTCGAAAATCAATGCGATCCAACGGTGGAATTCTGAAACCAAGAGGTAAAACCATTCAAAGTTTTGAAACTATTTTTTCCAGATTCACTTGAATATACTTGTTTTTTTTTAAAACTAACGTTGGGTTGAGTTCATGGAGGAGAAACGAAGAGAAGATTTTTTTTTTGAGTTTTTATCGTCGCCGGAGCTAAACTGGCGACGACGGACGTTGATAATTACAGAGAGCTAGGAGAGAAGAGAGCATTCAAAAATCTTGTTTGGGGCAAATTAATAAAAATAAAAGAGATTGAATAGTAAAATGGTGAGTTAAAATAATATAATTTTTTTTTACCATTAAAATCCCCTAATTAAAGTATTGCTATCGGTAAAAGTGACAGTGATTTAAAATCACTTAAAAACGTATTGAAAATTGGTGCAATTTAGAGAATCGTGCGCAGACATCTCCTGCATCTATTTTGATTTTAAAATTTTAGGATAGAATTGCATGTTAGGTCCCTCCTTTGTCTTAGATTCTTTTAAATTTTAGGCTTAGTTTGTTTCTTTTGATAGGATTCTTAATATTTAGATTCTTTCAATTAAGTCCTTAGTTAATTAGTTAGTTAATAAGTTCATTAAGTGCACACATTTAATTTAACTATGGTTAACTTAAGTTTCTTTTAATTAATTGTTTTCAATGGAATTTTAAGTTGTTTAAATTGGTCATTTAATTTGGAGTTTAATTAGAAATTGATCTTAAAATTTTGTGAATGTTTTTGAATTCAACCTTAAAATTGAATTTGATTAATAATTTACATAATTTATCATTTTTTTTTACAAATTAACTTAAAGTTTATGATCTTTTATTCTTATTTTAACCTTCCATGTTTTTATTTGCATGATTTAATGTTCAAGCATGTAATTTAATTTTTGTATCATTTTACATTTTTTTAAATAGTGTTATTAACCGAGCCGCGCATTTTTTAGCATTTTAGACAACATAACTTCTTTAGGTACCAATGTTGGGCGTTGTGGGAGTGTTATAACCTTCCCCACACGTAATTGACTCCTGAGCCCGACCATGACTCTAGTTCAGACGCAGACCAGTTCCACAGGTTTTCGGTCGTACCCAACCCCAAAATGATCGATGGCGACTCCAACCTATGACGAGCCTTTGAAGGCCCAACTAATTTCAACCCGAATCAAAAACGGAGTCGACAGCTTGGCGACTCCGCCGAGAATATTCAAGAGAGTCAGGTCACACAAAAAATGGTACATGTTGTGTTGCATCATTCCATGAGCTTTCTACCCGAGCTCGGTCCCGTTTAAGTGGGGGCAAAACATTGCTCTTTCATGAGGTTAACCTCCGTATGAGATAGTAGTCGCCTCCGGGCTGCATATGATCTATGGCTTCGTGAAGGTAACCTATGTATGGTCATAGGGAAATGCATCTCCTCGAGTTGAATTTGGTCCTGAGAACCTATAATGGGGGAGGACCATGGACCTTACTAGTCTTAGCAGGCGTTAGTGAGGACAATTTGGGTACCTTGTCTAGAACCGTAACCTCATATAACAAACCGTAGAAATCCACCCAAGTTAGAGCCATGCTCAACTCAAACTTTAAGGTGTCACCCATTGATATATGAACATGTGTTTGGTTTTGTTTTGTTTTTTTACTCATCATATTATGTTTTTTATTTAATTATTTGTTATATTTGTGCGACACTAATCAAATTTCTTTGGGTTGTTCATTGTTTATGTACACATGCATCATCATCATCATAAAGGAGTGTTGGTTATTAATTTAATTTGATAGAAAAACTTTCGTCATGGCCAAAAGAGTTCAGTGCTTATCAGAGAAAAATAATGATGTTCGAAAATGGTCAGAAAACACCTAGAGAATGAGAGGCGATAGTATACTAGCAAGATCAGATGAACAATTCTAAGGATACGTCCACCTTCAGCTTAAGCAGAATAACACTCTAGAATTAGCGAAAATTTGGGGCCAGTGGAAAACTGATCAGAGATAGATGTTGTATGACGCATATGGGGACATAGCCTATTTGTTGCAAGTACACGCAGATAAAGGGTTGATACGGGATATGGCGCAATTTCGGAACCCTTTATATAACTGCTTCACATTCAATAGGGGAAGACATGACCTCGACGATAGAAGAGTATCTAACACTGCTCCATCTAAGGAAAGTGCATGAGTTTGAAAATTATGTGAAAGAGGATCAACCTAAGACATACAAAGAGAAGCTTATGACTTTGACTGGGACTAACATATCATGGGTGGAAGCCCAGTTTCAAGGCAAAGGGGGAAGCGAAGCCATCGTCTAGGATAGACTTCGGGGATTGATCCATTCTCATCCTTATCCGAGAAATCAGGTTGGTATCTTTGCCTTAAGGATTTATGGCTTGATCATTTTTCCTAAAGTAGCCGGACACATTGAAGCGCCAGTGATAGATTATTTTGGGGAGCTTGAGTCAGGCCTTAATCCAGTTTCGGCTATCTTGGCGGAGACCTTTCGATCCTTTAATTTTCTCAAAAGGCATGAAGGCGTATATTTTATAGGGTGTGCACAACTTCTCACCGTATGGATGCACATTCACTTGGGGGGCAAGAGAAAGTTGTCCATACGCGTACATACTCCACAATATTCACCATTACGAGAGTTCTTAACAGAGTAGACAAAAAAGGAAAAAATGTCGGGAGAATGGAAATCAATGTTGTGAGACCTGAGGTTGGAGGACATTACTTGGCGGGTTTATTGGTTGGACTACAATTATATCTTGTACAAGTGTGATACCTTTGATTGGGTCCCTTTTCTTGGTATATAGGGTGCAACTGGATATGCTCTTCTATTGATATTGAGGCAATATGGGTCATTACAGTTTGTCCCAGCCACGAGGGGATTAGGGTTGTGTGAGTTTGTCTTCAAGAGTGAGAAGTCTAAAAAGAAATTCCTTGAGATAGCCAGAGCTTGGGCTCACCCATATCAAGCCAGGTTTGGACTTCTAGGGCTTACTTCGGATTACCAAATTTGGAGGACAAGGAGGAAAAATTGTAACATCCCGCCACCTAGCCAAAGGAATGCTCCAACTTTAGAGGAACGTTTTAGAGAAATACCGACTGAAGTTGATATTGTTAGACAAGAGTGTGAGAAGGAGAAGAAGGCGCTGAATAAAATGATTACTGAGCTAGAAGCCAAAAACGAAGAGCTAGACTACAATGCTACATATTTTAAAAATTAATCATAGGGGTTTGAGAAGCAGCTGAACATTGAGAGTGCAGATTTAAAAGACCTACAAGGGGACTATAGAGGACTTCAAGAGAAGATAAGGAATGCCAACTTGCACAAAACTCCACAATAATGGAGCAAGAGATTTGTGATCGGGAGAATGATACGAAACGCTATATGAAGTTATTGAAAGTCAAAGAAAGTCGAGTGGAAGAACTTACAGCTAATTCGCAAGCAGCCCAACAGACAAATACGTATCATTCTGCAAGGAAGCTAGATGTCTGCAAGAAAGCTAGATGTTCTTGCAATTCTTGGTTCTAAGCGCGACTAGCTATGAGATCATTAAAGGTTGTCCTATTTGTCCGTTGAGCTGCTTGCAAATTAGCTGTAAGTTCTTCCACTCGACTTTCTTTGACTTTCAATAACTTCATATAACGCTTCATATCATTCTCCCGATCACGAATCTCTTGCTCCCATTCTTGTGGAGTTTTGTGCAAGTTGGCAATCCTTATCTTCTCTTGAAGTCCCCTATAGTCCTTTTGTAGGTCTTTTAAATCCGCACTCACAATGTTCATCTGGCTTCTCAAACCCATATGATTGATTTTTAAAATATGTAGCATTGTAGTATGTCTCTTCGTTTTTTGCTTTTAGCTCAACAGTCCTTTTATTCGGCGCCTTCTCCTTCTCCTTCTCACACTCTTGTCTAACAATACCAGCTTCAGTCGGTATTTCTCTGAACCGTTCCTCTAAAGTTGGAGCATCCCTTGGCTAGGTGGTGGGATGTTGCAATTTTTCCTCCTTGTCCTCCAAATTTGGCAATCCGTTGTAAGCCTTAGAGGTCCAAACCTGGCTTGATATGAGTGAGCCCAAGCTCTCGCTATCTCAAGGATTTGCTTTATAGACTTCTCACCATTGAAGACGAACTCACACAACCCTAATCCCCCCGTGGCTGTGACAAATTTTAATGACCCATATTGCCTCGATACCAATAGAGGAGCATATCCAGTTGCACCCCAGATACCAAGAAGAGGGACCCAATCAAAGGCACCACACTTGTACAAGATATAATTGTAGTCCAACCAATAAACCCGCCAAGTAATGTCCTCCAACCTCAGGTCTCACAAGATTGATTCTCATTCTCCCGACATTTTTTCCTTTTTGTCTCCTCTGTTAAGAACTCTCGTAATGGTGAATATTGTGGAGTATGTACACGTATGGACAACTTCCTCTTGCCCCCCAAGTGACTGTGCATCCATACGGTGAGGAGTTGTGCACACCCTATAAAATATACGCCTTCATGCCTTTTGAGGAAATTAAGGGATCGAAAGGTCTCCGCCAAGATAGCTGAAACTGGATTAAGGCCCGACTCAAGCTCCCCAAAATAATCTATCACTGGCACTTCAATGTGTCCGGCTACTTTAGGAAAAATGATCAAGCCATAAATCCCTAAGGCAAAGATACCAACTTGATTTCTCGGATCAAGATGAGAATGGATCAATCCCCGAAGTCTATCCCAGACGATGGCTCCGCTCCCCCCTTTACCCTGAAATTGGGCTTCCACCCATGACATGCTAGTCCCAATCAAAGTCATAAGCTTCTCTTGGTATGTCTTAGGTTGAGCCCCTTTCACATAATTTTTGAACTCATGCACTTTCCTTAGATAGAGCAGCGCCGCATACTCTTCTATCGTCGGGGTCATGTCTTCCCCATTGAATGTGAAGCAGTTGTATAAAGGGTTCCAAAATTGCGCCATAGCCCGTATCAACCCTTTATCTGCGTGTACTTGCAGCAAATAGGCTATGTCTTCATATGCGCCATACAACATCTGTCTCTAATCAGTTTTCCACTAGCCCCAAATCTCTGCTAATTCTTGAGTGTCATTCTGCTTAAGCTGAAGGTGAATGTATCCTGAGAATTGTTCATCTAGTCTTGCTAGTATACTATCGCCTCTCTTTCTCTGGGTGTTTTCTGACCATTTTCGAACATCATCATTTTTCCCTAATAAGCACTGAACTCTTTTGGCCATGACGAAAATGTTTCTATCAAATTAATTTAATAACCAACACCCCTCTATGATGGTGATGATGCATGTGTACATAAACAATAAACAACCCAAAGAAATTTGATTAGTGTCGCACAAATATAACAAATAATTATATAAAAAAAACATAATATGAAGAGTAAAAAAACGAAACAAAATACATGTGCATATATCAATGGGTGACACCTTAAGGTTTGAGTTCAGCATGGCTCTAACATGGGTGGGTTTCTACTGTTTGTTATATGAGGTTACGGTTCTAGATAAGGTACCCGAATTGTCCTCACTGACGCCTGCTAAGGCTAGTAAGGTCCCTGGTCCTCCCCCATTATAGGTTCTTAGGACCAAGTTCAACTCGAGGGGATGCACTTCCCTATGACCATACGGAGGTTACCCTCACGAAGCCATAGATCATATGCATCCCAAAGGTGACTATTATCTCATACGGAGGTTAACCCCACGAAGGAGCAGCGATTTGCCCCCACTTAAACGAGATCGAGCTCGGGTAGAAAGCTCATGGAATGATACAACACAACATGTACCCCTTTTTTTGTGGCCTGACTCTCTTGAATATTCCCTATTGAAGTCGCCAAGCTGTCGACGTTGTTTTTGGTCCGGGTCGAAATTGGTTGGGCTTTCGAAGGCTCGTCGTGGGTTGGAGTTGCCATCGGTCGTTTTGGGGTTGGGTACGACCGAAAACCTGTAGAATCGGTCTACGTCTGAACTAGAGTCATGGTCGGGCTCGGGAGTCAGTTACGTGTGGGGAAGGTTATAACACCCCTACAACGCCCAACATTGGTACCTAAAGGGGTTATGTTGTCTAAAATGCTACAAAAATGCACAGCTCGGTTAATAACACTATTTAAAAAATATAAAATGATAAATTAAATTACATGCTTGAACATTATATCATACAAATAAAAACATGGAAGGTTAATATAAGAATAAAAGATCATAAACTTTAAGTTAATTTGTAAAAAAATCATAAATTATATAAATTATTAATCAAATTTAATTTTAAGGTTGAATTAAAAAATATTCACAAAATTTTAAGATCAATTTCCAATTTAAACAACTTAAAATTCCATTGAAAACAATTAATCTAAAAAAACTTAAGTTAACCATAGTTAAATTAAATGTGTGCACTTAATGGACTTATTAACTAACTAATTAACTAATGACTTAATTGAAAGAACCTAAATATTAAGACTCATATCAAAAGATACAAACTAAGCCTAAAGTCTAAAAGAATTTAAGACAAAAGAGGGACCTAACATGCAATTCTAACCTAAAATTCCAAAATCAGAATAGGTGCAGGAGATGTCTGCCCACGATTCTCTAAATTGCACTAATTTTCAATACATTTTTTAGGTGATTTTAAATCACTATCACTTTACCGATGCAATACTTTAATTAGGGGATTTTAATGGTAAAAAAATCTTTTATATTATTTTAACTCACCATTTTACCATTCAATCTCTTTTATTTTTATTTATTTGCCCTAAACAAGATTTTTGAATGTTCTCTTCTCTCCTAGCTCTTTGTTATTATCAACGTCTGCCGTCGCCGGTCTAGCTCCGGCGACGACAAAAACTCAAAAAAATATCTTTCCTCTTCGTTTCTCCTCCCTGAACTCAACCCAACGTTAATTTTTTAAAAAAAACGTTAGTTTCAAAACTTTGAATGGTTTTACCTCTTGGTTTTGGAATTTCACTGTTGGATCGCGTCGATTTTCGAGTTTGTTGGTCTAGTTCTGGCCGCGAATATCTTCACCGTTCGGATCTCTCAGTCGTTACTTCGATTGCCGAAAATCAAATGTAAACGGTTCAACTTCTCTTCTTCTTTTTTAATTTCAGTCAAACTCTCTACCCTTTTTGCCTTGCTCGTAGATTCCAATCACCATTCATTTCTAATCCTCTCCTTTTCGAATCCTTTCCTTCATTATTTATAGGGGCATGAGGAGTCTCCTAAGTCGCTTAGAATACCGGAGATCACGGAGGTAGTTGTGTGCACCGAAAATCCCAAACGGTTAGGGAGTGGCTTGCAAGTTAGAGAATATTTCCAGATGTTCATTGTTGAAGGCGACGGCTAGAGTTTGCAGAGAAGCATAAGGATTTTTTTTTTTTAGGCTTTTTTTGTTTTGTTACTTTTTTTGAATTTTTTTTCTTTTTGTTTTAATATTTATTTTTTTATTTACTTGGGCCTGAGATTAATATGTGGTTATGGCTCAAAATTGGTGTATACAGCTGAGTCATAATTAGAAATACTTAGTCCCTCTTTGGTAAATAGAGGTTTGGGCAAAAATTAAAGGTTTGACTAGTCAAATCCGCTAATATTGTTGTTTGGTGAACAACAAATTGAAAGAGCGGATTGGGGTGAAACCGCTAATTTTGAAAAAGCTCATAATATGAGCTTTTTGAGATTAGAGGTTTGATATTAGAGTTGTAAATACTCTTTTACTCTTACCAGTTACTCCCTCCGTCCCATAAAAAATGTCCCTTATTGACTTTTTAAAAGTCAAAATTTTTAAACTTTGACTATTATTATATTGAATATTTTAAATAATTAAATTTTATAAAATATATATTTGAAAAGTACTCGATTAGAGGTTTTTAAAATATATATTTTTTCATATTTTTATCAATGATAAATTTTAAATAATTATGAGTCAAAGTTGAAAAAAATTGACCCCAAAAAAGTCAATAAGGGACAAAAATTGTGGGACGGAGGGAGTACTAAAAATCTCAAAATAACCTAAATTAAATATTTTCTCACTCTATTTATAAGCTAATCTTATTTACTTTTTTCTTTTTATTATCACATATTTATATGTGTATTTAAATTTATTAATTAATTATATTATATTAAAATAATTATATAAATAATATATTAATATATAAATCATTCGAATATGTTTAGAAAAGTTATATCAAAAATAATTTTATAGATCTAATTAATATTAATTAGATACAAATAGCTAATAAACTATTCAAACAAGTATTGAACATAATCATGTTTTTATATGTCATTTTGCTTGTTTAAATAATCTAATAGTTATTAGCTATCTGTTAATTTTACTAAATATTTTTATACAATAAGCTAATACAATTTACTAGTCAAATCAGCTAATGTAATTTGCTATCCGCTAATTGTCAAACAGAGCCTTAATTTATGATAGATTAAAAAATAATAATTTTTGATAATGTAGAGAGAGAGACGTGTGGGGTTCACACATTGTAGACCAAACGCATATTATTATTTATAGTGGAATATCTGCGATTAAACCTAAAATATAAAACAACTAATGTGGTCCACATTTTTTGTTATAGTCGTCTAACTCAATTTAGTATTCTCGTCTATTACACGTTATGTTAATTTCCTTTTTTCCTTTTCAGAATATTCGGATGACATGACAAAATTCTAAAAAAAAAACAATTATATATTGCAGAATACCCTTAATTGTGTATTATATTGCAGAATGGTCACCACTCATTATGATATTAGGATCATAATTTCAAATTGTTATCCAAATATTTACCAAATTATAATAACAGTTTTGTTTTTATAATTTAATCTATCCACTTATTTATATTTATATTTAATATTTATTCAAAATTAGGAGTGTTCAAATTTGGTTATTAACCAAACCGAACTATTTAAAATTGAATTAATCATGCCTTTAAGATTTTTAATTGTTAACCGAATCAAAATTTTTCAAAAATTATTAATTGAACCCATCTATGTTTGATTAATTCGGTCAGTTTTTAAATTAATAGAATTTTTTTAGTATTTTTAAATTTTGATTCAAAATAACCATTCTAACTTTTAATAAATTAAAAGTGAGTTTCTTCTGTTAGATACAATTTTTAGATTTTTTTCTTGTGTTGGGTTTAATATTTAGATTAAATATAAATATTAGGTTTTAAACATTATTGGTCAATGATGGAATTTGGACTTAAATTTGAAAATATGATAGTTTTTTATAGTCTAAAGGTGATTACAAGGTAGTATATGTCCATATATGTTCTTAACTCTTTTGACAATGCGTATACACCTTGTAGACAAAGCAATTTAAACTCGTGTCTCCTAGGATGAACATCATCTACTTTTTCATTGTGACACTTATTGGATTCAACATATGATATTTATATATTAAAATTTTGGTTAATTCTATTAATTAATTAGTTTCGAAATTAATTAACTAATAATTAAACTTTTTAAAAAATTTAACTGTCACCAACCAAACGCTCTAATGACCTATCAATTATTTAAGCTAAATTTTAGTTTGATAAATTTGATTTTAGCCGAACAATAAATACACTCACAATAAACTATTAAAAATCTCATTTTCTTTTCATAATTATATAACAGTTAAAGGCAACGTTTCTCATTTTCTCTTAAACCAACAAATTAATCTCGAGTAATATTTTGTTTATAATTTTTTTTTAAATCTCATTTTTCTTTGATTTTTTTAATTGTTTGCTTCATTATCATAATTTCTTTTTATCTGACTGTTTGCACAATTTTGAAACACTATAAGTTAAATAGTTATAATTGTTTATTTGATATTTAGATTCCCAAACACTATAAATTCTTTCTATTGAGTTGAGATTTAGCATAAGATTTAAAGTTTAGTAGTTTAGTTTATTGAGTTTAGAATTTAAGGTTTATAGTTAAAATTTAAGATTAAAAGTTTTGATTTTATTGTATAATTTTTATGCAACATTTATATATAAGAAATTACTCTTTTCAATGGGTAAAATTACATATGATTTAACCATAATTTAAAATTCTTTTGCTATTATAATATTTGCTCGTGTAAAATAAATGTTATAGTATTTAAATTATTTATATATTTAAATTGTATTCAACTATTTTTTTGAATGGTCTAAAGGCGATTACAATGTAATATCTATTTATACATATTCTTAACTCTTTGACAATGCACATACACCTTGTAAACAAAATGATTTGAACTCGTATATTTTAAAATGAACATCATCCGTTTTTTTACTAAGACACTTGTTGAGTTCAATTTAAATGTTACATTACATTAATTTTATTAATTACAAAAAATATATTAGCTAATAAGTTAATAAAATATTAAACATGTAAATCACATCATATTCGAAACTATTATAATTACAAAGACCAAAAGATTTGTTCAATTCTTTTATTCTTCTTCTTCTTATTATTATTATTATTAAAAGATCCAGATTTTGGTTCTAGAAGGTACGCCTAGTAAAGACAAATATATTGAACATTCTTTTTCTTCAAAAAATACAAAGAATGTTCTATATCTCTTTAATTCTTAATTAAACTCAAAGAATGTATATATATATATATATATATATATTTCCATCCATAATTTTCCATATGAAACTTCTTACAAACTTCCTTACCCTCTCTTCCCCATAAACTGAATTCTCACAATTTACTAACCGTACAAACTACTTTTATTTTTCCAGCCATTTGCATACACAACACCAATATATATATATAGATAGAGATATACTCGTTGATTATGCTGATAATGCCTGCTGAAACACGAAATCAGAAAGCTTTAGCTGAAACATGTCTTCGGCCCTAAACAAGAACGACCTGCAGCGGATATTCGAGAAGCTCGACAAGAACGGGGATGGCTTTGTTAGCCTGGAGGAACTCAACCGGCTCCTCGACCGAATCGGTGTCGAGTTCAGCCTCCACGAGTTGGAGTCGTTGGTGGGAAAACCATGCTTGAACTTGGACGAGTTCTTGTCCTTCTATGACTCCATCTCGAACCACCACAACGTTAATGGCGGAAATAAGAAGAACATAATTGAAGAAGAAGAAGAAGAAGAAGATGGTGACCTTGCCAAGGCATTCAAGGTGTTTGATCTGAATGGCGACGGCTTCATTTCTTGTGAAGAGCTGGAAAGCGTGCTGGGGAGATTGGGATTGTGGGATGAAAACAGCGGCAAAGATTGCAGGCGCATGATCTGCTTCTACGACACCAATTTTGACGGTTTTGTCGATTTTCAAGAATTCAAGAACATGATGTTGCACAACGTTTCTTCTTAGTTTCCAGCTACAATTTCATAACCCTTGATAATCGATTAACCTCCAGGTTGTAGTTTTCTTAAGCACAATCTTATGTATATTATATTTTTGGTTTCCACTTTGTAATATATTACTTAACCTTTTTATCCTACAACTTGAGAATATGTTAATGTAATGTTTTGATTTGATTTTAGGTATTTGTGTTTGATACTCCACATTAATTTTTTGTCACATTCATAATATGAGTGAAATATATTATTTAACAAATAATTCTAAATAGATAGCAATAAAGAATTTTTACATATGTTAACTAAAAAATTATGCATATACCGTGTAAATTTTAATTTACATAATTTTTTTTTAGTTTTAGAAATTAGAGATTTAGTTTATGGTTTAAAATCTAGGAGTTTATGTTTAAACTTTAGAATATAAAGTTAATGTTTAAAATTTAGGGTATTTAATTTAGAGTTTAGGGCTTAACTGTACCCTTAATTAATCTTTTTAAATAGACATAATCCTTCCGATTTCTTGTTCCGGTTAAAAAAACGTAATTATCCAATTAAAAAACATAATTCTTGATTATATGTCAATTTTGATTATTGGACAATAGGGGTGAGAATCGGGTGGAAAATATCCGAAAATTGTGAGGATCCAAACTGACGGGATGAAGAATAACTGAAATCTTTACCCATGGAGACATGGACGGGGAAAATTTTATCACCAAAGCTAATGGGGATGGGGACGAGAATTATTATATTCCAACCGTAGCAATAACTAAACCGTAACTGTATAATTAACTGTGGGGAACCCAATAAATATTCGCAAAGATGTCGATATTTTACAAGTTTTTAATATATATATATATATACATATATACCCCTAATATAAATTTTAATAAAAAAATAGCTATATTATTATTACTTTAACTTTCTCCCAAACTTAGCCACACTTAGACTTTTTAACATATTTCTATCTTAATTTTTAGATACACTCGTCTAAATCTTCCCCAACACATCACTCTTTTAATCTTTATCATATCGTAACTACTTCCACTCAAAGTATGTAAACTTTATATTTTAAACTGAATTAGCCATTTATTTTGTTCAGTAAGTAATTTTATTTAATTTTTTGGGATGAGGATTCACCGAAAACTGCAGGAATCCGCACGGGGAGAAAAAAATCCCTAAAGTATTTAATGAAAATTCTCCAAAACCGTAACGGCAAATGTTGAGGACAAAATGAAGAATACAAAACCGTCTCTGTCCCCACCCAATTTCCACCACTATTCTACAATTTGTTTATCATCTATACTTTAGAAGAAAAAATTATGTCTAATATTTAAGGCAAAACTCGATATACATCCGGATAGAATTGTTTGCTTCCGGCAACTTGAGCGTAAAAAAAACTTGAAATTTCATAAGTGACTTTGAAAATTAGTTAAGTATTATTTTAAAATAAATGTTTTAATTATATTTTTTATTTGAGGCACTTAGTTTTTAAAATTTAATCTATTGAAAATTATCTATGGATTTGATTTTAGGTATTTGTGTTTGATACTCCACATTAATTTTTTGTCACATTCATAATACGAGTGATTATTTAACAAATAATTATTATTATTATAGAGCAATAAAGAATTTTTACATAGATTAATTAATAGAAAAAAAAACTTTGATGTATATACCATGTAAACTTTAATTTACATAAATTTTTTAGTTTTAGGAGTTAGAAATTTAGTTTAAAATTTAAAATTTAGGAGTTTAAGTTTTAGACTTTCAAATGTAAAGTTAATGTTTAAAATTTAGGGTATATAGTTTAAAGTTTAGGGCTTAATTTTACCCTTAATTAATCTCGTTAAATAGACATAATCCTTTCGATTTCTTGTTCTGGTTAAAAAAAACGTAATTATCCAATTAAAAACATAATTCTTGATTATATGTCAATTTTGATTCTTCTACAATAGCGGTGGAGATTGGGTGTGAAATATTCGAAAATCGTGGGGATCCAAATCGGCAGGATGGAGAATAATTGAAATCTTCACCCATAGGGACATGGACGGCGAAAATTTTATCACCGAAGTTAAAATAGGGATGGAGACGAGAATTGTTATATTCAAACCGTAGGAATAACCAAACTGTAACCGTATAAATAACTGTAGGAATCCCAAAAAAATATCCGCAAAGATGTCGATATTTTACAAGTTTTTAATATATATATATATACCCCTAATATAAATTTTAATAAGAAAACCCTAGCTATATTATTATCACTTTAACTTTCTCTCAAACTTAGCTACACTCAGGCTTTTTAACATGTTTCTATCTTAACTTTTAGATGTAACCTAAAACTCTAGTCTAAATCTTCTCCAACACAACACCCTTTTAATCTTTATCATATCGTAACTACTTCCACTTTGCAAACTTTATATTTTAAACTAAATTAGCCATTTATTTTGTTCAGTAAGTAATTTTGTTTAATTTTTTGGTATGAGAATTCACCGTAAACCGCAGTGATCCGCACGGGGAGGGCATGAGGACGAAAAAATCTTCGAAGTATTTAATGGGATTTCCCAAAATCGTAACCACAAGTGTTGGGAACAAAGTAGGAAATACAAAATCGTCCCCGCCCTTACCCTATTTCCACCCCTATTCTACAATTTGTTTATCATCTATACTTTAGAAGAAAAAATTATGAAAAAAAATTATGTCTAATATTTTAAGGCAAAACTCGATATACACCCGGGTAGAATTGTTTGCTTCCGGCAACTTGAGCGTAAAAAAACTTGAAATTTCATAAGCGACTTTGAAAATTAGTTAAGTATTATTTTAAAATAAATGTTTTAATTATATTTTTTATTTGAGGCACTTAGTTTTCAAAATTTAATCTAAGAAAATAATTTTATCATCCTACCTTTTAAATTTAATAATTTTATGTACTATAATAAAATAATTGAAATATAATATAAGAAAATACCACCATATATATAAATACATGTAATTAAATTAACAAAATTTTCAATTAGGAGAGCCTCACCCAAATCAATATTGACTTTGACGTAAAATAGTATAGAAAAGAGTTGAGTCATATATTAGTTTTCCTGCCCATTGCATTGAAAATTATCTATGGATTTTAGCAAATTTGGTCCAATTTTCTCACCCACATGCTTCAGACTTTTGATTACCAATGTCAATGTTATTTTATTAGGAAAAACAAATCACATCAAATCTGATCTCCCTTCAACAAATTATAAATTATAAATACTTTTGTGCTGGGAGGAATGAAGATTTTTACGATGTATATATATGTGGTGTGGCTTTTGTATGTTCGTCCAAGTTCCTCCAGACCTTCTAAGAACATAAAATAAAATAGGGAAAACTATATATTTAGTACCCTATCTATGCACGTATTATTCTTTTGGTAATTCAACTATTATTTTTTGTAAAATAGTATTTAATGTTACGTTTTTGTTCTATTTTGGTACCTTCGTGGTTTAAAATTAATCGAAATGGTGACATGTCTTAGGTTAATAACAATTTTAGTCCAAAAACTCATACAATCTATCAATTTAGTCTAAAATTCTATCAATTTAAATACTATTTTAATTTTTAGATTAAAATTGTAAATTTCTCATTTTTCTTCTTACTGTCGAACACTTTTTTAGATTTTGGAGTTTAAAAAACACGTTAGGGACAATTAATACTTTACAAGTTGGGGATCAATGGGGGGCTAATCAGGGGTCCATTGGAGGACCCAAACTTCACGATTGTGATACCGACGAGAATACGAGGGTGTGGGAAAAAGATGAGACAAAATTCTATCAAAATTATGATGATGTTTTAAATTGATGAATTTTGGACTAAATTGATAATATATATGTGTTTTGGACTAAAAATGTGGTTATGCCAAGCCACGTCATCATCTTCGTTAGTTTTTAACGGCTCGAGTACTAAAACAGAACAAAAACATAACATTAGATATCATTTTGCCAAAAATAATAGTTAGGGTACCAAAATAATAATGCAAGCATAGTTTGAGTACTAAATATGTAGTTTTCCCAATAAAATATTGTTGATATAAATATATTATGGTGGCAATTAAGGACAATTAATTCGGTTGGATGGAGAGACTTAAACTCTTGGGGGTTGCGGCCCTTAAAAAAGTACTGAAAATTTTAAAAGGTTTTTTTTTTATCTATTTAAATCATCTAATTTTAATTTATTTAAACTTCGTCATTGAAGACGAAACCATGTTACGAACGGGAGGGCTCTGACCTTAGGGACGGATATAATAACATTTTAGTTATTTTTTAATTAAATACTAATTAAATATAATTTTTGCCTCTCTCGAATTTTAAATTTAAAGGTTTAATAAACTTTTGTTTCTCTTAATGTTTAATTTTAGCTCCGTCCTTGATTGACCTGCTAATTTTTTTTAGGTCCATTATAATTTTAAAAGTAAACAAATTGAAACTTGCTCCAAATTTTATGGTTTAAATATCTTCTACCAAGGAAGTGGGGAAGTATAGAAACTTTGTCAGCTTTGTGGTACTATATGACACGACGGGAGTAGTCTTTGTTTAGACTTTAGACCCTTAAAACGAGTAAACAAGAAAGAACTATATCAAGTACTTTAAGGGTGCTTTTAGTGCTTTAGAGCTTGGATAAAGTTGTTCTAGAACTAAACTTTGGCCAAACAGTCAGGAACATATTGTGGACTGTGGAGAAAATTCTGGCCAAACAGCCTGGCATTAGCCATCATACATAGCTTTACTACATTATTTCTGCTTCCTCACAAGGTGAGTTGGGTGTATGATATATCCCCATTGTTTCATGGTTTCTTATTAAACTAACAATCTATTGGTTCAGCTGGATGAGATATTAAATCTTTAGTGAAGTTTAGTGTTTGAATTTTGACAATATAAATGTAACAATTGAGTTGAGAAAGTTAATTCCTAATAGACTTATACAGTATCGGATCAAGATTAATCAATCAATAAATTAAATATACGTGGTTATCAAATAAACTCAGAAATGCTGCTCTTTCCGTATGTTTTGTTGTTGCTGCATTGTCAATAAAAGATGTATTAGTATTTTAATAGATTTTTCAATTGAAAATAAAAACAGTTTTAAATAAATAAAAACGTAGCAAATACCAATTTGAGTCAGCAATTAATAACTTTCTTCAATTATATATAAGAAATACATTCCCTCTACCTTGTTTCTGGAGGTATTTAAATTTAGGGTTATGCTATTGACAGCCCTAAGGGCTGTCAATAAGAACACTATAGATTCTTGTAATTAATGTTTTTTAATATTTTTAAAGAAATATAGTATAATGTAATTAATTACATTCCTAAAAAGTTTGTGTTTCATTAATTTAAATTTTTTAATTGAATTAAACAATAAAACCCTAAATTCAAACTTCAAACCTCAACCTTAAACCCTAAATCATAAACCCAAACCATACACCCAAACCCTAAAACTTAAACCCTAAATACATAGCTTGAATTCAAACCCTAAATCCTAAACCATAAACCATAAACCCTAAAACCAACCCATAAACCATAAACATTAAACCCTAAAACTTAAACCATAACCCATAAACCCTAAACCCTAACTCTAAATCCAAACCATCAAACCCTAAACCCGAAACAATAAATCATTTTAAGTGAGTATTAATTACATTAAACAACCTAAAATTAATTAAACATGATTTTTTAGAAATGTATTTAATTACATTTTACTAGATTTAATTACAAAGCAAAACAATCATTTATTATAAAGCAAAACAAACATTAATTACAAAGTAAAACAATCATTAATTATAAGATTTATGGAGTTCTTATTGACAGCCCTTAGGGCTGTCAATAGCAAAATCCTTAAATTTATGTCAGACTTTATGATATGTATTTTGTTTAACGTTATAAAAAATAATAGGCTTAATGCATAAAATAGCCCCTAAAGTTTACCACTTTTCCCAACTTGGTACTTAACGTTTCATTTGGGACGTTATGCCCCCTAACGTTTTTCACCGTTACCCATTTTGCCCCAAACCGTTACTTTTGCCGTTACAAAAAAGTTTTCAACCGTTAAAAAGATTTTCAACCAATGAGATTGCGCCACGTCAGCTCCTCTTTGATAGAGTAACCCGCCTGATTTTATTAAAAGGGTAAATGCCATGTCAAGTCTCCTATGTTTATTTTTTTTATTCAATTTAGTCACTGAAAAACCTATTTTTACCTAAAATTGACCCCTATTTGTTTCTATTTTTTTAATTTAGCCCAATATTTGTTATTAATAATAATAATGTTTTATTTAAATGTTACTATTTAATAAAAAATAAGTTAAATATTTTAATATTAAATTAGTAATTTTTGATAAATTAATCCTTACTAATTTAATATTATATTATTTTTTGCAATTCCAAAATAAATTAGATTTATAATTTAGACCCATCAAAATAAATTTAATGTTAATCTTAAATAGTTTCCAATTACGTCCCAAAATAATAGAAAATTGATCCTTATTTGTTTTTAGTATTACTTATTCGAATTATATTCTTTTTAGTCCAATATTTATTATTATTTATAATATTATTTTATTTAAATGTTAATATTTAATAAAATATTTAATAAAATAAAAATAAATATTTTATTATTAAATTTGTAATTTTTTAGATAAATTAAATTACTTGAAATTGACCCTAAATAATTACTTATTCAAATTGTATTATTTTTTAGCAAAATTTGAACTATAATTTTTATTAGTTTGTTCACTTTCAATTTCAACGAATCTCCCTGCAAATCCCCAACAAAAGAATCAATTTATGTGAATTGCATGTGTCGTAGTTCATGGTATATATATGGTGTCTCCTGCAATTTATTTGATGTTGTAGTTGCTTTTTAGTAATTTTAAAAGAAAATAATACTAATCTTAAAAAATTAATTTATTTTATCTTTATTAAAAATATTTTAATTTTAAATTAGTAAAATGTAATTTATATAAAAAATCGTTTAATGTTAAATTAGATAAATTAAGAGACTAATTTAATATTAAATTAATATCAAATTATTAATTTAGGACGTAATGGGACTAAATTATAAAATTAATTTATTTTGGGACGTAATTGGAAACTATTTAAGATTAACATTAAATTTATTTTGATGGGTCTAAATTGTAAATCTAATTTATTTTGAAATTGCAAAAAATAATATAATATTAAATTAGTAAGGATTAATTTATCAAAAATTACTAGTTTAATATTAAAATATTTAATTTATTTTTTATTAAATAGTAACATTTAAATAAAACAATATTATTATTAATAACAAATATTGGGCTAAATTAAAAAAATAGAAACAAATAGGGATCAATTTTAGGTAAAAATAGATTTTTCAGTGACTAAATTGAATAAAAAAGTAAACATAGGAGACTTGACATGGCATTTACCCTTTTAATAAAATCAGGCGGGTTACTCTATCAAAGAGGAGCTGACGTGGCGCAATCTCATTGGTTGAAAATCTTTTTAACGGTTGAAAACTTTTTTGTAACGGTAAAAGTAACGGTTTGGGGCAAAATAGGTAACGGTGAAAAACGTTAGGGGGCATAACGTCCCAAATGAAACGTTAAGTACCAAGTTGAGAAAAGTGGTAAACTTTAGGGGCTATTTTGTGCATTAAGCCAAAATAATATTTGCAGTGTTAGGGTTGAATAGACCAGTGAATTCTAGACTAAAGATAATTACCAATAATAAACTTTATAATCAACAAATCCGTTGTAGTCTAGTTGGTTAGGATACTCGGCTCTCACCCGAGAGACCCGGGTTCAAGTCCCGGCAACGGAAATTTATTTTGCTTTTTGCAATGTTTTTTATTAGGTTCCAGGAGGAGCTTCCTAGGATGTCGGCCGGGAAAATTAAGAAGTTTGAGCTAAGGGAAATTGCCTAGGGCTTTAGGCTAGGATTGTTTTAAGAGCATAAGCCAAAAGAAACACATACAAGAGTAGAATATGCATCATTTAATAGTTTACACCATGAACTCTTCATTTTCCAATTTTCCATCATTTTTCATTCCATTGTCTTTCATAAGGATAACTTAAACGTTGACAAAGGGATGTTCTAACAACGCCTAATGTTTTTATAAATGCTCTTGGGAGAATTTATCTGTACATGGTCTCATGGTTTAAATTTTTAAAGGTTTCCTAGAAGCTTGAAACAGCACACCCCATTTGCATAAACTTTCAGAAGCTATAGTACTGTATGATATTATGGTTACAAAGTTTTTTGTCCAAGCCTAATTCTAAGCAATTCCATTTTTTTTCAATTGTCGTCTCATGGTAAGTTGAGTACTCCATCTTCGTGCTATATCCGGTGACTCGTAATATCAACCCCCCTGAGTAACAAATGCACTTCGTCTAAAATCAGGAAGAGTTGGTGGTATCACCTACCATATAACGGTTTTTATCAGTACTCAGGCCTGATGAATGAAGCTGCTTTCTTCTCTTTATTAGATGCGATGCAGTTTTCTTGTCCCCTTGTGCCTCCACAGAATCAGGCTGCAAAAAGAATATATGGCTTTAGTAAACCCAACCACTGCAACCTAAATAGACTTATCAGAATGAAGTCTCCCTCTTAATTACTAGGATCTACAAAATGGTGACAGATATAAGTAGGAAATGACTGTCATGTATAAATAAATTTCACAAAGGACACATGGCAAAAACTCAATATTTTTTTGGTATGATAGAGCAATATTTATATTCCCAATGCAAATACTGAGATTCGAACCCACACAAAGTGGGAACTGGGTGAGAATCCTTGGCCACTCCAATTTTCTGATACACAGTTTTCTAATCTACTTCAGATTGACATTCAAAGAGGACAATATTCTGCAAAATAGTTCAGTTGCTGGCTTTGCCCGAGAATTTCCCACTTGCCTAGAGCAAGAGTACAAGGCTCGAGACCAGTTTAGTCAGAGAGACATTGAACTTCAAAAATATAAGCAACAACTTGAAGATCTGATAAAGCACACCTCCACAAAATACAAGGCCAGGCCAGGTAACACGGAATGATAAGTATAAAAAATGTACCTTGATAGCTAATGCTCTGTCAAAACTCTCAATGGCATTATCAGGCTCTCCAAAGTTTAATTGTGCTCTACCAAGAGTGACCCATGCCTGAAAAAACAAATACAGCCTCATATGTAACAAAAGAGTGTTTTGGCTGACAACGGCCGCTACAATAACAGAAGGTACTTTGACTAAACAATTGATTTAATGAAGTTATTAACAGAAGAAAAAAAATTCAATTGCAATATCTCAGCATTAGCTAGCAACCACCATACATAGAGCAGGCACTGGAAATCTAGGGAAAACAGCTGCCCATGTGGAAAGTCAATCCCTTCTATGGATTGATATACAAATTCTTTTCCTCATCATTAGCTAAATTTGTGCTTTCTGGTCATCAACAGTTTGATGATAGACAACAAAGTACAAGGAGTATAACAAGGGGAATAAGCTAAAATTTGCATGTATCCAAATCGTTTGAGAAATATGAGTGTCATGTTTATGGAACATAATTATAAAGGCGGTATGATGTTTCACAAGGTATACAATCAAGCTTATTATTTGACATTGCATTCAGTTTACAAGCTTGACATACCTCAGCCCATGATGGTTCCAATTCAGTTGCCCCTGCCAAGTGGAATCCACAGATAAGCAGACAAAAGTTTTGAACTTGTATATTCGCAACAGCAAACAAACCATAGCACATTATATATCCAAACGCAGAAACATGTTCTGTAACGTCTAATCTTATTCAAGGAGCTTTAAATCAAAGAAGCATTTGGACAATGTCACTGAGGAAGAACCAAGTGAAAAAGGAACCGAGACGTACGAGATGCCGCCTTCAACGCGCTCCATGCATCCCCAAGTTCAAGTAGAACCTGTGCCTTCTGTTCAAACAAAACTGCATTTTCAGGCATCAAATTAAGAGCCGCCTCCCACTTCCCAAGTGCTTCACGGAATTTCCCATCCTTCAAAAGAGACTAGCTATGAGAAATTGAGAATAAATACACCATAACAAGTATGAAAAACTAAAACAATAAACAAAAGTACCACCATGCTAATGCAAAGCCTAGTAAATAAATCATTTAACAAAATCTAAGCTCAACTCAACGAGCTTTTCTTCCCACTTTTTATACTCCTTTTCCCCTGTTAGTTAGGTTGCTAAAATTCCTATAGGTAGCTGGAAACAAAACCAATTGGGATTATTTTCTCTCATATCATTATAATCGAGTCAAATTAAAGGAGGAAAAATACCATAAAAAGGGGGTCCGGAAAATCTCTTAATCAGTCAATAAACTGGTAAATTCGTCAAATAACACGAGTAAAGGCAATATAAGATTTTTAATGAACTCCCAAATTTACAATTCAATGAAAGATTGTGTATTTTCCTTTCCTACACCAAAAAATCAATTAATTGAGAACGGGACGGAAAGTAAGTAAAAATAAAAACCTCAGCAAGGTTGTTGCCTTGGGCTTGGAAGGATTGGGCAAGTTGTTTGAAGTCGGAATCCAAAGCATCGGCAGAGGGTTTGTCCTGAATTTGAGAAGCGGCGGGCTCTTGATTATGCAACGGCGAAGCATCAGCAGAGGGTTCTTGTTGATCAAAGGGAAGGTTTGGGTAGCTTGCGATAGCTTCTATGGGGCGCTTCTTGCTGCTCTTCTTCTTGGTCCATGTTAGCTTCATCTTCCTTCTGCCTTCTGCAACAACTTTTCCCTTCACGCTTCAATTATCGAACGTCGTTTCTTCCCAAAATAACCGGGCCGGGTCGGATTATATTGGTTAAAAATTCTGATCAATGTTCTATATTCATGTTGGGATGTTCCAGATCAAGCCCAATTCATGACATTTCTTTTTGGCTTAATGCCAAAATATTTGTTTAAAGGGTAATGTTCACAAATAGTCCCTTTCGTTTGGTGTTTGTTCTAGTTTGGTTACTAGATTTCAAAATAGGTTATTGCAGTCCTTACGTTTATAATTTGTTTTATTTTAGTCACTTTCTGTCATTCTCCGTTAGAGGAGTAACGGCCGGCTGACATGGCAATTTTAAAATTAAAAAAATTCCACGTGTATAATACACGTGTATTATGTTTATACACATGGAATGCACCCTCTTCCACATTTTGCCTTCTCATTAACTCTTGAACGATCGGAGAATGCCCGACACAAACCTCGAACTCCTCCATTGTCAACTGTCTCCCCGTCCCAACTTCCTTCAACTTGTTCCACATCCTATCTTCTCTGATCTTATTAACCACAAACTCTTATCCATTATCAAGGTTCTTGATAGTACACACTTGTTCGCCGCAATCCATCTCATCGTCCACCGCAATGGACTCTTCATCACCAAATGATTTAAAGCCAAGTTCCCCATTCAGACTCTTGCTAATCCGCCCCGTGGGTGGCTTAGATCCATTGCTTTCGCAGCGTCTCAAGTTAGCAGTCGCGGCATTACTTTGATCGAATTCACTATTGTTGTTGTTATTATTTACAGTACCTAAGCCAACAGAACGAATCGAAGAAGATGAATTGGAACGAAGAGATAAAGGCGAATAAGAAACGGCAACATCATTACAATCACCAGCTGATTTCGATCGTACAATTGCAGAAGAACGAGTCTCCTTTTCTCCTCCACGATCTTGCTCTTCCAACTCTTTGTTTACCATCTGATCCGACGAAACTGATCTTCTTCCAAACTCTCCTCCAGCAGTACCACCACCACCACCACCCAGTTCCCGTCCCACGCCGACATCCGTTTCTGATTCGGGTCTTATTCGGAAAAGACCCGGGTGGCGGCTGAGCCCCATTTCACGTAGCAAACGGGTTCTTCTTTCTGAAACGGATGCGGGTTCAGAGATCCAGATGTCGAACTGGGAAACAACCTTGGGGAATTTAGGGACGGGGAATGGGTGGCGGGCATTGTTAGAACTGGTAATTGGGTCAGAATCCGAGTCAGAAGAAGGAGAAGTGGAGTTGGAACAAGAACAAGAATTAGAAGAAGCAATGCGGTCAAGGGATTCGTAAAAACACTATTCTTCTTCTTCGACTTCTTCGTTTACTTCAACTACTCCCCCCCTTTTCGTTGCTCTTCTTGAGTCAAATCGCCGTTGTTTAACTTGCTGTTGTTGCTACCAATTGGGTTCTTGCTCATGCTTTCTTTACGAGCATTCCCATTCAATTTGGGAACATACAACCATCAAAAAGAAACTATGGGTTTTGGTTGGATCAAAGTGAATGAAAAAGAGAGAAAATAGTGTTTGGAGGGAAAGAAAAAGAGAGAAAACTCAGATCCAAAGCTGGGGTTTGGTGATGTCTTTGTGTGGGAGAAACGAAGGGAGATTGATTTGATTTTGTTGGCTTTTGCTTCTGGGGGTTTGGGTATTGAAAGGTGCAGTCCATGTGTATAAACATAATACACGTGTATTATACACGTGGAATTTTTTTAATTTTAAAATTGCCATGTCAGCCGTCCGTTACTCCTCTAACGGAGAATGACGGAAAGTGACTAAAATAAAACAAATTATAAACATAAGGGACTGCAATAACCTATTTTGAAATCTGGTGACCAAACTAGAACAAACACCAAACGAAAGGGACTATTTGTGAACATTACCCTTGTTTAAAATATTTCGTTTTTTAGATGCTTAAATAAATTTTTTATTTATTTTAGATGTTTAAATTATATGTTTAAATTTTTTTTTACCTCTTTTAAGTGTCTATACTATCACTTTTTGATAAAAATAAGTGTCTAAACTATTATTTTTTTGTCAAAGTAGGTGTCTTGGTTTGACTTTAAAAAAGGAAAAAAATGAGAATTTAGGGTCTAGGAGTGTTCATTCCCGGGTACCTGAAAAAGGGGTTCCTGAAAAATTAGGTATTCGTTTCTTCCGGGTATTACATATGTCGGCCCGTGTCTCGACCCGTTTTAACCGGGTACCTGCTATTCGGGTAGCCGTGAAACTCGGGTGCCTGGAAAATCGGATAACGGGTACCCGATTCACATTTTTATTTATTTATTTTTTAAGTTTAAAATTTTAAAAAATCACATATTAAACACATAAATTTTAAAATTTTATCACCAAAAATACATTAAAAATATTTATCTCGTTTTTTCTTTCGAATCTTGTATTAACAAATTAATAAAAATAAATTTGCAAATTTTAAAACTTAAAAGTACATAATACAAACATATAAATAATTTACAGATTTAAATTTAGTTTTAGGTAAAAAAATATTAAGAACCTAAAATAAATATATAATTTAAAACTAAAAAATAAATATATTAAAAGTATCGGGTCAGGTGCCTGATTACCAAAAAAATTCAGCCCAGGCCCAGCCCAACTACCCAGAAAAAATCTTGGGTCGGGTAATTTTTTTAATTAAATACCCGATTTTTTGCTTTTGAGTAGTCGGACTGGGTCAATCGGATCGGATAGTTTTAAACACCCTTAGTTTGGGCACCTAAAAAGGGTAAAAAAAATAGTTTCGACACTTAAAAAAATATGATAGTTTAGGCACTAATTTAACATTAAACTTTTTTTTTCTTACAATTGATTTTACATTTTAATATTTTTTTAAGTTGAAATTTTAAAATTAATGTTTTTTATTTTAAAATTGTACTGAGCATTTATATAGTTAATTCCATGATAATACCGTCAAATGTGCAAGAGTTACATATTATTAAAGTTTGTTTTTATTTAAAAATCCAGTTAAATTTTCCACTTAAAAACAACAATTTAACTAAAATTTGAAACTAAAATATAAATAAATAAATAAATAATTGATCGGTCAAGAATATTTATATTGTCTCATCTCTTCACGATTTTGAAAATATAAAATATACTGAAAACTAAATTTTTTATTATACTTATTATTTTAATGAATTTATTAGGAGCGTTCAAACTTCGATTTTAACCGAATTAACTGACCGAACTGAAATTTTTTCAGTAAATCAGTTAATTAATTTTAAGTTCGGTCGGTTAACGGTTAATGATTTTTTCAAACTTCAGTTACCGGTTAATTCGTTTTGAAATCGGTTAATTAACCAAATTAACCGGAATTTTTATATATTATATATTACATATATTTATTTTTAGTCATTAAACTTTTAAAAAGTTATAAAATGGTCATTGGCGTAACACAATAAGGGCGGACGGGGGCTACGACCCCTCCTAAAATTTGTAAAATTATAATTTTAACCCTTATAATTTTCAAAAAACTTAATTTGGTCCCTACAAATTTTTAAAAATTTAGATTAAGCTTCAAAATTTGTGATCTTTTTTAATTAAGACCTTCCCATAATTCTTAAAAGTTCTCGTTAAGCCTCTCAATTTTTTCAAAAATTTTAGTTAAACTCTAACATTTTTGAAAAAAAATTAAGCCTTAAATTTTTTTTGAAAATTTTTAATTAAACCTCTAAATTTTTTAAAGTTTAAACTTGGCTCCACCAAACTCTACAATCGAGTTCCGCCACTGAAAATTGTCATTAAATTTTTTGATATATTTTAGAAGGGTCATTAAACTTTATTAAATTAGCATAAAATAATCATTAAATTTATTGAATTATTAAAAATGATCATTAAACTTCTCAATATCTATCAATAATTTACAATGTACAATGAATCAATGACCATTTTGCAATAGTGGTTAATTTGAAAACCAACGAATTAATTAGACTTTTATTAGTTCGGTTAAATTTTTTTGAAAAAATTCCGTTAATAGATTTTTTGCTAATTCAGTTCGGTCGGTTAACCGAACTGACCGATTGAACACTCCTAGAATTTTTTTTATAAAGTAAATGAGCTAATATTTTTCATTTTATTATTTAATATCACTTTTCAAAAATTTAAAATGCTTTATATATGACGATAATTTAGAAATTACTAAATCTAAAAATATATCACTATAAAGAAAAATATTAAGTTAAAATATGATTTGATTAGTTGCGGTAGCCTAAAACACGATTAACATAAAATGTTAAATATATAACATTTTAGGTTGGAACCAAAAATATTAAAAATATGCAACATAAACTCTTACTCATACAACATAAACTGTTTCAAAAATGGTCATTGGCGTAACACAATAAGGGCGGACGGGGGCTACGACCCCTCCTAAAATTTGTAAAATTCTAATTTTAACCCTTATAATTTTCAAAAAACTTAATTTGGTCCCTACAAATTTTTAAAAAATTAGATTAAGCTTCAAAATTTGTGATCTTTTTTAATTAAGACCTTCCCATAATTCTTAAAAGTTCTCGTTAAGCCTCTCAATTTTTTCAAAAATTTTAGTTAAACTCTAACATTTTTGAAAAAAAATTAAGCCTTAAAATTTTTTTGAAATTTTTTAATTAAACCTCTAAATTTTTTAAAGTTTAAAGTTGGCTCCACCAAACTCTACAATCGAGTTCCGCCACTGAAAATTGTCATTAAATTTTTTGATATATTTTAGAAGGGTCATTAAACTTTATTAAATTAGCATAAAATAATCATTAAATTTATTAAATTATTAAAAATGATCATTAAACTTCTCAATATCTATCAATAATTTACAATGTGCAATGAATCAATGACCATTTTGCAATAGTGGTTAATTTGAAAACTAACGAATTAATTAGACTTTTATTAGTTCGGTTAAATTTTTTTGAAAAAATTCCGTTAATAGATTTTTTTGGTAATTCAGTTCGGTCAGTTAACCGAACTGACCGATTGAACACTCCTAGAATTTTTTTTATAAAGTAAATGAGCTAATATTTTTCATTTTATTATTTAATATCACTTTTCAAAAATTTAAAATGCTTTATATATGACGATAATTTAGAAATTACTAAATCTAAAAATATATCACTATAAAGAAAAATATTAAGTTAAAATATGATTTGATTAGTTGCGGTAGCCTAAAACACGATTAACATAAAATGTTAAATATATAACATTTTAGGTTGGAACCAAAAACATTAAAAATATGCAACATAAACTATTACTCATACAACATAAACTGTTTCAAAAATGGTCATTGGCGTAACACAATAAGGGCGGACGGGGCTACGACCCCTCCTAAAATTTGTAAAATTCTAATTTTAACCCTTATAATTTTTAAAAAACTTAATTTGGTCCCTACAAATTTTTAAAAATTTAGATTAAGCTTCAAAATTTGTGATCTTTTTTTGTAACCCCCTCGTCCCGGTCTGGTCGGATGACCGGTCCAAGTGGGCCACACGGGGAAAACCGAAGCGAAACCCGTTAAGGTTTCCCCTCGGTTAACGACCCAGAAAATTTCTTTTATCATTAGTCTTATCTAGATGCATATTTAATTCCTATGTGGAGCACAACAGCGGAAGATACAAGCAACGAAACATTCACGACCAACAAAAAGGTAAACAGTCCATTTTACTTCATTACAGCAGGCCGTTTCGAAACACCTATAGGGTGTTTCGAAACGCCCTGACCTAGTCAACGGGCCTGGGTCAACCACAAGGTGATCGTTCCAAAACAGGGGAGACCCGTATCGGAACGCCCTTGACGGTCAATATCTCGTGGTCAACGAGATTTGACCGTTTCGGAACCTCATAGGCCCGTTTCGGAACGACTTCATCTCGCCAATTTCTCAAAATTCCAGTGGCGAAAACGTTCCGGAACGACCCTCATCCGTTTCGAAACGGCAGGCCATATACACAGGGGCCGTTTCGGAACACGGGGACCCGTTCCGAAACACTCCCTGTCTGCAGACTTTTCTGGGCTGTTTTGAGGCACAAGGATGCCCCAAAACACCAACAAACCACCAAGCAACTTCAAGACAAGACATCTTAAGGTATAACAACCATTTAGCATGCTTCAACATTAATTAGACATGTCTATCACTATGGCAACAACCCACATCATGCATTCATACAATCATCATTCAAACAAAGTCTAGAGACATACATCCTAGATTTAACATACTCAAACACATACAAGCATGGGTTTAGACAGTCTTTCATACATATCAATTTACACATGTAGAGCCTTTCATACAAGCATGCTTGAAGACATTAAAAAGAACCAATAAGCATCATACATTTCAAAAGAGCAACTTAGGCATGAGTTAACTTTCATCACACAAGCATAAGGCAAGACACATCATGCTTACAAATTAAGTCAACCCTAGACATACATCAAACTCAAATCAACGACACCTATCCCATTGCTTTACTATTACCATATTTAAATTTAAACATCATACTTGAGCTAACCGTAAGCAACACTTGGAGGCATTTCCTTGCCCTTGCCACCCACAAGCCATTGATCTGCATTGTCGAACAATAGAGAGCGTAAGCATAAAAGCTTAGTGAGGGTAAGCTCATAAATCAAACCTTCGACAATGCAGGGTCCAAGCACGAACCACAACCCAGATAAAATGCATGATCTTACCTCCGATCCACACGAGCCATAAATATAGATAATGCATGAACATATATTCAATATCATGTCATGCTCAACATGTTTAAATCCACAACACATGAAATCACATATATTAAACCATGTTAGCAACACATCCCAAATCACATTAGCTCACAATTAACCACATATTGGCAACATAAGCTACAATCTGTATTGGCACCTAGCTATGACTCGAATACGCGGATAACCGTTGGAACTCACATCCAACAACTCAACCATTACCTGACGGTGGGATTCCACTCATCACCGTTCACGCGGAGGGGATTCCACTCATCCTCACGCCTCATTTCACGCGGAGGGGATTCCACTCATCCTCACGCCCCGTCGATGGGATTCCACTCATCACCGACTAATATAAATACAATTTCCGGGCGAACCCGTACTCCTCCTTGGTGACTCAACGCCACCAAGGCCACGCGCGACTTTTGACTCATGTGTACACACTAACATCCTAATGATCGATCATTTGTACCCAAGCATACTAGTGCCAATACTACACATTTCATTACTCTTTCACAATATTAATTCATAACACTTCCGTGCTTAGCACGTACTCACCTTGACTTACCGTCATGCACAAACCACATTTCCATGCCTAGCATGTACTCACCATGATCCTCGGATCATACAATCATCTCATAGCATCATTACACATGTCAACACTACATGCATCTCAATAACACAAATATCACATCATATTTCATACATATGTATATCTCTATCACATTTATAATCAACATGCATGTAACAATGCATTAAGCCATGCCTCCATATACATGTATAACAACATAAACATAACCACCATAAGCATGACTAAACATAAGGCTTAATTCAACACTTTAAAGATCAACCAAGGTCTCTAACTAAAGTTTGGGATTAGGCCACCACCCTAATCCCAACTCTAGGTGGGTCTACCAATCCCAACCTAGTTCACATGCTTGAACCAACACTTGAAAACCATTTAAAAATATTTAACCACTCACCTAAACATCCAAGCTCCAAGCCAAGCTAGCAACCTCCCTCAAATTTCCGGATTTCTTCCCGAAGCTTTTCCAACACGAATTTCCCGCTTCCAAACAACCTCAAACACATTTCGAACAATTCCAAATCAGCCCAACATTAAAAGACCAACCCGGAATACAATTCAATCACAATTTACCATGTTGCAAGCTAAGAACATATCCCATTTTTAACCAATTCGGACAGCCCCAAAACCATGCCCAAAAACCACCTTTCCAACATCCATAACACCCACAAACATTCCCAAATCAACCCTTAACCATAGTACTACCATTGGGCTATCAATTTCCACCTAAAAATACCCCCAAAAATCACCCAAAACCCTTCAAAAACCCCATTTTTACCCAACTTCGGGAATCCATCAAAATCCAACCAAATTAACATATAATGTGCATTTTAACATGATTAAGCAAAGCCCCAACTCAATTTATCAAAACCAAATGAAAAACCCCCTTAAAAATCCAAACTTTAATATAAACTCTAATTTTCAAAACCCCATAACTTTCAAATCTAAGACCATAGATAGGTAGAGGACAAAGAGGAGGTTAAGAAAACATATTTACCTTTGAAAAACACCTTAAAACGAGGTTGGAATCGAATGGAATAGTAACCCAAAATTTGAAGAAGCTTAAAGATGGTGGGGAGGGTTTCCAACGTGAAAATGGGAGATGGGAAAGAGAGGAAGACAACTTTTTCAATAAAGTGGTCTTGCTTTTTGAAAGTTTTTGGTCAAATCACAAAATAGGTCCCTCCCTCTTTATTAAAGCTCAATTAGGCCACATTTTAAGTTGGATTTATTTTTAATTTAATTTTATTGACTCGAACTATAAACCCGGATAACTCCTAACCCCAAAACACGGGTGTTACAACTCTCCCCCACTTAAGGAAATTTCGTCCCCAAAATTTATCGATCACGGGGGGCCACTGAAACATGCACCTCCACGCTTTCCTCTCTCACCACAACGTACTAACCAACCGAAAGACTTACCACACAACACTTGCTATCTTGCACTAAGATCTCAACTGATTCTTCAAGGCATGCCAATTTCAAACTCAACTCAATCTCTTCAACAAACATAGTACGGAACATGTCTGACTCACATTTCTGAATCATAGATACACGGAACACATCTCAAACCCCCTTCTAACTCTGGTGGTAACCGCAACAGATAACAGCAGAACTAGCCCGATTCACAAACTCATACAATACTGCTTGAACACTTGACTCATAACTTTCTCTGACTGATCCTCTGTCTTCATCAATTAACCAAACATTATGCAGACGTCTTCAAAATTATTCTAGTTGAAATCTCGGATCTTTATTACTCACTTTTACTGCGAATCTTCCACGAATGTAACAAACTAGAAGAAAACTGAAGCTCAGTCTTGACACGCTGGCAATTTACATACTTACTCTCATACTGAACCACATTATTCATCCTCTCATTCCGGAAGTACTCATCTTCAACCCACAATATGTCTTCATACTACTCAGATGCAATACAAATGAACTACCGTGCGGTTCGACCAAAACAACACGTCTCAAAACACTATGCCAATCAGTACAACAATTCTATCTCTAACAATACAAGCTCTATCATCTCTGAACTGTACTTCTGAAGGTCTTCTTTCCGCTATGTCTTGCACGTGAGGTGCCAAGAATCCGTCTTGCAACTGTCTCTCTTCAAATATTCTGACTCAAAGTAGGTTTGACATGAAACTCGGCCACAGAACTACTACCATTAGATAAACCGAATCTGGAAAATACAACTTGCATCTCAACTACTAGTCTAGCAACAATTACAACTCGGATCATCGGTCACTACGGAGGCTATCTTTGGATGGTACTCACTCTTGATATTACAGTCTTCAAGCATTTCTAACACTTATGATGTTCAAGTTCTAACCATTCCCAAGTCTTCAAATATTTCAAGCTCTAATGATACGTACATATACACTACGCATTTCTTACTATACAAGCTTGTCTCCAAGTCTTCGAAGCAATTACAACTGTAGTTTAACTCCATGTCTCATACCGAATAACTCTTCTCACGGTCTTCCAACTATCATGATGAACAAGCCACAAACTTCTGTCTTGCATAAGCACACCACCTAACTCTACATGTATTGCATCACTGTGGTTCACAACTCTTTCTCTGACATAAGTCGATTCAAGGTCGAAGCTCTCTTCAAAGTCTCTTTCAGTTTCTCAAGGGCTCGTTGTCTCGCATCTAACCACACAACTGAACATTCTTCTGTAGCAATCTATCACTGGAGCAACTATCTTCAAACACTATTTACAATTCTCTGAGAGTAACAAGGCTAGACCTAGGAACTATAGATATCTGTCACAGTCTTCGATTTCTTCCAACTCACATCTTCTTCTGCCTGCTTGGGATTTTCTCTAACACACTCGGCTGAACTACATGTCCTAGGAGAACATCTTCATTAACTCGGAGTTCACGTTGGCTCAACTTGGCATACAACTGATTCTCTAATAGAATCTACAATACTAACTCTAAAGCCTGTCATGGTCTTCTTCGGTACTTGAATATACTCACGTGACATCTAGAAGAGCTACTACCACTGATCATGGAACTCAGAAAATTATTCTGCTCAACATATCTATGAAGGTAACTAATACACTAGTCAAACAAAGCGGCATAACTCAGAGCTCAAGGCGATTACATCTTGCCCCTAAAGCTGTCTTTGGTACTTCAAATTTCTCACCTTCATCTGGTAGAAACGGATCTCAAATTAATCTTCAAATAGACTGAAGCACACACTAACTGATCAACAAATCACTGACACTTGTTTCGACTGTATGTAAACTGAACACATTCTCGTACTGTCACTCTTTCTTCTTCACAAATTACACTGTAGAACTCTGAGATGATGCACTAGGCCTAATGAATCTAAGGTCTAACAAGTCTCGAAGCTAATTCTTCAACATTCTCAATTATGTCGGAAACCATAAGATACAGAGCAAACTAAAACACGAGCAAACTCGGAGACGACATCAATAATAAACTCTTCTTCGCTGTTAGGAGACAAACTGGGCGTTTCTTCTAAACACTTCTAGGAAGAATCACAAACTATTTTAACATTCTGCGGTCTAATCTTCGTTCAAAAATCAAATCCATCACAATTGCTCAGCAAGTCTGTCAACTAAACTCAATCAACCTTTGATCTCTAAAACTGGATCAACATTCAAAGGAAGTTCGCATCCTCACCTACTACTACAGTCTCACAAAAATCTGCGTCTTCAAAGCAACTCTCTCTTTGTCTCAACGTATACACTAACTCTATGCTCTTCAAGCCAAACCTTGTCGAAGGGTATATCAAAACCGTAGGAAGACGATCGCTTCACACCTACGAGAAACTAGTAACTCTAAACCACCAACAACATCTTCTGTACATCTTTCTGATCACTACTATCTCCCAAAAAGGCTAGTCACATGTGTCCCTACGTCTAAAATCTCAACAGAGATACGTCAAAATCTTTGCACGCTCACACAAACGGACGATTCTGCAAAAATTGTAACTTCACAAGTACACAACTGGTAGTCTTCGGTCCTTTTGTTTTCAGACTGATTCTTCAACAAAACCCGACTCTTCTAGACTATTCGTAGAGCATTTCAAAACTTCAAAAACGCAGCTCTGGGCACTCACAGACAACCATACTGGGAAACCACCCAGACGCATACTGGCCCCAAACACACAAATCGGTTCCCATTCACGGATACTGATCGGCTGTCTTGCATCGAAATCATAGGCTGAACCCCAACGGTCACCACTAATACTTCTGAAATTCAGATTACTCACACGAGACCCCTACCCAGATCTTTCCAAAAGAACTAAGGTACTCATACCTACCTCATCGAGCACATTCAAACTTGCATGCTTGTTAACAACATATGAAAGCACGAACTCAGAACCAATCAGAAGAGACAAACTCAAACTGTACCCAGGCTTATCTACTATAACATAGATACCACTCTGACTCCCACTCATATGCCTTCACTTCTTCTTACCAACTAATGCCAGAGTTGATCACACCGTCCATCATCCACAAGAATCAACCCATATACACACCGTCTCAAACGGACAAATTGTACCTCAATTCCGGTACAACCACACCTCTCTAACTAAGGCGATGGACTCCCTCAACATCATCCACCTTTTCAGAAACTACAACTTCTACTTACCGATTCACAGCCCACAAACTGGCCCTAAACTTACTAAAAGCAATAAATCAATCAACAATTTAACATACAAGTTGGGTTAGCAAAGGAAAGGTCCAAGTGGCTCAAGTATGATTTCCCTCACTTAAAATCCTTTTTCCGATGTAATAGAAGCAATGGGACTCTACTAAACATGTTTCAACCAAATCAACACACATACATGCTCGACCAAGCATATAACAAGGCATACTTGCTAAACAAGCAACACATGCGTATGATCAAACAATATGCATTCTCAATCACACAATCACACATCACAGCATACACGGGTAACGAGCAACATGCTTTTAATCAAACAATCAACATACTTGACATACAAGCAATCATACTTACAAAGCAAGCAAACACCGTGCACATCAATTCAAAACTTAAACTTACCTCACTTACCTGCCCAAGGTCTCGGTAACCTTAGGCTCTGATACCAACAAATGTAACCCCCTCGTCCCGGTCTGGTCGGATGACCGGTCCAAGTGGGCCACACGGGGAAAACCGAAGCGAAACCCGTTAAGGTTTCCCCTCGGTTAACGACCCAAAAAATTTCTTTTATCATTAGTCTTATCTAGATGCATATTTAATTCCTATGTGGAGCACAACAGCGGAAGATACAAGCAACGAAACATTCACGACCAACAAAAAGGTAAACAGTCCATTTTACTTCATTACAGCAGGCCATTTCGAAACACCTATAGGGTGTTCCGAAACGCCCTGACCTAGTCAACGGGCCTGGGTCAACCACAAGGTGATCGTTCCGAAACAGGGGAGACCCGTATCGGAACGCCCTTGACGGTCAATATCTCGTGGTCAACGAGATTTGACCATTTCGGAACCTCAGAGGCCCGTTTTGGAACGACTTCATCTCGCCAATTTCTCAAAATTCCAGTGGCGAAAACGTTCCGGAACGACCCTCATCCGTTTCGAAACGGCAGGCCATATACACAGGGGCCGTTTCGGAACACGGGGACCCGTTCCGAAACACTCCCTGTCTGCAGACTTTTCTGGGCTGTTTTGAGGCACAAGGATGCCCCAAAACACCAACAAACCACCAAGCAACTTCAAGACAAGACATCTTAAGGTATAACAACCATTTAGCATGCTTCAACATTAATTAGACATGTCTATCACTATGGCAACAACCCACATCATGCATTCATACAATCATCATTCAAACAAAGTCTAGAGACATACATCCTAGATTTAACATACTCAAACACATACAAGCATGGGTTTAGACAGTCTTTCATACATAGCAATTTACACATGTAGAGCCTTTCATACAAGCATGCTTGAAGACATTAAAAAGAACCAATAAGCATCATACATTTCAAAAGAGCAACTTAGGCATGAGTTAACTTTCATCACACAAGCATAAGGCAAGACACATCATGCTTACAAATTAAGTCAACCCTAGACATACATCAAACTCAAATCAACGACACCTATCCCATTGCTTTACTATTACCATCTTTAAATTTAAACATCATACTTGAGCTAACCGTAAGCAACACTTGGAGGCCTTTCCTTGCCCTTGCCACCCACAAGCCATCGATCTGCATTGTCGAACAATAGAGAGCGTAAGCATAAAAGCTTAGTGAGGGTAAGCTCATAAATCAAACCTTCGACAATGCAGGGTCCAAGCACGAACCACAACCCAGATAAAATGCATGATCTTACCTCCGATCCACACAAGCCATAAATATAGATGATGCATGAACATATATTCAATATCATGTCATGCTCAACATGTTTAAATCCACAACACATGAAATCACATATATTAAACCATGTTAGCAACACATCCCAAATCACATTAGCTCACAATTAACCACATATTGGCAACATAAGCTACAATCTGTATTGGCACCTAGCTATGACTCGAATACGCGGATAACCGTTGGAACTCACATCCAACAACTCAACCATTACCTGGCGATGGGATTCCACTCATCACCGTTCACGCGGAGGGGATTCCACTCATCCTCACGCCTCATTTCACGCGGAGGGGATTCCACTCATCCTCACGCCCCGTCGATGGGATTCCACTCATCACCGACTAATATAAATACAATTTTTGGGCGAACCCGTACTCCTCCTTGGTGACTCAACGCCACCAAGGCCACGCGCGACTTTTGACTCATGTGTACACACTAACATCCTATTGATCGATCATTTGTACCCAAGCATACTAGTGCCAATACTACACATTTCATTACTCTTTCACAATATTAATTCATAACACTTCCGTGCTTAGCACGTACTCACCTTGACTTACCGTCATGCACAAACCACATTTCCATGCCTAGCATGTACTCACCATGATCCTCGGATCATACAATCATCTCATAGCATCATTACACATGTCAACACTACATGCATCTCAATAACACAAATATCACATCATATTTCATACATATGTATATCTCTATCACATTTATAATCAACATGCATGTAACAATGCATTAAGCCATGCCTCCATATACATGTATAACAACATAAACATAACCACCATAAGCATGACTAAACATAAGGCTTAATTTAACACTTTAAAGATCAACCAAGGTCTCTAACTAAAGTTTGGGATTAGGCCACCACCCTAATCCCAACTCTAGGTGGGTCTACCAATCCCAACCTAGTTCACATGCTTGAACCAACACTTGAAAACCATTTAAAAATATTTAACCACTCACCTAAACATCCAAGCTCCAAGCCAAGCTAGCAACCTCCCTCAAATTTCCGGATTTCTTCCCGAAGCTTTTCCAACACGAATTTCCCGCTTCCAAACAACCTCAAACACATTTCGAACAATTCCAAATCAGCCCAACATTAAAAGACCAACCCGGAATACAATTCAATCACAATTTACCATGTTGCAAGCTAAGAACATATCCCATTTTTAACCAATTCGGACAGCCCCAAAACCATGCCCAAAAACCACCTTTCCAACATCCATAACACCCACAAACATTCCCAAATCAACCCTTAACCATAGTACTACCATTGGGCTATCAATTTCCTCCTAAAAATACCCCCAAAAATCACCCAAAACCCTTCAAAAACCCCATTTTTACCCAACTTCGGGAATCCATCAAAATCCAACCAAATTAACATATAATGTGCATTTTAACATGATTAAGCAAAGCCCCAACTCAATTTATCAAAACCAAATGAAAAACCCCCTTAAAAATCCAAACTTTAATATAAACCCTAATTTTCAAAACCCCATAACTTTCAAATCTAAGACCATAGATAGGTAGAGGACAAAGAGGATGTTAAGAAAACATATTTACCTTTGAAAAACACCTTAAAACGAGGTTGGAATCGAATGGAATAGTAACCCAAAATTTGAAGAAGCTTAAAGATGGTGGGGAGGGTTTCCAACGTGAAAATGGGAGAGGGGAAAGAGAGGAAGACAACTTTTTCAATAAAGTGGTCTTGCTTTTTGAAAGTTTTTGGTCAAATCACAAAATAGGTCCCTCCCTCTTTATTAAAGCTCAATTAGGCCACATTTTAAGTTGGATTTATTTTTAATTTAATTTTATTGACTCGAACTATAAACCCGGATAACTCCTAACCCCAAAACACGGGTGTTACATTTTTAATTAAGACCTTCCCATAATTCTTAAAAGTTCTCGTTAAGCCTCTCAATTTTTTCAAAAATTTTAGTTAAACTCTAACATTTTTGAAAAAATTAAGCCTTAAAATTTTTTTGAAAATTTTTAATTAAACCTTCAAAGTTTTTAAAGTTTAAAGTTGGCTCCACCAAACTCTACAATCGAGTACCGCCACTGAAAATTGTCATTAAATGTTTTGATATATTTTAGAAGGGTCATTAAACTTTATTAAATTAGCATAAAATAATCATTAAATTTATTGAATTATTAAAAATGATCATTAAACTTCTCAATATCTATCAATAATTTACAATGTGTAATGAATCAATGACCATTTTGCAATAGTGGTTAATTTGAAAACCAACGAATTAATTAGACTTTTATTAGTTCGGTTAAATTTTTTTGAAAAAATTCCGTTAATAGATTTTTTTGGTAATTCAGTTCGGTCGGTTAACCGAACTGACCAATTGAACACTCCTAGAATTTTTTTTATAAAGTAAATGAGCTAATATTTTTCATTTTATTATTTAATATCACTTTTCAAAAATTTAAAATGCTTTATATATGACGATAATTTAGAAATTACTAAATCTAAAAATATATCACTATAAAGAAAAATATTAAGTTAAAATATGATTTGATTAGTTGCGGTAGCCTAAAACACGATTAACATAAAATGTTAAATATATAACATTTTAGGTTGGAACCAAAAATATTAAAAATATGCAACATAAACTATTACTCATACAACTTAAAATGTTATATGTTTTAATAATATTTTTAGTTGCAAACTAAAATATTATTTCACATACAATCTAAAATATTACCCGCGCATAATCTAAATATTACTCCCTCTGTCCCATAAAATATTTCTCTGATTGACTTTTTAAAAGTTAAAATTTTTAAACTTTGACTATTATTATATTAAATATTTTAAATAATTAAATTTTATAAAATATATATTTGAAAACTACTCGATTAGAGGTTTTTAAAATATTTTTTTTCATATTTTTATCAATGACACATTTTAAATAATTATGAGTCAAAGTTGAAAAAAATTGACCAAAAAAATCAATAAGAGACAAAAATTGTGGGACGGAGGGAGTATAAGTTTCAACAATATTTTCAGTTGCGTGTTTTTTAAACCTCGTTTTTTTTACTCTCGCAAGTTAGGGGTGTAAATGAACAGAGCGTTCGGCGAACCGTTTATGAACCGTTCGTATAACGTTCGTTTATATTCGTTTATTAAGCTAAATAAACGAGTGTGAACACAATTTTTATGTTCGTTTAATAAACGAACGAACACGAACATATGTGTGCTCGGTTCGTTTATGTTCACGAACAAGCTCGTTTATAGGCTCGTTTATAGGTTTGTTTTTAAGCTCTTTTATAGGATGAAAATACTTGTGGATGTATCTAAATACTACTTTTTGTTGTGTTGCTAAGTATGTTATATAAGTTCATGTTAAAATGTAAGTTTTATTTTGTTGGTTTTGTTTTATTTATTCATTTATTGTTAATTTAGTTAACATTTTTTAATATATAAATGAACATGTTCGCGAACACGTCCGCGAACACTTAAATGAACACGTTCGTGAACACTTAAACGAACATGTTCATGAACACTTAAACGAACACGTTCGTGAACACTAAACAAACAAACACGAACACCTTCAAAAATAAATAAACGAACACGAACAGAATATTAAAATTTTAAACTAACACAAACCGAACATAAACACCTTTAAAAATAAATAAACGAATACAAATATAATCTTATTCGTTCAAGCTCGGTTCATCTACACCCTATCGCTAGTTTATTCCAAAATATTATTTCAAACTTAATTTTTAGTCGTGAAAAGCTGAAATATTATCAAAGTACATGAATGGAGAGCTGACCTAATAATTACGCTGCATGAAACTAAAATTAAGCAAAAATGTTTTTATCTAACAATGTTTAACCCTGATTGAACAGGCAAAACCCAATGAGTTTGAACGTGCTCCACGCGCGCCCGAAACCCCCTTCTTCTCCATATCCCTCGTCCCTCAGACGGTGCTTTGACCAGTTCGGGCCGGTCGTCGTGTTCGATTCCTTCAAGGGTCGACGGTCGCCAGTGCAGCGGAGGGCGACTCTGGCTGGAGGCTTGGACCAGCGGAATGGAGCATGGCGGGGCGGGGCGGCGTCGGGGCAAACCGTCTCCGGGTCTTGGCCAGTTCTGAAATCACCGCCGCCTAAGACTTCTTATCGAAACTCCGGTGGGGCGCTAGGAGATTACTCCTGGAGGTGGCCTAGGTTTGGTTTGCTTCATCTTCTCCTCCGACAAGGCTGGCCCAGCCGAAACCCTCCTTCCCTTTGGCGTCGTTCCTTTCTTCGATCTCTGGTTTGGTTGGCTTTTTCATGCCGGAATCGGGAGACCAACACTTGGAGACACAGTTTCACCCCTTTACCATGTGTTTTGCCAGCGGTTTCAAGGTTCCTTGGGTATCGGACTCTTGGACGTAAGGCAACCAGTCCTGTTATGGCCGTCGGTCTTTTGCGGGTGTACGACATCCGAGATGGCAGACGCATCTGGATGATTGGGTGGGGTGAACGCCAAGCAAGCAGGCTCTGCACCGGTTTTGCACGAGGGAAGCTGCGTCTTACTTCTTCTTTCGATCTCTGGATGGTCTTTGTTTTTTCGCGTCCCATACTGTTGGATTCCAGTTTCCGGTAGGTGCTTCGGATCGCCGGAGCTGTCTCGTTTTCCGGCTTGCTCGAGGGGAAGGTGGAGGACATGGGTATTTTTGTCCGTTCGAATGTGTTGTCCCTTATTTACCCTTGGTCAGGATTGCTTTCAATTTTTTTCCCTTTTAAGCTTAGGTTTGCCTGTTGTCGTGCGTTTTGGAAGCTAATATTTCTATTTAGGACCAGGCTTTTTCATGGTTTAAGGAATTTTGATGGGACTTGGTTTGACTCTATAACTTGGGAACCGGTGGGACTCGCCCTCTTTCCTTGCTGGGTTAAGAATGTCGTTTTCGTGGAATTAACCCTCGTGTCTTGGAGAGCGATTCTGGGACAGATTTCCTTATTCTCTTTGAAAGAGAGTACTTTCTCATCGGCTTCTCTCTCTGCAGCTATGCCTGAAGTCAACTCTAGTGGGACCCAGGTGCTCTTTTATCCGGTGGATATTGGTTTTTTGTGTGAATTCGAGCTTGGTGGTACTGGAGAACCTTGGTCCTTGTGTGATATAAGACTGAAATGGGATCCGGGCGGAACCTCTTGATTTCTAGAATTCGGTTGTTCTCCTTGACTTACCGGATTCTAGCTTCCCTTTTTTCGTCGATTGTTCAGTGGCCTTTTTTGGTTCGGAGATCTTTCTTTGTGTTGTTTGGTTTTAGCGAGCTTGAAGCTTTCACATGTTTTGCGGATGATCTTGGTGTCGGTTTTATGCCTTGGAAGGTTTTGGGCTTGTCTACATTCAGGCGTCCCTGTTGGTGGTTTGCTGAAGTTTGTGCCTTGATAAGGACCGGTCTTCGCAGATCGGAAGCCTGCCTCTGGATAGAGCTCCCAGGCGCTGCTCCGGTGAGGTACCCTCCTTCGGAGATGAGGATGTTATTTTCGGGCCTAAGTAATTATTCCTGCCGGCTTGAGTTTGCCAATAGAACCTTCTGTTTCGACGTTGGTTTTGGCTGTCTATGCAACCTTTGCTTGGTTGTTGCGGTTATGTTTTTAGGGCTTCTGATTGTTTGTTTTGTTTTACTGTCTGTTTCTCTATGTTTCGTTCGACGGTTACCCTTGGCGTTTACTGGCTTTGTTGTTAAGGGTGAACCGCTTTCTATGTATGTTTGCACCCTTTAATTTATGAAAGTTACTTCTTTGAACAAAAAAAAACTAATAATTACGCTGCCTGAGCAATTAATGCGTTTACAAATATGGGTTCAATTAATGGTTGAAAATTTTCATCTCAAATTCAGAAAACATATTATTTGTAAATTGTAAACACATTTACTTAGTTCTGCAGCTAAAAAACAATCAAATCGGATAGGGTCATTCAAAATTCATAACTACAAATCAAAACAATTACTTAGTTCTGCAGCTAAACAACTCAACAGGGTTTTATCATACTAACTTGAGACGGCATTAATTTGAAAGCAGCATCGAGAGCAAGTTCTTCAACTTTTGACAATAAATTACAGAAAGAATGTAGCAGGAAAGTTTCAGTTTCAAGGTGGTTTAAACTTTAAAGCTGCTTTCCGAAGCTTTCACAGCCGGTGAGCTCTGGACCCCAATCTGTAATAGGACTAGCAACCGGCTGTATACATTACAACTTTTGTATATTAGTACTAAATAAATGATTGAACTATCCAACTGGTTGATTAGAATAAACTTTGAGGAATATAGGACAAACTCCCTCCAACTTTTCTTAGTATATGCAGAAAGTCTGGGGTTGTCCTTGTCCCCAGTCCCCACCTGATACAAAGGAAAAGCATTAAAGCAACACTCATTTTTATCAAACTTTTTCTTTACCTATATATTCTCATTTGTTTTCCAACCCTGTCTTGGTTATGCATTACTCTTCAAACAAACACCACGATTACTTTACACAAATGAAGAAGAAGATGGTTGAAGCAGGTGGTGGTGGTGGATTCAAAGTGAAGAAGTGGGGGGTCATTCCACCTAAGAGGAGATCAGTGAAGACGATGATCTTCCATAAGTTTCTCAACTCTGTCTCTTCTGTTTTTCACTCCTGCAGCCCTGTTAGCTCCGGGGAAGTGGTGAAGATGGTGTCTTGTGGTGGGAAGGCCAAGAATACCAGGATTTTCCCTGCAATACCATCGTCCTCGGGCCAGCGTTCGCCTGAATGTTTGATCACCGGACCAGCCAATCTGTAGAATCAATCGCTACTAGCTATGTGAAAATTGTGAATATATGCTATAGGCTATGTCTTGCAGCTGTTTTAACGTTAGTTCCTTTGATCCTCGACAAATTCCAACCTATGTATGACTCAGATTCTGTTATTCAGGAAAAAGCAACAGTTCCAGCAGCTTTTCCCGGTTCTGAACCTCAATAATTCAACTCCTGGGACATTGAATTGAAGCTTTTGCAATGTAGTTTTCACCAGAGTTTCTTGTTTTTCGTGATGTTTTTACTTATCCAGAAAGTAGATCAGTTTTTAAGTGAGTATTTCAATAATAAATCTATTGATTTTGCCACTTATTCATTCCTTAAACGTAATGCAAATTGGTCTATCCGAAAGAGATGGGATTGAATGATATATAGATGAATATACAATGTTTCTTTGTTTTTCCCCTCACTTTCCAGTTTGCGAAGATTTTTTTTTTGTAACATGCATGTTCATCTTACTGTCTATGTTTGGGTGCGAGACTGTCTTTCCCAACAATATCGTCTTTAAGATTTGAACTCGTGTTATCTCTTTAAAATTGCAACGTACTTTACCAATGCACGCAACATTTATTAATTCTAATTTATGAAAATTGATGTTTGATAATTATATATCTTCGACTATATTCAAAGTCGAGTTGAACCCGAATAAATCACTGAAACTTTTATTACGGTGCATCGAACCATTCTATTCATCAATAGGCACTGGTGTCACTCTCTAGTCTTTAAGGCAGCATTGAGGCAGGGGCCACAATCTATAGGTACATCAGCGGTGACCATTTTGTTTCCGTCTCTTTCTTTAGTGCCTGTAATGCAATGAGATTTTTGTCCAATTGATGTGATTCTTTAAACGTACTAAAACACCTCAAATTCCCTTTCTGATTAATACGTACAAAAATGGTAGTATTTTTTTTCCTCTTCCAAAGCATTACAATTTGGACGGAAACTTGATGAAGATGGTCATAGACATAAACTAATATGGTTTAAAAATGTTTTGGAATGCATCATTTTTAGTGAATTAAACAAAACAATCTTTTCATTCCAATCCAATCAGCATGATATTGTGCTATCTTTTAGTGATTAAATTAGAGGGTAGGAGGGTTTGCTTTTATTTTGGGTCCCAATGGAAACTTGGTAGGAATTTTCACGCACATTAAAAGTAGGATGTATAACACATGACATATAACATTGGCAACGGTCAAGGGTTTGAACCGATGTTTTTTTTTTCGCTTTTTATACCGGGTTTAGTTGGCATTCACTCGTATTAAATAAATATATTTTAATGTGTGTGAAAAAATAAAATAAAAATAAATGTGTAATAAAGCTTCCAAATGGGGATGGAAGGAACAGAAAATCTAAGGGAGACTTGAAAGATTCTTGAAGGTGCATGGGGACCCCACCGGAATAATCCTGGGAACAACTCCTGTAATGATAATAAGTAAGTCAAACACTGGACCTTTTAAAGTAGGATTAAGACCATTCAACCACGAATTGATCTACTAAGTAATTACCTTTGTTGACCAACTTTTTTGTATAGCCCACGCTAAAAGAATAAGCAACTTGGGTCCGGAAAAGAGTTTCATCTAAAACCAAAAAAAAATATGCATTTATCTTCTTCCTTTATTCCTACTCCCAGATACAGAATTTATTAATACAGATTAATGACTCTGTCACAACTGAGATTAAGGGTTGAATCGTTCAATGAGTAAATCTCATCATATTTACAATTAGTAGAAATTGCAACGAAATGAAAGCTTAATCAAGGATGAAAATGCAATGAAATAGTTCTCTTTTTTGTCTCCTTTAAAAGATAAATACAACTCAATGTGCGGTCTTAGTGAAAAAGATGGTGATGTTTATCCTATAAGACTTGGTTTTAAATTGTTCTGTCTGTTAGGTGTATGCATTGTCAAATAGTTAAGAATATATATATGAACAAATACTATCTTGTAATCACGTTAAGTATATTAAAAAAACATGAAATAAGATGGATTTGATATATATACATGTTCTACTTTGCACATTTTAAATAATGATTATTTTTTCAAATATATTCGTTTATTGATTTGTTAAATCATTTTAAAGTACAAGATCTTTGTCATTACAAGACACCAACTACCATATCAAATTAAACCATTTAATGCGTATGATCAAAATCTAATCGTTAAGTTATTAATTTAAATTTTAAAGAGCAATGGGTTTAGGATCTGGTTTGCTCAAATTTGAAATTGATAGGAATCTAAGAAGCATTTAAACAAACAAAAAAAACATGGCAAGTTGTGACTTAATTTGTCTAGTTTCAAACTAAGACAACGTGAAAAAGAAATTAGACAGAAAAAAGATAGAGCCAATGCTTAATTTATCTGGTTTCAAAATTAGAAGGACTCAGAAAAAATTAAACCCCAAAAATCGAGTGGTGAGATTTAATTTGTCCGGTTTCAAATCTAAGAGGGATTAAAAATGGAATTGGACCTAAAATATTGGGGGACTATGGCCCCTCCAGCTTCCATGTGGGCCGTCCCTGGTCTCAACCTAATGCCAGATTCTTCCACTTACATCAGCTTGACAGCTCAGATTCTACGACGTGTAGTATCGAAAGAATTTGAGTGAAAGGAGGGCCATAAAATCCCTCCCCTCTTACCCTTTATTTCATAAATTAATGAGAAATTGAGAGGAAAAAAATGGGTGTTGAACACAAAGTGCGCCCTGCTGAAGGAAAAGCAGAGACAAGGTTCCTCAAACCAGACAATGGAAGTGTTTTTCCAAAGAAGAAGAAGCTGGTGAAGAAGATGATGCTTCATTACATGCTCAGCTTTCTGTTTTCTTCGTCTAAACCCTTTCAATCCAACCAAACCCACAGGCAAAATGTTTAAGCATGGTTAGAAAATTGCATTCCCTATTATACCCATAGCCGTCAAAGATCAAATGTTGCATCAACTTATAAGAGCTTGTTCTGTTCGTGTTGTTTATGTTTCAAGTTTTTGGAACTTGTTCAGTACAATATAGCTTATGTTTTGGTGCTGTCTGGAAATTGATGTTCTGGTTGCTTAAATTACTCGGAGCTTTTTTCTCTGTTTCTTTGATTATTTCTCCACTTGGCACTGGCTAAGCTAAGTACTGTTATTGTTTTTTTCTATGTTCGGATTGGGACAAATAAAGGAAGGAAGATAAAAAGGGTGGGGAATATGTTTTTGTCTATGTTCATATTCAGCTAATCGACGAAAGAATCCCCAGTTTCATCTATTCAGCTAATTTAATTAAATCATAATGGTAAAAGTTCAGTGGAAGTACTTTCGAGATGTACTATTTACATAATTCTGATTGATTCATTTGTATTTGATCTCCCATAGTTGAAGCATGACAAATCCAAAATAACTTAAAACGTTTCGGGTCGGATCGTAGAATGATGAATATGTTTGGATGCAGCAGGTTGGTTTTGGCAGCACTGGGGATTAGTTGGGTCAAAGGAATGTGATGGTTCAATTGCATACTCTTTAGTCTTTAGTAGTTAATTCATGGTTTGGCCCATTTAATTCACACCGAGAATTTGTGAGTTTTATCGATTTTTTTATACAAAAATTGCATTATACATGATCTTTTTAATCTCAAATCGGATGTAATAATATAGTTAAGTACATTTAAATATTAATTTTTGTTTAACGGCTGATTTTTAATTCATTAATTGACTAATCTAGATTGAGTACTGCAAAGGCTTATTATGGGAAAATCCTTTTAATCCAATTACTTCATTTACAGTCTCATTTTATTAGATCAATTGGTTGTTGGTAAATATATTTCTTTTTGACAAATCCTAACTCCAATATTATTTCTACCAACATGAGAGGGGAATGTGGACTCTAAGGGAAGAAATGTGAGTATCCTAGTAGGTTAAGAATTCATGACCTAAGAGAATATGAGGAAACAAATATGAGCAGCTTTGCCAACCGGCAAAATGTGCTTGGTCGTCACATTTAAAATTATAGTTTTTAGATTATTATAACAATAACAATATCAATCGAATTATTATTCAATTAATAATTTAAATAGATTTTTGGGTAAAGTACACTAGTGGTCATCGAACTTTTAAGGTGCGCTCATTTTGGTCACTGAAATTTTAAAATTTTCATTGGGGTCATCCAACTTTAAGTTTACTTTCATTTTGGACTCTCCCGTTAACTTCCGTTAAAAACACTGACGTGACACGTTAATTATTATTCTAAAAATTGATTTTACAAGGGTAAAAGGAGTTTCTATTTATACCGGTATAAGACTTAAAGAAAGAATAAAAGAAATACAACTTATACCAGTATAAGACTTAAAGAAAGAATAAAAGAAATACAACTAACTAATTAAACAACCTTAGCTGTCAACCAGCTAACATAACAAACTCAATACCCCCCTCAAGTTGAGGCATAAAGGTTCTGAATGCCCAACTTGAGAACCATGGTCTTGAAAGAAGGAGCATGTAAGGCTTTAGTAAAGCAATCTGCAAGTTGGTGTTGAGTGGAGATAGGCAGCAATATAATTACTCCTTTTTGAACCTTTTCTCGTATCAAATGGCAGTCTATGTCAATGTGCTTTGTCCTCTCATGACTAACAGGGTCTTCTGCAATTTTAATGGCAGAGAGATTATCACAAAACAAGTTTGCAGATGAAGAAAGAATGTTTAAATCATTTAAAAGATAAATCAACCACTGAATTTCACAGGTGGCAGAAGCCATGACCCTGTATTCTGCTTCACTAGAAGATCTTGAAACAGTGGCCTGTTTCTTTGACTTCCATGAAACTAAAGATTTGTCAAGGAAGATACATTACCCTGTAACAGACCTCCTAGAGTCAGGACACGTAGCCCAATCAGAATCAGAAAACTCATTAAGTTTTAAATCATTATTAACTGGAAAAAATAAACCTTGACCAATAGACCCTTTTAGATATCTTAAAACCCTATGTGCAGCAGCAAGATGTATGTCAGTAGGAGAAGATAAGAACTGGGATAGTTGTTGCACAGCAAAAGTGATATCAGGTCTGGTATTGGTTAAGTATAAAAGCTTACCTATAAGCCTTCTATATGCAGTTATATCAGCTAGAGGAGTTCCTTCTTCCTTAGACAAATTATGTTTAGCTAAAAGAGGTGTAGACACAGGTTTAGATTCAAGAAAACCTGTTTCTTTGAGAAGTTCTAATGTGTACTTCCTTTGACACAAATTGATTCCATCTTTAGATCTGGCTACTTCTAATCCTAAGAAATACTTTAAGTCTCCTAGATCTTTGATCTTAAAAGTGTTATGCAAAAAATCCTTCACAGCATGTATTTGATCTTTATTAGGACTGACAATTATGACATCATCCACATAAACAGCAAGAACAATAAAATCAGATGCAGTACCTTTAATAAAAATAGAATTATCAGAAACTAACTGCTTATAACCTTGAGATAATAAAGACTCAGTTAACCTAGCATTCCATTGCCTACTAGCCTGTTTGAGACCATAAAGACTCTTCTTAAGCTTGCAAACAAGTTTAGAAGACTGAGGTAAAAAACCAGGTGGAGGTTTCATATAAACCTCTTCATCTAAAAAACCATGTAGAAAAGTATTGTTGACATCTAGTTGCTGCAGAAACCAACCCTTTGCAGCAGCAACAGCAAGGATAGTTCTAATACTAGTCAACTTAGCTACAGGACTAAAAGTATGCAAATAGTCTAAACCAGGTTGCTGAGTATAACCCTTAGCAACTAGCCTAGCTTTATATCTATCAAGGGACCCATCTGACTTTAATTTAGTTCTATAGACCCATTTACAACCAATTGCAACCTTATCAGGTGGTAAAGAGACTAACTCCCATGTATTATTATTCTGTAAAGCTTGTATTTCTTCATTCATTGCTGCTTTCCAGCAATCATGAAGAATAGCATCTTTATAAGATTTTGGCTCACTTAATATAGTATTGTTCAAAACATAAGAATAATAATCAGAAGATAAAGAATCATAAGATAGCATCTGAGAGACATTATGTGGAGATGTGTGTGCACCAGGTAAGGTAACCTGATAATGTTTGAACTTCTGTGGAAGATTAACAGCTCTTGAAGGTCTCTTGAAAAGAACCTTTTGCAAATTTTGCATTGAAGAGGATCCTGTGTCATTATCATCAGGAACAAAGTCAGAACTGTTATTAGAATCTGGATTAGTATTAGAAGAAGAATTAAAACTCACAACCTGAGGAACCAGGGAAGAAGGGGCAGCGTCTGAAACTGTCGAAGGGTCATCAAACAAAGAATTTTCATGTAAAGGAAGAACTAGACCAGATTCAGTCATTTTTCCTTTTTGAAAAGGAAAGGAATTTTCAAGAAAAGAAACATCTCTAGAAACAAAGACTTCTTTTGTTTCTAAGTTATACAAACGAAACCCTTTTATATTTTTCGGATACTCAAGAAAAATGGCTTTAACATATTTAGAATGCAGTTTGGTTTGAGGCTTAGGCAAAACTTTAGCAAAAGCAAGACATCCAAATGTTTTTAAATGAGAAAGTTGAGGTTTCTTGTTAAACAAAATTTCATAAGGAGTAGAATTATGCAAAACAGGGGTTGGAGTCAAATTAATTAAGTAAACTGCATGCAGAACACAATCTAACCAGAAAAACAAAGGAAGGTTAGATTGAATTCTTAAGGAACGAGCAACAGAGAGTAAATGCTGATGTTTTCGCTCAACTATAGCATTCTCCTAAGGAGTATAATTACATGAAGTTTGATGTAACACTCCTTTTTGTTTAAAAAAATCTGTCATATTTAATTCCTTAGCATTATCACTTCTAAAATTTTTAATCTTCTTAGAAAACTGAGTCTCAATCATACTGTAGAATTCCTGAATAGCACTGCTAACATCAGATTTGAGTTTTAAAGGGTATATCCAAGTGTATCTACTGTAGTTATCCACAACAGTTAAAAAATACTTAAAACCATATATGCTAGTCACAGGAAAAGGTCCCCATATGTCTAAATGGACAAGATCAAAGCATGAGTCAGTTTTAGAAGTACTAACAGGAAAGGGAAGCCTTTTTTGCTTAGCAAGATGACAAATGTGACAATTAAGATCAGAAATTTCAGACGAACTAGCAGGAACATTTTTATTCAATTCAGCAAAGGATTTCATTCTAACATGTGAAGGATGGCCAAGCCTATTGTGCCAAAGTTTAAAACTAACAGAGTTACAATGAGATTCAACAGAAGTAAAAGGCTTAACAGAAGTAGATTTAAAGGAAAAAGATTCAGAAGTGTCTAACTGGTATAAGCCACCATGCTGCTTAGCTATACCAATCATCCTCCATGCTATAACATCCTGTAAAATACAAACATCTGCATTAAAAACTAATGAAATATTGGTTGTTGCCAATTTAGATACTGATACTAAGTTAAAAGCAAAATTTGGAATGTAGAAAACATTATTTAAAACCAGCATAGAATTAAATTGCACAGTTCCAATAAAAGGAACTTGAATTAACTGCCCATTAGGTAGTTTGACAAACTTATCAGAAACAACACACTTATCAGTAAAATAATCAAGATTATTTATTATATGGTCTGTTGCACCAGAATCTAAAATCCAAGATGAAGAATCAAGATGAACAGATGAATTGAAATTATTGAAGACCATACCTGTTTCTTGAGAAGGAATGTCAGAAGCAGCAGTCAAGGCATTAACCTTTGACTCTGGAACAGAGGACTGGTTTCTTTCTTGTAAAAGAGACAAGAGGGCCTCATACTGATCCTTAGTAAAACCAGTAGATGCCAAGGCACTACACTGATTGTCAGGGTTAACAGAAGAATCCCTAGAACAATGAACATTATTTGCTTTTGAAACAACATTCCTATTTCTATACCCAGGAGGAAATCCATGTTTCTTGTAACATCTATCAACAGTATGCCCATATAAACCACAGAAGACACAAAGGGGGCGTTTGCTATTAGCAAGATTTGCAGGAAACCTCTTATTATACTTAAACTCAGATCGACCAGAAGACTCAGAATTCTTGGAATTAGATTCGAATTTACTGGCAAGCAAAATGCTAGAATCAATAGAAGAGGTTAAAGATCGTTCATGTTGTAAGACAATGGCAAAAGCCTCATTAACAGTAGGGATAGGTTTCATCATTAACAACTGAGATTTAGGAACTGAAAAATTCTCCCCTAACCCTCGAAGAAACCGAAGCAAGAAATCTTGCTTTCGGTATTTAACAGCAGAACACTCACAAGATAAAAGAGGACAAAGATTTAAAATCTCATCCCAAATCATTTTTAACTGAGTGTAATATAAGGTAACGGAAAGATTACCTTGACTCAAATAGTAAAACTCATGGAGCAGATCTAAAACCCTAACAAGATCGCCCTGGTTGAACCGATCGAACAAATCTTTCCACAGTTCGGACGCCGTGTCAATCCAAAGGATGCTCTGGGCGATATCCGGGCTCAAAGCTCTCTGCAACCACGAAAGCACTAGGTTATTACACTTAACCCAAGAAGTAAATCGAGAATCAGATTTGACGGGTTCTTTGATTGAACCGTCAACAAAGCCAAACTTGTTCTTTGATATCAAAGACATGCGCATCGATCTAGCCCACGCGTGGTAATTGCTGCCGTTGAGAAGAGAGGAAGACAAAATCAACGCGGGGTTTTCATTGGGGTGAATATAAAATTCACTAGCAGGATCATCGGCCTTGAAAGGACGGCCAGAATCAGCGAAATCGGAAGGAAAATCAACTGATACCATGATGAAATTGATAAGGTGAGATGAAACCGATAGGATGAAATTGGGAATTTTGGGTTCGTGTTCTCTGGATTCGATTTAGGAGTGAAAGACGAAATGAAAGGGAAGAGTAAAAGAACACGTGCAAAAATAAACTTCTATTTTATTATTCTAAAAATTGATTTCACAAGAGTAAAAGGAGTTTCTATTTATACCGGTATAAGACTTAAAAAAAGAATAAAAGAAATACAACTTATACCAGTATAAGACTTAAAGAAAGAATAAAAGAAATACAACTAACTAATTAAACAACCTTAGCTGTCAACCAGCTAACATAACAAACTCAATAGATGTATCTGGTGTAGTAAATATGATATAAAGATCCCATTGAATATAAATAATACTTGCTGTTTTTCAGACATTAAAATTTAGAAGCAGCAAAACCCCCCACCTCATACTTAGATATCAGCAGGGGCGGATGCACGCAGCCCGATAAGAACAACTGCATACTTATTTTTGAGAAAAACAAGTTGAGTTCACTGTTAGTTTTTTTTTTTAAATAATGTTTGTGTAGAAGAAATAATATACATACCCATCTAGAAAAAGATATTATAAACTCCATTATTTGATTTTTGAATCCGTTGCTGAATATAAGAATGATGACAAATAGAGGGGAGTGGCCTTTTGCCTTCCTACATCACATCAGAGTCCCCGGCCCCTTCCTTTGCTTAACATATTTTCTCATTATGCTTCTTTCAGGACTTTAATTAAAAGAACAGAGACGTAATATTCCCCCATCACCATTCACCACCCATGTACGACAAACAAACAACATGGATTTTGGACCGAGACTTCAGATCACGTTCACATTGCATTGACTCCGGTCACCTACATTATGAATGTTTTAAGGGTAATCTTCACCAGTGGTCCCTTTCGTTTATGGTGTGTTCTATTTTGGTCACCAAAATTCAAAAAAGGTTATTCTGGTCACTTACGTTTAGAATCGTTTCTATTTTGGTCCTTGACCGTTAGTCTCCGTTACTTAAAAAATTACTTTTTAATTTAACCCTCAAACTTTCAAAATTTTATTTTTCACCATCTTCCCCAAAAGTTATAAAACTAAAACCCAAAATTAATTTAATGACATTGGGATAAAACATTACCGGATCGCCTGTATCCAAATATCTACGGGCCACAAAGGTCGCAACATCATACCTGAAACAGGAAATATAAAAGATCTATGCTTACTGAAAATGTTCATTTATCAAGGAAACAAAATTTAAGTAGACGAAGGGAAACATTTTGATCAGAATAGCAAACTTACCACACACCATCCCTTGAAGATTTAGCTTCAAACTCCATATAAGAATCTGACACGTGCCTTCCTGAACCTGGAACTGAGTGTAGAAAATGAGGATCATTAATCAGACGTATGATAACAATAAACATTCGGAGGCACGGAAGACTCAAAGTGAAAAGGAACTTGAGTTTTTTTATCATTAATTGATTAGGCTTCTTAATCAACCTATAATTAAAGAAGAAAAACAAACGGCCAAAAGTAAAAAGCACAGTATCTTCTCTGCTTATTGTTTTGTGGGAGAGCAGGTGCCGCTTCTTTACTTTGATTAAAGTGGCAGGTTGGACAAGTTGAAGTAAGAAGAGGGACTTATCGTTCAACCTCTGGTCGGTTTTTTTAAACATTGCTCCTTAGTAACCCCTAATTTAAGAAAATAAAGGGGCACTAAGACTTTAAATCGGAAAGCATTTTACTTGTAGAAGCAGACAGTAGAGTAGTCATATGGGGAAGCATTGGAGCAACAACAAGCTGCGGGACATTTCTCATGGGATTGGAATCATCCCGATGCATAGATGTTATATTTAACTTCCCGGGAAGTGGAACATTGCTTGATTTTGCCCTTATTGCATAGCGCCTGTTCTGAAACCAATTCCATATCTACACAAATGTTTTCCAGATTAATAGGCTGAAAACATTTCATCAATACAAGAGAGAGAAATCAAGTTCTTACTTGCTTAAATTGCACAATAATCTTCCAATTCCTATATGCTAACTCACTACAAGTACAACAAAAGAAATTTACTTCCATGATGTTATTAAAAGGGATTATGAAGTAGGCTAACTACTGAACTAACTATCAGGCATAAACTCAACAAATCAAAACAATCTAAGACAAAAAAATTAGCAGAAAACCATAAATACAAAACCCAGAAATGATTTAAAAAGATGCAATCTAATTGACCCATTTAAAATTGTAAACTAAAAATTCAGCAAACATCTGTACACGCAATATAACTAATTTCCTTGCAAAAGAAAATGGTACCTCAGTTTGGATAAAACGAAAGGCGGGGCTGCCATTAGTCGGAGGCCGACCCATCTATTCTCCCAGCCTACTGCGCGGGCTTTTTCTTCTTGAAAGACAAAAATTAGATTAATGCTTTGAGTTTGAGCTACACAGCAAGTGTAGATGATGAAACAAAAATGGCAGAAATGGTTTTGCTGGGATATAGTCATTAAATTAATTTTTTGGGTTTTAGTTTTATAATTTTTGGAGAAGATGGTGAAAAATAAAATTTTGAAAGTTTGGGGGTTAAATTAGAAAGTAATTTTTTTAAGTAACGGAGACTAACGGCCAAGGGACCAAAATAGAAACGATTCTAAACGTAAGTGACCAGAATAACCTTTTTTGAATTTTGGTGACCAAAATAGAACACACCCTAAACGAAAGGGACAACTGGTGAAGATTACCCATGTTTTAATGATTAATCACGTTCACTAATGGAATATTATTGTTCAAAAAGAAATAATGAAATGTTAGTGAAGAAAAATATTGAAATGTTTCATTAACGGGTTGATCTAAGTGGTAAGCAGCTTGATATCGTTTAATCAGAATTCGAGTTAAAGATTTTGTGTATGTAGTAAATTCCTGCTCAGAAATTCATCTACTAAAACTAAATGTGCGACGTAGGTCGATCTAAATTAGTCAAGACAAAATCTAAAGAATCGTGAAGAGAACCATTTTTTTGAAATATCTAATGAGATAATAACAAAGGTTGGCATTTGCCATCTGAACTCATTACTCTCGTCATCCCTCTGGCGTTGTGGTATTTGCTTCTTCGCTGCATCATAGTGTTGTCAACATATTTCCAGACCCTTGATTGTTCATCACATGATTTACAACTTTATCTTCAAGTTTCTTGGGTCACTCTTTTGTTACATTTGAAGCTGTATTTGTTTTTTCAGGCATGGGTCACTCTTGGTAGAGCACAATTAAACTTTGGAGAGCCTGATAATGCCATTGAGAGTTTTGACAGAGCATTAGCTATCAAGGTACATTTTTTATACTTATCATTCCGTGTTACCTGGCCTGGCCTTGTATTTTGTGGAGGTGTGCTTTATCAGATCTTCAAGTTGTTGCTTATATTTTTGAAGTTCAATGTCTCTCTGACTAAACTGGTCTCGAGCCTTGTACTCTTGCTCTAGGCAAGTGGGAAATTCTCGGGCAAAGCCAGCAACTGAACTATTTTGCAGAATATTGTCCTCTTTGAATGTCAATCTGAAGTAGATTAGAAAACTGTGTATCAGAAAATTGGAGTGGCCAAGGATTCTCACCCAGTTCCCACTTTGTGTGGGTTCGAATCTCAGTATTTGCATTGGGAATATAAATATTGCTCTATCATACCAAAAAAATATTGAGTTTTTGCCATGTGTCCTTTGTGAAATTTATTTATACATGACAGTCATTTCCTACTTATATCTGTCACCATTTTGTAGATCCTAGTAATTAAGAGGGAGACTTCATTCTGATAAGTCTATTTAGGTTGCAGTGGTTGGGTTTACTAAAGCCATATATTCTTTTTGCAGCCTGATTCTGTGGAGGCACAAGGGGACAAGAAAACTGCATCGCATCTAATAAAGAGAAGAAAGCAGCTTCATTCATCAGGCCTGAGTACTGATAAAAACCGTTATATGGTAGGTGATACCACCAACTCTTCCTGATTTTAGACGAAGTGCATTTGTTACTCAGGGGGGTTGATATTACGAGTCACCGGATATAGCACGAAGATGGAGTACTCAACTTACCATGAGACGACAATTGAAAAAAAATGGAATTGCTTAGAATTAGGCTTGGACAAAAAACTTTGTAACCATAATATCATACAGTACTATAGCTTCTGAAAGTTTATGCAAATGGGGTGTGCTGTTTCAAGCTTCTAGGAAACCTTTAAAAATTTAAACCATGAGACCATGTACAGATAAATTCTCCCAAGAGCATTTATAAAAACATTAGGCGTTGTTAGAACATCCCTTTGTCAACGTTTAAGTTATCCTTATGAAAGACAATGGAATGAAAAATGATGGAAAATTGGAAAATGAAGAGTTCATGGTGTAAACTATTAAATGATGCATATTCTACTCTTGTATGTGTTTCTTTTGGCTTATGCTCTTAAAACAATCCTAGCCTAAAGCCCTAGGCAATTTCCCTTAGCTCAAACTTCTTAATTTTCCCGGCCGACATCCTAGGAAGCTCCTCCTGGAACCTAATAAAAAACATTGCAAAAGCAAAATTAATTTCCGTTGCCGGGACTTGAACCCGGGTCTCTAGGGTGAGAGCCGAGTATCCTAACCAACAAGACTACAACGGATTTGTTGATTATAAAGTTTATTATTGGTAATTATCTTTATTCTAGAATTCATTGGTCTATTCAACCCTAACACTGCAAATATTATTTTTTATAACGTTAAACAGAATACATATCATAAAGTCTGACATAAATTTAAATACCTCCAGAAACAAGGTAGAGGGAATGTATTTCTTATATATAATTGAAGAAAGTTACCAATTGCTGACTCAAATTGGTATTTGCTATGTTTTTATTTATTTAATACTGTTTTTTTTTCAATTGAAAAATCTGGAAAATTTACATAGATATTATTGTGGGATTATTTTTTTCCTAAAATATTGCATGTTTATTTTTATTTTCTAATATATTACACTTTCTACAGTAAAAATAAAGAAGGACTTATCTGAGTCCGACTTTGAACAGTGATTTCAATTTTCGAATAAAAAATTAAAGACTCACACAGGTGAGTCCGACTTTGAACAGTAAAAAATTTAAAGACTCACCCAGGTGAGTCCCAATATATTGCATTCCCACCTGAGTCCCAATATATTGCATTCTACGTGTCTTTCACTATTTAAAGTCGGACTCACCTGGGTGAGTCTTTAAATTTTTTACTGTTCAAAGTCGGACTCATCTGGGTATGTCTTTAATTTTTTATTCAAAAATTGAAATCACTGTTCAAAATCGGACTCAGATGAGTCCTTCTTTATTTTTACTGTAGAAAGAGCAATATATTAGGAAATAAAAATGAACATGCAATATTTTGGGGGAAAAATAATCCCACAACAATATCTATGTAAATTGTCCGAAAAATCTATTAAAATACTAATACATCTTTTATTGACAATGTAGCAACAACAAAATATCTGGAAAGAGCAGCATTTCTCAGTTTTTTATAACCACACATATTTAATTTATTAGTTGATTAATCTTGACCCGGTACTGTATAAGTCTATTAGGAGTTAACCTTCTCAACTCAATTGTTACATTTATATTGTCAAAATTCAAACACTAAACTTCACTAAAGATTTAATATCTTATCTCGCTGAACCAATTGATTGTTAGTTTAGTAAGAGACCAAGAAACAATGAGATATATCATACACCCAACTCACCTTGTGTGAAAGCAAAAATAATGTAGTAAAGCTATGTATGATGGATAATGCCAGGCTGTTTGGCCAGAGTTTTCTCCACAGTCCACAATATGTTCCTGATTGTTTGGCCAAAGTCTAGTCTTAGAACAACTTTATCCAAGCTCTAAAGCACTAAAAGCACCCTTAAAGTACTTGATATGGTTCTTTCTTGTCTATTCGTTTTAAGGGTCTAAAGTCTAAACAAAGACTACTCCCGTCGTGTCATATAGTACCACAAAGGTGACAAAGTTTCTATACTTCCCCACTTTCTTGGTAGAAGATATTTAAACCATAAAATTTGGAGCAAGGTTCAATTTGTTTACTTTTAAAATTATTTTCTAGCCGAAATGAACTTCATGCAAGAGATTTTTGGAGATTCTCCATGGATTTTCAGCAAAGCTCCAACTCTTTTCTCTCTTGGATGCTTAGCCGGTTAGGAGAAGGGTTGGTGGTGATGACAAGTTGTCATTCACCAGGCCTTGGGTTGGACTAATTTGCCCTCCCTAATTGAGCCTTAAGTTGTAAGATAATAGAGGGGTAATTTGGGTAGCTCCGGTTTTGTGACATACAAGGACCACTAATTAAATTTTACTCAATTAGCTCCTACTTTATCTTATTCGGAAATTTTCCAATTACTCAATTTGGTCCCTATTGCTCGAATTACCATATAGTTTATCAATTAGTTTAATTTTATTATTAGTTATTGAGTCCACTTATTACTTAGGTACATTTGAGGGTGTTACAGATACTCCAGACGTTGACGCTACTACCAAGGCTCCTTCTCCTCCCGTCACTGACGCTCCCGCCCCCCAACCCCTCTCCTTCTCCAACCACCAGTGACGAAGTCATTGCTGGTCTACTCATCCTCTGTGCTAGTGGCGGTCCCACCCCACTCAATTCTTCTATCGGTATCGATATTGCTGGAATCGAAAAACCTTCCAAGGGATTCAAAGACAGGTACATGTCTCCTCTGATTTCCTAACCCCTTACCTTGTGCCTCGCCGTGGAGGGAGGTCCTGTTAGGTTGCTCGATCTATCACAGAGTTTGCTGTCAATGCTCCTCAACCTATCCCCAAAGGTTGTCGTCACTACTGTTGTTGCTGCCAGCTTCTCCTCCGTTCATATTTCTGCCAGAAGACAACCCTGAACTCTTGAGGAGGATCAAATTCTACTATTTGGCTATGAACGTCATGGTGATAATTGGGCAAGAATCCTCCAAGTTTTTCTGAAAGGCACGAATCGTACTGCGGACTCTTTGAGGGATCGATGTGATCGCATCCTTCGATGATCCTCGCTTAGCTTTCTCAGCATGGGCCTCGGTATTCTTCTTCACTACAGTATTTTCTCCATCACGAGCCATCTCGAATCTATAACACCCCTCACCCGGATTAGGGGCAAGGAGCGTTATATTAACTTAAACAGAATTCGTATTAACACAGCGGAAGGGTTTAACAAAATCGTGTAATATATTTTTTTTTTATTTCGAATGCCATACATACATGGTCATCTTACACACAATAATACATACGAATTCCATACACAAACATTCTTAATCATAGACATATCTTATACTCATTTTAGACTAGCTTATAACATTCGGCCAACATCCAAAAATCTATAATCCATTCTAATGTATTTACTTTTCATTTTTCAAAGATCAAAAACTACAACTAACTTAAATTAGACCATACATATTTGATCAAATTGGATGTCATATACATATAAGTCCAATTCGGTTAATTTACCCAACTATGTTACAATACTATTCTAATCAATTACAACCATTTTAAAGTTCTCTTTCATTCGAATATCACATAGTCAATTCCATTCGACTTATACGATTTATAAATTCTATTCTTCTCAAATAACCATTCGAATAGCATACATAATATACCAATCATACATAACCAAACATACTTCATACTTATATATAATTTAAGCATAGTAATCGGTTCATACAATCCATAAAATTTAGTTTCCCTTTACAAAATAACCGGGGTATAAAACGGCTAACCTAATGGTTGCCTAAACAAAACGTGACTATCGACAAAAAGAATCGAGCCCTAACATATAAACAGGCTATCTATACCCCATATTTACCCCCTTACTTACATAACAAAATGTAGGGAAACATTTTAAAGTCTACATAGATCCGAAATAGTAGTTCATAAATAAAAACAACAAGCCGAATTGCACTAACATGCCAAATGCTAAGCCACCCACCATGAGTATGACAAAGACAGGGAATATCATACTTAATCTGAGTACGGTAAAGTCTTGGGTTGAGGTTGACGATGTTAGAACCTGAAATTAGGGGAAGGCAGGAGGGTTCGAGTGGTAAGTACATTTTGTACTTAGTGAGGAAACCCTATTCTATCCGGTTTCCAATTAATTTAGTGATCAAACAACTTTAATTCCACTTTGCACATTAATTCATTCGAATGAGCCAAGCAAAATAGGCCACAACATGATCAATAATCAACATCAACCATTCGAACATGTATACAAAGAATTCAAGTAATTCCAATCGAATGAACCAAGTACAATGAGTCACCATATAATCCATAACAATATCAATCATTTGATCATATATATATCACAAATTCAATAATCTTCCATTCGAATACATGTCTCAAATATACAATATTCATAAGTCAAAACACATACAAGCCATGAAACCTAATTTAACTTCTAAGTATCATATTATCATAAATCAAGTTCATAGCATATCAAGCATAACAAAATCACCAAATTTAGCATGTCATTCGAATGCTTCTATAATTAATTTCATTAATTTCCTTCAATTTCAGATTTCAATTAATCGAATTGCAATGCCTTGGATAGTATAGTTTGATAGGTAAGCAAGTCACGTATAACAGAAGTTGTGAATCAAATTCACCATATTAAGGTACCACGTACCTAATCGTATCACATATTACATATTATAATGTCCGCAGACATTAAACAAGTAGGTACACTTACGTACCACAATATCGAGTACACTAACGTACCGATTTTCTTATTGAGCTCAGACTCTAGGCTAGCCGTACTACCTAAACAGACTGTACACACCAAAGGCTTTGCATTTAAGTCTTTAATTTTATTCAGATACAAAATCAATCAAATTTCCAAAGATCTCAATTAATCCTTTCGATTAATTACATATAAATCAATTTCCAAATAACATGTGAATATGTACGTTCATATGGCAATTATACATGCTCAAATTGCATACTTTAAATCAATTCGCATGTAATCCATGCTCATATCACAAAAATCAGATTTACATTACATAGTTCAATACACAATTGAACACATAAATCTTAATCGAACTTAGGATAGTCTTCATATAATAATAGTCATAGCTCAATGTCATGGTATTCACACATACTTAACATCATATCAACCAAAATCAGAAGTTCTAAATTCCTATAAGCAGCACAATAGGCAGGAGATCAATTCCAAAGTCAATCATATCAAATACCAAGTCAATTAAATCTCATACATTTCAAAAATCACATAACATAGCACCAAAAATCCAATTTCCATTATTTCCTTCTTCCCTTACTAAATCGAATATTTAATTAATCCATTTTCATGCTTATCATAATAAAAAAGAATCAGATTAAGTAGTTGGAACTCTAATTCCAACTCTAAGGTTCGTTTCACTCACAAATCGCCGAGCTAGTTCGTAATCCGTACGCCTTTCGCCCGATCCGTATTCGATCCCGGAGTAGCCTCTTCTTCTACCCTTTCACTTCTAAGATCTAGAGCACTCAATACAAACAATAACAAAATTTCAGAATGCAATTCATGCAAATTAAGGCTGAATTTCTCAATTTAATCGAAACAGTCCCTAAATTATTTAATCCAATTCGACAATTTGCTAATTACTCTAATTCTTTTAATTAACTCTTAAAACCTTCAAATTGACCTTCGATTTTACTAGATTTCATATTCTTAATTATAAAATTCGACTTAATAATACTTATTAAGCTTCAATTTGGCCAATTTTACCGATTCCAATTCTAATTTTCTTATTATTCCAATTTTGTTCATTTCTGACCACCCAACTTGACACCCTTCGTTCTCCCTGTATACAAATCCAAATCAGGTGCCGTTTGTTTCTAATTTCAGATTACATTCCCAATTTCAACATACTAAAAATTCAGATCGAACCGCCTAGTAGATTATTTTCTACAGATTTTCAAAGTCCACTGTCCAGCTCGAGTTAAGGCTGGACAGTTTTGCATGCTTCCATATTTTATACTACCAGATTTTTACACAGCCTTTAGAACTTTGTTTTATCATTTTTCCATTATTCTAAACATGTTGAAGTAGCACATATCTAAAATCTGGCATCAAATTCTCTCTATAAAATTTTCTATGAATTTCCATAGATGCATGTCATAAACTTTGCAAATCTGCCAACAATCTTTGCATGCATGTTCTTATTATTTAATGACTCTTAACTCTTAAGAATTCATATAGATTTCCATATTTCCAGCAACCACACTTAAGGTATCATCTTTAATATTTTCTAGACACCTCATATCATTTGATCTATTATAATTTTCACCCTAACCGAAACAAGAAGGGAGTAAGCTACTTACTTATAGTTTTTCCTTGAATTTTCTAATTGATTTTCCCTTCCATGCAAGCTTCTTCTTCTTCACCGATTCTCTATTCTCTCTAGCTTTCTATGTTGTGTTTATGAGTGTGAAAGAAACAAGGTGGAATAGTGGTTTGGTTGAGGGTGGCCGGCTAAGGAAATGAGAAAGTGGGGAGCAAATTAATTGGGATATGACTTTCATGTCATATCTCAACTAATTCTCCCTAATTAATCATACTAATAACACCACTTTAGACATAATAAATCATATATGTCTTATAATTGCATGCAATTTCATGATCTAAATCCATTTCTTTTACCTTAGCATGCAAACCTTATAATTTCCACCCTATTCGAATTGGTCACTAATCAATTTGACCGAATTTTACTTATACATTAGTTCACATTTTAATTTGGTCCTCATGAACCAAATTTCAATTCGAATAATAAGAAGTTTAATCTAATAATTCACTTAATAATTAAATTAAACCCCTAATACTTCTAGGCTAATTTTTGGGATGTTACATTTCTCCCCCCCTTAAGAAAAGAATTCGTCCCCGAATTCTTACCTGATTCGAACAATTGAGGGTATTGATTTCGCATCGTTTCCTCAGGTTCCCATGTTGCCTCTTCCATCTTGTGATTTCTCCACAAGACTTTAACAAGTGCAACATTTTTGTTCCGAAGTCTTTTGATTTCCCTATCAAGAATCTGAACAGGTTCTTCTTCATAGGACAGATTAGGATTCAGTTCTACATCTTCCGGCTCTAAAATGTGAGAAGGATCGGATCTATACTTTCTGAGCATTGACACATGGAAAACATTGTGGATTTTATCAAACTCGCTGGGGAGTGCAAGTCGATAAGCCACTGGGCCAATTCTTCCAGTGATTTTAAAAGGTCCAATGAAGCGAGGACTGAGTTTTCCTCTCTTTCCGAACCGAAATACTTTCTTCCATGGAGAGACTTTAAGAAAGACTTTATCTCCCACATTATGCTGAATATCTCTTCGTTTCAGATCAGCATAGGCTTTTTGTCTATCGAAGGCTTGCTTTAGACGAGAATGAATGATTTGAACTTTCTCTTCTGTTTCTCTGAGCAATTGGGGTCCCAAAACTTTGCTTTCACCAAGTTCGGACCAACACAGAGGTGTTCTGCATTTTCTGCCATACAATGCTTCAAAAGGAGCCATCTGAATAGACGACTGATAGCTATTGTTGTAGGCAAATTCAACTAAGGGTAGGGATTTCTCCCAATTCTTCCCAAAGTCAATTATGCAAGCTCTAAGCATATCTTCAAGAATCTGAATCACTCGTTCAGATTGACCGTCAGTTTGCGGATGGAAAGCTGTGCTTAGATTCAATTTTGTTCCCATAGCTCTCTGTAATGTTCTCCAGAATCTAGAAGTAAATCTTGGATCACGATCAGAGACAATGGAGATAGGAATTCCATGTAGTCGGATTATTTCCTGGATGTACAGATTGGCCAAGGTCTCCAAACTGTAGTTAATGCGAATAGGAATGAAATGTGCCGATTTGGTGAATCGATCAACAATAACCCAAATAGCATCATATTTTCTGGGAGAACAAGGAAGACCCGTCACGAAGTCCATAGTAATTTGTTCCCATTTCCACTGTGGCAGTACAAGTGGTTGGAGTAGTCCGGTGGGAACTCTATGTTCAGCTTTGACTTTTTGACAGTTTAGACATCTGGATACGAAATCATTGATAGCCGCTTTCATACCAGACCACCAATACAAAGATTTGAGATCTTTATACATCTTAACCGATCCAGGGTGGACCGAGAAAGAGCTCTGGTGTGCTTCTTTCAGAAGATCTCTTTTCAGATTTTCATCATTTGGAATACAGATTCTATCTTTGAAGTAAAGGAGATCGTTTGTGTGAATACGGAATCCTTCACCAGATTTTTTATCCAGCTTGGAAATAATATCCTGAAGTTCTGGATCAGCTTTCTGAAGATTTTCAATCCTTGAGATTAGACTGGATTGAATTTGAAGTTCGGACAGAAATCCTTGCTTCTGATATACTCGAAGATGAGCATTGATAGCAGTTGGAGCTACAAGAGTAAAATACCACTTTTTAATCAAATTCTTATTATAACATTTTAAAATTTTAAGATTCAGAGATTAAAGACTTTACCCAATGTCGGTTTTCGACTCAAGGCGTCAGCAACTACATTGGCTTTTCCTGGATGATAGTCAATGACTAAATCATAGTCTTTCAATAACTCCATCCATCGGCGTTGTCTCAAATTCAAATCTTTTTGAGTTAGGAGATACTTTAGGCTCTTGTGATCAGTAAACAGATAACACTTTTCACCGTACAAGTAGTGTCTCCAGATTTTAAGAGCAAACACAATTGCAGCAAGTTCGAGATCATGCGTTGGATAGTTCAATTCATGAGATTTCAATTGGCGTGAAGCATAAGCAATCACATTATCACCTTGCATTAGAACACATCCAAGACCCGCATGTGAAGCGTCACTGTACACAGTATAATCTTTGCCCGGTTCTGGTTGGATCAAAACTGGGGCATGAGTCAAGGCTGCTTTAAGTTGGTCAAAGCTTCTCTGTTGCTTGTCAGACCATTCAAATGGTTGGTCTTTACGAAGAAGTTTAGTCAAAGGTAAAGCTATAGAAGAAAACCCTTTGACAAACCTTTTGTAATAACCAGCAAGACCAAGGAAACTCCTTATTTCACTGACATTTCTGGGAGGTCGCCAATCCATGATTGACTGAATTTTCTTCGGATCAACTTTAATTCCTTCTGCAGAAATTACATGACCAAGAAAAGACACTTCCGATAACCAGAACTCGCACTTGGAAAATTTTGCGAATAACTGGCGTTCCCGGAGAGTTCGCAAGACAATGCGGAGATGATCAACATGTTCTTCTTTGTTGTGAGAATAGATCAAAATGTCATCTATGAAGACGACGACAAATTTGTCAAGATAAGGCTTAAATACTCTGTTCATAAGATCCATAAATGCTGCCGGAGCATTTGTCAACCCGAAAGGCATGACCAGAAATTCATAGTGGCCATAACGAGTTCGGAAGGCTGTCTTGGACACATCCTCCTCTTTGACTCTCATTTGATAGTATCCGGATCGCAAGTCGATCTTTGAGAATACCGAAGCATCCCTAAGTTGATCAAACAGATCTTCTATTCTTGGGAGCGGATATCGGTTCTTGATTGTAATCTTGTTCAATTGACGGTAGTCAATGCAAAGACGCATCGCTCCATCTTTCTTCTTTACGAACAGAACAGGTGCACCCCAGGGAGAAGTGCTGGGTCGAATGAAACCCTTGTCTTGAAGTTCTTGAAGTTGCTTTTGCAATTCTTTTAACTCAAGAGGTGCCATCCGGTACGGAGTGATAGACACCGGATTTGAGCCAGGCTGTACTTCAATCCCGAATTCAACTTCTCTAGTCGGAGGGAGACCAGGTAGTTCCTCGGGAAATACATCAATGAATTCAGAAACAACAGGCATTTCAGACATTCCAAATTCGATTTGATCCCGTAAGACCATGGATGCAAAAATGGAAGTGGGCTTCTTATCAATTAGGAGTATGGATTCTTTTCCTAAACCCTGAAAATACAATCTTTTATTCTGACAATCTACCCAAGCCTCATGCTTACTTAACCAATCTAAACCCAGAATTAGATCAAATTCACAGGAGGGTAATATGTAAAGATCAATAAGGAATGGCAAATTGCTAATATGCAATGAACAGTTTCTACATATTAGGTTTATGTTCGAAATTCCTCCTAAAGGGTTTGAGACTATCAGACTTGTTTTCACATTTTCAGGTTCTAAATTCAACCTTTTTACAACAGATAGACATGTGAATGAATGAGTGGATCCCGAATCTATCAAAGCATAAACAGGATGTGAGTTTAACTCAACAGTACCTGCAATCACTTCAGGAGACTCTTCATCATCTCTACCACGAATGTGGTAAACTCTAGCAGGTGCTCGAGATTCCTGATGGGTAGTGGCGTTAGAATGAGTACCCTTGCCTTTCTTTTGATAACTCGGCTGGGCTGACTTGGCATTCCTATTCCGATTAGAGGATGTCGGACTAGGAACTGCAGTGTTACGAGCTGGCATAGGTCCAAGCTTTTGAGGACAGTCTTTGATGTAGTGATCATCACCACCACAAGCATAACAGAGATTTGCTTGAAATCTGCACTGACCTCGATGTGGTTTCTGACAGAACTTGCAAGGAGACATCTTTTCAGAATTTCTCGTACTATTAACAGACATAGTAGGTACTGAGGATCTGATCACTGTAGCAGGTTTAGAAGTGTAATTGCTCCTCGGAGCAGAAGTGAAATTAGAAGACCCTTCTTTCTGAAATTTGGGCTTCTTGAACTGCCATTGAGACTTGTCATCTCGCTTCTGCTTTTTGTCAGGCTTATTGCCCCCTTTTCGCTTTTCCGCAGCTCTCATTCTAGCTTCAGTTGCAATAGCCCGATTAACAAGATTTTGGAAATCATTGATTCCCAAGGCAGTAAAGATTGGACTCAATTCATCATTCATGCCTTCAATGAACATTCGGCATTTATCAGCTTCAGTTTTGATGTACTCTGCACCGTATTTGCAATACTTGCAAAAGTCTGCAACGTACTGCTCAATGGGACGGTTGGCTTGTTTAAGGTGCAAGAACTTCTTTCTTCTTTCAGCTAAGTACTGTTCACTGATGTACTTCTTTTTGAACTCTTCGAGGAAGAATTCCCATGTCACCAATTCATCCGGAACAGTAAGAGTAGTGGTTTCCCACCAATTCATAGCTTCATCAGCTAACAGAGCTACAGCACACTCCAATTTGTGGTCATCGGAGCACTGTAATTGTCTGGTTACCACTTTGATGGTATTTTCAAGCCAGTACTCTGCATCTTCTGGCCTTTCTTCATTAGCACCAGTGAAAGTATAAGCTCGATGCTGAGAAAGCTTATCTATCGGGGCTCTGCTAGGTGCAGTAGGGACAGAAACAGTAGGTTGCTCTTGTTTCAGGTTTGTCAGAAGTTGATTGAACATCTCCTTCATGCTGAGGAGACATTCTCTTTGAGCAGACTGAACCACAGGGTTCTCAGGCGGAGGTTGTTCGGTGTTCTGAACATGTTCTTTATCAGGTTGCTCAACATTCTGAATGGGTTCAGTGACTTGAGCAGGCTTTTTAGCAACTTGCTCGGAAGTCTGAGCAGGCTCTTTGTTTTTCTCCTTTCTCGGAGTTTCAGTTCGAGTAGGAGAATGATCACCCAATCTCACACTTTCACCTTCGCTAGAAGATTCGTGCGAGCTCCCATTCTTTGGGTCCTTTGGGTTCGTCATATTCTATCATTCAGTTAAACACAGAAGGTTAGAAAGCTCAGTAACAGATATCTTGTCATACAATACATGGGTGGCAAACCTAAATGATGCAGATGTATGCAGACTCGATTTAAGTTTTTAGGACTTAACCTAAAAAGCTCTGATTACCACTTTATATAACACCCCTCACCCGGATTAGGGGCAAGGAGCGTTATATTAACTTAAACAGAATTCGTATTAACACAGCGGAAGGGTTTAACAAAATCGTGTAATATTTTTTTTATTTCGAATGCCATACATACATGGTCATCTTACACACAATAATACATACGAATTCCATACACAAACATTCTTAATCATAGACATATCTTATATTCATTTTAGACTAGCTTATAACATTCGGCCAACATCCAAAAATCTATAATCCATTCTAATGTATTTACTTTTCATTTTTCAAAGATCAAAAACTACAACTAACTTAAATTAGACCATACATATTTGATCAAATTGGATGTCATATACATATAAGTCCAATTCGGTTAATTTACCCAACTATGTTACAATACTATTCTAATCAATTACAACCATTTTAAAGTTCTCTTTCATTCGAATATCACATAGTCAATTCCATTCGACTTATACGATTTATAAATTCTATTCTTCTCAAATAACCATTCGAATAGCATACATAATATACCAATCATACATAACCAAACATACTTCATACTTATATATAATTTAAGCATAGTAATCGGTTCATACAATCCATAAAATTTAGTTTCCCTTTACAAAATAACCGGGGTATAAAACAGCTAACCTAATGGTTGCCTAAACAAAACGTGACTATCGACAAAAAGAATCGAGCCCTAACATATAAACGGGCTATCTATACCCCATATTTACCCCCTTACTTACATAACAAAATGTAGGGAAACATTTTAAAGTCTACATAGATCCGAAATAGTAGTTCATAAATAAAAACAACAAGCCGAATTGCACTAACATGCCAAATGCTAAGCCACCCACCATGAGTATGACAAAGACAGGGAATATCATACTTAATCTGAGTACGGTAAATTCTTGGGTTGAGGTTGACGATGTTAGAACCTGAAATTAGGGGAAGGCAGGAGGGTTCGAGTGGTAAGTACATTTTGTACTTAGTGAGGAAACCCTATTCTATCCGGTTTCCAATTAATTTAGTGATCAAACAACTTTAATTCCACTTTGCACATTAATTCATTCGAATGAGCCAAGCAAAATAGGCCACAACATTATCAATAATCAACATCAACCATTCGAACATGTATACAAAGAATTCAAGTAATTCCAATCGAATGAACCAAGTACAATGAGTTACCATATATTCCATAACAATATCAATCATTTGATCATATATATATCACAAATTCAATAATCTTCCATTCGAATACATGTCTCAAATATACAATATTCATAAGTCAAAACACATACAAGCCATGAAACCTAATTTAACTTCTAAGTATCATATTATCATAAATCAAGTTCATAGCATATCAAGCATAACAAAATCACCAAATTTAGCATGTCATTCGAATGCTTCTATAATTAATTTCATTAATTTCCTTCAATTTCAGATTTCAATTAATCGAATTGCAATGCCTTGGATAGTATAGTTTGATAGGTAAGCAAGTCACGTATAACAGAAGTTGTGAATCAAATTCACCATATTAAGGTACCACGTACCTAATCGTATCACATATTACATATTATAATGTCCGCAGACATTAAACAAGTAGGTACACTTACGTACCACAATATCGAGTACACTAACGTACCGATTTTCTTATTGAGCTCAGACTCTAGGCTAGCCGTACTACCTAAACAGACTGTACACACCAAAGGCTTTGCATTTAAGTCTTTAATTTTATTCAGATACAAAATCAATCAAATTTCCAAAGATCTCAATTAATCCTTTCGATTAATTACATATAAATCAATTTCCAAATAACATGTGAATATGTACGTTCATATGGCAATTATACATGCTCAAATTGCATACTTTAAATCAATTCGCATGTAATCCATGCTCATATCACAAAAATCAGATTTACATTACATAGTTCAATACACAATTGAACACATAAATCTTAATCGAACTTAGGATAGTCTTCATATAATCATAGTCATAGCTCAATGTCATGGTATTCACACATACTTAACATCATATCAACCAAAATCAGAAGTTCTAAATCCCTATAAGCAGCACAATAGGCAGAAGATCAATTCCAAAGTCAATCATATCAAATACCAAGTCAATTAAATCTCATACATTTCAAAAATCACATAACATAGCACCAAAAATCCAATTTCCATTATTTCCTTCTTCCCTTACTAAATCGAATATTTAATTAATCCATTTTCATGCTTATCATAATAAAAAAGAATCAGATTAAGTAGTTGGAACTCTAATTCCAACTCTAAGGTTCGTTTCACTCACAAATCGCCGAGCTAGTTCGTAATCCGTACGCCTTTCGCCCGATCCGTATTCGATCCCGGAGTAGCCTCTTCTTCTACCCTTTCACTTCTAAGATCTAGAGCACTCAATACAAACAATAACAAAATTTCAGAATGCAATTCATGCAAATTAAGGCTGAATTTCTCAATTTAATCGAAACAGTCCCTAAATTATTTAATCCAATTCGACAATTTGCTAATTACTCTAATTCTTTTAATTAACTCTTAAAACCTTCAAATTGACCTTCGATTTTACTAGATTTCATATTCTTAATTATAAAATTCGACTTAATAATACTTATTAAGCTTCAATTTGGCCAATTTTACCGATTCCAATTCTAATTTTCTTACTATTCCAATTTTGTTCATTTCTGACCACCCAACTTGACACCCTTCGTTCTCCCTGTATACAAATCCAAATCAGGTGCCGTTTGTTTCTAATTTCAGATTACATTCCCAATTTCAACATACTAAAAATTCAGATCGAACCGCCTAGTAGATTATTTTCTACAGATTTTCAAAGTCCACTGTCCAGCTCGAGTTAAGGCTGGACAGTTTTGCATGCTTCCATATTTTATACTACCAGATTTTTACACAGCCTTTAGAACTTTGTTTTATCATTTTTCCATTATTCTAAACATGTTGAAGTAGCACATATCTAAAATCTGGCATCAAATTCTCTCTATAAAATTTTCTATGAATTTCCATAGATGCATGTCATAAACTTTGCAAATCTGCCAACAATCTTTGCATGCATGTTCTTATTATTTAATGACTCTTAACTCTTAAGAATTCATATAGATTTCCATATTTCCAGCAACCACACTTAAGGTATCATCTTTAATATTTTCTAGACACCTCATATCATTTGATCTATTATAATTTTCACCCTAACCGAAACAAGAAGGGAGTAAGCTACTTACTTATAGTTTTTCCTTGAATTTTCTAATTGATTTTCCCTTCCATGCAAGCTTCTTCTTCTTCACCGATTCTCTATTCTCTCTAGCTTTCTATGTTGTGTTTATGAGTGTGAAAGAAACAAGGTGGAATAGTGGTTTGGTTGAGGGTGGCCGGCTAAGGAAATGAGAAAGTGGGGAGCAAAATAATTGGGATATGACTTTCATGTCATATCTCAACTAATTCTCCCTAATTAATCATACTAATAACACCACTTTAGACATAATAAATCATATATGTCTTATAATTGCATGCAATTTCATGATCTAAATCCATTTCTTTTACCTTAGCATGCAAACCTTATAATTTCCACCCTATTCGAATTGGTCACTAATCAATTTGACCGAATTTTACTTATACATTAGTTCACATTTTAATTTGGTCCTCATGAACCAAATTTCAATTCGAATAATAAGAAGTTTAATCTAATAATTCACTTAATAATTAAATTAAACCCCTAATACTTCTAGGCTAATTTTTAGGATGTTACAGAATCAACAAATCTCGCTCTGATACCACTTGTCACGGGGCTAGTCTTCTGCTAAGCAACCATGCAGCTCTAGCTGCTTTCTCATGGTTTCGCGTTCTACGTCAGAGAGTTTGTCATTTCCAAGAAATTTAAATTGGTCTACAATTGACCAACAGTCCACTTCAGCCAAATTCGGCAAATCATGAATCGAGTCCGAGTCGGACACCTTTTGTGCAACAGATAACTTCCTAGTGGTAATCAAAATACTACTACCAGTCTTACCTCGTTTTAAAACATATAGAAGTTCTTCCCAACCTTCAACATTGTTATCTTCTCACACGTCGTCTAACACGAGAAAAAAACGGTTTCTTTGATTGTTTCGGCGATAAAATTAAGAAGGTACTGCAATGAAACCGAAGGTTGAAAGTACCTAAGAAAAGCTAAAGCATCCCCACGGAAGAGATCTACACAGATGGCTCGTGCAATCTTTATGGCGTCGAAATGTTTAGATACACAAACCCAAATTATTTTGTCGAATCATTTCTAGTCGTGTCCATTCTTGTAAACTAATCGACCATCCTCGTAAATCGATTGGGCATGAGCCGTCTTGCCAATCCCTACCATACCCACTATAGATATGATATGAATCCCTTGTTCCTTCTCATTAGCTAACTGGGAAACTATCTTTGTTCTAATATCATCTCGGCCGACAACTTCTAAGAAACACCCTCTGCAAGTAGATTCTTTGTTTTTAGGAGATATAGTTTTACTGTTTTCGAGAGGGATTGTATTTCTCGACTGAAATGCAGCCAGTCTTCCACAGATGTTACTTAGTCTATCAGCCGTATTACGCCTTAAAGGTAGATGCATTACCTTTTTAACCAGAGAAGTTGTCTTGCTTCTTTCCCAATCTTTCAACACATCCTCAATGTAATAAAATAAGATTTTTCAATTCTTCTAGAAACAACTTGATTTTACCGTCCACCATTTGTAGTTGCTCTGCATCTTCAAGAACAGATTGGATGACAATCAGATATGTTTCCATCTTCTTGACATTGTCATTGAGCGCTCCAAACCTCCTCACCTCTTCAATGGCTTTGCCACACAGGATTTCTGATATACGTTCCAACACTACTAAAACAACTGCCTCCGCCATTTTTAGGGTAGCTTTTGAAAGTTTGAGAAATAGAGAAAAATGGAGCGAAAACCTTCGAATGGGAATTAAAATAAATTATAGACCGTTGGATTTAAGTTGTGGTTCTTTGTGATTTAGTGTTCGTTGGATTTAGATCAGAGGGAAGTGATGACGTGGCGAATGGATCATAATAAGATCAGCTGGGGGAGGTCACGTGACCAGGCCGTCGCTTTTCTTTTAGCACAGTCACAAAATAATTTATATTTGTTATTTAATAAAAACAAATATGTATTGTTTGAATTTAATATACTATTTATCATTTTTCTTTTAGTATTCATCTTAAAATTTTAATTAGTCTATTTTGTTTCGACAAGATTCATCACCGTTAACATATTTAACGATTATCATTAGGATCGGAAAAAAAAATTAAATTCAAAAATATAGTGAATAAAAATAATTAAATTTGAGTGTAAAGATTAAATATACAAGATATAATGTCAAAATTTGTCCCTAACGGTTGATAAAATGGTATTTTTGCCATTGTTTTTTTTGAAGCATTTTAGCCCTCAGCGTTTTATTTTTGGTCAAAATGACCCCTCCGTTGATGAAAACCGTTAGTTGACTAACAATATCTGTCTAACACTTTGCCGCTGCCACGTGTCAAAAGTAGAAAGGAAAAATCCACTTAACTATCAAGCCAAACGGCTTATTGCAACATGAAAAGCAATATACAATACATGACGCATAATTAAAAATAAGGGAAGGGATACTGACCCATCCTCTTCTTTTAAACATGTGTCTTTTTCCTCCTCTTGTACACTTCAGATTTGTCAGTTTCTTTTTTCTCCAGCAAAGCTGGGGCTAGATATATAACAACATCGCTTCCTAAGTTGTAAAAGGACGCAATTAATATTCTGGTGCCATTTGTTTCACGCGGTGCATCACACTCTTTTATTTGCGCCATTAGTGATTCTTGGTTCAACCAAATAAAATATTTAACAAATTAATTAAGGAATCGGCCTTAAAATAAGTTGTCCTAATTCCCGAGCTTGGAATTACTTCTGTTCTCCACTTGTATAAGCTTTGTGCGTTTATGCAATAAAAATATTAATTATTTGCACTTTTTACACTTGAAATATTAATTATTTTCAAAGTCTATCAATTATTTGTACCAAAATTTAAACTTAATATAAATTCGAAATTCGAATTAACTCGATCTGAAATTGACCCGCACCAAACTCGAATCGAGTCAAAACATCAAATCGACCTGAAATAACATGTATCCGATTTGACCCGACCTAACAGGACTCGACTTGAAACTCATCTGATTACATGTTTTTACATCCTTAGCTATATGTTTACTTTTATCCGTATTCGACAGTTCACTTCCAAGTAGGGCTATAAATGAGACGAGACAGATCGTGAGCTACTCGAGCTCGACTCGGTCAAAGCTCGGTTAAAACTCGACTTAAGCTCGAACTCGGCTCGAGTTCTTGACGAGCCGAGCCGAGCTACTTGATACCCAACTCAAAAAGCTCACGAGTTACTCGAAAATATAATATACTAATTTTTTTATTTTTATAATTTAAAATCTAAATTCTTAAACTTAAAACTCTAAATATAAACCCTAAACATAAGTATTAAACCCTAAAATCTGAATCCTAAATTCTAAACCCAACAACCTAAACCTTTAAACCCTAAACCTTAAAATTAACAAGCTTGAACTTACACAACTTGTGTATCAAAGTTTTTTCTTCATAGGACTTTAAATGAGACGTGACAGATGAAGAGTTACTCGAGTCCAATGTAGTCAAAGATCGGTCAATACTTGACTCGATTGGGCTCGAATTAAGCTCGAACTCGACTCGAGTTCTAAACGAGCCGAGTTGATCTCAGATTTCTTAAGCTCATTAAAAATTGCTAAAGCTCAAACTCGACTCAAAATCTTAACGAGCCGAGCCGAGCTTAGCACTATTCAAGCTCTACTCGTTTACACTCCTACTTCCAAGTATAAAAACTCAAGTGTATCCTTGTAATTGATTGAGGATTTGAGTTTGTTCCTCAAGCAGACTTTATTATTCTGTACCAAACATGAACACAACAAAATATAACAACTTATATTTGTGTAAAAATATTTAAAATATAATTAGATCATTCTCGGTATGGTGTATTTTTAGGGTATAGGGTGTAGAGTTTAGGATTTAGAATTTAGGGTTATGAATTGAAATTTAATTTTTAGTATTTTTTAATATTAGGGCATATATAGGGCACCGAAAAGAGGCAGAGAATTTTTATCATTTTCTCGGTTGATAAGAGGAGGATGGAAATTCTCTGCCCCTATTCGGTGCCCTTACTTATGCCCCACACTTAAAATTAGGTTTAAGGTTTAGAGAATTTAGGGTATGGTATATTTTTAGTGTATAGGGTGTAGTGTTTAGGATTTAGAATTCAAAGTTAGGGCTTGGAATTTAATTTTTTAATATTTTTTAGTGTTGAAGCATGTATAGAGCACCGAAAAGTAACATAGAATTTTTATCCACAAGAGGAATCTAAAAAAGTGAATATTTTGGATTGGATTTGGAATCATATATATTTGGTATTATTATAAGGGTAATTATACCATATACCGACGGTAGAAACAAATTGTTTTCACAAGCGCACTAATTTTAGAGGTTAACGATTTAGTTTAGGATTTATACTTTAAGGTTTTAGGTTTATGTACTTAGAATTTAAGGGTGTGGTTAGAATTTAGAGTTTAGGGTTAGAATTTAGGGGTTATAGGTAAACCCTTAAAGCCTAAAACTTAAACCATAACCTCCCAAACCATAAAACATAACCATGAATTCTAACAACAGAACTTAAATTATAAACTCATAAACCTAAACCCTTAAACTAAAAACGTTAAATTAAATTTCTAATCCCTAAAATTAGGGCGCTTGTAGAAACATTTTATTTTCGCCGTATGTGCTTCATATATTTTCCCTTATCATAATGCTACAGAAAAATACCCTACATGCATGAGAAGACGTGGGGTGGACCATTGGAGATCTTGATGACCTTGAAGATATTTTGGAAGATTTAACATATAAGATAACAGATGCGAGGACAATTGGAGAGGACTTGAAAAAACGATATTTATACCCTTATTTATTATTTCAGACAAAACTCAATTTCAGTTAATATATACAAAACAAACTCAACATCGACCTTATTTAAAATATATACGAAAAGAAATACTAATAAATAATAATTATGTATGTACATTGGAAAAAACTTTGATATACATGTTGTGTAAATTTTAGTTTACATGTGCTTTTTAATTTTAAGAATTAGGGTTTTAGTTTAGGGGTTTAGGTTGCATGATTTATAATTTAAGGTTAATATTTAGAATTTAAGATTTAGTGTGTAAAGTTTAACGTTTAATTTTCTTAGATTAGAATTAAGAATTTAAAATTTAAATTTTAGTGTAAAAATGTAAGATTATGTAAAATGAATTTTACATTTATCGGTTGAATTATTTCGTGAGTCTTTGTATTATAAGCATAAACCTAAATTAATTAGTTTTTGACAAATTGAGTTTTATACATTTAAGTTTGAAACAAATAGAAATATACATTAAAAATTCTAAATTAAAAAAAAAACGAATGTACGACAAATTATGGTTTTTATTTTCCATGTTAAATAAATGTACGACTAATGAACATTTTTTTTAGCAGTCAAAGGTATCGCCTCTTTAAAAAAAAATGTACAAGTATTATTAAAGGGTTTGTATTTGAGATATATTGTTAGGGTGTATATACTACACACTTACACTTCATTAAAATTCTTTAAAACTACAAATGATTGATTTATTAAGATGGGTCATTAGATATTTTAAGTAAAGTTAAGGGTTCGAGTTTCGACGTTATGAATAAAGTAGATTATATTAGTCAGCCAATGAGTTAGAAGGGTCGAATTACGACTATTGTGAATAGAACAAATCGAATTAAGAGTGTCATCCTATACTGAACCTTTACTATATTTAAATTTGGATTAATCATTTAATAAATTGAATATCAGGTTGTTGACAAAACAATATAAGTAATTAAATGAAGTTATATTCCGTCTAAATGTTTTATTGTTGCTCTCTCAGTTTCTCAGGATTTTTTCCTGACTAATCAAGACCTTAGACCATCATGTGTTGCACATTTGACTTTGGTGGGTGAATCTCTCAACAAAAATATTTTAAATACATAAGACTTCAAATTCGAGATTTGCTTAAATGATCGTATACATTCTAAATGTTAAATATAAATCTAAGATTATTTTTTTGTTTTTATAATAGAGCGACTAAATTTGCCCTTTGGACTTCAATGTAAAGGTCTGTAAAGTAGTTTAACCCAGATTAAATAGCTGAATCTATAAGACCAGTGGACCAGCCTTGACATGATGTGAGATATAGGACTTGGGCTAAGCATACAAAGTTTATGCCTATGGGCTAGAAGACAAGTTAGATGACATGCTCTACCTGACTTATCTCATATTGTTTTGGGCTTGTCCTTAATAAACCATGTAAACTTATGGAACATTAAAAAAATGTGACAAAGTTAAAAGTATATTGTTTAAGATAGTTCTGCCATAGATAAATCTCATAAAGAGGAATAGAATTGAAGTAGAATAGGGTAGTAGGAGATGAAGTAGGAACTTGCGAGTTGCGATGTGGGTTAATAATAAGTAACATTAGAGTTTTTATGTGGAAGAGATAAGGCGAGAAACCGAAGAAGTTAGGCATGAGATTCAGTTTAAAATTATGTGAATTGAAGAGTAATCTTTTAAATGTTTATTTTTTAAATATACTTATTAAGTATACTAGGTGTGTGGGGATGACGAGGGACATGCTAAGATGAGGTGAATCTAATTTTTCTTTCTATTCTTGCCACACCACCCGTGAAATTTGTACTCGTTCATCCCTAATTGAATGCGAAATGAAATGAATTCCCGTAAAATATGTCCCATTGACATCTCTAACAAGTAGATGAAAGATTAAAATAACGTTTGAATTAAACTTTTTAAAATATGACCTGAAAAGGGATATTAAAAAATAAATTTATTAATTAAATTAAAATTGAGAGTTGAAAATTTGACACTTAAGACACGAGTAGAACTATGTAGTAGATCGGTTGACGACCATGAGTAGAGATAATCCGATCGGAGAAGCATTACTACAAACTCCTCTGAGTTACGCAAGAAATCTAATTAATCTCGAAACTCATTGAAACTTATCTATATAAAATTTAAAATGTTTGAAATCAAAGTGTGGTCCTTATAAAAAAAGAATAATAATTTTTTTTTTGAATAAAAGGGCAACCTCCATGAGCCTCATTAAAAAACTTCCAATGTAGAGGAAAAAGAGTGCTCATGTAAGTCGTTCAACTAAAATTACAATTGAAAATAATCAAGATCAAACTACAGGCACATAGTCTGACATAACATCATCCTTAACCTCCACCGGTGGTTCAAGAAATCTATAATACTCTAGTGGGAGCACCTTAGCCATCTTCGCCATCTTGTCCGCAATCAAATTTGCCTCGCGTCGTACCTAAGTAAAACGAACCTCCCAATCTCTCGAAACTATATCCGCAAGGTACACATGAAGATTCGAAGGGAATCACAAAGGATCTCCCAAAGCTAACCCCTCAAACACGCTTTTGTTATCCATCTCGACAATAACTCTACTGAAACCTAGAGCCCATGCCGCCGCAAGACCTTCGTAAACCGCCCACACCTCAGCTTCAAACGCAGAGCAAACACTGATTTTTTTTCGAGAAACCAAACCTCCAATGCCCCGCCTTATAAATTTTTTTTAATGATATGAATTTGAACAACTTCATCTATATTTAGGTTGATTTTATTTATATTTAAGTGAGTTCCATTAAAAATTAAAAAATAAAATAGATACCAAAATGAACCACATTAAAATTTGTAAATAAAAAGACGTTATAAAAACAGTCATGTTTCGGATTTTTTTTGTTCAAAATGTTTCGGAATTAAAAAATGGTTAAAACTTGAATTTGATTTCAAATATGAATGTTAGTCATAAAATAAAGACTTAATACCAATATTAGTATCTAAATTATCTCATTTTTTACTTTTAGGTGTTTAAATTATTTTTTTCTCTTTTAAGTGCTTAAACTATTTCGTTTTATTTTTCTTAGATTTCTAATTTTTCCTTTTTAGGTATTTAAGTTTTTGGTCAAAATAAATGCTTTAGTTTGACCTTAAAATTTAACCTCAAAAGGGGCAAAAAATAATAATCTGAACACTTAAAAGAGTCAAAAAAAATATTTAGACACCTAAAAAATAAAATAATTTAAGCACATAAAATAAAACAGTTTAAACACATTATGTAGTTCAAATTGCCGCTACACATTTTCATCTGCGCCATAGAAGATTCTTGAGATTGGAAAAGCATTCATCATTTCTTTTCCGCATGTGACCGTTACACAACGGGTTTCAACTTTCAAACCCGGTAACAAAATTCAAAACACCCACGCGATAAAGTAAAAGCAAAACCCAACCCTTTACCTTTTTCTTACTACCATTTGTCCAAATCCAACAAACCTCGGACTGTATAAAACCATATTGTCTGAACTCTGAACTCAGAAACCAACAAAACAAAATGGGTTGTTGCATCAGCAAATGCAAACCCAAGAAATATTACATCGAAGATTTCAGTCATGTTCAAGACAAGCTTGTCCTGTCTTCATCGCAAGCTCACACAAAGAAAATCTCCCCATTGCCTCGTTCCCCCACCATCTCCTCCTCTTCTTCACTTTCTTCCTTCACCTGTTCTACCCTCAACACCGCCACTAGTTCTTGTTCCAGCTCCGCTTCTTCGGTGTTGAGCTCAAAGGATCGATCCTTTTCCAACGAGTTCTTGTGGGCGTGTGTTAAGGATAACCCTCATATTGTTCGTATTAATTCCATCAAGGAAGCTTCTCGTGCGTTGCCTGTCACTAAATCTCCTTCTCAGATATCGAACTCGCCTGTTAAACCAGTGGTGGCGCTGGCCAAACAGGCCAGTCCGGCGAGGGAGAAAGGCTCTACGCCGAAGAAGAGAGGACGGTCAAATTCACCATCGGCGTTAGCCAGACAAAAGAGCTTCCGGAAGGACCCTGATTATAACTACTTAACAAGTAGGGGTTTGAGGTCGCCATCATCACCGAGCAGGAGATTCAACGGAGATTACAATGTTAATAACTACCGAGGATTATTGGCAAGTACGTCCAAGGAAATTTGTTCATCAAAACGAATCGTTGGTCCCAAGGTGAATGCACTCAACTCAGTTTCTTCCTCTCAAAGAAGGGAAAATTTCAGGGTTTCGAGTCCGAAGCTCAGCAGCCATGATCCGAGTACTCCATTGAATCATTGTTTCAGAAACCGAGAGACTTTCGTCCATCGAATTAGTTCGAAGATCGACGAAACTGCGCTGCGGGCAGCGCTGTCGTCGCAGCAAGAAAATGAGCCCGTTACCATGGAGGACATTGACAATCCTCTAATTTCCTTGGATTGCTTCATTTTTCTGTAGATAATTAGTGTGCATGTGCATACTGAACATTTATCATGTTCATTCACACATTTACTTTTTTGTTTTGATGTTTGTTCATTGCTTTTCAAGATTGTTTCTCACAAACATGATCGACGAGATCATATATCTAGAATATTTATATATGTTGACGTGTATTGATTTTCTGAAAATTTCTTGTTATATAAGATGGCATTGAAGGCTTTGAAATTGATTGGCTCATACATTATACATATGCTTTGATTTTAAGATGGATTTATTCTGATTATTTGATTTTCTTCTGTATAATGCATTAATGTGGCAGGAATGAATATGTTGTTGAGTTAATAAGTCACACTGCCACCGGATGGAAATCTTCTACCCTTTTCGGTGTCTCTATATACGGCTTCACGCTCAAAATTAATTTTAGGGTTTAGGGTTTTAGGTTAGAGGTTGTGGTTAGAGTTTAGGGAATTTAGGGTATGGTGTATTTTTTAGGGTATAAGGTGTATGGTTTATGATTTAACATTTAAGGTTAGGACTTAGAATTTAATTTTTTAGTGTTTTTTAATATTAGAACATATATAAAGGCAACGAAAAGTAGCAGACAAACTTTATCCACTGTCAGTCTGTCACCAACTTTAAAAGCCCGTTTTGATTGCTTAAAAAAAGTAAAGTTAATTGGTTAATTTCTTAATAAAATTAAAATACAATAAAAAAAATTAATATATACTAAACTACGATGAACTTTTCTTTTAATAATAGCCACTAAATTTTTATTAAAATTATAGAAGATAATACAATTAAAATGTATTTAGGAAGAAAAATAATGAGATTAATCTATAAATAAAAAAAACTCTTACAAACCCCAAAACAAAGAAAAGTGGATAGTTCCATAGAAATAAGTATACCATCAAAATTCAGAAGCTTTCCTAAATCATCTTGTCTCTATCCAATCGAGACGCATAACAGGTGAAAAAAGAAGTGGTAAGCGATCCAAACTATCAGGTAGAAAGTTCCGCTACCCAGGACTGATTACATCGGCAACCAATCATCAACTAAGTGAGATCCATCTTTGCAAGACCACCGACAGAACCATAATCAGATATTAGCGTTGTAAAGATCTCTATGCGAGTACTAACCAGTCGCCAAGGTATGCAGAAATCATACCACAAGGACAGATGAAACAAACTACGAAAACAAAAAAATGTGTCACAAGGATAGAGAAAAATGCGTGCCATAAAGACATAGGTTCTTATTAAAATATAAAAATAAAAAATAAAAAAACACCGACAATCAACAACTAAAAGCTAATTAATTATCGATCGTCGGCTAATACAAAAAAAATAAAAAATGCAGCGGCAACTTAGTTATTTGAGACCAAAAAAATTAAGTTCTTTTCTTTCTTTTCTTTCTATCCAACTATCATGCAGAAAGTTTCGCTACCCAAGACTGATTACATCGGCAACCAACCATCAACTGAGTGGGGATCCATCTTTGCAAGACCACCGACAGAATCAAAATCAGATATTAGCGTTGTAAAGATCTCTGTGCGAATACTAACCGGTCGTCAAAGTATGCAAAAATCATATCACAAGGACAGATGAAACAAACTACGAAAACAAAGAAAAATGTGTCACAAAGAAAGAAAAAAACGTGTGCCACAAAAACAAAAATTCTTATTAAAATATAAAAACAAAAAAAATTTAAAAACACCGACGATCGACAACTAAAAGCTAATTAAATACCAATCGTCGGCTAATACAAAAACAAATAATAAAAAATACAGCGGGAACTTAGATATTTGCGACCAAAATAATTAAGTTTTTTCTTTTCTTTTCTTTCTATCCAACTATTCAATATTTCCGCAAAAAAAAATTAAACTAAACTATGATAAACTCAATTTTAATTAAAAAGGCATTGATATATATATATATATTAGGGTAAACTATACTAATGACTATTGAATTATGAGGTTGGTGCTGATTTGGCCATTATATTTTCAATTGTGTAAATATACCACATAACTATTTAATTGGTTCCAATGTAACCACATGCCGCTAAAAAAATAGAAAAGTTGAAGGGGCTGTTAAAATAATTGGTATAATTACAGATTTGGTCCCCTTTATCTATACAATCTATCAATTTGATCCTAATTTTAATCTAATAAAATTTTATTTATTTTAATTCGATGGGTATTTTAATTATTTTTATTTAACTAAATTAATTAATTTTCTCTCTTCAATCAGGTGGTGACACGTGTCACCCTGATTGGAGTAATAACGCGCGCGAGTTTGCCACTGAGCCAAACATATATTTCTTATATGCAATACTAATAATAATAGGATTAATATCCTATACACTGGCAGTGAAAATTTTTTGTTTCCACAAGCACCTCAATTATAGGGTTTAGGGTTAGGGTTTAGGGGTTTAGTGTAAAGGTTTAGAATTTAGGGTTCATATTTAGAATTTAGGATTTAGGGTTAGAATTTAGGGTTTAGGATTAGGGTTTAGTTTTAGGGTAATATGGGTAGGGATTTAGGTTTTAACCTATAAACTCTAAATTTTAACCCTAAACACAAAATTCTATCAACAATCCCTAAATTCAAAACTACTACACTTATACCCCTAAATTTTAAACCCTAAACGGAGTCCCTAACCCCTAAAACTAAGACGCTTGTGTAAAAAAGTTTCAACAAGCGCTTGTGTATAGAAATACTTATTTTAATATTATTATATATATAATATTCCAAACTAAATTATAATCGAATAAGATATATATTATAGTTAGTATTTCATATCAAAAATACTTATTTTGCCTAGTGGCAAACCCATGCCTCAACCCTTAAGGATTCCCAGGATCAAATCCTACCAAGGTCGAGTATGTTTTTTTTTTCTCCATATGTATAACACATATATTGTTATTAGTATTACAAATCATAAGTATATACTTGGCTCAGTGGCAAACTCACGCGCACTATTATCCAAGGCCCTAGGTTTGATTCCTACTAAGGGCGGTTCCTTGGTTTTTATTTTTCCTACTCACGTGTCACCACCTGATTGGAGGAGGAAATTAATTAATTTAGTTAAATAAAAATAATTAAAATCCCCCAATTTAAAATAAATAAATTTTTATTAGATTAAAATTAGGATCAAATTGATAGATCATATAGATAAAGGAGACCAAATTTGTAATTATACCAATTATTTTAACAGCCCCGTCAACTTTTCCGTTTTTTAACGACAAGTGGCTACATTGGAACCAATTAAATAGTTATGTGGTATATTGAACACAATTGAAAATATAGTGGTCAAATCGACACGAACCCCATAGTTCGGTGGTCATTAGTATAGTTTACCCTATATATTAATATCCATGAAAAATAAACATTAAAGTATAATTTAATTACACCAAAACCTAATTACTCGATGACCTTTCAAAGTGTATAATTTTTTGAAAAATTGATACCACAAATTTTATTGAACGAGAAAATATCTAAAATTACAATGAAAGTTTACTGTTGAGTAAACAAACACCTAAATCTAGATACAAACCCAGAAGAAACAATTAGCGGCTCTAGATCATAATAGGACCATACAATGAATAGGTAAGAACCTAATCCAAAGACTCGAAACAAAAGATGTATACAAACACCCCCAAATCGACGATGATGGGTAAAACCATCAACAAACAACATTAACAAATGCATATTACAATGATCGTACGTTGACAAAAAGGTCATTACCACAACTCAATCACGAATAAACGGTAGATGTCTTCGCGTATCCAAATCTGGTTCAAGGGTCCGAGAAGGGGGATCGGCATCATAATAAAAGGAGCGCCATCTTGATCAGTCGTGGCGTCGTCAGATCCAGCCCTAATTGAAAATCAAAACAAAAAAGAAAAAATGTGCCAAAAGACAGAAAAATACGTACCAAAAGGTAGACTAAATCGTGCTACAAGAGCAGAATAATTTATTAAAACAAAAGAAATAATAGATCCGACGGTCGACAACCAATATTAAAATCGGTGTCGCCGCCGACGATTAAAAGAGAAAAGGAGCAAAAGAAAGCAGCGGCGGCTAATATTTTAGAGCAAAAAGTTTTAGGGGTTTTTTCATCAAAGTGTATAATTGCATTCTCATCATAATGTAAACTATTAGTTTCTATTATTATAATAAAATTAAGGGTAAATAACACAAACGGTCACTAAATTATCTCAAAAAATATAAAATGGTCACAAACATTTAAAAGTTACATTATAGGTATTAAACTTTAGTTTTTGTTACAAAATGATCACTGAAGCATTATCTGTTGTTAACTAGGTGACATGGCAGTTACGAAAGTTTTTATAAGAACACATTTAAATATTTAATCCTCAATATTTACACATTCAATCAATTTAGACATCAAGAATGAAGCTTAAAGTATGACTAAATTGATTGAATGTGTAAATATAAAAGGGTTATATGTGTTATTATTCAAATTTTTGTAATTGTTCGTCATTCAACGAACGACTCAATGACCATTTGTAGCAAAAAACTAAAATTTAATCCCCATTATGTATTTTTTGAAATTGGTGACTATTTTGTATTTTTTGAGATAGTTTAGTGATCTGTACTTTACCCTAAAATTATTTTTTTGAATATATAAAGTATGATAAGATATTGGAAAATTCTACAACGTGTGACGAACACCGTTGAACACCACTAATGTTTAACACCGTTGAACACTATTAAATTAATTAATAAAGATTTAAAATTTCAAGGACCCGTCATACAATTAATAATTATTTTAAAAAATTCAATTAAATTATTTTTATATATTAAAGTCTTGTTTTTTTAATAAGGGTAAACTATATATTTAGTACCTCACCTATTTTCGTATTTCTATTGAAACCTTATTATTTAAACATTATTTTAATTTGACCATATTCTTTATAAAAAAAATAATTTAACCATTAATCCTCAACCTAAAACCCTAAATTATTAAACCTTAAACCCTTAAACTCTTAAACATATACCCTCATTATTTAAAAAATTTAACCTTTAACCCTCACCCTAAAACCCTAAACTATTAACCCTCAACTATACCCTCATTATTTAAAAAAATTATATCATTGACACTCTTTATCACGTTAGTTATACTCTCTACCAATATAATAAACCGCAGTCTAATTTATAATTTATTCTACTAAATTGAATCGATAATGTTTTTTCTAATTGGAATTATTAGAGAGACGGCAGTTTCCGGTAACTATCCGAAATTGATCATTGTTGATGCTCCAAAAATCCTAGTGTTTGTGAATCCATCAACCATTGAAAGCAATACAATATTTTCTTTGAAATCATGGATGTTGCAGAACCTACAAAGGCAGCAATGTAGTTGGTTGGTTTCTTCGCATTTTATTCATTAAATATTTTTAATTTAATCTTTAACCTTGATTTCTATGATTTAAGGTTTAATAGTTTAGGGTTTTAGGTTGAGAGTTAAGGGTTAAATTTTTTAAATAATGAGAGTATATGTTTCAGAGTTTAAGGGTTTAAGGTTTAATAGTTTAGGATTTTAGGTTGATGGTTAATGGTTAAATTATTTTTTATAAAGAATATAGTCAAATTGAAATAATATTTAAATAATAACGGTTAAATAGAAATACGGAAATATGTGAGATATAAATATATAGTTTACCCTTATTAAAAAAAATAAAATTTTAATATATATAAAAATAATTTAATTAAAATTTTAAAGTAATTATTAATTATTTGATGGGTCTTTAAAATTTTAAATCTTTATAAATTAATTTAATGGTGTTCATCAATGTTCAGCATTAGTGGTGTTCGTCGCATGTGGTATAATCATCCTAAAGTATTTAATTGTATTTAACATTCATATTGAATTGCGCATTCATTATACTTAAATTATTTAAATTGATCCACTTATTCTTCACTTTTCCACTTTTCTATTTTCTCTAAGGCGATTGCAATTTTTTTTTAAAATTTTTCTTCTTCATCATAGTCTTTTTTACCGAAGGCGGCCTTTAGCCGTTCTGCTAGTTCTACACATAAACAAAATTTATCTTTTCCGATGAATCTTTCAATTTTTTCAAGTTTGTTTCTTGTTTTTCGTCTACTTTGTCAGATTCTTATTCAAATTTGTTTTTATGGCAGTTTTTTGTCTACTTGATGTCAGTTCTTTCGTTTGTTTTTTTAACAATTTTTGTCTGTCTTCATGACAGTAATCTGTCTTTTGACAGTTACGCGTTTGAGTGACGAGTATCAACGAGCGCTTTTCAACGAAGGAGGTCGTTCTATACATGTTATGATTCCTTTTGGTGGTTGTGCCGACATGCCAAGATCAAGTAGCGGAAGAATTTTTGCTATATTCAAAGAGCACTCAAGACAAAGTATAGTTTTTTGAATTTTTATTTCAAAAGATTTTTTCTGACAGTGTTAGGTTTGGTATGTTCAACGTCTTTTACACTTTTATATTTTTTTTGTTTTGTTCAGCATTGTATTTCTATTGTAAAAGGTGTGAGTCATTTGTATTCCTTTCGATGTTGAATATATTCCAGATTTTAAAAATTTATTTAAATTGATAGATGAATAACGTCTTATTATTTTAAATTTTTATTATTGTTATACTATTTTTTTGAATATTTAATTACAATCTATATTAAACCGTTAATTATAGTTCTAAGAAAATATTTATTTGCAGTTAAAAAACTTTAATTACACTCATTTTAATTTAAACTATTCAGACTTATAAACAATATCTTATTAGTTTTAATTTTTTCATACTTAAAAATAAGAAATATTTTATTATATTAAAACTAAAAATTTGGTTTCAATGTTTCATGGCAGCCACCACCTGAGCATTGGATTAAGATGAACACACCACACGGATCGGAAACCTAAGCCCAAGCGTGGTCGAGCTTCCCGGCCCATGAACACCTAGCTCACGGCATTGCTCGATATTAAAGATTGGATTCTATTAGTTAATAGTCGAATTGTGAGTTGGGCTGGACTTTTTTTCCCTTAAAAATTAGCTGGAAAGTTGATTTGACGTATATAATTGTAAAATTAGCCCACAACATTTATCTATTTTTCAATTACACCCTCATTCTTTTTTTTTTCTTTACAGTGTCTCCTTATTGTTTTTTTTTGTCAAATAGGCCTGATTTGGATGAAGAACCTGACGTCTGTACATGGTGGTGGTGGATTTGAGAAGGGGGGGGGGGGTGCTACTGCTGTAGAGGGTGTAGAAGAAATTGAAACAATAAGGATGACATTGTAAAAAAAATAAATTCATAATTGAAAAGGGGAAGAAATCAAGGACTGATTTTACTATTATGCCTAATTTATTTCAGTAAAGATGATGCACTGGCCACTCTACCATTTTCGTAAACTAAAGAACAAAAATGGAATAAAAGGCACATGTCGTATCTTGTTTGTTCAACGGGGCATGATGTTATGGATTTTGGTTGGGAGCATATGGGAGATGCAATTGCAGCAGCCAGCAGGCAGTCTTTTGGTACGGCCGATTGTATAAGCAAGCAAGGTGGGGGGACTCCTTGGAGGGGAAACAATATTTGAGGGAGTGATTGATGTAATAATTATGATACAGTTGACAAATCTTTTTAGGGTATTCCCCACTCTCTTTTTCACCATCCAATAATGTTCCAACCAATAATCAAATGCCCACACCACAATCTCTTCCAACACAAACTTTGTCTTCTAACCAACAAAATCTTGGAATAACCACAATGTTGTCGTTTCTAATCTTTATTGATTAAATAGACATATTACATTCTAAAACAAATGTTAAAATTCTAACACATACAAACATAGATATAAAAAGAATTTCGGGGCGCGAGTCTCTGACATTTTTTACAATGATAATAAAATAATTTTTTTAAAAGATAAAATTAGTTCTAAAATCCCTTCAATATTTTTAAAACCTTATTATGCCCCTCAAAAATTTTAACTTTATTATGTCCCCTTTATAACTTTTAATTTCGCCTCCGCATAGAAAATAAGATAACATGAACGTCCTTAATCATTCGACCAATTAATAATTTTTTTTAGTCTGTATTACTTATATGTTCAGAGTTTATGACGATCTCTTTTCAAAATATCATTTTTAAAATTTAAATGTATATTATTTTTTCGCATTAAATTTCTTTTTATCAATACACCCGATATTGGTTGATAATACAAACTAGACTACTAAACTATTAAACATTGTATTCGAATGATCGAATCCCATTAATGTATATTCTTCTATATAGAATTTATATTAAAATTTTATTATGGTCAAACGGCCAGTTTGACTTAGTTTTTGGGTAAACATGTTTAGATATGAAAAATTATTATAGGATCACGGCTCACTACGCCATATGTAATCTTATCCGCTAAAAATCAATTAATTAATTTTTTTTCATGTCATTTCTTTTAACTGCAGCTATAAAAGGAGGCTCACCCCGCTCATTTGTACACACTTCACTTTGTTCTTACGTTTCCACGCTTCTCTAAGTTCTCTTACTTAGAGTGTTTAGGGTGACTTAGCCGACGTTTCAGCCGAGAAAGCGACTAAGGCCCGCACGGTTCGCCTAGCAAAAGTCTAGCCCCGTGACAAGTCATCTGTGATTTTATCCGCTAAAAAAATTATTATAGGATCACGGCTCACTACGTCATTTGTGATCTTATCCGCTAAAAATCAACCAATTATTGTTTTTCATGTCATTTTTTTTAAAAGGTGAATGTTTATTTTTTTATGCCATGTAAATAGGGAATAAGTAGTTACATAAAAATTGATTATGAATGAATTAAATTACTGACATTAAAAAAATTAATTGGCTGATTTTGAGTGGATATGGAAAAAATAATTTCTCATTTAGATAGACAACCCTAATCACATAAACACGGTTGAAAAAAGTAAAGATTTTTTTAAAAATAATTTCCTAAGAGTAATATTTGAATAGATCATCTTGGATGTACCATCTTAAAACTGAAATTTAGAAATTCAACTACAATATATACAGGTGGTAGTTAATTAATTATGATCACATATACTTTATTGTTGAAGTGGAATTTTTGGGTCAATTTTTTTAGATAATTTACTGTAATTTTATTTTTAATATTTTAAATAAATAAATTTTTATAAAACTATATAATTAGAAACTACTTGATTGAAATTTTTATCGCACCCATAATATATATAAATGAAAATATTTTATTTTAATATCAATAATTGATTATTGGTAGAGAGTAAGAGAACTTTACATAGATGCTTTGATTTTGTGATCGATTAAAAATCCTTATAATAATTAGAATGCATAAAGTCGAAAAATGTCATTTTAATGTTTGATTAAATAGTTAGTTTGATTTCTATTTTTTTAAAGTAATTTAATTTATTAATTTTTTATTTTGGATCAAAATGATTCTTCTGTAGATGAAAACTATTAATCAACTAACAGTAAATAGCTTGAAATGACTTACAGAATGACACATCAAATAGAAAAAATATTTTATATAATTATTTTTTGACTGATGAGATATTCTTTCAAGTCAACACATTTATCTATATAACACTAACATGTGAGCGGACACTGTTATGTAAGTTTGTCACGTTATTTTAAGTCATTTATCGTTACTTGACTAACATTTTACATATGTAGAGAAGTTATTTTGACACAAGATGAAACATTGATGGTTAAATTGCTTAAAAAAATACGAGACAAAATGACTATTCAGTCTAAATACTAGGGGCATTTTTTGGCTTTATGCTTAATTAGAAATCCTAAAAATGTTTAAATATATTAATTATTTAAAAAATGTTACCATTTCAAAACTTTATCTGCAAAATTTATCTACATATGACAGTTTTAATGTTAAAATATGACTTATGAGTTATGACAAGTTATTCTGGAATTTAGAAAATAAAAAATAAAAAGAAATATATATGTATGTATCCTCATCGAGGTGGATCGAGGAGTTGGGGAGCGGTCGCCCTTTACATATTTAAAAATTTTCTACGTACATTTAATTGAAAATCTATATTCATTATCCTAATTTTTTATAAGTTCACCTCTAATATAAAATTTGTGTTCGTCCTTAAATTCCTCGCCAAATCGTTTAACTGTCAAAACAAATATTATTTATGTTTAATTAGCTAAGACCACAAAATAACAATATCTTATTGTCAAGTATTTAATGTGACAAAATTAAATGAATATTCTTTTTAGGGAAATAATTAGAAAACTACATTAATTAATGGTTATGTAGAAAACTACCTCTTTCAGTCAACGTAAGTTAAACTCGCTTTTGACTAAACGCGAGTTTTCAAACTTGCCCTTAGCTAAAGGTGAATTATGTGTTGATTGGGTAGTCTTTGAAATAGGCCGAATCATTTTGATAATAATCAGTTCGATCTGTTTTACCGAGAAGGTCTACGGTTCGAGTCCGTATAGCCCTATATTTTCTATTTTCTCTTTTATTAATTTTTAATATTCAGTAAATTAATAAAAATGAAAATAATATTCTTAAAACTAAAGCAAACTAAAACAATAAAGAATATCCAAATACAACTAAAAAATTTGTATAGTTTTTTTGCTAATTATTGTATTCTTTGTTGATTGGAAAATTCAATTTATATTTATATAGAATCAATCTAAAATAAATCTACCCACGAGGATTAATTAAGAAAATGCAAAACTCACTTTTAGCTAAACGCGAGTTTGAAACTTATTTTTATTTAAACGCAAATTTACCTTAAGTGAACTAAAACGAGATTTTTTTTACATAACTATTAGTGGGATAGTATTCTAATTATTTCCCTAAAAAAGAATAGTTCCTTAATTTCCTAAAATTTCAAATCGATACCTTTAGTCATGTCATACCTTAAATTCTTCACCTAATCGTTTAACAGTCCAAAAATACTATTTATGTTTAATTAGCTAAGATCACAAAAATAACAATATCTTATAGTCAAATATTTAATGTGGCAAAATTAAAAGAATATTTTCTTTTAGGGAAATAACTGGAAAACTACTTCGGTTGTGTAAAAAAATATCCTTTTCGGTCTACGTAAAGTAAATTCGTTTTTGACGAAATACAAGTTTTTAAGGTTGCTATTAGTTAAATGTGAATCATGTGTTGAGTGGGGTAGATAAAAAATAAAAAAATTAATTTATTAAATTTTTTATATAGAATTCACTTTTAGCTAAACACGAATTTAAAACTCGCTTTTGATTAAACGTAAATTTACCTTATATGCGAAATGAGATAAATTTTTTACATATCTATTATTAGTGAGATAGTTTTCTAATTATTTTTAATTTCCTAAAATTTCAAATCGATACCTTTAGTCATGTCATATCAGATTGCGACATGAAAAGAAATCTTTAAAGCTCTCGTTTCTTTCGATTCTCTCCCAAAATTGAGAATCAAATCTATGGACGTACGTTTTAACTTTTGTTATTTTACTACGAGACCCACGTCTTTTGTTTTATTTCTGCGAGGCCCACGTCCCCTTGAGAACTTTTGGCCAATTCTCGGGCATGGTTATCGCAAATGATTAGAGGTGGCAAACGAGTCAATAAGTTCGAGTTCGGTTCAAGTCATTTTAGTTTTGATTATTTCGGGTCTGATATTATTCGGTTCAAGTTCGGTTTGATTCGATTTCAGTTTGGTTTTATTGTCCGATTGATTTTCGGGTCTGTTCGGTTCGGGTTAATTTCTGGTTGATGGGAGATCGGTCGGTTTTAATCAAGTTTATAGGTTGGTCAATTTTGTTTACACCCTTTATATGGCTTTATAAAGTCAATATATTTGACACTTTGGTGAGTATTCATATCTCATCTTTTTTATTTCTATTAATATATTTTATTCATTTCGGGTTGTCTTCGGTTCATGTCTATTCAGTCCGGTTCCATTCGGTTTGGGTCTATCGGTTCGGGTCCATTTCGGTTCAACTAAAAATCAGTTCATTTTCGGTTCGGTTTTGAGTTTCGGGTCAAATTTCGGGTAAGCATGTTCGTTTCAGTTTCGAGTTCGGTTCGAATAAATCGGTTCAGTTTTCGGGTCTCGGGTCAAGTTTGCCAGGTCTACCAATGATGGACGCATAAAATAATATTGTGACGAAACTATAAAATTTTAGAAGGATAAATTTATAAATTTTTAAGGAATAAAAATAAATTTTTAATAAATGATATAAAAAATAAAAAAAATTAAATTATATAAAAAATATAAATTGTCAAGCGATGACCGCCTCCTTCATCCCTCGATCCTTATGTGGTTATAGCTCCCTTGCTCTAGAGCCTTTTTATCTTGCTATTAATGTGGCTTTTGTAATTTTGTAAATAAAGTTTTGAAATGCATTAAATTTCTAAACCATATTATATAAGTTAAAGTTTATTAAAAGTCCTTCAACTATACTTAAAAGTTCATTTTAGTTTCTCTATTGTTGAAATAGACATTTTAATATTTATACATTTGAAAAAGTGAATATTTTGGTCTAAATTTTAAAGTCATATTTAGTTGGCTTATATAAATGGGTTTAAACACCCTTTAAGTTTTTGCCAATTTTAAAATTAAACAAATTGATACTTCTGGAAAAAAGAAAAATAATTTATTTAATGTACATTTTGAAAGTGAGTAAATAATAACGACCAATGGTGGTGTTAAACTTTTTTTTCGGTGCATGACACACAACCAATTATTATTGGATAGTTTCTAAATAATAAAAACAAAAATATATGATTTTATAATATTTTTCATGATTTTGAAAATTTTAATGAACTTTTAAATATTTTATATTTTTTATAATGTTTTTGAATTAAACTCTTACTCTCGCACTATATATAAATATTCTAAGATAATTCAGCATACATTTTTTTCAATTAAACAATATAAATATTATTTTTAGGTTTGCCAATGGAAACAATGGAGTTTGGAGTTATAGTAAGAACAATGACGGAGCTATTAAGGGGGTAATTGTTTTAAAAATTGTTATTTTTTTTACTTTAGTATTCTTATATATTAAATTGTTATGAAAATTAGTTTATTTCTGAATTTGCTCTCCTCACTTTCAAATATTTATGCTTTGCCTCCCTACTTTCGAACCCTAACTCCGTCCCTGAGTAGGAATTAATTTTACATTTAAATTTGACAAGTGTTTAAATTTCTTATGTTAAAAATCATAGAAAAATGTTGAGGGAAATTAATTTACTTGGGTTTAAAATTGAGAAGGGCCTAAAGAGTGATTGAGTCAAAATATTTAAGTCAACTAATACTAACTTTAACATTTTGAACTAAAATGTAATTTTTTACGTACTTAGACTATGACGTTCCTTTATATAATAGATGGCTTAAAACAAACTTTTAGTTATAGACTTATAGTACAATGAATAAATGTTCCTTTTTATAATAGAGACTAAAATGAATGTTTAGGAATAATATAGGGACTTTTAATACAATTTAACCCATTTTATATTAGTTTAGTTAATTTTTGTTTAGAACAATTCTTATTTAACCTTTAGGGCCTATTCTTGTGGTCAGTGACCAAACCACATATATGATTATGGGGTAAATTGATTTAAAAAATTACTTTATGAAAAATAATAATTGATGTAAAAATGCAATTTAACCCATAAAAATTTAAAAATTACTTTAAAACTATTTAATTATAAACAAAATAATTTTCATTCCATGAACTCCTAAAAGTCTTTATTTTATATTTTATTTCAACATTTTACCGTTTTTTTCACCGAATTTTTGTATCCTCTTTAGAATTTATATTGGATAGATTATCAATCTTTAAAGACTTACAAGTGGGGGCATTCTTAATTTTTTCAACTTTTTTCTTTCTTTCTTAAGCTTTATTAATAAAACTTTATAAAATTAAGGTTGTGACGTGATAGATTAAATTTTTATTAGTCGAATAATATTTGAGATAAATTTTGTATGAGATTTTTAACATTTGGTAATATATTTTGAAGAGAGAGAGAAATTTATTATAATATTTTCAATACAACAAATACGTTGATTTCTACCTAATTTTATGTTAGTTGTAAGCGCTCTCTCGTATGATATTATTTTAGTTATTTTATTTCTTTTAAGTAATTGTTGTTGATTATTTAATCGCTCGTTAAGAAAAAAATAACTTACATAATTTTTAATTATACACTCATTATGTTTTCTTAAAGCTACGGTAATTACAAGTAGAGTAGTATCTGTTCTGAATATACTCTCAACTATTTGACAATACATGCTTAATCATCCTGTTGCAACTGCTGCTGGCACTTAAAACTCATGACCTCTAAAAACAACAATCGTTCCCTTAATCACTGAGACAAGTTAGTTCGTGCACATAAATTATGTTTGTCAATAGACTGAGATGTGCTCAATACAATAATAAGTAACAATTCTTCTAGCGCTTGGAGCAAAAGTCATACTTAATTAGATCTATTTAATCGTTAGAATTTATCTCATAAAATAGTTGGTCAAGTATTCTTTTTCAAATAAAAAAACCTTCCATAAAATCATGACTTGTGGAACAAGAAGACTCCAAAAATGCATTTATGGGGTTTTTTTGGAACAAATTTATGGCTTTGTTGAACTAGGTTCATTGGGAAACAAGGTCTCTTATCATCAATATTTAACTCTAAACAATTTTTTTATTAAATCTATATTTTTGTAACCCCCTCGTCCCGGTCTGGCCGGATGACCGGTTCGAGTGAGCTACACGGGGAAAACCGAGTGAAAACCCCTAAGGAATTCCCCCTCGGTTAGCAACCTTATTTTTTTCGTTTTAAATCTTGTCTAGATGAATATTTAATCCTATGTGATCATACAGCGGAACAACACTCACGAAACAAACAAACAAACTCAAACTAATATGTTACAGCCCAATTTTATACTTATACTACAGGCGGTATCGATACCCTTAAGGGGTGTATCGATACCCCTTGACTAGATTTAAGCTTTAACTGCAGGCGGTATCGATACCCTTAAGGGGTGTATCGATACCCCCTTGACTATGTCAACTGGCCAAAGTCAACCTGTAGAGACCGTATCGATACACCCAAGGAGTGTATCGATACCCTCCCCAACGGTTGACTTCCTACGGTCAACGCTAAGATGATGGTATCGATACACCATAGGTCGGTATCGATACCGATATGGACAGTAGCTCCAGTGACCAAAATGGTATCGATACACCCCTCAAGTGTATCGATACACGAGGCCTGAACAAGAAGGTGGTATCGATACCGTACCAACCGTATCGATACCCCTGCACTGCAAAACCTCCCAAACTCAGCAAAAACGATCAAGACTCGAGTCTAAATGCAATTTAAGACTTCCCTAGCCCCAACCAAACATTCTCACAACATTTACATACCACTTTATAGCCATACAAGCACCCAACATGTATAAACATCAAGGAAATCATGCAATTGAATCAAAGATGACATTTAAGCACTCAAGTCTCATACTTCAACATTCAAAAACAAGGGCAACCTCAAAAGGGCACATAGTCAACATTCATGGTAAGCAATTTAGGCATGAATTACAATTCAAACATGACATCAACAAGCCAATCAAAACAACATAATTAAGGAGTCTAAACATGCTCCTAAACAACCAGCAAAAGCACAAATCAACAACACCTATCACATTGCTTAACTATTACATTCTATCGCTTAAAATTCATACATTGAGCTCACCAAAGCAACACTTGGAGACCATTTCTTGCCCTTGCCACCCACAAGTTATTTATCTGCATTGTCGAACAAAGAGAGCGTAAGCATAAAAGCTTAGTGAGGGTAGCTCATAAAACAAACCTTCGACAATGCAGGGTCCAAGCACGAGCTATTTCCAAGATGAAATGCATGGTCTTACCTCCGGTCCGCCAAGCCAAAATGAATATGATGCATGAACATATAGTCAACATTATGCCATGCTCAACAACCATAAGTTCAACTTACCATGATACATAATCCAAAGCATTAACCACATCATATATCAATTCATAAAGGGCATCACATTTCATGTCATATAAGCACATAAACATAATCCCACATTAGTATATACATACAACCTCATATTGGCACCTAGCTATGACCCGAATACGCGGATAACCCGTTGGAACGCATTTCCAACAACAACATTACCTCGGTGGGATTCCACTCATCACCGGTTCTTTCATGTGCGGGATTCCACTCATCGCCACATGCCCTACGGATGAGATTCCACTCATCATCACATAGAAATATATAAAGCTTCCGGTGGAATATTACATCACCGTACTCCTCCTTGGTGCCTTAACGCCACCAAGGCCACGTACATTTTGACTCAATTTGTGTGCACACTCATCCTAATGATCGATCATTGTACCCAAGCATACTAGTGCCAATATACATCAAACTACACAACTTTTTACAACATCAATTTCAATATAAATTCCGTGCCTAACACGTACTCACCATGATTCTCCAAAATCATGCAATCCACAACATAACCTCATTTCACACACCAACACCACATGTATGTCAACCGAACAATTATCTCATCATATATCCACATTTTATTTGTCATCAACATGCATATAATGTAACCCCCTCGTCCCGGTCTGGCCGGATGACCGGTCCGAGTGGGCCACACGGGGAAAACCGAAGCGAAACCCAAAGGGTTCCTCCTCGGTTAGCAACCCTAATTTTTTTTTCATTTTAAACTTGTCATTTTCGAACCCCAAACCACAATCAAACGACCAAAATTCAATCTTGACTAAAGGCACATTAAATCCTATGTGTTTATCCCATTAAAAAGGTCAACGAGTCAAAACAATACAATTTTAAGCAGAAGTTTCGAAACCTTTACCAAGGGTTTCGAAACTTTTGCTGGCAGAAACCCCTGGAACCAATATTTCACCCAAAGTTTCGAAACCTTAGGGAAGGTTTCGAAACCTTTCCCAAAGGTCTCGAAACTTTGGTTGGCAGAATGTCCTGGAACCAAAAATTTTCCAAAGGTTTCGAAACCTTGGGGAAAGTTTCGAAACCTTTGACCATAGTTTCGAAACCTACCCCAAAGGTTTCGAAACTTTGGCTGGCAGTGACCCCTGGAACTAAAATTTCTGCAAAGGTTTCGAAACTTTACCCATGGTTTCGAAACCTCAGTGCAGGGGGTCACCTACTGCCCAACTTAAGGACTTCCTACCCAAGAAAAACATTAAGATCATGCATAGACTTGTATAGAAGCTTAAAAAGGATCAAAAGCATGAATCAACACTCACAAGGCTCGCACATATGACCATTTCAACAAGCATACATGAGCCATAGATAGCATTTAACATGAATCAAGCATTCGAAACATGGCATTCCAACAAAAGGGTAAAATTCAGCATTTAGAGTTAAACATGGAAGTTCAAGAGCCCAAAAGGCACAAATCAACACAAGAGGTTTGCACTCTTACATAAAGCAACCTAAGCATCTAAGACATGCCATCACACACCATCCATCCACATAGCATTACATGCTTTACAATCCAAAACATCAATCCAAAACAACATCATTCACAAGAGTCATACAAGGCTCATATAAACGCACCCTAATGCCACATTGCTTAACTACTACAAAATTTACCATACTTGAGCAACAACTTGGAAAGCCCTTCTTGCCTTGCCTCGAGCTAACGCCACGCTAATGATCTGCATTGTTGAACATTGAGAGCGTAAGCTATAAGCTTAGTGAGGGTGCTCTAAAACGAAAAACAACAACAATGCAGGGTCCAAGCATGTTAATCCTAGTCTACACACATCAAACATAGGCATAATATCAAGTAGACTTAGCTAGTCTTCCAAGTAGCATATATGGTCTCTCAATCCTAACAAGCTCATATATCAATATCAACATTAAATAGCAATACCATATATCACCCACATATATCATCTAGGGGTGAGCGTTCGAGCGAGTCGAGTCGAGTCGAGTCAAAAAAATTCGAGTTATTCGAGTTCAATCGTCATATTTTACAACTTGAACTTAAATTGAAATTTTTTCGATTCGAGTCGATTTTAGCGAGTTCGAGTCGATTCGATTTTTCGAGTTTGGTTTTAATTTAAACATTTTTCTATTTATATCTACATATATATTTCTTCATATTATTTTTCACATGCGTAAAAAAAGATTTTGAATTATATCTACATACATATAAATTGACTTATGACTAAACAATACAATGATTCTAAAAGCACAAAAATAAGAACACATTTTTCATCAAACAAGGTAAACCTGTCCAAATTTCAATTGTAACAATCAAACCAACAAAAAGAAAACTCAATCTTCCATTATAAACTACGGGGCTCGTTAAAAACCTCCTTCTTATCTAGGTAACGCCAAGACAAGACCAAAGATAGCGGAAGGAGGAAAAGAGTACCCTAAAATATATTAATAACTAAAGCAAATAACACAGTAGAGTTTAGAAAATCCAACATCACATGTAAAAAGATACAAACCAATAAAAACAAAAACATAAGAGTAGTTCAAAAAAGAGAATTGCAACAAACTTTTTTCGAGTTCCGAATTATATTGTCGAGTTTTCGAGTTTCTATACAAATTTAATTGTAATTATTTACCATGTTATAGTACGATTTGATTCTAATTTAAACGACTTTCTCTATTCATATAAGATATGCATATATATATATATATATATATATATATATATATATATATATATCTTCATATTATTTTTCACATGCATAAGTAAGATTTGTAATGTTATTTAATAAAAAAAATATCATCTAAACTTCTAAAATATATTTATAATATTATTTTTAAATAAGGAACTTTTAAGGATAAAGTACTGATGGGGGTATAAATGAGTCAATGAATTGATGTAAAGAAAAAAATTACAAAAAAATCGGTTGAATGATCAAATTGAATAAAATATAAAGTTAAAGGGCTAAATTAAAAAAAAGAATAAATTTGTTAAAAATATGAATTGAAGTTATATAGATATTATATAGTGTTAGTGAATCATGTGGTTTAATTTTGGTAAAAAAAATAGACTTAAAACGAAAGAGAAATTAAAGAAATGGGAAACATTCAAAGTTGAGGGGCTAAATTACAAAAGTAGAAAATTTAATTTAAAAATATGAATTGAAGCTAAATATGTATTCTAGTTTCTACATTGGTTTAGGAGCATGTGGTTCAATTTTGGTCAAAATTGACTTAAAACGAAGGAGATATTGAAGAAATGAGGAAATCATACAAAGTTAAGGGGCTGAATTGAAAAAATATGAAATTTATTTTAAAAATATAAATTGAAGATAAATATGTATTCTACGCTGGTTTAGGAATATGTGGTTCAAATTTGGTCAAAAATGGACTTAAAATGAAGGAGGAATTGAAGAAAAATGAAATCAGTGACTAAATTGTAAAACTGTAAAATTCGGTTTATCGATTTTTCAATTTTTCGAGTTGGGCAAATTCCAAACCGACTCGAAATCGAAATTTTTTCGAGTTAATCGAGTTGACTCGAATAACTCGAACAACTCGAATAACTCGACTCGAATAACTCGAAATTGAAAAAAAATATCGATTTTTTCGAGTCGAGTTTTGCTCACCCCTAATATCATCATCACATATCACAATGTATGTACAAGTTAATTGGCCACTTTAATTACCCCGATTGTGCGGATTTAAACCTCGACAACACTTTACCTCGGTGGGATTTCACTCATCACCGGACCTTGCATGTGCGGGATTCCACTCATCGCCGCATGCCCTACGGATGGGATTCCACTCATCATCCCGTAGAAATATAATAAAAGCTTCCGGTGGAATGTTACATCACCGTACTCCTCCTTGATGACTTAACGCCATCAAGGCCACGTACGTTTTGACTCAATTTGTGTGCACACTATCCTAATGATCGATCATTTACAACCGGTAATTATTTTAGTGCCAATTATCATAACCACATCATATATATATCATCAACCACATTCATGCTCAATCTCATAGATGCATATCAAGATAACTCACATCTATCAACCACAATCATAATAACATAGTCAAACAAGCATAATAACATTCATGGATATCAATGGTTAAATCAACAACTTGAATTAACTATGAGTGGCCTACCAAGCACACTTCACACACACTCCCACTACACATACTCGAACCAAACTTAAAACAAGTTGAAACCACTCACCGCCCTTCCTTAGCAAATCGAACAATCCTCCTATGCACCCGGATTCGGTCCCAAAGCCTCTTCCGCGCTTCCACTTGCTTCTAGCCAAACAAAACATACACATTACTTCCCAATACAATGCTAAACTCAACCATCATCATACTTTGCTAACACAACCCAAATTCCTCAATTTCTCAAATCACATAATCTCCTAAAATCCCAATTTTCGTGCTCCCCTAAAGGCTTGCTGAAAATTCAATTTCCAAACATCCAAATGACTTCCAAAACATCCCAAATCACCCTCCTAACATAGGTAGACCAACAACCCTTCAATTTCAACATAAAACCCACCAAAAACTCAAGTTTTACTACCTTAAAATCTACCTCAAGGACAAACTACGAATTTTCACCCAAAATCAACAAATTTGATATATGTTACTCATTACAACATAGTTAACTAAAACCCCAACTCAATTTATCAAAACCAATTCGAAATCCCCTTAAAAACCCAAACTTTAATATAAACCCTAATTTTCAAAACCCCATATTTTTGAAATCTAAGACAAAGGATAGATAGAGATTGAAGAGGAGATTAAGAAAACGTAATTACCTCTTAAATTGGTGTTGAAAATCAAGTAGTAAGATCAATGGAATAGTGACAAAGCTTGAAAGGTTTTAGAAATGGTGGGGGAGCTTTCAAACGTGAAAGGGGGAGGAAAGAGGGAGGAAGACAACTTTTTTTTTATAAAGTGGTCTTGCTTTATTTAAAACTTGGGTAAATAGCAACATAGGTCCCTCCCTTCATATTAAAACTCAATTATACCATTATTTGAAATTGAATTGTTTTAATTAAGTTTTATTTGACTCGAACTAATACCCGGCTAACTCCTAGGCCCAAAACACGGGTGTTACAACTCTCTCCCACTTAAGGAATTTCGTCCCCGAAATTACCTGACTGAAAGAGATACGGAAACTGCCTTTCCATATCCTCCTTCCTTTCTCAAGTGGCCTCGTCCACACCTCTACGTCGCCACCGCACCTTTACTAACTCAATCGATCTACCCCTCAACACTTTACTGTCAGAAGCTAAGATCTCTACTGGCTCTTCCTCATAAGTCAAATCCGGATTCAATTCAATTTCTTCTACGTGCATAACATGTGATGGATCGGACCTATACTTGCGAAGCATCGACACATGGAACACATCATGTATCTTCTCAAGCTCAGATGACAAACGCAACTGATAAGCAACCGGACCAACTCTCTTCACAATCTCATACGGTCCTATGTACCTCGGACTCAATTTCCCTTTTCGGCCAAATCTCATCACTTTCTTCCAAGGAGACACTTTCAAGAATACCTTCTCACCCACTGAGAACTCAACTTCCTTCCTCTTCAAATCGGCATAGGACTTATGCCTATCCGAAGCATCCTTCAAACGATCACGAATCAATTTTACCTTTTCGGTTGTCCCCTTGAGCAAATCCGGCATAGGTAACAGTTTCTGTCCTACCTCGGCCCAACACACTGGAGTTCTACACTTCCGGCCATACAAGGCCTCATACGGAGCCATTTGAATGCTCGACTGAAAACTGTTATTGTATGCAAACTCTACTAGAGGCAAATGCTTCTCCCAAGTACCCTGAAAGTCTATGATACAACAACGCATCATATCCTCTAAGATCTGAATAACCCTCTCTGACTGACCATCTGACTGAGGATGATAAGAAGTGCTGAAGTTCAAATGGGGACCCAAGGCTGTATGCAGACACTCCCAAAATCTAGAAGTAAACCGCGGATCTCTATCTGACACAATGGACTTCGGCACACCATGTAGCCTCACAATCTCACCAATATACAAATCGACCAATCTATCTAAGGTGTAAGTAGTGTTGACTGCCAAGAAGTGAGCACACTTCGTAAAACGATCTACTATCACCCAAACTGAGTTCTTCTTCGTAGGAGTCAAAGGCAAACCCGAAACAAAATCCATAGTGATGTTCTCCCACTTCCATTCCGGAATCCTCAACGGCTGTAACAAACCTGAGGGAACCTGATGTTCCGCCTTCACTCTCTGACACACTAAGCACTTGCTCACAAAGTCGGCTACATCTCTCTTCAAGCCAACCCAAAAGTACTCATTCTTCAAATCACGGTACATCTTCGTACTCCCAGGATGCATAGCAAACGGACTACTGTGGGCTTCAGTCAGGATCGTACGTCTCAAGTCACTGTCTTCTGGCACAACTATTCTATCCTTGAAACACAAAACTCCATCAGTGCTGAAACTGTAATATGAAGATCTACCTTCGGCTATATCTTGCACGTGAGGTGCCAAAGATCTATCTAAGAGCTGTTTCTCTCGAATCAACTGACCTAGAGTAGGTCTAACCTGAAGCTCGGCTATCAAGCCACCATCTCCGGACAAACTCAATCTAGCAAACATAGCTCTCAAGTCCACGGCCATCTTTCTACTCAATGCATCGGCCACTACGTTGGCCTTACCCGGATGGTACTCAATAGTAAGATCATAGTCTTTTAGCAACTCTAACCACCTACGCTGTCTGAGATTCAAATCTCGCTGAGTCATAATGTACTTCAAACTCTTGTGATCGGTGTACACTGTGCATTTCTCACCATACAAATAATGCCTCCAAATCTTCAGAGCAAACACAACTGCAGCTAACTCTATATCATGGGTCGGATAGTTGCGCTCATGGGTCTTCAACTGTCTTGAGGCATAAGCCACCACTCTCTTGTCTTGCATCAGAACACATCCTAACCCTACATACGAGGCATCACTATAAATCACATAGTCCTTCCCGGACTCAGGCTGAATCAAAATCGGAGCTTGGGTCAAAGCTTCTTTCAATTTCTCAAAGTCTCTCTGTCTTGCATCTGTCCACTCAAACTGAACACTCTTCTGAAGTAACTGTGTCAACGGAGCGGCTAACTTAGAGAAACCCTCTACAAACCTCCTATAGTATCCGGCTAAGCCTAGGAAGCTACGTACTTCTGTCACAGACTTCGGTTGCTTCCACTCAACAATGGCTTCAATCTTCTTCGGATCAACTCTAATCCCATCAGCTGACACTACATGTCCTAAGAAGACTACTTCTCGGATCTAGAATTCACACTTGCTGAGCTTCGCATACAACTGATGATCTAGCAAAGTCTTCAAAACAAGTCTCAAGTGTCGGTCATGGTCTTCTTCAGTTCGCGAGTACACCAAGATGTCATCAATAAATACAACCACAAACTGATCTAGATACTGATGAAAAATCCTATTCATCATGTCCATGAAAGCTGCCGGTGCATTAGTCAACCCAAAAGGCATGACTAAGAACTCATAATGACCGTACCTAGTCCTAAAGGCCGTCTTCGGTACATCAACCTCTCTAACCTTTAGATGGTAGTAACCTGATCTCAAATCAATCTTCGAAAAGACCGATGCTCCTCTCAACTGATCAAACAAGTCATCAATTCTAGGCAACGGATATTTGTTCTTCACTGTCAACTGATTTAACTGTCTATAATCTATGCACATTCTCATACTTCCATCTTTCTTCTTCACAAACAATATTGGTGCACCCCAAGGTGAAGAACTAGGCCTAATAAAACCTCTATCTGTCAATTCTTGCAACTGAGTCTTCAACTCTTTCAATTCTTTCGGTGCCATACGATACGGAGCAATCGAAACAGGAGCTAAATCAGAATAAGTCTCAATGCTGAACTCTACCTCTCTGTCCGGTGGTAACCCTGGCAATTCTTCCGGAAACACACTAGGAAAATCACATACTGTCAGGATATCCTGAGGTCTAACCTCACTCATGTTAGGGTTCATCACATACGCTAAGTATGCTTCACACCCCAACTCCACTAACCTCTTAGCCTCTAACACTGAAACCACATTGGACAAGAACTTCACATTCTCACCCACCACTACGATCTCATAATCATCTGTGAGCTTCAAAGAAATCCGCTTAGTTTCAAAATATATCCTAGCTCTATGCTCCGTGAGCCAGTCCATACCCAGAATCACATCAAAACCATAGAAAGGAAGTTCCATCATATCCACTGGAAACACATGTCCCTGAACCATCAACGGACACCTTCGGTACATCTTCCTAACTACTACCGTGTCCCCAAAGGAACTAGTAACACTAACTCCTACCTCTAGCAATTCACAAGGCAAATTCAAAGACTGTGCATGCTCACTCAATATGTAGGAATGTGTAGACCCAGAGTCAATCAAAGAAAGCAAACCCAAAGACTGTATCGAGAAGTTACCTGCGATCACATCGGTGTCATTCTGATCTCCCCGCTGAGTATAAACTCTGGCCTGACCTTCGCCCTCTGGCTGAACTACAACTACATGTGCTATGTTCCTCTGACCATCATTCCTCGGCTGGAAGTTACCTCTACCGTGCCCGCGGCCTCTCTGAAAGTCATTGGCTCGAGCAGGAGCCTGAGCTGGTGCCTGTCCCACCTGATGTGGACAGTCACGCCTAATGTGGTCTCTAGCACCACAACTCCAACAAGAATGATAATTCCCCCAACACTCACCGGTGTGGTTCCTCCCGCAAGTAGCACATGTGGGCAACTTCCCACCAGCTCTCTGACCCTGATGGCCCCTACCGTGGTTACCGCCACCACGCCTATGATCAAACTGATGCCGGTTGTCCCGATGCCTCTTGGCATCACCTCTATCAAAGTTGCTGGACCTCTTACCCGAACTAGGTCCACCTGACCGCCTGGTCAAACTCAAACTGTGCTCCAAGTCCTTGGCCCTCGAGACCAAGACATCAAAATCAGTGTAATCAGAAGCTAGAGTATAGGTCTTGATCTCCTCACTCAGCCCATATCGGAAGCAGTTACAACGCTCTACCTCAGTAGGTACAAGCTCAGGTGCATACTGACTCAGTCTGACAAATTGGATCTCATAATCAGTCACGGACATACTCCCCTGAAGCAATGCCATAAACTCTCTCTTCCTCTCATCGAGGTATCGCGGACCCAAATACTTCTTCCGGAAAGCTGTCTCAAAGAACTCCCAAGTGATCTCGGTCTCATCCATCCCCGAAGTAACGGTGACCCACCAGGTGTAGGCATCACCCTGAAGCAGAGACTCAACACATCCCAACTTGCGCTCACCAGTACATCCCATCTGAGCAAGAATACGGACGATCTTCTCAAACCACATCTCAGACCTCTCCGGAGTAGCACCTATAAACTCTTCGGCCCCAAGGCCCCGAAGTCTCTCTAATGGCAATCCGGTGCCCTCACCCTGATGATGAGCTGCCTGATCTCCAGCTACTGCAGCCTGGAATGCTCCGGCTATTGCCTGAACCAACGGAGCTAAGTCAATCCCGGCCGGTCCTTGGCCACCTTGGCCACCTTGTGGTCCCATTCCTTCGGGCCCGGCCTCGCCTTCCACTCCCGGTGGAGGAGGTGGTGGTGGTGGAGGTGGTGGAGGAGCTCCAACTCCAACCACTGGCTCTCCCACTTGAGCCTCAACTCTCACAACTGGCTCAACTCTCGGAGCCTCTGCTCGTGGTTCCGGTCGAACCATCCTAGGCCTCCCACGTGGTCTCATGGTTCAACTAGCAAGGTAAACTACAACAAGAAACAGATAAGGATTACGTTAGTCAAAGCAAGGGTCCAATAGTGCTCAAGTATCCCTCTTTCCAAAAATCTTTTTAAATTAAGTAATAGTAGCAATGGGCACTCACTCTATACCAGACACAACAGTTCATGCACTCAAAACATCATACGATCAATCAAGCATCAAGGATTCATGGCAAATCATGCATCAAACAACACGAGCATTTAACACATTAATCTTACCTCACTTACCTGCCCGAGGTCTCGGTAACCTCAGGCTCTGATACCAACAAATGTAACCCCCTCGTCCCGGTCTGGCTGGATGACCGGTCCAAGTGGGCCACACGGGGAAAACCGAAGCGAAACCCAAAGGGTTCCTCCTCGGTTAGCAACCCTAAATTTTTTTTTCATTTTAAACTTGTCATTTTCGAACCCCAAACCACAATCAAACGACCAAAATTCAATCTTGACTAAAGGCACATTAAATCCTATGTGTTTATCCCATTAAAAAGGTCAACGAGTCAAAACAGTACAATTTTAAGCAGAAGTTTCGAAACCTTTACCAAGGGTTTCGAAACTTTTGCTGGCAGAAACCCCTGGAACCAATATTTCACCCAAAGTTTCGAAACCTTAGGGAAGGTTTCGAAACCTTGGACCTTAGTTTCGAAACCTTTCCCAAAGGTCTCGAAACTTTGGTTGGCAGAATGTCCTGGAACCAAAAATTTTCCAAAGGTTTCGAAACCTTGGGGAAAGTTTCGAAACCTTTGACCATAGTTTCGAAACCTACCCCAAAGGTTTCGAAACTTTGGCTGGCAGTGACCCCTGGAACTAAAATTTCTGCAAAGGTTTCGAAACTTTACCCATGGTTTCGAAACCTTAGTGCAGGGGGTCACCTACTGCCCAACTTAAGGACTTCCTACCCAAGAAAAACATTAAGATCATGCATAGACATGTATAGAAGCTTAAAAAGGATCAAAAGCATGAATCAACACTCACAAGGCTCGCACATATGACCATTTCAACAAGCATACATGAGCCATAGATAGCATTTAACATGAATCAAGCATTCGAAACATGGCATTCCAACAAAAGGGTAAAATTCAGCATTTAGAGTCAAACATGGAAGTTCAAGAGCCCAAAAGGCACAAATCAACACAAGAGGTTTGCACTCTTACATAAAGCAACCTAAGCATCTAAGACATGTCATCACACACCATCCATCCACATAGCATTACATGCTTTACAATCCAAAACATCAATCCAAAACAACATCATTCACAAGAGTCATACAAGGCTCATATAAACGCACCCTAATGCCACATTGCTTAACTACTACAAAATTTACCATACTTGAGCAACAACTTGGAAAGCCCTTCTTGCCTTGCCTCGAGCTAACGCCACGCTAATGATCTGCATTGTTGAACATTGAGAGCGTAAGCTATAAGCTTAGTGAGGGTGCTCTAAAACGAAAAACAACAACAATGCAGGGTCCAAGCATGTTAATCCTAGTCTACACACATCAAACATAGGCATAATATCAAGTAGACTTAGCTAGTCTTCCAAGTAGCATATATGGTCTCTCAATCCTAACAAGCTCATATATCAATATCAACATTAAATAGCAATATCATATATCACCCACATATATCATCATCACATATCACAATGTATGTACAAGTTAATTGGCCACTTTATTTACCCCGATTGTGCGGATTTAAACCTCGACAACACTTTACCTCGGTGGGATTTCACTCATCACCGGACCTTGCATGTGCGGGATTCCACTCATCGCTACATGCCCTACGGATGGGATTCCACTCATCATCCCGTAGAAATATAATAAAAGCTTCCGGTGGAATGTTACATCACCGTACTCCTCCTTGATGACTTAACGCCATCAAGGCCACGTACGTTTTGACTCAATTTGTGTGCACACTATCTTAATGATCGATCATTTACAACCGGTAATTATTTTAGTGCCAATTATCATAACCACATCATATATATATCATCAACCACATTCATGCTCAATCTCATAGATGCATATCAAGATAACTCACATCTATCAACCACAATCATAATAGCATAGTCAAACAAGCATAATAGCATTCATGGATATCAATGGTTAAATCAACAACTTGAATTAACTATGAGTGGCCTACCAAGCACACTTCACACACACTCCCACTACACATACTCGAACCAAACTTAAAACAAGTTGAAACCACTCATCGCCCTTCCTTAGCAAATCGAACAATCCTCCTATGCACCCGGATTCGGTCCCAAAGCCTCTTCCGCGCTTCCACTTGCTTCTAGCCAAACAAAACATACACATTACTTCCCAATACAATGCTAAACTCAACCATCATCATACTTTGCTAACACAACCCAAATTCCTCAATTTCTCAAATCACATAATCTCCTAAAATCCCAATTTTCGTGCTCCCCTAAAGGCTTGCTGAAAATTCAATTTCCAAACATCCAAATGACTTCCAAAACATCCCAAATCACCCTCCTAACATAGGTAGACCAACAGCCCTTCAATTTCAACATAAAACCCACCAAAAACTCAAGTTTTACTACCTTAAAATCTACCTCAAGGACAAACTACGAATTTTCACCCAAAATCAACAAATTTGATATATGTTACTCATTACAACATAGTTAACTAAAACCCCAACTCAATTTATCAAATCCAATTCAAAATCCCCTTAAAAACCCAAACTTTAATATAAACCCTAATTTTCAAAACCCCGTATTTTTGAAATCTAAGACAAAGGATAGATAGAGATTGAAGAGGAGATTAAGAAAACGTAATTACCTCTTAAATTGGTGTTGAAAATCAAGTAGTAAGATCAATGGAATAGTGACAAAGCTTGAAAGGTTTTAGAAATGGTGGGGGAGCTTTCAAACGTGAAAGGGGGAGGAAAGAGGGAGGAAGACAACTTTTTTTTTATAAAGTGGTCTTGCTTTATTTAAAACTTGGGTAAATAGCAACATAGGTCCCTCCCTTCATATTAAAACTCAATTAGACCATTATTTGAAATTGAATTGTTTTAATTAAGTTTTATTTGACTCGAACTAATACCCGGCTAACTCCTAGGCCCAAAACACGGGTGTTACATATAAAATCAATACATTAAGCCATACTTTCATATACATGTGTATCACATTATACATACTCATCATGAGGCATAACAACGATTAAAGAGTACATCCAAGGTCTCTAACTAAAGCTTAGGATTAGGCTACCACCCTAATCCTAACTCTAGGTGGGTCTACCAAGCCCAACCTAGTTCACATGCTTGAACCAACCACTTAAAAATCGATTTGAAAACATTAACCACTCACCTCTACTCCAAGATCAACTACCAAGCAACCATGGTCTTCAATTTCTGGATTTGTTCCCAAGGCTTCACCAACCCAAAACCTCGCTTCTAAGCACCTCAACACAAGCAAAACAACCTCAATCAACTCAAACATCAAAGTGGCTAACCCGAAATACAATTTAAGCATCAAACCCAACATTTCAAGTCATGACCAAACCCAAACTTTATCTAATTCAAGCAGCCCATAATCCTTGCTCAAAACCCAAATTTCCAACACATTTTATACTCACAAATGATTGCTAAATTCAGCCACCACATCAACCCATAAGTGCAAGCCAAGCTCCAACAATTTACAACCCAAACAATCACCAAAATTCTCATTTTCGTACTCCTATTTTACCCAGCAGAAAATTCCATTTTCAAACACCCAAATGACATTTAAATGGTCCCAAAACATCCCCCTAGCATACATATACCATCAGCCCTTTAATTACAATCTAAAACTCACCAAAAATTAACTTTTTGACACCTTAAAAATGGCTCCAAGAACCCACTTCGGATTTTCAACAAAACTCAACCAAATTAATATATGTTGCACCCTTTAACATGAATAAACAAAACCCCAACTCAATTTATCAAGACAATATGAAAAACCCCTTAAAAATCCAAACTTTAAATCAAACCCTAATTTTCAAAAGTTCATATCTTTAAAATTCAAGACCATGTAAGGATAGATAATAGAGAGAAGAGTTCAAATATATAATTACCTTTAAAAACGCCCTTGAATTGATGAAGAAATCAAAGGGGATAGTAACTAGGGTTTGGGGAATAGGTTGGGTGTTCTTCATGGAGGAGAAGAAGAAATGGGAAAAGATGATAACATTCTTTTTATTCTTTTTACCTTTTTAAAAGTGGTCTCCCTTTTTCAAAATATTTGGGTTAAATTACCGCATTGGTCCCTCCTTTTTATTTTAAAACCCAATTAGCCCAAGTTAAGGTCAAATTGGTTTAATTTTAATTTCACCGACTCGAACCACTAACCCGACTAACTCCTAGCCCCAAAACACGAGTGTTACAATTTTTGTTTGAATAAGGAGTCCACCCAGATAAAGAAACTATACAATAAACCGACTCCAAAATTTTTCGTTTCTAAACAACCGAAGACTTTACAAAATAAGCTTTATATTTATGCTCAAAATACATCCGCCCTATTTGGTAAAGAGAAGTTTAGGTAAAAATTAGAGGTTTGAAGCATAATTAAAGGTTTTATCAGTCAAATCCGTTAATATTATTGTTTGGTAAATAGCGGATTGAAAGAACGGATTGAGGTGAAACCGCTAATTTTTAAAAAAACTCATAATAGGAGCCTTTTGAGATTAGAGGTTTGATATTAGAGTTTTAAAGACTCTTTTACCCTTACCAGTTATCAAAAATATTCTCAAAATAATCTAAATTAAATATTTTCTCACCATATTTATAAAATTAATCCTATTTACTTTTTTTCTTTTTACTATCACATATTTATATGTGTATTTAAATTTATTAATTAACTAAATTATATTTAAATAATTATATAAATAATAAATTAATATATAAATCATTTGAATATGTTTAAAAAAGTTATATTAAAAATAATTTTATAGATCTAATTAATAATAATTAGGTACAAAATATTGATAACTAATAACTATTAAAATAAGTATTGAGTATAAACATGTCCTTATATGTCATTTTATTTGTTTAAATAATCTAACAACTATCAACTATCAGATAATTTCACCAAACATTTTATACAATCAGCTAATACAATTTGATAGTCAAATCAACTAATACAATCAACTATCAGCTATCAACTAATGTAATTCGTTATTCGCTATCAGTTACCCGCTAATTGCTAAACATAACATTATCTAATATAAAATAATCATCTAAAAAAATGCACCCAATTTAGACAATAAATGCTAGTAAAATCACCTAAAATGTTACGATCACGCTTCCCAGGCGAGTTCTCGACTCTGATGGACACTGACCAAAAACACTGGTGAAGAACAAAATCAATTAAACTTTTGCACCAACGGTCTTTATAATATTAAATTTATGGCTAAAGGGGTACTTTTGCCCTTGAGTTTGACCCAAAAATGCAATTTCGCCCCTCGCCGAAAAGTGCACTCAATGTGGCCCTCCAGTTCATGAAATCGATCAAATTGACCCTTTGACTGACGTTGACCGTTACGGTGATGACGTGGCAGTTAATGGTGATGACGTGGCAGTCCATGATGCTGACGTGGCAGTCAACAATGCTGATGTGGCAGTACACGTGGGATGATGACGTGGTAGGAGGGGCTGAATTGATTATTTTAACTGAATTCGAGGGCATAATTGATTTTTTTCCTGAGTTTAGGGGCATAATTGATTTTAATTAAAAGTTCTATAACTTATTTAATATTTAAGTTGAAAAATAAGAATTTATGAAATTATTAAAATTTTAAAATATTAAAACTAGATAAATAAATTTATTAAGTGAGAATAATTAAAAAAATAAAGTGAAGACTCTCACAGAAGATCAAAATATTCTTCAATTTATTTTATAAAAATTCATAAAGTTAATAAAAATAAATAAAATATTCTAAAAGTTACTGAAAATAAAAATTATATAAAAAATTAAAATATATTATGAATTAAAAAATAAAATTTAATCTAAAAACTTAATAATTTTTTTATAAATTATTAAAAAAGTAAACACTTTTATCGAAAAATATTCGACTTTGTCATTTTGAGTATTACTATTTGTTAAATTTTTTTTAGTGGAATCAACATTGTACTAGAGTAACAATAGAATTCAATTTTTTTTTCGCTTTTTTACATCAAATTGATGCTCATTAATATTTGATGTACAGAAATGAAAGAGAATTTTGGCTTTATTAATACTTTAATACAAGGATGTCTTAATTGAAAATATGTTCAAGGAATATTAGTACGCGTAGCATAACGAGAAACAATCGAAAGATTCTCTAATGGTTTATAAATATTTTTAATTTTTTTATATTTATAATTTTAATTACTTATATTTAATTCATTAGAGTGTTTTTATTTTTTTAATATTTTATGAATATTTAAATATTATTTAAATATTAATAGTTTTTATTTTTTTTAGCTTAAAGATTAAATAAGTTATCGAACTTTTAATTATGCCCCTAAACTCAGGAAAAAATCAATTATGCCCTTGAATTCGGTTTAAATAATCAATTCAGCCCCTCCTGCCACGTCATCATCCCACGTGTACTGCCACGTCAACATCGTTGACCACCACGTCAGCATCATGGACTGCCACGTCATCACCGTTAACTGCCACGTCATCACCTTAACGGTCAACGTCGGTCAAAGGGCTAATTTGATCGATTTCATGGACTGGAGGGCCACATTGAGTGCACTTTTCGACGAGGGACGAAATTACTTTTTTGGGTCGAACTTAGGGACAAAAATACCACTTTAGCCTAAATTTATTGAATATTTATTAGAAGTTTAGTATTTTCTTTTAGAAATTATTGTTTTTAGTTTGATTATTGTTTATTTCATGTTTGATTGTTGCATTCTCATATTATCGAAAGGTAATAAATGTGGGGTGTAATAGTAAGTATGAGAATAAGGCGCACCTACAATTTAGTTAATTTGAAAACTGAGTTAATTAATAAAATTTAGTTTGATTAATTAATGATTTTTTTTGTGAAGAAAATGGTAAAAAATGTAAAAATTTGATTAATTTAATTTTAAGTAGTTCCATTGATTGTTTGAACCCTCCTTTAAAAGGGTAAAAATTTCATACCTCCTAATCATGTCCCCTTCTATACCCTACACTAAAAATCAGTTAAAATTAAATTTTAAACCTTAACCCTAATTTCCACATCCTAAACCCTAAATATACACATTGAAAAAAATAAATTATACCCCTAATTCCCTAAACCCTAGCCACAACCTCCAACCTTAAACCCTAAACATACTATTTTAAAGTGGGGCATAGAAGGGGCATGATAAAGTGGCAGACGATTTCCATCCCCTTCAAAACCCCACAACTCCAGGATAAAAATTCTATGCCCTAACACTAAAAAACACTACAAAATTAAATTCTAAGCACTAACCCTAAATTCTAAATCTTAAATCCTAAATCTTATACCCTAAAAAATACATCATATCCTAAATTCTCTAAACCTTAACCCTAAACCCTAACATAAAATTCTAAATTCTAAATCTAAATTTAAGCATGAGACCATAAATAGAGACACTGAAAAAGATAAAAAAATTATTCCTCCTAGATAAAAAAATTCTGCCTATTTTCAGTGCCTTATTTATAACCCAAACCGAACATAATTTCTCTCCTCTCTTTTTGTTCTCCGAGTTTCTCACGGTTTCTCCCAAAATTCACTATACGTAACTCGAGTTAGCACACCTTTTATGGATCTATGCACGATCACCTAAACCATGTAAACCGTCAAAACGATAAACTCCCGCTTTATTCATCAACAATAATGATGGTTCTTAGAATATAAATCAGATCTAAAGTTTGAATAATAGCATTTACAATTTCTTAGAAATTTAATTCTAGACATTGACGGTTCACAAGAGGCGCAAATTTTTTACCATTAGACCAATAGCTTTTAATCGGATGGAAATCATCTGCCCCAAAGTATGTCCCATTTGTGCCCCCATTTTAAAATAGTGGGTTTAAGGTTTAGGTTTTGGGTGTAAGGTTGGGGCTTAGAGTTAGAGTGTATGGAATTAGGGGTAGTGTGTATTTTTTAGAGTTTAGAATTTGAGGTTTAGGATATAAAAATTAAGGTTATGAGGGCAATATTTAATTTTTAAGTATTTTTAGGCAGTGACATAGAAGGAGGCATGGTTAGGGGCAGTAGATTTTTACTCCTTTTAATAGGCCTCTATCAACTATATATATTTAATGCAACTCTCCAAGCTTCTTGTCCTACGTCCATATTCACTCAACTCCATTTCTTGTCCTCCTAATGGATTCAGCTGCCTCTGCTTCAAAGCATCTGCTTGAGCTTGAGATTGAAGATCAAACACGAGATAATTCTTGTGTTGACTCGTGTTTTCTCCAAAACCAAACCAGCATACCCAAACAATTTCGTTGGCCTAAAGTTGATTTGGTCCACGCCCAGCAAGAGCTCTTGGAGCCACTCGTAGATCTTGAACGCTTCTTTAGAGGCGATGAATTGGCAATTCAACAGGCTGCTGAGGTCATTAGGGCTGCTTGTTTAACGCACGGTTTCTTTCAAGTGATCAACCATGGGGTTGATTCCCAGCTCATTAATGCTGCATATTATCACCTCAACCGTTTCTTCAAATTGCCTCTTACCAAGAAACTAAGGGCTCGAAAGACGACTGGTGCTGGATTAACCACTTTGAGCTATTCCGGTGCACATTCGGAACGTTTCTCTTCCAATTTACCATGGAAGGAAACGTTAACTTTCCCGTTCAAAGACAACCCCAAGGAATCCAGTGTCGTAGATTTGTTCGAATCCAGTTTAGGGGATGATTTTGAAGAAATGGGGTAATCATTTCTTTTGTTTTCGTGTAGATATATAATACACTTACCCGCTTACCCTAACCCTAATAATTTGTGCTTATTGACATAAAACAAAAGCTCTTCGTTTTGTAGCAAAACGTATCAAAAGTACTGTGAAGAAATGAAGAGCTTAGCTCTATCAGTGATGGAAATACTAGCAATCAGCTTGGGAGTTGATCGATTGCACTATAAAAAGTACTTTGAGGACGGTGAGCCGATAGTGCGATGCAACTATTATCCTCCATGCCCGGAGCCGGGTCTTACCTTCGGCACCGGTCCGCATTGTGACACCACATCTTTAACCATTCTTCACCAAGACGAAGTCGGGGGCTTGGAAATCTTTGCCAACAACAAATGGCAGATTGTTCGACCTCGTCACGATGCCCTAGTAATCAACATCGGTGAGACCTTCACGGTAGGTTTCCCATCTTTCCGATTTTGTTTAATAGTAGGAGTCGGTATCATTAGATTAGACGACAGACATTTGTATTGGTGTGGGGACTGCCAGATTTGTCCCATGCTGGTGGGTTGGCCCATATAGGTACAATGGGGGGAAAGTGGGTTTAACGAATGATGACAATAAATGGTGGGAACGTGCAGGCATTAACAAATGGGGAATACAAGAGTTGCGTGCATAGGGCAGTAGTAAACAGCGAGAGGGCGAGAGCATCAGTGGCATTCTTTGTTTGCCCCCGAGAAGACAAGGTGGTGAAACCTCCGCAGGATCTGGTACGAGGTGGAAGAGCTTACCCTGACTTTACATGGTCCGATTTCCTCCGTTTCACCCAACTCTACTACAGAGCTGACGTCCATACTCTCCATAACTTCACCAAATGGCTCTCGCCTTCCAAACTCATTCTTCACAACCGTTAATATTAATTAAACACACATATGGCTCTATAATTAATTAATTAATTAATTAATTAGATGTATGTGCCCGTGTCGATAAACACGATCCTTGTGTGTTGTAATATATATTCAAGGTCGTGAATTGGAGTAAATTAATTTATTAGTGTTTTAAGTGATCTAGTATCTCCTTTATGCATCTCTGTAATTTTAAGTTTTAATCGATAGTATGTTATGGCAAGAATAAATTGTCTTTTTTGGGTTCTTATGTGTATATCTCAATACTAAAAAATTAAACTCTACACTATAATTCTTAAACTATAAACCTTAAACATTAAATGCTCATAACCCTAAACCTTAAATTATTTTTTAATGTTGGGACATACATAAAAATACTAAAAGAAAAAGATTTCTATGACAATTTATTACGGTATAGAAAGTTTTTTAAGTGATCTAGTATCTCCTTTATGCATCTCTGTAATTTTCAGTTTTAATCGATAGTATGTTATGGCAAGAACAAATTTTGTCTTTTTTTGTCACTATGTATATCTAAATACTAGAAAAATTAAACTCTATACTATAAATCTTAAACCATGAACCCTAAATATTAAATGATCATAACCCTACACCTTAAATATTTTTTAATGTTAGGACATACATAAAAATACTAAAAGGAATAGATTTCTATGAGAATTTATTACAGTAGCTTTTAAGGATTAAAAAAAGGGTAAACTTCAAAGAATGTCACTCAATCATGCGTAAGACTATATTTGAGTCACCCAATTATAAAAGTTACATTATGGTTACTCAATTGTGGGTAATGTTACATTAGAGTCACTCATTTATGGGTAAGGTTACATCTAGCTCGCCCAATTATTAAATGTTACATTTGAGTCATTTAATTATGGGTAATGTTACATTTGGGTCATCCTTCATATTTAAATAAAATATATCAATTTGTGTATTAGATTAATCAATGGTTTCAAATGATGTACTCTAGCGTTAACGAGAGTATACAAGTGATTTAGAAGAAAAATGACTAAATTGTTGTATTTTTTAAATATGAAGGGTGACCTAAATGTTACATTACCCATATTTGAGTGACCTAAATGTAACATTTAATAATTAAGTGACTTAATGTAACTTTACCCATAATTAAATGACATAAATATAACTTTTAATAATTAAGTGCCTCGAATGTAACCTTACACATTATTGAGTGACATCCGTTACAGTTTACCCATTAAACAAATAATACACGTTCGACGCCTAGGTATATATAATATATCGCTGAATCGAGAATCAAATTAATAAATAGATTTTTTTATTATTTTATTATTATATGTGACAATTTTTTATTATATCACGTGATTTCTTTAAAAAAATATCATTTTTGTAATGAATAAGACAAAAATGATAGTACATGGGCAAAATGAGAATTAGGCTATAGTACATGAGGTAATGAGATATTAAGATTTAAGGGACAATTTAAAGGAAGGGTGGACTAATATACGGCTAAGAAACTGTGTTATCGAAAACATTATAAGATAAATAATAAAATAGGTAAAGCGCTACCAGCTATGTTGATATAATATAATGTTTCCGGTAGAAAACATGAAAAAAAATTATAAAAAATTGGTAACCACCAAACTTAAGTTATCGGTAGGTATAGATACAAACATAAAAAAATCGGTAAAATTATTTATGTTGTTGATAAGAGTATAAACATATTCGGTAGCGCCTAATTTGTTGATAATTTTGAGCTGATGGGGCATTGGAAAATCTCACGATGACAAAATCGGTAAAATTACCTATTTTGTTTATATGAGTATCAACATATTCGGTAGCGCCTAATTTGTTATTATTTTATCGTTTACATTAATATTATAACTTTAAACAAACTGGTTACTAGTGTAACGTAATAAGTAGCAAATAAGTATCGATATTTTATTAAAAACATTGGAACTGGTTCAAATGTGGCTCGAAAGTATCCATACTTATATAAAAAGTATCGATACTTTCTAGCCATGTTTCAACCGGTTCCATAAAAAGTTTCGACACTTAAATTAAAAGTATGGATACGTAAATTAAAAGTATGGATACTTATATTAAAAGTATCGGTAATTACTTTAATAGTATCGTTATTTTACTATAATTTATTGCACAACTAACTTTGTCCTAATAAGAAATAAATGTTGTAGCCAGACCGGTTACATTGTTTTTTATAAAAGTATGGGTACTTCCATAAAAATTTCGATACTTAAATTAAAAGTATGGGTAATTATACTAAAAGTATGGATACTTATATTAAAAGTATCGGTACAATTCTATTTAATCGTTTATATCAATTATATTTATGAAAATAAAAAATTTCCATGAAAAGTTTCGATACTTAAGGATGAAGTATAATTATTAAAAAAAACACTGAAGTCCCAAGTGCTTCAATTACCAATTACATATTGAAATTAAAAAAAATGAAAGTAAAAGAATGGAACCTCCTCAAGTCCTCAATCCTCATCCCTGGCCAGGGAAACGACCTTCATGCCCTCTGCTACCCATGACACTTGTTTCAGCCTCTCGTTGTGAACTGTGCTGACCAACCATCTTTGCATATGGTCGCATCTCAAACTTGACCTTATAGTTGCCTAATGAACAAAATATGTATGTATAAGTATGAGCAGAAGTGCATCTTGTATAATAAAAAAAATGATAGAGAAAACTTTGAGTATGGCGGTTGAAGTTGTCGATGTCTTCTTTGGCAGCCATATAATTATAAAGTTGGCGTTAGCTGGCTGGACCATACAAAAAGCCCTGACAACGTTGCCAAGCCTCTCTATCAAAACATTGGGCAACAAACTAGGTATGCAGACGATGAACATCGAAATAACTTCTTGCCGTGCTTTTAAAAATTAGAAGGTTCATCCCACGATGGCCTTGAGGACCGTATGAATGGCGAGCCTTAACAACAGTAAAATAGGACCTGAAATAGTCAAGAAGCTCTTGGTTTCCCATACCAAGCCACTGAAGCAGAAAATTCAAGACATTAGAAGTTAATGAATTGTAATATTCATGAAAACATAATTCAAAAGTTATATAACTACATTCTCATTTGCATCTTGATGAAACCTTGTTCTCATTATCATCACCATGGGTGGCCAGAGTATTTGGTGATCCGCTTCCTCATTGTTTGAAGGAGAGGGGCAGACAATAGCAGCATCATCTCTCAAACCACTCCATTCCCCATAAGCTTAACCTTGAGGAACAGCTGAAGTACCCCTTCTACGCAATTCCTCGTCCAATAGCTGACCAAGTTGGCGATGAAGTTTGAGCTTTAGCCCGCTTTTGGTTTTGGCATGTGTCACAAGGGACTGAAGGCCACGAAACCTGTGAGTGGCACCAGGACCTCGTTGACACGCTGGACATTGCCATTGAGTAGAAGGGTCATTGATTGTGTTCATTCTATCGAAGGTCTCGAAAAACTTGTTGAATCATTTGTTGGTTTTCATTGTCTCGTGGCTTTGTTCCCCCTCTTCATCAGAATCAAAATAGACATCATCATCGATGTTTGATGATGTCTTGAAATCAAGTTTTCTCTTTGCTAATGGCTGAGGATTGTGACCAAAACCTCTTTGTCAATTCATTTTTTTCAAAAGTATCGATAATTATTTTCATAGTGGGAAGAAAGAATCGGTATTTTCGAGCCAAATTGCAACCAAAAATATTAATTTTTAACAAAATATCGATAATTTATTTTTATCGCGGGACAAAAGTTTTTACACTTTGTTTCACGTAAGCTATGTCAATCCATTTGCTTTCAAAAGTATCGATAATTTGATGCTAACAATTATTTATAGTTTCATAACATTTATACTTTGTTCCCAGTATGCTAATGACATTTATAGTTTCATAACATCTAACAAAATATTTGCTAAATATGTACATACAAAATTATGTTAACATAATTTACAACAACCTAACTATGATAAATAATTACATACAAAATTTATAGTTCCATAAGAATTACTTTTCATATGTTTTAGGCAACCATTTGTGAACTGATCTCTCATTTTATTACCTTCGTGATTTATGAGATCGTTTAAAATTCTCATACGATTCCATTCCCCAACAACCTACATTCACATTAGAACATTTTGTTACCATATCATTCAATGTAAGAGTACCCAAATTTTATTTTAAAAGTTCTTTTCAGACCACTTACTAAATCATCCGTTGACCTCCCATCAACAATAGCTTCCATCCACATAATCACATACATTCCGCAATCATCTCTGTTATAACAATTGATTGTCGCAAATGTCAAATAGTTAACCATGATAAATATTTGACTTATTAAATACTCAAATTTCATACCCGTTCGTTTGCTCCTTCGTCTTACGACCCACTAATTCTAAATCCATCACTAGGACCTTCATCTTCCCAAATGTATCAGCAAAGCTCGTGTCCTTATTATATTTATCTAAACATCTCATATGTGTCAAAAAATATTAAATTAGATTACGAAGAATTTATGCATTATAAATTACAAAATTTATCGACGCATACCAATTGCTTGCAATTTTGCACTCTTGTCTTATGTCGGTAAGATGAATTTATATTATCAAGAACTGCTGCTACACGATCAACCATATCCAATACCAAGAGATACCAATGATTGTTACTATCGTTTATTGGAAAGAAAGTTTACAATAAATGTCACACCCAAGACAAGAAATTAGAACATTTATTGTAATTATTTAAATACAAAACAACATGTACGCAAAAACATCTTACCGTGTCACAATCGTTCATTTTATTATGGTCTTCCAATATACTACCCCAAAAGCTTACAACAGTCGACACATCTTGACCGTCCTCTAACAACGATGACTGTATTTTAAAAAACAATCACTATTAATTGACCAGCCATAGGCATAACACAACTTTTCAACATGTATAACTTTAACTTACCATAAAGTTGTATGGAAAATAGTAAATCTTCCGGTTCCCTAATCTCTTCTTCATCGACTCGTCAACCAACAACCAGCCGACCAAATCAATAATCTGACCGAAAACTCATTTACTAAGTTTTAACGACGCAACATCGCCTACTGTGGCGTGTTTGTTTCCGAAATCTATGACAACATCCCTATATAAGGATTTTTTTGGATTAGTTTTTTTTACATAAATAGTTAAATATCACTCAAAAAGCAATATATATTACTTACCTATCATCTAACAACCCATTATTCTATACATACTCACACATTGCACCCTCCATTGAACCAATTTCTTTTGATATTTTGACCTTTTCAGCCTACGATATTGATTATAGATATTAGCCACAACATCTGTAATCAAAATGGATGTCAATTTCTTTTATTCATTTTACCTTTTGCTTCTTCTTTGGTGCACGACACTCTGAATCCAGATATGCATCTATGACATTATCCGGTGTCCTCATATCTGGATTGTGGACTTCTATATTTTCCTTCCTCATACTCAATTCTTTCACATTTTCTTCAACATATTTTTCTCAACATAACTCTTCATTTGTTTCATTTCAGAACTTAAAATTTTTCCCTCATCTATTTTTTTCTACCACTCCAATCACCCCCTTCAACTCACCCATCAATTTCACCACTTCTTTCACCACTCCATCAACCTTTTCTTCTACTTCCCCCTTAATGCTCTTAATTGCCTCTTCGATTCTGGATTGTCTTTGCAAACAATCAGAAACGACTTTTTTAAGCTCCGCCAACTCCGACATCAAAATGTCATATTTACTTCTCCCTTCTTCCTTCTGTTTCACCTTCTTTTCTACCTTCTCCTCTTCCTCCTCGCCAATAACCTTCAAAAATAAATTACAATATTAAAACATCTTTTTTAAGTCCTTACTAATATATAAATACTTTTATTACCCTTACTTTATTTTTCGGTCTTTCCAAATTTAACTTTGTCATCACTCGGGCGACTTCTTCCTTGCCCCATGCAATGATGCGTGCCACTCTGGTTCTTTGGAAGGTCGACACACTTGAAGAATCAGACCAAAAATCAAACAATGCAACCTGTATTTATAATAAACTTTATCATTTTCTATAATAACTATACTTGCAAAGTTTCTAAACCAAAACATCCTTCAACTCATTTACCTCTAAGACAGCTATGCACCCTTTGAGATATGTGAGGTTTTCGGCCTTCTGAAAGCTCTTGATTGCATCAAGTAATTTCACATTGACAAATGAGGCCCAATTTAATTCACCTTTCAACCCAGAGTCGCAAATCAACTTCATATATTTCTTGCTCGGGGATGTATCACCCGTTGGACAAAGGAATACTCCGACAAGGTACAATAGTACTCGGGCCTTCAAATGATCCAAATTATACTTGCCGCTTTTAATATCGTCCTCGAGTGTAGCATATGTCACCTTGGACTTTACTTGTTCACAAGTTTTTTTCAATCCTCCTTCTTAATTACTTCTTGCACACTCTTCCCTTTATTTTCTAGCCCCAATACAGCTTCAACACATCGGACACCAAAATGAAAAGAATATTTATCGTATCGAACTTCACACTTTTTCAAGTCAAATTCTCCCATCAATAATCGACACAATTCCCTCCGAATTGGTCGGTCATTCAATCCAATTAGAGATCCAAATTTCATTTCTTCCAATACTTTGGCTTTATCCTTCACTTTCAAGTTTTCTATTATATGGTGAACTCGTTTTATGCTACACCTTGTCGACACTTCCTAAATTATTTACATATAATGTTAGAGTTTTTATATATCATTTATCAAAGTATTTACAAGTTTAACGAATACCTTATTCTCAATGTTTTTATGTGCTTTCTTCGAAGCCGAATATTTTGCTCTCGCCTTTGTGGACAACTTCATAAATGGTTCATTCTCAGTATCACCCATCGAGTGTCATTTCTTCACCACATCTTCTATCACCTGAAATTTATGCATAAATGTTTCTTAATCAAAATATTAAAGCTACATAATACTCATTATAAATTCAGTTTACATACCGAACCACTTTTGTAAGTACCACATTCCTTCATCCTTTGCACTTCATTCATACTGTCATGATAGGAAATTTTAAATGTTCTTAAATACTTTAATCCAATTACCATTTCAAGAACAAGTACACAAATACATTGATACTTACTAGAAGTACATATATACACCCATTGGTTGCTTTCGATTTTCATCAGTTTCGATACTCTCCGGCTCCATTTCAAGGGTGTCATCTTCACGAACAACATTTTCATGATCCATTTCAATGTCATCTTCACGAACAACATCTTCATGATCCTTTGCACCCATCTTATAGTAACCGCTTGAGTTCTCTGAAAAAAGTATCGATATTCATTTTCTACCGACAATATCAATTTCTACCTATAAGTTCTCTGAACAAAGTACCGATATTTATTTTCTACCTATAATTACAATTTCGACCTATAATTGATCTGAAATCCTATTCTACTTCAAAATCCTTAAACCCAAAACCTTAACCCCAATTTCTGAATACTACATTACCAAAAAACTAGGGTTTCGACAACATACATTTCCTTTCGATTCTGATACACCACGACTTCAAAAACGCCTCCCTTCTATTTCGCAACAACCAAAATTGGTTCGATTTCAAATACTCTCTTAGGTTTTCTGTAAATGCAATGCAATATAAGGATTGTATTAGAGTTGATACTTTTTAACCGGTTATATCAATTATATTTAATCGATACAATTCTCCAAGTGTCGATACTTTTTTGAATTGTGTCGATTCTTTCGACCCCTTTTCTGTTTCAAAATCCTTTTAAATTATTAATGTACTGATTCTTTCGTACATGTTCTTACAAATGTATCGACACCAAACAAACAATCCGGTAACGATTTACCGGTTACATTATATGAATTAATAATGTAATCGGTTATGTCAAATTTGCTTCTATTTTACCGATTCTTTTGTACATGTTCTTACAAAAGTATCGACACCAAACAAACAATCTGGTAACGATTAACCGGTTACATTATATGTATTAATAATGTAACCGGTTATGTCAAATTTGTTTCTATTGTATCGATTCTTTTGCACATGTTCTTACAAAAATATCGACACCAAACAAAAAATCCGGTAAAAATTTACCGGTTACATTATTTGTATTAATAATGTAACCGGTTTGGCCTTTTTTTTACCGGTTATGTCAAATTTGCTTCTAAAGGATAGATACTTTTTATTAGTATTGTGAAAACAGAATCGATACTTTCGAGCCCTTTGTATCGATAAAATTGTATAAATAGTTACAAAAGTATTTGTTTTTTCGATACTTTTTTCAATTAATTACAAAATACTGTGCACAAAGTATCGATATTTTCGATACTTTTTTCAACCAGTTACATTGCTTTTAAAAAAGTATCAATACTTTTAAAAAAGTATAGATACTTTCGAAATTATCAACAAAATAAGTAATTTACTCAAAATTATTAACAAATTAGGCGCTACCGAATATGTTGATACTAATATCAACAAAATAGGTAATTTTACCGATTTTGTTATCGTGAGATTTTCCAAGGCCCCATCAGCTCAAAATTATCAACAAATTAGGCGCTACCGAATATGTTTATACTCTTATCAACAAAATAGGTAATTTTACCGATTTTGTTATCGTTGGATTTTCCATGGCCCCATCAGCTCAAAATTATCAACAAATTAGGCGCTATCGAATATGTTGATACTCATATCAACAAAATAGGTAATTTTATTCATTTTGTTATCTTTAACCGGTCACGCCGTATATTAGTCGTATATTAACCGCCAGATTTAAAGCTATATTTTTTTTGTTCATTATTTCTTCTTCTTGAATTCATCACTCGACTCATGACATTAAACTAAATTAGCGAGATGATGATGATGATGATGATAATGATGATGATGATGATGATGAATAAACATTATATTTTTATTACATCCACAGATCCTAACATTTTAATTTTCTTTTTGGACAAGCCCTTAATTTTTTAGACTAACCCTTAATCCTTAAGTAGAGATATTTATTCATAAGGCAAGCTTAAATGTGGATAAAGTTTATACATGGTGTGCATATTCTAAATATGCATCCCAAATCCGAAGATTGGACTACAAATTAGATCCAACTTGAATTAGATTGAACTTGAGTTAGAATGTTACAAATTTCGGTTGACTGGAATAAATTCAAATTAATATTTAGTAAAAGCTAAAATTTAAGTATAAAACACATAAATGTTAAGAATTAATTGCATCCCCAAACTATGATTATCATTTTAGCTTAGTCCCTAAATTTTTAAATTTTCTAATTATATCCTCAAACTATGTCTCTCATTCTAAATTGGTCCCCAAAGTTTTGAACATTCCAATTTTAATTCTCTAAAACCCTCAAATTATTAGTATATGCTAATCATATCCTATATTTATAAAATCGTTACAAAATATTAATTTTCATGTAAACATTGATGTTTATTATGTAATAATATGATGGGTCATAAACGATAATTTGATGATAACATTGAAACGTTTCAAAAGTTTGGGGATTAATTTAGAACGAGAGTTATAGATTGAGGATAAAATTGAAATATTCAAAAGTATGAGGATCAATTTAGAATGAGGGTAATAGTTTGAGGATGTAATTAAAATGTTTAAAAGTTTGGGGACCAATATAGAATGAGGGTCATAGTTTAGGGACATGTGATGTAATTAATTCAAATGTTAATATAAAAATAATTTTAAGTATTTTAATAAAATTTGAATAATAAATTGATTTTGCACGTCCGTTTGGTTAAATATAAGTTGTTTTTGAAGAACTTAATTAAATTGTTGAAATGATCAAAATGGGGATGTATGGAGTTTATACACGAAACGAACTAATTAACCAAGTCATTATTTGATTAAATGGTTTTTACAATTCATCAAGTGAAATGATCAAAATGGGGATGTATGGCGAGCAGATTAATTCGAAAAATGTTAGATTTTTTTTCATTTTTTTTTATAAATAGGGTTTTATTCAATCCAAAAACACCACCATTATACAAATAAGAAGATTTTTTTTTGAATTTTTTTCAAATTTTATGTGTGAAAACTGATTAATTATTATTGAATGAGTCGTTGATTATCCAAACTGTAAATGTTTTTATTCCAAAATGTAAACGAACCTAGATTGAGAAAAAGAATTTAGCAGTACTAACAATTAAAATTCAGTTTTTAAAACTGAAAAGTAAATGGACTAAACTCTTAATATATATAAAAAAACAGAGACTTAAATCATATATTGATTTAGACATTTTATAAAGTCCAAAAAGCCGAACTAGGCCGGTTATATATATATATATATATAATATATATATATAACTAAAAGGTCAGCGGGGCCGTAAGGCGGTCGACAAGGAAGAGTTGAAATGGTGAATAAATTTGTCATTTTTGCGTGTCTAAGCGCAGGGATTTGTAAGAAGATGGTTCCATCATCCATGGAAAATGTCTCTAATTAACTGTTTCAAAGATGACTTAGTCTTTCCAATGTGTTCCTACTTCCTATATGGCAGAAAATTATTTCAACAAATTTACCTCCACAAACACACCGAGAAATGAAGTCGGCCATGGGAGATGAAGCGCGAGCTTGGCTTCTAGCACTTGTTGGCATGTTACTAGCAGGAGCAGCAGCAGCAGAATCGACTTCAATAGCCAAGCCCGGTTGCCAAGACAGATGTGGGAACGTTAGTATCCCATATCCATTCGGCACAACGGAGGGCTGTTATTTCAATCATGATTTTTACATAAGTTGTAATTCTACTCACTATGATCCTCCACGAGCATTCTTAACAAGAAGCACTATAGAGGTGATAAACATTACTGTTCAAGGGAAATTGCGGATTATGCAATTTATAGCCCATTATTGCTACAATCGGTCAGGTGCCCCAGTTTCCAGCAATACTCCTTTCCTCACCCTGTCCAAATTCAGGATCTCGGATACCGATAACAAGTTCGTTGCCATCGGTTGTGATACCGAAGCAACCATTCAAGGTATCCAAGACGTCCAGGGTTACACCAGTGGATGTATAAGCAAGTGTGACAGTATTGACTATGTTGACAATCATACATGTTCCGGTATAGGCTGTTGCCAGACATCCATTGCTAAAGGTGTAAGCTATTTTGACGTATCGGTAGGCAGCTATAAGAATCATCGTGGTGTCTGGGATTTCAATCCCTGCAGCTATGCCTTTGTTATTGAAGAAAAGATGTTCAATTTTTCTTCGAGTTATCTTCGTGATCTGCAAGATGTAACGGTGATGCCCATGGTTCTCGATTGGTTTATCGGGAATGAGACGTGCGAAACGGTGAAGGCCAAAGGCATGCGTGATGCATGCCAGGGCGATAGCACTTGTTATAATGTGGATAATGGATCCGGATATCGTTGCAAGTGCTTGGATGGCTATGAAGGAAATCCATACCTACCTAATGGTTGCCAAGGTACTTAACTGTTTCCACCATTTGAATTTCCTTTAGATTTTCTACAATTCTTTTGTGAAATTGTGATGGGATCTATTCTTTTGCAGACATAGATGAATGTAAAGATCCTAATCTGAATAATTGTGAACGGATGTGTCGAAACACGAAAGGGAATTACACATGCTTTTGCCCCAAGGGTTACCATGGAGATGGAAGAACATATGGTACAGGTTGTGTTGCCATTCAATCAGGATCACAACCTGTTGCCATTCAATCAGGATCACTTGTAATCCAGCTCACTGTTGGTAAGTAGTTCTATTCCATTTCAATCTCACATGTTCACTGCAACATGAACTCTGATTGTTCTTTGACATCTATGGAATTTTATAGGGCTCGGCGTAGGCATCACGGCATTGCTAGCAGGAAGCACTTGGTCATATTGGGCATTCAAGAGGTGGAAGCTCATCAAACTTAAACACAAGTTCTTTCGACAGAATGGAGGCTTGATGTTGCAGCAAGAACTCTCCAGGCGGGATACTTCAACCGAAACGGCCAAAATTTTCTCAGCCGAAGAGCTCGAAAAGGCCACCAACAACTACGATGAAAGTAGGATCATCGGTCGAGGAGGTTATGGCACAGTCTACAAAGGAACATTATCAGATGGGAGAATCGTAGCTATCAAGAAGTCCCAGATTGTCGATGAAAGCCAAATCGATCAATTCATCAACGAAGTCGTTGTGCTTTCCCAAATCAATCACAGGAATGTGGTCAAGCTTTTAGGTTGTTGCTTAGAGACCGAAGTTCCATTGCTAGTTTATGAATTTATCACCAACGGCACTCTCTTTGAGCATATCCACAACAAAAGCAAGGCGTCTTCCATGACATTTGAAACCCGGTTACGCATAGCAGCAGAAACTGCAGGTGTACTGTCATATCTGCATTCCTCTGCTTCCATACCAATCATTCACAGAGACGTCAAGTCTACCAATATACTCCTGGATGATGGTTACACCGCAAAAGTATCCGATTTCGGTGCTTCGAGGTTGGTTCCATTAGACCAAGTCGGGATATCAACGGTGGTTCAAGGGACATTTGGATACTTGGACCCCGAATACTTGCATACTAGTCAGCTGACAGAGAAAAGTGATGTTTATAGCTTTGGGGTAGTCCTTGTTGAGCTACTAACAGGACAAAAAGCACTTTGTTTTCAAAGATCGGAGGAGGAGAGAAACCTTGCCATGTATTTCCTTTCGGCTTTCAAACAAGACCGATTGTGGCAAATTCTGGAGAAGTGTGTAGTGAAGGAAGCAAAGATTGAGGTGGTTAAGGAAATTGCTAAGCTTGCAAAGAGGTGCTTAAGAGTGAAAGGAGAAGAAAGACCGAAGATGAAGGAGGTGGCAATGGAGTTGGAGGGATTGAGAATAATGGCAAAGCATCATCCATGGGGAAACCACGATGAGCCCAATTTAGAAGAGATGGAGTATTTGCTGGGTGAACCATGGTTGAAAGTTGGTTCTAATGCTGCATATGATAGCATGAAAGATCATGTAATTTTACAAGTTGGTAATGGAAGATAATATAGCCTCAAACTTTCCTGTCAGGATTTCAAATCTGTGGGATTCAATTTGGTCCTCTAATGTACTTCTTTTCCCTTTTATTCGAAAACCAACTAGTAGCAAATTTTGTCAGTATATTAATACTCAAGAGATACGTAGTCCTACACGGAACAAGAAATTCATCGGGTATCAAAAGTCTCGTATTTCACTTCATTCTCAACACAACGTTACATGAGCATTGCACTTAGATCAGAATCAGATGTTCATCCGCTTGTGTTGCTTACAGTTTGATTACCGGATCTTCGGGTCTTTGGATGGGGTCAAATCATTCGTACCATTTCTAAAGTTAGAGACGGAGCCATGATTGAATCACGATTGGACAAGTTGTTTAACTTTGGAACAATTCATATCTTAAAATGTGATTAAATCATAAAAATTAAAGGAGATAATTTTAGTAATTTTAAAATTAAAAAGTCTAAAAAATAATTAAACTAAGAAAATTAAGAGTCAATGAATGCTTAAATTAATTAATTTTAAAAATGACAAGGTCTTAAAAATAAATTATACCAAACAATTTCAGAAGGGACAACAATTTAATTAAAATAATTTTAAAACTATCAATGGCTTAAGATGTAATCGCCATCCACTTACATCCGTACCTGTACAATGTGTTACACTTTCTATAAAGTTAATGTCTTCTATGCCTCTTATAAGTTAGGTACTTAAAAGTTAAAACTGTCACTACTATTCTAATAATGGCTTAAATATACATTTGGTGCTTGAACTATACATTTTCTCCCAAGTTGGTACTTAAAGAATTTTTGCTCCCAAACTAGTACCTGATCTAGACACTTTCTCTCAAGTTGACACCTAAAGAATTTTTTCTCCCATTTTGATACCCAAAATTCAATTTCATCCATTATTCAGATGCTTTTATTAACATATTTAGTCCAAAAACTTATACAATCTATCAATTTAGTCCTAATTTGAAATAATTCAATAAATTTAACCGTTTATATTTAAAAATATCATCAATTTTAATCATTTTTGCGATAATTTCAAATTAAACAAACCTAACGCACAAAACAATAATGAGATAACTGTATTTTACCATAAAATAACATCAAGTTACTGTTAGTATTTTTATATCAAGAAAGTGATATAAACATTTACATGAGAAAAAATAATAATTTAAGAACATAACAAAGATTAAATTGATAAGATTTTTAAATATAAATAGTTAAATTTATTGAATTATTTCGAATTAGGACCAATTTGATATAATGTATAAGTTTTGGTATCAACTTGGAAGAAAGTGTCTAGTTCAAGTACCAACATGGGACCAAAATTTCTTTAAGTACCAACTTGGGAGAATGTGTATAGTTCAGGTACCAAATGTATATTTAAACCTCTAATAATCAATCATTATTAATTAATCATAGATAAATAAATAAGTAAATGACAAACGACCAAGGCTTCGACTAAATCATCACTCCTATCCAGAGACGGATGTACGTTGCAATTGGGATAGGTTATTGTCCCAATTAGTGTTGTAAATGAGACGATACAGATAGCAAGTTACTTGAGCTCGACTCGGTCAAAGTTTAACTCGATTCGAGTTTGAATTTGATTTGAGTTTTTAACGAGTCGAGCCAAGCTATTTGATTAGACTTGAAAAGCTCGTGAGCTACTCGAAAATATAATATATTAATTTTTTTTATTTAAAATCTAAATTACTAAACTTAAAACCTTACAATATAAACCCTAAACATAAGTCTCCAACTCTAAAATTTAAATTCTAAAGTCTAAACCCAACAACCTAAACCTTTAAATCCTACACTAACACCCTAAATCTTAAAAATAACAAGCTTGAGTTTATACAACTTGTGTATCAAATTTTTTTCTTAGTAGGACTTTAAATAAAACATGACAGGTGGTGAGTTACTCAAGTCCAACACGGTCAAATATTAGTCAACACTTGACTCGATTAAGCCCGAATTAAGCTCGAACTCGACTTGAGTTCTTAACGAGCCGAGTCGAGCTTAAATTTCTCAGGCTCGTTTAAAATTACTTAAGTTCGAACTCGACTCGGTTTAGATGAGAACTACACTGCTAAACTATCTGATTTCGGTGCTTCGAGATTGGTCCCTTCGAATAAACAACAGATAACAACGCTTGTGCAGGGAACACTAGGACGAGTGCTGAACGATAACAACGCTTGTACTTTGTTTCTGTCATGAAAGAGGAAAGGTTGGTCGAAATTCTTGATGGACGAGTGCTGAACGATAACAACATGGAGCAGCTTAAGGACGTGGCAACCATAGCTAGGAGATGTGTAAGACTGAAGGGAGAGGAAAGGCCAAGTATGAAGGAAGTTGCGTCTGAATTACAAGGATTGCGGGCAATGGGGAAAACCCAACTTACACGAGGAAGAGACTGAACACATGCTCCATGCGCATTGGCTATGATGGCTCAACTAGCATCTCCATGGGGCCTGATAGTATGAAAAACCAAGTCCCATTTGAAATCTACGGTGCACGATGACTTCTTTTTTCTCTTTTACTTTTGGTTACGGGACACTAAATCTGTTGTTGTGAAAGATGCAATCTTATTAGGAGTTTTCTACCATGCGGCCGCCTAATATGCGGCTAATATACGGCGTTACCGAAAACATGATTCGGTATATAATGTAACCGGTAAAGCGGTACCGGATATGTTGATATGAAATGATGTATCCGGTAAAAAACACTAAAAAAATGAAAAAATAATGGTAACCGACAAATTTAAGTAAACGGTCAGACATAACAAAACCGGTAGCGTCTAATTTGTTATAAGGTATATAATGTATTCGGTAAAGCGGTACCGGATATGTTGATTTCGAAAGTATCCATACTTTTGAAAAGTTTATCGATACTTTTTATCAATATATGTTGTACTAGGATAACGTAATAGGTAGCCAATAAGAATCGATACCTTATACAATATTATCGATATTTTAATAAAAACATTGGATATGGTTCGATTGTGGGTCGATAGTATGGATACTTAAATGAAACATATGGATACTTATATTAAATGTTTAGATACTTCTATGAGAGGTAGGGATACTTTCGAAAAAGTATGAATACTTTATAAAAATTATGAATACTTCTATTAAATCGTTTATATGAATTAGAATCAAGAAAATACTAGTGCATCAGATAGCAAGAAAAAGATTACAAAAGGAAAAGATTACAAAACGAGATGACAACGGAAAGAAAAAGAAATTGAGAAGAAACAAAAGATTGATCTTCTAATATTTATGTGCAATGCAAAGACCAAGCGGGATTGTTTCCAATATCATGTAATAGAGTTTTATGATATTGGAAACAATTCGGCATGGTCTTTGAACTGCACATAAATATTAGACCATCAATCTTTTCTTTCTTCTGAATTCATTGTCCCTTCAAGCCTCCTCCCTTCAAGTCCCCCTGCCACACTACAAAAAAATGTACATATACCGACGCCCGGTTATACCGACGGACAAATGTCGTCGCTATAGATAATATATACCGACAGAAACTAACACTATCGATAAAAGTTCTAATTTATACCGACGGATACAATATTTGTCGGTATAGATGTCATATATACCGACGGAGAATAAAAATGCGTCGGTATATATGTGATATATACCGACGATTTTTTGTGTTTGTTGGTATAGGTGTAGTTTATGCCGACGATTATTTTAACCGTCGGTATAGGTGAACCAGTGTGTCGGTATAGGCAGGTTATGTTTTTTTTGTTTTAATTATTTTTCTGATATATAAGATTCCCAAAAGTCGATATCCCTAAATTAAAAATTCACCCAAATAGCTCAGGTCTCTCTCTCGCTCGTCGACGGTCGTGGCTTCGAACGCCGAACTTGGCTCCAAGCCTCCGTCTTCTGCTCTCCCTATTCGATTCCAGGTATGCTACAAAACCTTTTCATCGATTTGTCTAGAAATCAGCTTAGCATCTTTAACCTTTACATGAGTTGAACTAAACCCCGTTGGATTTGAGCAGTATTCTGCAAAACTTTTAAAGAAGCCCGATCAGTGCAGAGTTGTTTATGCATGCTCACATTCTTCTGGGTTGATGATTAGGACAATGTGAAAGATGGAGAAAGGTAAGGTTGAGCTTTATGTTTGTAATTTCATGCCTACATTGTGTTATGTGCGAGTTAATCGATATGCATTAGAATTGTTCAATCTCATATTTAGGTTGATGAAGATGATTTCAAGGAAAAACAGAATTCTGTAGCACGTCTTATTCAGTTGTTGCATAATGATGAACTTGAAGAGATGTTTAAGGTATTTGATTGGGTGAAAGAATTTTTGTTTTCAAAACGCCTACCCTTCACTGTACCTCCCTAATTTAGAAATGGATGCTGATTCATGGAGTGCTCGTCTTTCTTCAGTTTCAAAGAGATACCAATCAGCTCTTCAATTGCGATCTGGTAAGCTTTAAAAATCCCATCTTTTTAGTTTGATGTTAAATACTTCAATAGTTACTTTCTGTCTCTACTTGAAAATTAGTCAAAAGGAAGTAGCTTGACTTAATTGATTACAAAAAGAATTTTTGCCATTTTTTAATCTGGAAATGGATTGAAATTGCAGATATGCTTATGGAGTTTGAAGAACTAGATGGAGAAGATGAAATAAGAGAGGAGTTTCGATGCCCTTTTTGTTCAAAGTATTTCGATATCGTTGGCTTATGCTGTCACATTGATGATGAGCATCCAGTAGAGGCTAAAAATGGGGTAATAACACTCTTTTAATTATCATTTTTAATTAATTTCTCAACACCCTTTTTATTTTTATGTGTTGTAAGCAAGATGTGTATATTGGATGGTTTATTTTTAACACGATTGGTCTCTTTGTAATAGATATTTGTTCAAAGTAGCATAGCTTACTTAACTGAGTTGATTTTTTAGTATGTTTTAGCCGGTTTAACGAAATTAAGAAGGGTTTTTGTTTGTAATGGACTCAAGTTACAGTTCAGCTGTTATTTTGCTTAATCGAGTCTTGTGATGGTTAGAATGTATATGTTTGTTATGAGGTTGAAAATTTGGCTGAACTCAAGTTCAGCTAACTGGTAAATTTAACTCGAGTGTTCATTTTTTGCTCATACGGTTGGTATTAAGACTGATCTTGACAAATAGAAATGGTTTAATGATTTGTTACATGTAAATATCGAGAAATGGAGTTTAATAGGTTATTGTTTATAGATTGTTTTGTCATCCGGTGTGTTTCATTTTTTCTAACGAGGAAAGGTGTTTATTGAATCTAAACTCTATTTGTTTGTGATGGTTGTTATTGTTTGCAGGTTTGTCCGGTCTGTGTAGTGAGAGTGGGCATTGATATGGTTGCGCATATAACCCTACAACACAGAAATATATTTAAGATATCCTCATCTATTGAGTTATATTTATACGAATCATCTTTTTTTATCTCCTCTTTAAACAATATATGATAAGTTCTTTCTTTTCAAGCACCACATGCACTCGAGTATTACTTTGGTCTACTAAATTTGTTGTTTCTCCTTTTTACCTGTGAACTGTATCATATTTGTTCCTTGTTTTGACTGCTGGGAGCTTGGGATTTAAAATCATTTAAGATAGTACTCAAAATGACTTCCCCATCCCCTTCTACTTCTTTTTTAATTAATTTCTCAGCATCCATTTCTAAATAACCATAAACTTGTCTAGTAGTAATCACTCTTTTCAAAGTAAAGAATTTGATTTAGATTAATTTTGATATTAACCCTAGGCGCTTGCTTGTTTTGTTCTCTCCCTAATTGTTTAGGATTTAAGAATTCAAAATAAAAGATGATTTCATGCTTGTTCAGTTTAGTCTTTGGTTTTTCTATTTGTTTACTATTTAATTCATTTTGCATCTAGCTTGCACGTTATTACACTCTTCACTGCAATAGCATTAAAGTTCACAAATTGTGCAGATGCGAAAGGTTTATTCATTGCGGGATCTAATTGTACAACGAACTTTGGTCGTTTATGATTTGTGGCTCTAAAAATTATTTTGGTCATGTGTTTCAGCCATTTGTGGACTGTGATAACTTCATCCACAACTATTTCCTACCCCAAGAATATGCCATATTGATCCTCGTGTGTGCTGGTGTGGTGCTTCTTTCTCTCCTCTGCATATTTATTGGGTTCGTGCTGCTCAAATCCAAGAAGAAGACGGCTTGAAGCGAGGGTATAGATTTCTTTGTTTTCTTAGCTTGGAGTTTAAGTTTTGAGATGAGAATTGTGTTCAGGATATTGTAATTTGCTAAGATTGTTGCACCTTTGCACAAACTGTTAGATTTTTTTGTCCAACACATAACTGCTACAGAGAACTCGGTGCATTTTCTTTCTTTCTGAAATAGTTGAAGCCTAAAGGCTTTCAGTTTTTCATTTCTCGTGCTTCACTTTATGGCAAAAACTGCATTCAAACCCTGCCCTGGTTATTGGTAATTTAGTAGGTTTGTATTAAATAAAAATAATGGAATGTATTAATAATTATTAATATTAAAAAAAACAAATAAATACCAATTACACCTATACCGACGGACAAAACTGTCAGTATAAATATTTTATAAAAATTTTACATGATACATATACCGACGGATACAACTGTTGGTAAAGATAACAGCTATACCGACGGATAAAATCTTACATGATACATATACCGACGGATACAACTGTCGGGGTAGTCCATACCTATGCCTACGGTTTTGTCCGTCGGTATAGGGTTAGAATATCTATACCCACGGTTTTGTCCGTCGGTATAATATTATACCGACAAGCGTATTACTGACGGTACTTTGTCTGTCGGAATTTCCCTTTTTTCCGTCGGTAAAAGGGTTCAGACCATATACCGACGGATTTTTGATGTTTTACTGACGAATTTTTGTCCGTCGGTATATGTCATTTTTTTTGTAGTGCCACCCATGGAACTTGTTCCAGCACCAGCTTGCTGTCCAACCATCTGTGCATATGGTCGCATCTCAAACTTGACCTTTTGGTTGCCTAATGAATAATTTTTTTTGCATAAGTATGAGCAGAAGTGTATCTTGTTATTAATAATAGAAGAAAATGATAGAGAAAACCTTGGAGATGGCAGTTGAAGATGTGTATGTCTTCTTTTTCAGCCATGTAACCATATAGTTGGCGCTGGCTGGATGGAGGGGATGGAGCATGACGTTGCCAAGCATCTAACCTGAAACCTTGGGCAGCAAACTGGTTATGCAGACGCTGAGCATTTAGATAACCTCTTGCCGTGCTCTCAAAAATCAAAAGGCTCATCCCACGATGGCCTTCTGGACCGTATGAATGGCGAGCCTTGGCAACAGCACCATAGGAACTGAAATAGTCGAGAAGGTCTTGGTTTCCCATGCCAATCCACTGAAGCAAAAAATTAAAGAAATAAGAAGTTAAGTATTATAATATTAATGAAAACATAATGCATAAGTTATATAACTACCTTCCCATCTCCATCTCTATGATGTTGTGTGTTCATAATCATCACCATGGGTGGCCAGAGTATTTGGTGATGAGCTTCCTGGTTGCTTGAAGGCGGGGGGAGACAATAGCAGCATCATTACTCAGACCACTCCATTGGCCTGAAGCTTGACGTTGAGGTTGAGGAGTGGCCAAGTACCCCTTCTTCGTAATTCCTCCTCCAACATCTGACCAAGGAGGCGATGAATTTTCAGCTTTTCTCCTCCTTTGGTTTTCGCATGGGTGAGTAGGGACTGAAGGCCACGAAACGACTTAAAGGCACCAGGACCTCCGTGGCATGCTGGACACAACCATTGAGTAGTAGGGTCGTTGATAGAGTTCATTCGATCGAAGGCCTCGAAGAAATTCCTGAAGCATTTGCTGGATTTCAATGCCTCGTGGCTTAGTTGTTCGTCATTATCAGAATCAGAATCAATATAGTAATCATCATCACTGTTTGATGATGTCTCGAAATCAATCTTCCTCTTTGAGAAAGGCTGAGGATTTTTACCCGAACTTCTGCTTGAACTCATTGTATAATAGAAGATTGTGAAAGAGAACTGATTATAAAAGCAAAGGAAAGAGTTGAGTAGATTAATTTGAAGATGTTGTGAAGAGCAAATAGAGGAGTTGTTAATTTATAGGCAATTTCTGTTTGGGAGGGAAAGTGATAATGCATGAGACTAGAAAGGCAGAGATTCGTTCGTTCTCCTCGTTTCCCGGGTTATAGAAATAAATGAGGAGAAGGTACATGAACAGAACGGTGCATGTGATACATTGGAAAGACGCGAAACTGAAAAGGTAGAATCAGATTTGTTCTTCTCCTCGTTTCCGGAGTTATAGAAATAAAAGAGGAGAACTAGGAGAAACTACCCAATAAATGAAGGTCATGAACGGTGCATGCGTGATACAGGGAGGTACAAGTGAAAAGACACGATACTGAAAAGGAAGAATCAGATTCGTTCCAGGGATTAAGGGTTTCAGCTTTATACAGGATGAGCAGTAAACGGTGCATGTGATACAAGTGAAATGACATAACACTGGAATGCAAAGTTGTAGAAGTGTATAATGAAAACGGTAATAATAAACCGGATACATTGATGTAATGAATAAAGAATACAGTAAAAATATACCGGGAACATGAATGTTTTTGCAAACGTATCGATAATTTCATTAAAACATGGAAAAAAGTATCGAAAATCTTGTTCCCATTAAGCTATGGGAAGCCTTTAGTTTTTGTTAATTATCGATATTTTTGTAAAAGCATCGATATTTTCGAACGATATTCGTACCGGAAACATTGATTTTCTTTCAAAAGTATCGGGTTTTTTATTAATAGTGTGTAAATCGTATCGAAACTTTGGTTCCAGTATGCAATGGGGATCCATATGTGAATTACAAGTATCGATAATTGTTTGCAAATAGGATTAAAGTATCGATATTTTCGACCCTATTTGCTAACGTAGCATGTAATTTTAGAACATGATCGATACTTTTACTGAAAGGGTGAAAACGTATCGAAACTTTTTCTTCCAGTAAGCTATGGGAATCCTTTGTTTCTTAAAGTATCGATAATTGTATCGTAACGTTAAGAAACTATCGATAGTTTCGAGCATATTCGCTAATGTATGATGAAATTTTACAACAGTATCGAATCAGAAAGGGGGAATAATGTATCGAAACTTTATTTGGAGGTAGTGGACAAGTAAGGGATAAAGGATGAAATAAGACGTCATATAACATAATTGGAAGATAATTTCAGAAGTTTATTGTTAATCTGAATCATCGTAGTCAGTGGACACGTCTGAACTTAGGTTTAGTTCTTCGATCAGCTGTTGTTTTCTTTGTCTACGCCTGTACATAAAAAGTTGCAGCTCCTCCGCAGCCGCATCAACATCCGGTGAAGACGGTGCGTGTTCAGTGTTTGGATCAGGTTGTACGGGTGCAGATGAACTACCTTCGTCGGCGTTGACGTCGTCAAACTTAACATGTAAATCGACGTCTGTAGCTCCGATGGAATTGAGGCGGTCATACATGTTACGAACGTCTGTTTCGTTCGTAAGCTTCATAACGTAGTGTGTTTTGTTTGCTGACGGTGTTGGGATTCGACATTCCATGGAAGAAACTTGTTTGTCGCCATGTTTACTAACCTCCATTGTTGTCAACTGTATTAAATCTTTCAGTGACATTTTGGTGGTGATTGTTGACTGAAAATAAGTATCGAGAAAATAAAATGTTGCCTGAAATTTTGCCATAAGGTGAGCAAAGATTCGGCTCGGTGTTTAGAGAGAATTTGGAATGAGTAAGTGATGGTGGAATTCGTGGGTATTTATAGGAAAGCAAAACACCACATAAGTAAATTTAACTGGAATGAAAACTTTAATTCGTATTTCATTTAACAAAACTTTCATTTTACAATAGTATAGAAACATATTTAGTAAGTTGGAATAATGTTGCCTGAAAGTATCGATAATTTTTATCGTCCTGTACAGAAAGAATCGATATTTTCGAGCAGATTCGGTAACGTATCATGGAATTTAACAATAGTATCGAAACATTTTCAGAAAGGGGAAAAATGTATCGAAACTTTATTTACAGTAACCTATGAGAATTCATTGTTTCTGAAAGTATCGATAAATTTTATCGTGAAGGAAAGAAAGATTCGATATTTTCGCGCCGATTTGGTAACGTATCATGGAATTTTACAACAGGATCGAAACTTTTTCAGTAGAGGGGAAAAATGTATCGATAATAAACTACAATTTATTGCACGTTAACTTTGTAGGAAGGAAGAAATAAATGCTCTTAATGCTTTCAACCACCATCAACCACCACCACCTACCGAATTTAGTACCTGAAAATGAAAGCAACACAACAGAAGTCCTGTGCAGGAAAAGTTTGGACCACTTCAACCGATCGTGTTTAAGAAAATGGAAGATATTCCATCCAACGATGTTAATGGTAGCGGGAATTTGCAAGATAAAAAGTTGACCGTTGATGATTCGGAACGGTTGGTAGGTCAGCTCTTTTCTTCACGTGAGGAAGCTTGGAATTTTTACAAGGAATACGCAATGAAACATGGTTTTAGTGCACGTCGAGGAACAACACGGCTGGATGGCGAAGGGAATGTGAAGACACAAGAATTTTGTTGTTCAAAAGAAGGGTTTAGGTGTTCAAAAGTCGAAACTGTTAATCGTCAACGTGCTCATACGCCAGTCACACGAACAGGATACAAGGCCAAAATCGTTGTCACAGCAACAAAAACAAAAGATCAGTGGGTTCTAAGTAAGTCTTTCCACGAACATAATCATGCATTGTGCACACCTCTTATGACACCATTTATGCGTTCAAATAGAGGTGTGACTGAGGCTGATGTGGATGAGGCAACATCGTTGAAAGATGTTGGTGTTGGGACATCAAAGGTAATGAAATATTTCATGAATCAGGCAGGGGGATTTTGTAATGTTGGATTTACTAGTAAAGACCTGTACAATGCACTTGATAGAGGTAAAGTAAAGGAGCTTGTCAATGGGGATGTGAATGCACTCATTGCTTACTTTGATTACAAGAAAGATGATGATCCAGGGTTTTTTATGACATACTCCACAGATGAATCATGGGCATTGCAGCATCTTATTTGGTTTGATTTAACATCGAGATCAGATTACACTTGCTTCGGTGATGTTATTGCGTTTGACACAACTTACAAAGGTAATTACTATGCACGACCAATTTTGCCTATTGTCGGTGTCAATCATCACCATAGCACAATAGTATTTGCTACTGCGATCATAGCTGACGAAACGACTCAATCGTTCGAGTGGGTGCTGCGAAATTTTCTACAAGCCATGCTGAATAAAGCGCCTCTTTTAGTTGTGACAGATGGGGATAGGGCAATGTAGAGGGCTATCAAATGTGTTTTCCCTTATGCTAAGCACAGATTATGTTTCTGGCATCTATCTCGCAATGTACAAGCTAACATTGGTGACAGCAAATTTAGCACAGCATTTAATAGATGTATGAGTTCGTGGTGGACAACCAGCGAATTTGATAGTGAATGGTCTAGGGTGATTTCCGAATTCAACGTCGAAAACCATCCATGGGTGATAGAGAAGGGAAATACTCAGAACTTATGGGCTCAAGCATATCAAACGGGTCATTTCTTTGCCAATTTGCGATCCATACAAAGAAGCGAGTCCTTGAATGCTGCACTCGGACGTGCCCTGATAAAGAAGAAGACATATGTAGACGTAGTTCGTACAATTGAACAAACTATTGGTAAAATTCGTATCAACGAGTTGAAAGCAGATTGCTTAAGTTCGCAGACAACACCCTACCAGATCACTAAACTCACAGACCTAGAAAGCCATGCTGGTCAAATTTATACGCGAGCATCATTTGGTTTCTTCCAAGACGAACTTCAAGAGGAGACTTTGTACCGGATTGACGAAAAAATTCAGTCATTATCAGATGACTGTCAACATTTTGTTCTGTCAAAGTACAAGGAAAAGAACATTAGATTTGACGTATCTTTTGATGTTGTCTCGGAAACCGTCACATGCTTGTGTAGGAAATTTGAGACTGTAGGAATTCCATGTTGCCATCAACTGTATGTTCTGAAGCACTTGGATTACACATGTATTCCAAAGTCGTTGATTCTAACTCGATGGACCAAGGAGGCGAAGGCTGCTGCACCAAGTTTCCTTGACTTCAATGTAGCACCTGAAGTTATGCAAATGGCACGGTTCGCGGCCCTACGTGCAACGTCAAGTCGTTTGTGCTACATTGCATCAAAGACAGATGCATCTTTCATAACCGCAAGAGATGAGATGAAAAGACTAACTGCCGAATTTGAACACTCGTTCGGTTTGGAAGATTCAAGTAAACGAAGAAATGTTGATAATGGAGTTCGCGTTGGCGACCCTAAACGAAGACAAGGAAAGAGAAAAGTAGTCCAAAAGAAGATGGTCCAAAAGAAAAGTAGGCAATGTTCTTTCTGCAATACTGAGGGACATAACAGAGTAACATGTTCTAAATTAAAGCTGGGTCTGGATTCTTTTACACAACCTACCTCAACTGACTTTTTTGCTAACGATGCGGAATGGTCCTACAGCCCCGCAGATGAGGATTATAATGTAAGTTACTATATCTATTCTACAACATATTGTCTTCAATTGTTTGTTTATGGTTAATTTTAATATCAATCACTTCTTTGTGTCTCAGGGCAACGAGGACATTTGGAATACATCAAGTACCGATCAACAGACATGGTGACTACATATAACATTATGATATAACATTCAAATGTCTAAAGGGTTATTTTTGACAAATTCGGGTACAGTACTCTGGTCATTCGCCAACTTTTCGAAAAATTCTCGGATGCTTCCGCCCTTTTCTGTGGATATATAAAAATAACCCAAATTAGCAGACTCTCCTGTCAACATCTTCAATATATAAATAAACCAATGGAATAAGTCACATATGTAACTGTCATACCTAACGCATTGTCGTTGGAAGATGAATGGTTATAGGGAGGCGGACATATGTAGATGTATTCCTATAAAGAAAAGATAAATTAACAAAATAATAGCATATTACGTTATTAATAAATTGAATGTAAAAAATATTACTCACTGGATTATGCCTCATTTTCTCGGTAGAATCATCCACCAATAGTGTATTCTCCTCTTTGAATTGAGGATACTCATTCCAAACTTGATGCAAGTCTTTGCAGAAGGTGTATTCCTCTTCCTCTTTGCACTTTGATTGATCCTGTTAATAGTAACTTGTAAAGCACCAATATGTAAGAATCATAACAAATTCAATTAACGAAGGCAAATAAGAAGCATCTTACCCAGATGAAAAAATATCGTTCATATTGTACGGGTAGTTTGTTAAGAGCAAGGTCAATGTTATGCCTGCAATCGTGAACAATTACCACGATAAACTTCAAATTATTTAAGAGGTCAATGTTAAATGTTAACAATTTTAATCATAACGGTGCTTACCTCAACTTCGATGACCATATTCCAACAACAAAATTCTCTAAACAAAATTGCATAAATTCTTCTACACCTGGCCTCAGTATAACATCTACAACATGAAAAGAAATTAAACATAATTTTGTTCTTTATAGCCGTAAACAAATTTGCAGACATTTAATTACCTCTGGGAGTTTGTTTTCTATAATATGCAAGGACTCCGTTGACATCAAAAATGACAAGTTTTTTGTTCTGTGTTACAGAAATCATATATCTGTTGGGGTCTTCACTGTCATCCTCATCTGAACTGCCTACCTCTTCATCATTCTCCTCTTCAGGCACCGTATTATCCTCTTCACGCACCACTGGATTGTCCACTTCTGTTATAAGCATGTCAATAGTCAAATAACCGAATGTCAATTGTAAATTGAAAGGGTTATTTTACCTATGGGTTTGTATTTGCTTTGAAGCCATTGATTACGGAAGTTGGAGAAGTCAGCACGAAGTGAGGAAATATCTGCTCGCATTTGGCCGATTTAGTCATTAATCTCGCCAAAACGAGAATCCATATACTCGCGGAAATGAACCATGTAAGCCATCACTGACTTCATGGTAATCACCCCTTCGATCTCATCTTCTTGCATCCGCTCGTGGTGTTCTGCTTCAACGTTCTCCACTTGGTAGTTGCCTTGTTCCGCTCCAATTACACATTTGTTTATCCAACCGACGTTTTCAATAAAATCGTATCCCACTTTTGTCAAGGTAATCATGTCGATCTTCCAAGATAGTCGAAGAGGGTAGTCAAGATTGAATTGCACTCCTTCCTTCCTCAATATATGGCAAATTATGCATCCATATGGTAGTGAGGTTGTAATGGAAGCACCCTTCTTCACTATATGTAGAATTGTCTCATATATCAGTTTTGCTATGTTTGGAGCGGTTCTTGATTCATATTTAGACAACCACCAGTAATCAGTATCTCAAATTTGTGAAAATTTCCCACCGGACGGCCAAAGAAACCAACTGACAAGAAAGTGGAACAATCTGCCCTCCGCACCAAGGTTAATGGGACTATTCCGATCCACACGTTTCATGGTAGGATTTAAAACATGTTCATCGGAATCTCCTACATTCTTCACTCATATACCAACAGCAATAGATGACGCATCTATATATATGTCCTTACCCATGACATGAGTCGTAAATCCTAATATTTTTCCCGTACTAGGCTGAAGGTCTAATTTTGCATTACTGTAGAAAACTCTAACAAGATTGGGGTAATATTTTGGTTCTACACCAAGCAGTTCAAGCCAGCCCCAATCTGTAAATGTATCTTTAAACCCAAATTTGTTTTTCTCATTGAAGAAGAAGTCCAAGTCAATAACACGTTCTGGACGAATCTTCCTTGTTTTGAAATTGCTATCATATGTCAGTTTCTCATCGGTGCTTCTAAAGTTTTGCGATTCAAAAGACAAGTTTTCTTCAGAAGAACTTGAACTTACTTGACCAGCAGACCTTGATTTCGAAGATGACTTTATCTTGGAAGCAGAACCTCTCTTCCGTTTGAGTGCCCCTTTTTTGGGTGCCATTACAACTGTTATATGCAGAAGAGGAACGGTTACTCCAAAATCGTGCAAAACCCTAACCCTAAAGTACGCAAAATCAGTCACTTTTACTAACCTGTAAATATGATCATAGTAATCGTCCTCGTCGGTGTTGATTTTACCCAGGTTGAACGATGCAATTTCTCTGAACGGTGGTAATCGTCGTTGGAGTTGAAGAGATCTCTGCAATAGTATCGATAAAATTACGAAATGGAGGATTGATTTAAGTTTAGTGCTGGTTTAAATAGAAATCCCGCCTAAATTTCCGATTTAATCGGTACCGAAAACATTGACATGTGTTCCCATGTGTTCCGGGTACATTGATTTTCTCAGTAATGAAAACGGTAAAGACGCAACCGGAATCATTGATTTTGATTATTTGTATCGATACTTATAATCATAGCATCCAAAAGGATCGAAACTTTCATTATAGTAAGCTATCTTCTGTTTCAAAAAGTATCGATAATTTAATAATGAAGGAAAAAAAGTATCGATTTTGTCGGGGATTGTTATTCTAAGGATACATATATTTTGTATAAAAGTATCGATATTTGTACTCATAGCGGCAGAAAAAGTATCGACATTTTAATTCCAGTAAGCTACGGCAGTCCGTCTGTGTCAAAAGGTATCGATAATTTGATAATGAAGGAAACAAAGTATCGATTTTGTCGGGGATTGTTACTCTAAGGATACATATATTTCGTATACAAGTTTCGATATTTTTACTCATAGCGGCAGAAAAAGTATCGACACTTTAATTCCAGTAAGCTATGGCAGTCCGTCTGTGTCAAAAGGTATCGATAATTTAATAATGAAGGAAAAAAAGTATCGATTTTGTCGGGGATTGTTACTCTAAGGATACATATATTTCGTATACAAGTTTCGATATTTTTACAAGAGTATCGACAATTGCATCATAAAGGAAAATAAGTATTGATTTCTTCGAGATTTTTTATACGGAATTTCTCTACACTTTTTCAAGAAGCTAATATGTTAACATAATTTACAACAAACTAACTATGATATCATCATTTACATAGTGGGAAAAATTATGGTAACATAATTATGTTTTCATACGTTCCAGGCAAGCAGTTGTGAACTCCGCTCTCCTTCTATTACAATTGTGATTTACGAGATCGTTTAAAACTCTCGGACGATCAAAATCCCCAACAACCTACATTCAAATTAGGAGTCAATGTCAGTGCCAAATTTTTTTAAAAATAAAGTCCTTTTCGGACCACTTACCAAATCATCCGGTGACCTCCCTTCAGAAATAGCTTCCATCCACATGACCACATACATTCCGCAATCATGTTTGTTATAATGACGCAAAATGTCAAATAGTAGATAAGCACAATGAATTTTTTGACTTATTAAATACTCAAATTTCATACCCGTTCGTTTGCACCTTCGTCTTACGGACCATGAATTTTAAATCCCTCGGTGGTACCTTAATCTTCCCAAATTGGGCACAAAACGCCTCGTCCTCACTAAATTTATGTAAACATTCCAACTGCGTCAAAAAAAAATAAAATTAGATTACGAAGAATTTATGCATTATAAATTACAAAATGTATCGACACATACTGTTTTCTTGGTTTGCTCCACTCTAGTCTTGTGCCGGGGAGATCTATGTAGACTATCAAGAAACGATGCTACACGATCAACCATATCCAACACCAAGAGACATCAATGATTATTCGAATCGTTTATTGGCATGAAGATCTACAACAATTGTCACACAGGATATTAGAACATTTATTGTTATTATTTAAATACTTAACAACATGTACGCAAAAATATCTTACCATGTCACAATCGGTGAATTTATTATGGTCCATCAATGTTCTAGAATAGAAGCTTATAAGATTCGGTGCATTTTGACCGTCCATTATCAACCCGGTCTGCATTTTAAAAAACAATCTCCATTAATTGACCAGCCATGAACAAATTGGACACGAAAATGTGTAAAAATGTAACTTACCACAAATTCGGATGGTAGAAAGCAAATCTTCCGCTTCGCTGAACTTTTCCTCATCGAATCGTAACCCAACAACCAGTCTTTCAAATTAATAATCGGACTTATTAGCCATTCCCCGGGTTTTAAGAAGCCAAGGTCGCCTACTGTACCGTGTTCGAGCCTGTAATCTAGGATAACATCTCTATAGAAGCAATTTTTTGTATTAATTTTTTCCCACATTTATTTAAATATCACTCGCAAAGCAATATATATAACTTACGATGGTTCTAACAATCCACTATTCCATATATAATCACACATCGCAGCCTCCATGTCATCAATTCCACTTGGTATTTTGACCTTTGTAACCTACGATATATCAATAGATATTAGCCACAACACAATAATCAAAATGGATGTCATTTGTATTATTCATTTTACCTTTTTAGTCTTCTTCTTCTTTGGTGCAGGACACCCTGAATCGAGCTCTACATGTATTGCATGATCCGGTGTCCTCTTATCTTCATGGTGGACCTCTCTTATATTTTCCTCCACCCTCTTACTCAATTCTTCTACATTTTCTTCATCATTTTTTATAAGTTCATCATATTTTGCCTCAACATAACTCCTCTTTTTGTTTATTTCAGGACTTAAATGTATCCCCTCATCCAATTTTTTTCCACCGTTTCAATCACCCCTTTAACTCACCCCTCAATTCCACCACTTCTTTAACAACACCATTAAACTTTTCCCCTACTTCCCCCTTTAAGCTCTCAATAGCCTGTTCGATTCTGGATTGTCTTTGCAAACAATCAGAAACAATTTTTTTAACCTCCGCCAACTCAGCAATCAATATGTCAATTTTACTTCCCCCTTCATTCACTTTCACCTTATATTCTACCTTCTCCTCTTCCTCCTCTTCCTCCTCGCCAACCTTCACAAATAAACTACATTATTAGAGCATCTTTCTTTTTTAAGTCTTTAGTAATTTATAAATACTGAAATTACCCTTACCTTCTTTTTCGGTAATTCCAACTTTAACTTTGTCATAACTCGAACAACTTCTTTCTTGCCCCAGGCAGTGATGCGTGCCACTCCGGTTTTTCGGAATGTCGGCACTCAAGAAGAATCTGACCAAAAATTATACAATGCAACCTGCATTTTCTATAAACTTTATCATTTTCTATAATAACTACTTACAAAGTTTTCTAAACCAATACCAATATTCAACTCGTTTACCTCTAAGACAGCTATGCATCCTTTGAGGTATGAGGGGTTTTTGGACCTTTGAAAAGTCTTGATTGCATCAATTAATTTGTCATACACATATGACGCCCAATTTAATTCACCTCTAAACCCGGAGTCGCACATTAACTTCTTACTATCCTTGCTCGGGGATAAATCACACGTTGGACAAAGGAATACTCCGACAATGTACAATAGTACCCGAGCCTTCAGATCATCCCCTTCATACTTGTCGCTTTTTATTTCGTCCTCAAGTGTAGCAAATGACACATTAGACGTTAGGCCATACTTCTGCACAAGTAATTTCCAATCCTCCCTCTTTATAACTTCATCCACACTCTGGCCTTTATTTTGTAGCCCCAATACGGTTTCAACAATTCGGACACTAAAATGAAATGAATATTCTCCGTATCGCACATCACACTTCTGCAAATCAAAATTTCCCATCAACAACCGACACAATTCCCTCCGAATTGGTCGGTCCTGAATCCCAATAAGATATACAAACCCCATTTCTTCCAACAGATTTGCTTTATCATTCGCTTTCAACTCCTCTACTATGTGGTGCACTCGTTTTATGCTACACCTAGTCGACACTTCCTATGTAAATAATATACATATAATGTCAGAGTTTTTATATATCATTTATCAAAATATTTACAACTATAATGAATATCTTCTTCTTCTTCTTCTTGGCCTCATAGTTTTCTCTAGCATTTATGGACAACATGTTGAATGGTTGCTTCTCAGTTTCACTCATCGTGTTTCATTTATTCACCACCACGTCTCTCACCTGCAAATTATGCATAAACCATAAACAATCAAAATATTCAACCTCCAATATATTCAATATAATTTCAATTTACATACCGAACCGACAGTGTAAGTCCCACAATCCCTCATCCTCTGACATTCTTCAATACTGTCATGATAGGAAAGTTTAAATGTTCTTAAATACTTTCATCCAATTACAATTTACAGATTAATTATTTCACAATTTCTACTTACTAGAAGTACAGAAATCCACCCTTTGATTTCTTCGGATTTTCCTTCCTATCTACTCTCTCCGCCTCCATTTGAATCATTTCAGTCTCATCTTGAACAACATCTTCATGATCCTTAGAACCCATCTCGCTTCAGTTTTCTGACAAAAGTATCGATATATAATTTCTACCGACATTATTAATTTTTACCGATAAGTTCTCAGAACAAAGTACCGATATTTTTTCCTAAATATAATTACACAATTTCGACCTATATCGATCCGAATTCCGATTTTACTTCAACATCACTAAACCCAAAACATTATCCCCAACTACCCAATACTACATTACCAAAAAACTAGGGTTTCAAAAACATACCTTTTACTTCAAAGTCCCCAAACCCAAAACATTTACTTTCGATTCTGATACAACACGACTCCAAGAACGCCTACCTTGTATTTCGCAGCAACCAAACTCTGATCGATTTCAAATACTCTCCTCTCTTAGGTTTTCTGTAAATGCAAGCAATACTTTTAACCGGTTATATCATTATGATATATATAATCGATACAATTCCCCAAAGTTTCGATACGTTTTTGAATTGTGTCGATTCTTTCGACACCAAACAATAAATCCGGTAAAGATTTACCGGTTACATTATATGAATTAATAATGTAATCGGTTATGTTTTCATATTTTCTATTGTACCGATTCTTTTGCACACGTTCTTAAAAAACGTATCGAAACCAAACAATATATCCGGTAAGATTTACCAGTTAGATTATATGAATTAATAATGTAACCGGTTATGTATAATTTTTTTTATTATACCGATTCTTTTGCGCACGCTCTTAAAAAAATATCGATATTTTCGACATTTTTTTCCAACCGCGGTTACATTGGTGTTCAAAAAGTATCGATAATGATTTAAAAAGTATGATACTTTCGAAATAAACAACAAATTAGGCGCTACCGAATATATTGAAATTCGGATCAACAAAACCGGTAATTTTACCGGTTTTGTTATAGTCCAAATGTCCGAGTCCCCATCAGCTCCAAATTAACAACAAATTCGGCGCTACCGAATATATTGATATTCGGATCAACATAATCGGTAACTTTTACCGGAAACATTATCTTTAACCGGTCACCTTTCTAGCCGGTTACGCCGTATATTAGCCGCATATTAGGCGTCGTACCGCAGAACCTCCCATCTTATTAGCTTACTTAATGTGTTTGTATAATAAACTGGATCCAAAAGTACATCTCTAGTTGTTTTCACATATAGTTAGTAATAGCTCCCTTTATAATCTCTTGGTTTTCACAATTAAAAAAATATCTTTAGGATTTAGTTGTTAATACTAGTTTTGGCACTTCAATGGGTTTTGTAATTGCAGACATCAAAGATTGAATTTGGTTTTATATCAACGAAAATAAGCATTTTTAATTCAACCTGGAAAATTTGGAACAAATATAGTAATTGGTAGAAGTTAGTCAAAATGTAATCAACTATATAATTTTGCATTAGCAGATAATGGCGTTTGTTACTGTGAATCAAACAAGGATTAATATCCTATACACTGGCGGTGGAAAGTTTTTATTTCCACAAGCGCCTCAATTATAGGGTTTAGGGTTAGTGTTTAGGGTTTAGAGTTTAGGTGTTTTAGCGTAAATGTTTAGAATTTAGGGTTCATGTTTAGAATTTAAGATTTAGGGTTAAAATTTAGGGTTTAGGGTTAGGGTTTAGTTTTAGGGTTTAGTTTTAGGGTAATATGGGTGAGGATTTAGGTTTTAACCTATAAACCCTAAATTTTAACCCTAAACCCAAAATTTTATCAACAATCCCTAAATTCAAAACTACTACACTTATACCCCTAAATTTTAAACCTTAAACGAAGTCCCTAACCCCTAAAACTAAGGCGTTTGTGTAAAAAAGTTTCCACAAGCGCTTGTGTATAGAACAATTACCCATCAAACAATGGCATTCTTTATAGTTCTTCTTCCGTGGGACGCCAAAATGTCTTGCGAACACAAAGCAATCCCTCGTTGTCCTTGGAATAAATCATTAGGATCTCCCATTGTAGTGATTTAGCCATGCTCTCCACCTCGCTTATTGTTTTGCTATTATCTCGTACGATCAGCTTTCCTTCTGGCCTCAGAATTCGATCAACTTCTGCAATTACCGTAACCAACTTGCACCTGTAGCCGGTGAAACATCATATCAGGGAGGTAGTCTTGGTTGAGAATGAAATCTGCAAGAAATATAGCAGGGAAGACAGCAAACCTCTTTTTGATGCTAGAGAAGAGATGATCAGCATGAAGAACATCATACGTTCTGGGGTATGTATTAAATGACTCGCACCAATCGTGATATATTCCGAACAAGCCACGTTCGTATATCATTGGAAGGGTATCAGGAGAGTCTATTGGAACTACATTCATAACCCAGACTTTCAAGTCTTTCAGGGCTGCAGCAAACCTGAACACAGAAACACAAATGCATGAGAAGATTAAACCGAGAGAACGACAACATAAGTTCACAAATTAAGCTAAGCTTTATATTTCACTTAGGGTAATTTTGGTCTTGAAAGGAAGGGTCGAACAAATTATGCCATAACTAGCGAGAGGTCAAATGAAATACCCTCCATAAACGGCTTTCATATCCATAACATTTCTCGCAGAAGACCAGTTGATTCCCATCCCCTTCAAATATAACTGTGAGACTACTGCTTTCCAGTGATTGTAGTCTGCAGTGAAATCCTCCTGAGCAGCTTTACCGTAAACGCCAACCTGAGTATTCAACCAATATGGTGGTTGCTCTAACCGTACCGGCCATTGTGCAGGCCACAGGGATCCACGCTTCGTTGAATCTACTGGCACTTTGTGCATGCAGGCCTGAAGGGGTACATCCCTGATGATATAAACCAAACAAATATCATCCAATTAAAGTATGGCAAAACGTTATTTGTCAAAAACGTAGGAAATACATTTCTTGAAGAAATATGTCCTTTAATCTAGTAAATAATTTTGGAGCAAATGTAAACACTCTAACTCACTTGTATAAAAATGCATTAGGACACAGTTAATAAGAGGAGATAATATTTAAAATCAGTTTCCAATTGATTTTAAACTTTATTTCCTAGATTATTTAGGCATAATATGCCCTTATAACAGAATCACACAGATAACTTTCGACCAAGGGAAAATATATTACCAGGCTGCATTGGGGTCATCAGATTCTTCACAAAGTGGAGGTGCATTTCTAGATCTTTTCTTGTAGCAATCATTGGATGTTGGCTTTTGATATATTGCAGCTCCAATATTGTTCAATTTGTCCTTTTTAACGACCACCAGATCCCAGCACATTGACTTTGTTAGCCGAGACATTTCTGCCATCAGTAACCACAGCACACAAATATTGAAGGGCACATAAAGGCTAAACAAAAATATTGCTCCTTGGAGACATGACTAGATTATGAACTATTTTACCTTTCCAAATGCCAACATCTTCAGGGCCCTTCCTATAAACTGGTGTAGCTGACCAAACAAAGTAACCACCGGGTCTCAGGACACGGTTGAGTTCTAACAGAAGTTTGCCACCTGAAATAGGCCTCAAAATGTCTCTGGATTAGACAATGGCATAACAGTATTACTAAATGGTGATAAATATAAGAGAAATGAAATCCCACCTTCAACATGCCAGGGTACCCTGCAACGTGCACAGTGAACAAGATCGAAGACTGAACTAGGAAAAGGTAACCTTTTGGTGCCCATCACATTTAATATGGCAGGAATTCCCCGTTCAAGTGCAAACTGCACTTGGGCTTCATGCTCATCCTTAGGTGCAAATGACATTGCAAGAACATCTCTTTCGAAAAGATAGCCTCCAAAGCTAGCCACCCCACAGCCAACATCAAGTATCACACGGGTCCTTTTCCCCCATGCAATTTCAGGAACAGACTGCATCATTGAAGCAAATATGCATTCAAATTTACATAGACAAAATAATTCAAGCAAAAAAATAAAAGCCATACGAACTGATCATAATGATGTTAGCTTATCCGACAAAAATATTACATGATTGGAGCAAAATGAAAGTTAAGGAATACATGTATAAAAAGGAGCAGAAACAACATTAACAAATACCATCACCATTAGAAGTTTTTGAAGAAAAACAATGATGCCAATATTTTGAAATAGCTTCAAGTTCTTTGAGATGGCTCAGGATACACAATTGGAAATAGCATGAGACCTTAAACCAGATGGATTTCTGCTTCATGAGATGAAATGACGTATCAAAGAGAAAGAAACTTGCTTACTAGAAAGAGTTAAGTTTGTGCTCAAGTACATCTTTATATGATTGTATCAAGTAGACATGTACAGACAGTGGGAGACAACTTATTAATTATATGCACTTGGATAGCTTGTATGGTTAACCTGAATGTGGTCATTTATGTGGCTTTTCTAAACACAATAATTATACTGATGCTAAAGATGAAAAGGAAAATCTTAAAATTATTTTTTCTAATAATGTTCTGCTTTTTTCCTTTGAAAGTATAATAAAAGTAGCTTGTAATCACATATCATCAAACACCAATGCAAAATAAAATGAAGATTGTATCCAGACACACTATGTTAGTAGACATTATATATAATGAAAAAGGACTTACATCTTGAATAAAATCAATGTAATGAAGAGCACCATTCACAAACTGAGTTCCACCCCCAGGAAACGTAAGGTATTCGCCAGTTACTTTAACCCAATTTTGATGCCCCTTAACCTTGGCAAGCTTGGTATGGGGGACATTGTAGTACCATATCTGCATCAAGCATCAAAAGAAATTTCATCCAAAGTAAATGCACAAAACGAAAGCACTTGTTCATGAAGCAGATGGATGCGTACTTTATCTCTACTTTTAGGCCACTTTATTGAACACTTATACCCTTCAGGCAGAGGGACAAGACATGTAGGAGCTTCATCAGGACAGTGCCTCTCGCGATGTTCATAGTGATTTGTGCTTGGTAGCTTTCTGATAACTTTCCAATTGTCTAGGCAAGGTATGTAGTCTGGCCCAGCAGTTGACTTGCAAATTTTCCATTGGTGGTCATTATATTCACTGGACATAAAAGATTGTTGTGATTTCTTCTCATTTTGGGATTCTACTGCTTGAGTTGACCAAGCTCCATTTTGAGTAGTAGACTCTGTCAAAATTTCTGATTGAGTGCCAGCAGGGAGAATCTCGTTTGAAGCTTGATTGTTGTTTTCCACACTGTTATCAACAGCACTTTGTTCCAATTGCTCGTCTTGATTTTCGTCATTCTTCCTCTCGGTCAAAATAGCCTCTTTGCTGACATGTTTCATTTTATCTGCAGCTTCATCTAACTCATAGTTCTTCCCACTCTCGGCAGACTCAGATCCGTTTTCACCAGAGCTCTCCTCTGAATATGCGTGCAATGTTTTTTTCATTTCACCACCTTCATTCTCTGCTACTCTAGTATCTACATTCGATTCTCCATCTCTTGAATTAGTTTCCCCATCTTTTCCATTTCCATTCGCATCATCTTCATCCATTTTGTGTGCACTTTCTGACTCAATTTTCTCATCAGAACTCTCATTTGCATGATTTTCTTCCTGGTTTTTCTCAGCTGAATTCTGAGACTCCTTTTCCTCATTATCACTCCCAACAACTAAGTTCTCCGCAGAATTATCCTCATCAGTGATCCCGGGATCTTTACTAGGCAGACCACCACCATCTTCTCTTGTTTCAGCCCCAAATAGATCACCTGAGGTATCATCAAATTGCTTAGAATCACCTTTTGGCACTGTTTGTTTCACCTCGTTTCTGGTCTCCAAAGTTAAAATTTCTGAATTCTTAACTGGAACAATTGATGAAGACACGAACATCCAAATACCAACTAAACAAAAAACAACCAAAACGACTATAGTAGCTATCGAACAGTAACGCGATGACTTCCTCCCATCAACTCTGGAATACTTCCCAGTAGCCATGTTTCTTTTCAAAGGGTTTTCTTGTTATATACAGCTGGGAGAGCAATAACTAGGCATTAGTATCACAAACTCCATACAATTGTATTACAACTTTAAATATCGGATGAACTTTGTTGCCCTCGAAGATCTAGACAGCTAAATCGATAAACAATTGAATCCAAGTGTAGCTTGAAAATATACTGAAACAAGCAAAGGGTAACTGAAATACTTGTATCTATGCATGGAATTTTTCCATAAGGGAATCAATAGCTAAAAATATTAAAGCCAAAACCTCCTGCAGTAGTGAACATTAAATGTTTCTAGTACAGAGAGTTAAACCCTAGAGTAAACAAAAGCTACTCTTACCAATAAACATCATAGGTAACAACAAATCAGACTAATACAGCATTTGCATTTATCTAATGTGATTTTCAATCTTTCTTTACTTACGATGAAAACCCAGTTCTCAAAAGTTCAACTTACAGAAACCCTGATAAAAACAGGAACAGGAACTTAAAAACTCCATTGGAAGCACTTCAATTACATACAAAAACCCATAACCAAGACAAACCCTCAACTGATAATGAAGAATTTAGTATCACAACGAAAAGATATCTAACTTGAAAACATGAACAACAAAGGAGAAGGGGGGAAGCAATATGTTGAAATAAGACTGTACCTTTCGGTGGAGGGTCGTTGAAGACTTGGTGTAGGGATCAGGGTTTGGAGAGATTTAGGCTGTTTTTCCCATTTGATTACTCTAGTGATTAAAATGGAGTCGCAGAAGCTGATGCTGACTTCGTTTTTTGTTATGCAGGCGGAGGAGTTCCAACGGCAGATGGTCAGTGTTTTACGGGTGGCTGGATTCTTACTTCACTAAGGAAACTGTAACATTTGGAAACATTATAGAATTACAGATTTTCTACTAGAAATTAGTAATTACCTTGAATACCGACTACTAATTTGCTATGCATAAAATTTTATATTAAATGATTATATTTTTCTTAGCATAAAGTGTTATCAAATCACGCTCACTATCTGATCAAATAAACTACTTATATCAATATCATGTGTTGGTTTGGTTGGTTTTCAATTCTCACTTCTCAATAATGTAAAATGAAATAATCATAATTAAATTAAAACTTTATATTCGGTTGAATTGGTATTTTTGCGTTGGAAGTGATAGGAATCTATAGATATATATATTTTTAAAGAAAATTCTACAACATTCTACCAGCACTACTAACAACGAAATCATCTAAATTAATTAAAATTTATTTTTTTATTTTTATTTTTATTTTAAATAATTAAATTAAAATAAAATTATAAAATTTTAATTTTTGTTCATTTGAAATTTAAGTCATTGTCGTTGCTGTCCTGTCGCCGCCACCCTGCCTCCGTTGAATTCTAGTGAATGATAGGGTATACAATGAATCCCTAAGAAAGAGGCTGGTTCTTCTTTGCAATGAATTCCAGTGAATGATCGGGTATAAAATGAATCCCTAACATAATTTATATGAGGGAGCGGCGAGGGATTTATATGGGTATACAATGAATTCCAGTAAAAGACAGTAAATTGGATTTTGGAGTACAAGTAAAAAGACAAATAAGAACTGTTTCTTTTTTACAAATAAAAAAGTGGTTCACTGTAAATGGGGCAAATGATGTACATTAGTGGGTAACGGCGGCCATGCAGGGGGCGGCGAGCATGTGGCCGGTGAAAAGAGTTGGTGGCGGTTGCGGCTTGAATTTTAAGGCCCTGTTTGACAATTAGCGAATAACGGATTACATTAGCTGATAGCTGATTGCATTAGCTGATTTGACTAGCGGATTGTATTAGCTGATTGTATAAAAGTGTTTGGTAAAATTATCTGATAGATGATAGTTGTTAGATTATTTAAACAAGTAAAATGACATATAAGGACATGATTATATTAATACTTGTTTGAATAATTTATTAGTTATCAATATTTTGTATCTAATTAATATTAATTAGATCTATAAAATTATTTTTAATATAAATTTTCTAAACATATTCGAATAATTTATATATTAATTTATTATTTATATAATTATTTTAATATAATTTAATTAATAAATAAATTTAAATATACATATAAATATGTGATAATAAAAAGAAAAAAGTAAATAGGATTAGCATATAAATAGGGTGAGAAAATATTTAATTTAGGTTATTTTGAGATTTTTGGTAACTGGTAAGGGTAAAAGAGTATTTACAACTCTAATATCAAACATCTAATCTCAAAAAGCTCATATTATGAGCTTTTTCAAAATTAGTGGTTTCACCCCAATCCGCTCTTTCAATCCGTTGTTCACCAAACAACAATATTAGCGGATTTGACTGGTCAAAGCCTCAAACCTCTCTTTACCAAACAGGACTTAAATGAACAAAAATTATGTCGTCTCGTCAAGGAGTTTCACTTGTTGTAAAACGCCTTGTTTCATAGATCTCTTATGATATTACGAGCTTGTCTTTTAAGTTCTTTCAGTCTACGCTAAGGGGGGCTTCTGTCAGTCAGTCAGTCTAAGCTAAGCATCTGTCAGTCAGTCAGTCTAAGCAGGGGCTTCTGTTAGAGGTTTTATAATTTAGGGATATTTTAATTAAAAATAAAATATATATATATATTAATTTACCTTTTAATTTTTAAATAATTTCTAATTATACGATGAGTCTTTTAAATTTTTAATTTTTATAAATTAAATTAATGGTACTCGTCGTTAGTAATGATCGTCGAGCATCACAGACTCATCCATTTTTTTATTAAATAGAGAAGTATTATATTCTTAACTTATACATGATTGAAAAACCAATTAATTAGTGAATCTCTATATATATGAATTATTTTATTGATATTATTATTATTATTTAATGAATATATATATATATCAATATAGAATATAGTTTGAATTTTATAGATAAATCATTGCTTTTATTCCAAATATTTTAAAAAATATTAAATTTGTCACGATAAATATCGAATATGGTAAAAAGAAAGTGAATGATAAAATAAAAGGTAAACTACATAAATGGCCACCATGCTATTGGAAAAGTCGCGATCTGACCACCTTACTTTTTTTTGAAGCAATTAAATCATCATACTATTAAATTGGGTGCAATGTGACCACCAGCCGTTAGAGGTTAATGGTAGGGTGACGTGGCAGTTAAAAATTAAAGATATAATTACATATTTGATCCTTACTATTTACACATTCTTTCAATTTAGTCCTAATTTTAAACTACTATTTACACATTCTTTCAGATATAAATAATTAAATTCCCAACATGTGTCACCACCTGTTTAGAGGAGAAAAACAAAATCCCAAAACTTGATCTTGGTGGGAATCAAACATGGGTTAAACAAGGCTAAAAGCATAACTTTAACCACTACACCAAGCACATGTTTGTGCTATAAATCACCAATTGTATTATATGTCTTATTATTTGTTACCATTCAAACACATCTTCTTCCTCATCACTTTTGTCCTGCTTCAGTCTTCCCATTTCAAGTCTCCTGCACTCTCCAATTTCAAGTCTCTGCAAGGATTGAAGACGAGTTGGCAACATTCCCAACAATTGAGGACATTCTCTAATCGAAAGCTCACAAAGGCTTGAAAACTTGGAAACTTGCTCATCAACTTCACAAGCATATCAATCCTCCTATTTTGGTAGACTCTTAAAATACAAAGTCTGTAAAGATGCAAATGCATTTGAATGATCTTCTTCGAAGAACTCAGCATCAATCTTGTGCATCTCATCCAAACCACCTATGGAAAGATGTTTTAACAATGACAACCTTCCAATCGGGAGTAGTGATTTGCAGTTTTTACAACCGAGTAGTTTCAAAGATGACAAGTTCCTCAAAGAAGATTCTGCTATCCAAGTGGAGAATTTGCACCACCATAATTCTCAATAACAAGTTGCTCAAGCTTTGATCCCCGATTTCTCATTCAACCTAACTTCCCTTGCATCTTGACCGTTAACATTCTCTAACCTCGAAAGACAAAAATCACCTCTGAGATTTGACAAATTCTTCAATTCTCTGAGATTTGTGCTATAAATCAACGATGATATAATATGATATTATGATATTCTATTGATGAAGAAGAGAAAACATGGGAAGACTGAAGCAGGACAAAAGTGATGAGGAAGAAGATGAGTTTGAATGGTAACAAACAATAAGACATATAATACAAATGGTGATTTATAGCACAAACATGTGCTTGGTGCTTATAGCCCTGTTTCACCCAGGTTCGATTCCCACCAAGGCCAAGTTTTGGGGATTCTATTTTTCTCCTCTAAATAGGTGGTGACACGTGTCACCACCTGATTGTAGGAGGAAAATAATTTATTAATCCAGCTTCCTTGAGCAAATCTGTTGAGTGGATCGAAAGATCGATATGAACCAAGAGGGGGTGAATTGGATTTTTAAAGTTTGTGTGGTGGAAATTGCAAATTAAAAAGATTGTCAAGGAATTTTAGAGTGGTTCAAGTTCGAAATGAACTCTACATCCACTACCTTAGCTTGACTAAGGATTTGCAACAATTCCACTAATTGCTCTTCCCCTTTTCTAGGCTAAGGAGGCAACCCTTACAATTTTCGGTTAAATTTTCTACCCAAAATTTAACCCAATCCTCACACAAAGGTAACAAAGAATTTGATGGCTAATATAGTATCTCTCAATACAAATTGTAGCCCAATTACAAGAACTCAACCCAATTGAAAAAGATAAGAATGAAAATTACAATTGGGGTTTCTAGACAATATGGGATTTTAGCACAAATGCTTGGATTTGATGTATGTATATTTGCTTTTGGATCAATAGTTGTTGCTGGAGATTTTAGAGGTCCCTTTTATACCTTCTCATTGATTTCTAGCCGTTGTGGTTGTTGCACTCATCAATAGAGCTGTTGGGGATGTTATCTCACCTCCATAAATGCAGTCTGCAACAACCCGTTTCGGAACGCGGGGTAACTGTTTCGAAACGGACTAAAATAGAAAGAGCTGTTGGGGTGCATTTAAGAGCCTGTTTCGAAACGTGTTGAAGTCGTTTCGAAACACTTTTGCCACTAGAAAGGGTCATTTCGAACCAGCCTAAGCCCGTTTCGAAACACCCTAACAGATTCTAAAAAATCAGTTAAAAACTTTACAACGGTCATATTTTCAAATCAGAATGAAGAACCGTTTCGAAACACATGGACTCGTTTCGAAACAGTTTTGTACTGTCAAGGGTCGTTTCGAAACTGATTGAGCCCGTTTCGAAACACCCTATTGATCTTTGAAAATTCAGTTAAAAAATATTACAATCGTTATAGTTTTCAAATCAAAAATGAAGAACCGTTTCGAAATGCATGAAGACGCTTCGATACGGGTTCAAGTGTTCTAAAGCCGTTTTGATACGCGTTTCGGAACAGGGGTTGGCAGTGATGAAATCGTTTCGAAACTCCTTAGGCCGTTTCGAAACATGTACTTGAAAATCATTGTTTCGGCTTTAAACACTTAGAAAAATATTTAAAAACTTTGTTTTTAACTTTGGCATAATCTTAAAATCATATGGGGATGTTTGAGGACTTAAAAATTCGTTTTGACATTTTCAATTTGGTCCTTAGGTTTTTAGTTATATCAAAATTAAATATTGGTTTCACAATCTCCCCATTTTTGATATAACAAAACCAAAGTTAGAATTTTTAAGAGTTTTGAAAATTTTGAACATATTCTAACTCCCCCTTAATTTAAGATAGGTTTTTAAAGTTTTAAAAATGTTTATCTTTGAAATTCAAGTTTTAAAACTTAAAAACACTTTGAACATTTAAAAACAAATTTTTGTTTTTGGCTCTTAAATTTCTTCTCCCCCTTTTTGTTAGATCAAAAAGAATAAATAAGACTCATAGAGAAGACAAAGGATTAGTACCAATAAGCATTAACCAATAAGCAACAATAATATAAATTCATAAAATTAAAATATCCAAAACATAAATCATCATTAAGTTCAAAATATAATCCCAAACAAAAGATCAAAAACATAGGTTCCTAAAACATAATGAAATATAAAGATGCAATCTTAAACCTAAAATGCATAAATAATATGATATGATATGAAAGTCTTAGGCCTCGTCACCACCATCATCATCATCGGAAGTCTCATCGTCGCTCTTGACTTGAGAATGGTGAAACTTCGTCCATTGGCCATAAAGAGTAGAGAAGGACAAATCCAAGTTTGAGTGGGAAGTCTCAAGAGATAGGAGGCGATCCTCAACATTTTGCAAGCGAGTGTCCATGACACCAAAACCCGAAGCAATGCGAGTATCCAAGGCATTGAACCGCTCGGTAATGAGAGCCGTAAGAGCTTCATTGTTTCCAACTTGAACTTGCGGTAGAGGTGCAACGGGAGGAAGAGGAGCTTCTCTATCAACACGTTCCCAAACATCATTCACATATCAAAACCCGGATTTGCGAAGAGAGGACTCACCAATCTTGCACTTGCGAGGTTCCGGAGAGTCGTACGTGCAATCGAGACCGATGTGGCTCAAGATCGTGCCATATGTGAATGATTTCAACTCATTGGTGTCAATAAGCTTAACATTATTGACCATCTTGGCAAAAATGATCTTAGCAACATTAGGGCGCTCACCTCTACGGAAACATTCAAGCCAAAAGTGATCAACTTGGCGGATATGAGAGTATTTACCTCCGGAAGGGCGAAGGAACCATGATACCATCAAGTGAAGAAAACGGTCGTGCGCATCCAAAGTAAGTTCCGGACCGGTGAAAGTGCCAAAGTGACGTTCATCCTCAATTCCTATATTCTTAAGGGAAAAGGTGGACTCCAAGAGAGCAATATTAACAGTAAACTTTTTCCCTAACATGAAAGATTCAATCCCTACAACCTTTGTCTTGGTTTCATCATGAATAAGACGAGCATTAGAGTAAAAGATGAGTACCATATGTTTGTAGCGAATATCCGGGATGCTAAACAAAGGAAGAAGATCCCATTCACTCAAACGTTGGAGGTAACGGAATAGGAATCGCTCGGAGTTGAGGAAATCAAGATCAATGACACGTTCACGACGAACTTTGAAATCCTTGAAAAATGTGAAACGAGCTCACATATCAGTAGTTCGAAGGGATTTCTGAAAGAGCAGAGCGAGATTCGGACGTATGCTCGAATCACCGGTTTGAACGGACTTACGCTTTTTGTTAGCTTGATCCGACATCCTAAAAACATTAAGCAAGCATGTTTTAAAATTAAGTGTATGCATCGATTTTTATATTCAATCCAATAATAAATCTCACTTAGGTTTTAAAAAATTTAAAACAAAGAAAAAATTAAAAAAAACAGTAAAAGAAAATACGATAGAAAAGATTTATATTCGAATCAAAAAAATTGAGATTTTGAAAATTTTTACAAGATATGGAAAACCCAAACATGAAAACATATAATTTATACAAAAATAAAATTTTCTAACCTAAGATTCGAACATAAATTGAAAGAAAAAGAAAAAGGGGGAAAATACCTTAGTTTGGGATTTTGGAAGAATGGAGAAAAATCCTTGCACAATGTTGATGAAACTTGCTTAGACTTGAGCTTTAGAGAAAAACCTCTCAAGATTTGGTGAAAAACAAAGAGGTTTATAGGGGTTTTATAGGGAGAAATTTGGTTTAAGGTTTTTAGGGTTTTGAAGAGTTTGAAGTTAAAGTGACTTTTAACATTTAAAGCCGTAAATAAAGTTGTCCGTGATACCGGTTCGAAACGGTCTGGACCGTTTCGAAACGAGAGCACTAGGGTTTGACCGTTTTGAGACCTTCAGCTGACCGTTTCGATACGGTGTTGACCGTATCGAAGCCCTGTTGACCCGTATCGAAACACGTTTCGATACACCCCTTGGCAGTAGCAAAAACGTTTCGAAACCCTTTGGAGGCATTTCGAAACGCCCTTCTCTCAGACATGAATTTAAGGTATCTGTATCGAAACAGGTTCACCCGTTTCGATACACCTGGGCCTGGAAGTGGAGATGAGGCTCTAAAAGTGCAGAAAAATGATTTTTTTTCTTAGGCCTAACATGCATAAATGACATGAATGAGCAGGCAAAACATATGCAAACATAAACATACTCCCCATAGCTATAAGCATGGATGAAATTAGGAGTCTAAACACATAAACATGGCATTTCACAAGATCAAGCAAATTTAAGCACAAAAGAGGTCCTAAAAGGTCAAGATAGGCTAGCTAGACCTAACTCTCTCCTAAGGGACCAAAAACGCTCTTTGTCTAAAGGTTTTGTAAATATGTCTGCTAATTGATTTAAGGTGTCTACATACTCTATAACCACATCTTCTTTAAGGACATGATCTCTAATGAAATGATGCCTTATTTCTATGTGTGTGGTTCTAGAGTGTTGGATGGGATTTTTTGTTAGACATATTGCACTAGTGTTGTCACATTTTAGGGGTATGGTTTCAACTTTAATTCCATAATCTAAGAGTTGTTGCTTCATCCAAAGGACTTGAGCACAACAACTCCCTAAGGATATGTACTCGGCTTCGGTGGTAGATAAGGCTACACTATTTTGTTTCTTAGAGAACCAAGATATGAGCATACTACCTAGGAATTGACAAGTTTCCGAAGTACTTTTCCTATCAATTTTGCAACCCCCATAATCCGCATCTGAATAAGCATGAAGGTTGAAGGTAGAGTCTCTAGGGTACCAAAGACCTAACAAGGAGTATCTCTAAGGTACCTAAAGATTCTCTTAACGGCTATAAGATGAGACTCTCTAGGACTAGCTTGAAACCTAGCACACAAGAAAACACTAAACAAGATATCTGGTCTACTTGCGGTAAGGTAAAGCAATGATTCAATCATAGAACGGTAAAGCTTAGAGTCAACACACTTACCTTCTTCATCTTTGTCAAGCTTTGTAGATGAGCTCATAGGTGTGGCTTGAGGCTTTGCATTCTCCAAGCCAAACTTCTTGAGCATATCATTTATGTACTTTGCTTGATTGATGAAGGTGTCATCCTTCTTTTGCTTGATTTGGAGTCCCAAAAAGAATGAGAGCTCCCCCATCATGCTCATCTCAAATTCACCTTGCATTAACTTAGCAAACTCTTGACAATGACATTCATTAGTAGAACCAAAAATAATATCATCAACATAAATTTGAACTACTAAGATGTCATTTTTAGACATTTTTATAAAAAGTGTAGTGTCCACCTTACCTTTTTCAAATCCCTTTTCAATTAAAAAGTTTGAAAGTCTTTCATACCAAGCTCTAGGAGCTTGTTTTAAACCATAAAGAGCTTTGGTGAGTTTGAAAACATGATTTGGAAATTTTGAGTCTTCAAAACCCAGTGGTTGTTCCACATACACTTCTTCATTTATAAAACCATTTAAAATGCGCTTTTAACATCCATTTGAAAAAGCTTGAAATTATGATAACATGCATATGCAAGCAACATCCTAATGGCTTCCATTCTAGCTACGGGTGCATAGGTTTCATCAAAATCTATTCCCTTCTCTTGAGTGTAACCTTGTACTACTAGTCTAGCTTTATTTCTTACAATGTTACCACTCTCATCTAGCTTGTTCCTAAAGACCCATTTAATTCCTATGGTAGATTGATTACTAGGCCTATCAACTAATGTCCAAAACGTTACTTCTCTCAAATTGATTTAACTCTTCTTGCATAGCCATAATCCAAAAGTCATCTTTCAATGCTTCATTAATATTCTTAGGCTCTATTCATGAGATAAATGCAACATGATTCATTAATCTAAGAGAAGATCGAGTGGTTACCCCCTTGGATGGATCACCCAAGATTTCACCATCTTTGACATAGTTCAACTCCCTTGGGTAGCTCACTTCCTTTTTCTCAAGAGCCAAGTCCTTCAAGGCTTCAAGAGGTGGATCTTGTGTGTCCTTTTCTTTTGTTGGAATCTCATCCTCCTTTGAAGTTTGTCCTCCATCAAAGGCATTTATGATTCCTACATCATCATCATCACAAGAATCCTTCCTAGGAAGGAGGTTATCATCGAATACAACATTAATAGATTCTTCCACTACTAAAGTTCTTTTGTTAAATACTCGATAAGCTTTAGAGGTTAAAGAGTAACCTATGAAAATAGCTTCATCACTTTTTGCATCAAATTTACCTAAGTTGTCTTTTTCATTATTTAAAACAAAACACTTGCAACCAAAAGGGTGAAAATAGCTAATGTTAGGCTTTTTAGATTTTAAAATCTCATAAGGTGTTTTCTTTAAAATTGGCCTAATCATTACTCGATTTACAATATAGCAAGCGGTGTTTGTGGCTTCCGCCCAAAAATATTTAGGTAAATTGTTTTCACAAAGCATAGTTCTAGCCATTTCTTGCAAAGTTCTATTTTTCTCTCAACTACCCCATTTTGTTGAGGAGTTCGAGGAGCCGAAAAATTGTGGCTAATACCATTTTCATTCAAAAAATCTTCAAACCCTAATTTTGAAACTCGGTTCCATGATCACTTCTAATATGTGAAATTTTAAGTTCAAGATCATTTTGGGTTAGTTTTGAAAATGTGATGAATTTTTCCAAAGCCTCATCTTTAGTACATAAAAATAGAACCCAAGTAAATCTAGAAAAATCATCAACAAGTACAAAAGCATAAGACTTACCACCCAAGCTCATAGTCCTAATTGGCCCAAATAAATCCATATGGATAAGTTGTAAACATCTACTAGTAGAAACATCATTAATGGATTTAAATGAAGACTTATGTTGTTTACCCTTAGAGCATGCATCACAAATTTTATCATTTGAAAATTTTATCTTGGGTAAACCTCTAACTAGATTAAGGGAGACTAGTTTTTCTAAAACACTTATGCTAGCGTGTCCTAGTTTCCTATGCCACAACCATGCATCATTTTCATTTTGTGCTACTAAGCATGCATGAGATGTATGAATGTCATCTAGATGCACCATGTATATGTTCCCTATGCGATGACCTATGAGCATAATATTATTAGATTTAATGTCTACAATTTTGCATCCATTTTTATCAAATAAAACATTAAATCCTTTATCACACAATTGACTTATGCTCAATAAGTTGTGTTTAAGACCGTCGACTTACAAGACATTTTCAATGAGAATAGTAGAGTGATTACCTATGGAGCCAATACCTTTAATGTGGCCTTTGGAGTTGTCACCAAATGTCACTACTCCTCCACTTTTTGGCTTTAGATCCATGAATCTACTCTTGTCTCCGGTCATATGCCTTAAGCATCCACTATCAAGGTACCATGAGTTTTGACTTTGTGCTTTGGCCTTGTAGCAATGCTCCCCCTACAAACAAAGATATTAAGCTTTTGTTTTTGGTACCCAAATCATTTTAGGTCCATGAGTGTTAGCTCCCAAAACCTTGGTTCCCTTAGGAATCCAAGATGACATAGCAATAATGTTATTAGATTTTATAAGATCCTTAGGAGCTCATACACTTCTAATTCTTTTAGCTCTACTATGTCTAGGATAGTTACCTTGTTTGTAGTAGTTAGTCTTTTTCTTAGGTTGGTGTGTTCTTGAGGATTCACCTATTTCATGCTTGACACTACCAATATTTTTAAAAGACTTTTTGAGCTCATTTAGCTCATCCAACACCTTTTGGTGTTCACTATTACATTGAGACAAAAGATTATTAAGGTCAACATTTTCATCTTGAAAGAATTTTAGTTCATCTTTTAACCCTAATATCTTTTTCTCAAATTTTGAATTAGCTTGAGTGAGTGAGTCATTTTTCTCATTTAGTTCCAAAATAATCTTCTTGTTCCTAATGACCGACTCTTTATATTTCTCAACTAATTCATCATAGACCTCTTGTAACTTATCATATGCATCATTCAATCCATCATATGTAAAATCTAAAGTTGATGAGTTAGAGGTTACCATGGAGGAATCTTCCTCAAGTGTCATGAGGCAAATGTTAGCCACTTCTTGTTTGTCATCCTCCGATGACTCCTCATCACTCCAAGTAGCAAGCTTGGCTTTGAGCTTCTTCTTCTTCTCAAAGCCCTTCTTCTTGAGTTGAGGGCACTCCGAACGTATGTGGTCGGGTTGTTTGCACTCAAAGCAAATGATTTGATCTCTTGCTTATTCTTTGTTCTTGCTTTTGAAGTCCATCTTTCTTTGGATTTTTCTTCCCCGGTTGGAACTCATAAAGCGTGAGAATCGTTTGGCTATCATAGCCAATTCTTCTAGTTCATCCTCCTCACTAGAAGAGCTCTCTTCATGTAATGAAGCTTTGAGAGCTATTCCCATCTTCTTCTTCTTCTCAACCTCAAGCTTTTCTACTCTTTTCTCTTCTTTCTTCTTCTCTTCTTCCCTTCCTTGCTTCATAATCTCATGAGTAAGGAGAGAACCCACAAGCTCATCAAGCTTTAAAGTCTTTAAATTCTTAGCTTCTATGATGGCGGTTCTCTTCCCATCCCAAGATTCGGGAAGTGAATAGAGTAGCTTCCGGACAAGCTTATCTTCCGGTATAATTTCTCCAAAACCCTTGAGCCCATTGACAATAGTGGAGAACCGATCAAACATCTTGGACACCGTCTCATCGGGCTCCATCTTGAAATTCTCATAACTAAGATTGAGAATTCCAATCTTAGTTTCTTTAACATCGTTGGTACCCTCGTAGGTAGTCTCAAGAGTGTCCCACACTTCTTTGGCACTCTTGATGGATGAAACCTTAGAATAGATGTCCGGACCGAATGAACAAAAGAGCATGTAGAGAGCTTTGTCATTTACTTGAATCTTTTTCCTTTCTTCTTCACTCATCTCCATCTTTTTCTTCAAGACCATCTTGCCTTCACCATCTTGTTTCAATGGAATGTAAGGGTCATCTTCAATGACATCCCACACTAAGTAGTCATTTGACTTGATGAAGAGACACATTATATTCTTCCAAAAAGAATAGTTATCACCATTAAAGAAGGGAGGCTTTGTAGTGGATTGAGACTCATACATGCCCGAACCGGAGGTTGAAGCCATCTCTTGATATTTGATGATCACACTCTTCTAAGGAACTCCTCTTGTGGTTATTAATCCTCAAAGAGGTAGACTCTGATACCAATTGTTGAGTGGATCGAAAGATCGATATGAACCAAGAGGCGTGAATTGGATTTTTAAAGTTTGTGTGGTGGAAATTACAAATTAAAAAGATTGACAAGGAATTTTAGAGTGGTTCAAGTTCCAAATGAACTCTACATCCACTACCTAAGCTTCACTAAGGATTTGCAACAATTCCACTAATTGCTCTTCCCCTTTTCTAGGCTAAGGAGGCAACCCATACAATTTACGGTTAAATTTTCTACCCAAAATTTAACTCAATCCTCACACAAAGGTAACAAAGAATTTGATGGCTAATATAGTATCTCTCAATACAAACTGTAGCCCAATTACAAGCATTCAACCCAATTGAAAAAGATAAGAATGAAAATTACAATTGGGGTTTCTAGACAATATGGGATTTTAGCACAAATGCTTGGATTTGATGTATGGATATTTGCTTTTGGATCAATAGTTGTTGCTTGAGCTTTTAGAGGTCCCTTTTATACATTCTCATTGATTTCTAGCTGTTGTGGTTGTTGCACTCATCAATAGAGCCGTTGGGGATGTTATCTCACCTCAATAAATGCAGTCTGCAACAACCCGTTTCGGAACGCGGGGTACCTGTTTCGAAACGGACTAAAATAGAAAGAGCTGTTGGGGTGCATTTAAGAGTCCGTTTCGAAATGTGTTGAAGCCGTTTCGAAACACTTTTGCCACTGGAAAGGGTCGTTTCGAAACAGCCTAAGCCCGTTTCGAAACACCCTAACAGATTCTAAAAAATCAGTTAAAAACTTTACAACGGTCATATTTTCAAATCAGAATGAAGAACCGTTTCGAAACACATGGACTCATTTCGAAACAGTTTTGCTACTGTCAAGGGTCGTTTCGAAACTGATTGAGCCCGTTTCGAAACACCCTATTGATCTTTGAAAATTCAGTTAAAAAATATTACAACCGTTATAGTTTTCAAATCAAAAATGAAGAACCGTTTCGAAACGCATGAAGACGTTTCGATACGGGTTCAAGTGTTCTAAAGCCGTTTTGATACGCGTTTCGGAACAGGGGTTGGCAGTGATAAAATCGTTTCGAAACGCCTAAGGCCGTTTCGAAACAGGGACTTGAAAATCACTGTTTCGGCTTTAAACACTTAGAAAAATATTTGAAAACTTTGTTTTTAACTTTGGCATAATCTTAAAATCATATGGGGATGTTTGAGGACTTAAAAATTCGTTTTGACATTTTCAATTTGGTCCTTAGGTTTTTAGTTATATCAAAATTAAAATATTGGTTTCACAATCTCCCCCTTTTTGATATAACAAAACCAAAGTTAGAATTTTTAAGAGTTTTGAAAATTTTGAACATATTCTAACTCCCCCTTAATTTAAGATAGATTTTTAAAGTTTTAAAATGTTTATCTTTAAAATTCAAGTTTTAAAACTTAAAAACATTTTGAACATTTAAAAACGAATTTTTGTTTTTGGCTCTTAAATTTCTTCTCCCCTTTTTGTTAGATCAAAAAGAATAAATAAGGCTCATAGAGAAGACAAAGGATTAGTACCAATAAGCAACAATAATATAAATTCATAAAATTAAAATATCCAAAACATAAATCATCATTAAGTTCAAAATATAATCCCAAACAAAAGATCAAAAGCATAGGTTCCTAAAACATAATGAAACATAAAGATGCAATCTTAAACCTAAAATGCATAAATAATATGATATGATATGAAAGTCCTAGGCCTCGTCACCACCATCATCATCATCGGAAGTCTCATCGTCGCTCTTGACTTTAGAACGGTGAAACTTCGTCCATTGGCCATAAAGAGTAGAGAAGGACAAATCCAAGTTTGACTGGAAGTCTCAAGAGATAGGAGGCGATCCTCGACATTTTGCAAGCGAGTGTCCATGGCACAAAAACCCGAAGCAATGCGAGTATCCAAGGCATTGAACCGCTCGGTAATGAGAGCCGTAAGAGCTTCAATGTTTCCAACTTGAACTTGCGGTGGAGGTGCAACGGGAGGAAGAGGAGCTTCTCTATCAACACGTTCCCAAACATCATTCAATATCGAAACCCGGATTTGCGAAGAGAGGACTCACCAATCTTGCACTTGCGAGATTCCGGAGAGTCGTAGGTGCAATCGAGACCGATGTGGCTAAAGATGTGGCTCAAGATCGTGCCATATGTGAATGATTTCAACTCATTTGTGTCAATAAGCTTAACATTATTGACCATCTCGGCAAAAATGATCTTAGCAACATTAGGGCGCTCACCTCTATGGAAACATTCAAGCCAAAAGTGATCAACTTGACGGATATGAGAGTATTTACCTCCGGAAGAGCGAAGGAACCATGATACCATCAAGTGAAGAAAACGGTTGTGCGCATCCAAAGTAAGTGACGGACCGGTGAAAGTGCCAAAGTGACGTTCATCCTCAATTCCTATATTCTTAAGGGAAAAGGTGGACTCCAAGAGAGCAATATTAACAGTAAACTTTTTCCCTAACATGAAAGATTCAATCCCTACAACCTCTGTCTTGGTTTCATCATGAATAAGACGAGCATTAGAGTAAAAGATGAGTACCATATGTTTGTAGCGAATATCCGGGATGCTCAACAAAGGAAGAAGATCCCATTCACTCAAATGCTAGAGGTAACGGAATAGGAATCGCTCAGAGTTGAGGAAATCAAGATCAATGACATGTTCACGATGAACTTCGAAATCCTTGACAAATGTGAAACGAGTTCGCATCTCGGTAGTTCGAAGGGATTTTTGAAAGAGCAGAGCGAGATTCGGACGTATGCTCGAATCACCGGTTTGAACGGATTTACGCTTTTTGTTAGCTTGATCTAACATCCTAAAAACATTAAGCAAGCATGTTTTAAAATTAAGTGTATGCATCGATTTTTAAATTCAATCCAATAATAAATCCCACTTATGTTTAAAAAAAAATTAAAACAAAGAAAAAATTTAAAAAAACAGTAAAAGAAAATACGACAGAAAAATTTTATATTCGAATCAAAAAATTTGAGATTTTGAAAAAAATTTACAAGATATGGAAAACCCAAACATGAAAACATATAATTTATACAAAAATAAAATTTTCTAACCTAAGATTCGAACATAAATTGAAAGAAAAAGAAAAAGGAGAAAAATACCTTAGTTTGGGATTTTGGAAGAATGGAGAAAAATCCTTGCACAATGTTGATGAAACTTGCTTAGACTTGAGTTTTAGAGAAAAACCCCTCAAGATTTGGTGAAAAACAAAGAGGTTTAGAGAGTTTTTATAGGGAGAAAGTCGGTTTAGGGTTTTTAGGGTTTTGAAGAGTTTGAAGTTAAAGTGACTGTACTCACTTATTTCAGATCATCAAGGGATAATTCTCAAGGACAGGGCAGGAGGGCACCTAAAAGTGAGCCTAGTGTCACGGACCGTTCATAGTGACACGCGGGACTGTGCGAGATGCTTGCTGGTTGTGCTTAATGTAGGATGTGTGGGATAGCATTAAGGGTGTAGTACGTGCCGTACAGCCGTCTAGTCCTCGGACTGGCGCGTTGGTAGGCACCACACTAGTCGGGAGCTGTCCCCGCTTCCCTGATGAGCCCATGGGAGGGCGAAACCAGTGAGCATCGGAGATGGAAAAGGCTTAGCCCTTAGCTGGTAATAGCCCTGGGTTGCCGCACGGGTAGATGTCCCTGCGCCAAGACTCTGACCCCGTGACAAGTGGTATCAGAGCCAGTCTGTGTGCTAGCTGTGAGTTTGCCAAGCGCCTCTATGCTGCGTAAGCGAGTCAATCGGACGAGCGTGTGTAGCTCGCACTCCGAGTGAAGGGGTGTTCGCAAGCGGGTCAACCGGACGAGCGTGTGTAGCTCGCACTCCAAGTGAAGGGGTGTCCGCGAGTGGGTCCTCTATAAAGAGATGAGATGAGGACGGGTAGGCAGGAAGCCATAGCGAAAGTTCGCCAAGCACTCGTAGCCAAATGTGTCGTAGCCTCAAGTGAAGAGGGCGAGCAGGCAGGGAAAGGCACACTAGATCCGGGCCAATCAAAAGAGAGAAAGAGCTTTCTCCCCATGCACGAGGGCGTGCATGAATCGGGTGGGGGAGAATGTCACGGATCGTTCGTCGTGACACGCAGGACTGCGCGAGATGCTTGCTGGTTGTGCTTAATGTAGGATGTGTGGGATAGCATTAAGGGTGTAGTACGTGCCGTACAGCCGTCTAGTCCTCGGACTGGCGCGTTGGTAGGCACCACACTGGTCGGGAGCTGTCCCCGCTTCCCTGATGAGCCCATGGGAGGGCGAAACCAGTGAGCATCGGAGATGAAAAAGGCTTAGCCCTTGGCTGGTAATAGCCCTGGGTTGTCGCACGGGTAGATGTCCCTGCGCCAAGACTTTGACCCCGTGACACTAGGCGAGGTGATCCATTTCTTCCTCCACCCCCATCAAAAAGTCTAGTTGCTACAAATGCCGGTGTGGTTGATTACCTTAGTGGTGATACCTACAAAACTGAGAATTCCCCTGAAACAAGAGAACCTGCACCTCATTCCGTTCGCAATCGTATACACACAAACCCTCTAGCTCCGTCATCACCTCCTTACCATTCCGGTGACTCCGGTTCCTCACCCCTGTTCAGTGGACAGCCTGTATATGACAATCCAGCTTCCTTGAGCAAATCCGCTGATGTCGAGTTGCTGCCTTCAGCACCCTGAGACACTCCTGCAGGAAACATTCCGCCACCACCTTCAAAGTTTAATTAGAGACAACAATTCTTTGAGCACCAACATGGTCCAGGTGCTGATTTTAATTCCAGTAATGGATTCGGTCCCTCTTATGACAGTTTGGTTGGACAAACTCAAAATCTATCCCTTAACTCGAAAGAAGTAAAACCAGAAGACACACTCTTCAAAGACCTGGTTGATTTTTCCAAAGCCAAGTCGTCTTCATCATCCAAGCCCAATAATAACAGGTCATTTTGATCATCTCTAGTAGTCAGCTTGGTTTTGGATGGTACAGCTTGTGAACAGTGATTAGATATTATCAGTTTTTGTGTTAAATTACGAGGTTTCATGTTATTAAATAAACGCACGTTGTTTATGGGGTTTCTATGCTGTTTGAGACAAACTGCTCGTTGGATATATTCAATATATTTTGCATACAATCAGTGCATTTCGACAATTTGATTTGCATATGTTTTGGTGCAAGCAAGCACTTGTTTTTCATCATACTTTGAAATTGGTGTGCAGCTTTTGTGATTTTCATACTTTTTCTGTTCTTCTTCATCGTCTCTTTTCTTTGCTGGAGAATTGATGTTTTGGTTATCATTAGACCCCACTCCAACGGTATGTGACAATGTTTTGTTTTGAAATATTTGGAATCAATTACAATCATCTACTCATTTATTTTAGGATAAACTACATAAATGACCACCATACTATTGTAAAAGTTACAATTTATCTGACCACCTTACTTTTTTTCATCATACCGTTAGAGGTTAACGGTAGGGTGACGTGGCGGTTAAAAAATTAAAGGTATAATTACACATTTGGTCCTTATTATTTACACATTCTTTCAATTTAATCCTAATTTTAAACTAATAATTAATTTCCTCCAATAATGTGTTGACACGTGTCACCACCTAATTAATTTATTTTATTAGTTTAAAATTAGGATTAAATTGAAAGAATATATAAATAATAAAGACCACATGTGTAATTATACCTTTAATTTTTTAACCGCCACGTCACCCTACCGTTAACCTCTAACGGTATGATGAAAAAAGTAAGGTGATCAGATAGATCGCAAATTTTACAATAGTATGGTGGTCATTTATGTAATTTACCCTAAAATAAATGAGTAGATGATTGTAATTGATTCCAAATATTTCAAAACAAAACATTGCCACATACCGTTGGAGTGGGGTCTAATGATAACCAAAACATCAATTCTCCGGCAAAGAAAAGAGACGATGGAGAAGAACAGAAAAAAGTATGAAAATCACAAAAGCTGCACACCAGTTTCAAAGTATGATGAAAAACAAGTGCTTGCTTGCATCAAAACATATGCAAGATCAAATTGTCGAAATGCATTGATTGTATGCAAAATATATTGAATATATCCAACGAGCAGTTTGTCTCAAACAGCATAGAAACCCCATAAAACAATGTGCGTTTATTTAATAACATGAAACCTCGTAATCTAATACAAAAACTGATAATATCTAATCACTTTTCACAAGCTGTACCATCCAAAACCAAGCTGACTACTGGAGATGATCAAAATGACCTGTTATTATTGGGCTTGGATGATGAAGACGACTTGGCTTTGGCAAAATCAACCAGGTCTTTGAAGAGTGCGTCTTCTGGTTTTACTTCTTTCGAGTTAAGGGAGAGATTTTGAGTTTGTCCAACCAAACTGTCATAAGAGGAACCAGATCCATTACTGGAATTAGAACCAGCACCTGGACCATGTTGGTGCTCAAAGAATTGTTGTCTCTGATTAAACTTTGAAGGTGGTGGCGGAATGTTTCCTGCAGGAGTGTCCCAGGGTGCTGAAGGCAGCAACTCAGCATCAGCGGATTTGCTCAAGGAAGCTGGATTGTCATATACAGGCTGTCCACTGAACAGGGGTGAGGAACCGGAGTCACCGGAATGGTAAGGAGGTGATGACGGAGCTAGAGGGTTTGTGTGTATACGATTGCGAACGGAATGAGGTGCAGGTTCTCTTGTTTCAGGGGAATTCTCAGTTTTGTAGGTATCACCACTAAGGTAATCAACCACACCGGCATTTGTAGCAACCGGACTTTTTGATGGGGGTGGAGGAAGAAATGGATCAACTCGCCCAGGCTCAATTTTAGGTGCCCTCCTGCCCTGTCCTTGAGAATTATCCCTTGATGATCTGAAATAAGTGAGTACAGGGACATTAAATTTAAATAAATAAAGATAGCGCAGGGAAGAAATAAGGAGCCTTGCCGATAATCAAGGACCTGTTACTCAAATCTTGAAAACCTACATGCAAAGCAGTCTTTATGCATGTTTAACAAGACGGATTCATTTTAGAGAATAAATAGACAAGAAAATGCTGCTAAAATTTCGTCCATACAATACAGTTAGGTGCCCATAGTTCATTTATAAATAATACGATCCTCCAATGAATGTCAGGGAATGCAACACATGAACACAATATGGTTAAATGTCAATAGTCCATTTTCATGTGCTAAGTAGATGAATTCAACTGGTAGAATTTCTGAGTTTTTCATGGTTTAAAAGTGCAAGGCTAAAAATCCATTGCGGATCAGGGAATGCAACACATGAACACAATATGGTTTAAGAGTCCATAGTTCATTTTCATGTGCTAAAAGATGAATTTCAAGTGATAGAAAAATTTCTTTCAAGGTAATCTGGTGCACTGGAAAAAATTTACAGTAAAATAGCACAAATATGTTAAAAAGCAAACAGTGAACACGATAAAGTCACCTATGAGATAGCTGAGTAAATTCATCTTCTGACTCATCATCATCATGGTTAAAATTAACAAGCGGAACAACAGGAGCTTCTGCTACTGCTCCTGTTGGAACAGTATTTCCTTTCAGAATGTCATCATGCCGGGAAAGAACACGCTGCAAGCTGTCATTTAGTGCTAATCCCTGAAATAGAAGCTCCTCGTCTCTGAAAATGCAAAAGCAATCATCAGAGCATTACTTTGACACGAGAGAAATCAACCGAAGATACAAACAGATTCTCACGTGGTATTATTAACAAGAAGCATCACACGCTTTTGGTAAGAACGGCATTGATCAACAAGGTCGACAATGACTTCTTGCTTCACAGCCTGCAAAACATCAATGCTACGTTTAGTTACAAACACAAGGGAAAACTTAAATACTACAATAGTTTGTAACAACATAGTTCAAATATAAACTTGAAATTGGAAAGATGAGAAAAAAACTCAGGTAAAAAAATAATTCCTATTTAAAATAAGTAATATTTTCCTTCTCCTTGTCTAAACTAAGTTGTGCGGTGGCTAAATATTACCAAGTGAATTAGTTTCTTACTAACTTGTGCTAAAACATGGGAAATAAAAAATACCCCTTCCAAACGTAGTAAAGGGGTAATCGTTTAACTTGCATCAGGCTAAAAGTATTATTAATTTAATCACCTTGCATGCATTAGGATTGTTCAGTTACAAACTGTTATCACATAAACAAGTAATGAAGCTCAGAAAAAAGAATGATCCTACTGACAGACAAATATGCAGTGCAAAAAGGAGATAAATTAATGAGATCACCCAATAAGTTCCGTAATACAGTAAAACAAATGGAACTCATTTAAGAGGCTGCAGCAGAGGTGTTAAGCATCCAACCTAAAACCAATGAGTAATAGGTAGAGGGACCCAACTGACCCAACTTGAATATAGGACCACATGAAAACCCAATACTTATAGATGTGGTATAATACCACTAAACACTCCCCCAAACGTGTAGCTAAACAAGGTTAGGCAAGAACAATATAACACAACTGAGCTCAGAGCCTCAAACAGCACGTTAATCCAACTTAAAACCAATTTGTTGTAGGCAAAAGCAGGCTGACTTGAATATAAGACCATAGAAACCCAATGCTCAACTAGATGTGGGATAATACCACGTAACAAGAAAGCCTTGATAACTTGGATTTAATTGAAATTGAAGAATTAATCATAATGAAAGGCAGAAAAAATAGTTGGAAGAACCAAACAGTACTGCAGCCACAGAATTAAGAAAGCACATTGCTCAAAGTGAAACAGGAAAGGTGGATTAATGAAGCCAATCTCACATAAGACAGATTAACTTTTACATAAATAATCTCCCCCTGTACTAAATACAAGAAACAAAGAAAATGAAAGAACTAAGTTTATCAGCAATCTGATATATAAAATATTAAGAGTAGCAAAGACCATCTGACAAGCCTAATGATGCATTTGTAGGGCAATGTTTTTACCTCAGGAGTCTTTGGATCCAATGCACTAAGCATTTCCATCAATATATCTGCTAGTCCACTAGCATTTTGAATCTCTGGCAAACTGGAAAAGTATAAGGTTCAACTACAATTTCTTGATTACAGAAATAATGCAGGTCTATGCAGGAAGTTTACAAGTCAGCAGCACAGATAGAAGAAAGATGCAGCACATAATATTTGCACTAGGTTTTTTTATCATTGCAGTGAATTAAAACCCAGTAAATTTCTAACTCCAATTATCTGGAACAATTTACTAAAGAGTTCAGCTATTAAATAAGAAAATGATGTTTAAAGAAAAGCTTTCAGAAAATGCCCTGCATCAGTTTGAGTTATTAAAGAAAACAAATTCACCCACAATAGAAATTGTGAGAGAACAAGCAAATTATAAAGATTAAAATTTAGCATACGGTACGCAAATGATGATTTACAATTTATTCACTATTAGAAGATTTGTGACTTATACCTGAACAAAGAATAAACATGACAAAGAGAATAGAAATGTAATTCAAGCGAAGAGTTATGATTTTGCAGACAAGCAAATATTCTACAATAATACATTGGAGCAATAGTTTCACAATCTTTGTCCCGTCAAAAAAAATTGTTAAAGAAAACTATGTAATCCACAACTAGAAAATAACAGCTTTAGCAAAGGTAGTACCTGAGGCCAGAAGCATCAGACTGTAGAGAGGCCTCAATAGCAACATCCTCATAGGATGAATCCGGGTGATGAGTTATCGGATGAGTCTGAGGTGGAGTAAATAATGGTACGGTATTCTCTTCTCGAGGAGGAAATTCAACTCCAGCAGCCTGATAAATACCAAAAAGATAACTTCAAGAAACAGATATGGATAGATATACTGGAGAAAACACTAGGATATAACATTTTGACTTTTTCAAATCAGCAAATGCAACAAATGAATTTTAGTACTGACTACTGAAATGCCTAAAAATCAATATACAAATTTACATCAACAAAATTTCTCCAAGCAACCTCAGAAGAAAAGGGAAAAAAGATGGAAATTGTAATCAATGAACGAGGCCAGGATTATGCAGACATAAGTAATGAGGATATTTTCCACTAGATCTCCAAAGGCACAATAGAACATTTACCTGTAGTTCATTATATGCAGCAAAATATTGAGGATACTTTCCGCTAGATCCTCCAAGAGCTTCTTGCCACGCATCTATCAAGATAAGTATCTTTTCCCTAACATTCAAGTCAGGCTGCACAATAAACCAGAAGGAAGAATACAAATAATAAGTGCCAGAAAAGAGGGAAACTAGCAAGATAAGTCATTGAAGTTTAGAGGAAAATAAGTCACCTTTTTCTTTACTATTTTAACCATTTCACGCAAGATATCACGCTCAACAATCTGTTGAAAAACATGCTCACCACAATTTTTGCTGAGAGAATCCAATACCTGAACCAAGATATGAGACATATGGTATCTTATTACCTCTTTATCATGATGCACCCGTAAGGAGGGGAAAAGGATAGTATTAAGTTAATAATTACTTGAGAGATATGATTAAGGTAAACTATTAAGAACCAACTTATAGATGTTATTACACCATAAAAGTAGATTTCAAGTAATACTTAAAAGAGCAATATATATGTGTGAAATATGAACATGGGAAGGAACATGTAACTCACAAAAAGAGCTAGAAGCTGTATTTTTGGATTTTTACTGCCCAGCCGCTTCTTGAGGATTTTCAACGCATCCTTAGCCTGCCTGCAGTAGAAAAATGAAGAATGTCAATCAAATAAGCTAGTGTCCACCATGCATCAGGGAGTGTGAATAAGAGGCTAGGAAGTTATAACAAGGCAAGCACTGAATTAAATCCAATCATGGGAGTGGGACAACCATGCAACTTCCATTACAGATGGTTCTACTGGTCTATCAGAACCTTGGAACACAAATTCATACTTTAAACAATTAAATAGATGAAACTAACGTACACCTTGTATTCCATAGCATCAGATCAGACTAGATATTTCTTCTAATTCAAACATTTTCACCCATGTTCAGACTTCAAATCCTTCAATGGTTTCATAGTAAAAGAGATAAGTACAACCCCAATAAACTACCCAATCATATATTAGAGGAAAGAATGAGAAGTTATTAGTGCCATATAGGCATATATACCAAACAATATACTTCCAAGAAAATTCAGAATAGTGAGGCTGTAGCATCCTAAATTATATTGAGTTGAGTGTACACTCTAACTGGGTATCTGTCTTAATGTTTCAGCAGACATTTCAAAATTTTCACTTACATAGTCAAGCTACAAGGAATCCAGGAGTAGAGCACAAAAGCATGCATGTGCCTTAAAACTCCTCTTCCTTTGTCAATGTCACAGCTCATAAGTCTTAAAAGATTCAGAAAAATCCCTCCTTCCGGCTTCCACCCCTCACTCATGGCATATAAATTTCTCTCTTCTCCTACAAGATCCATAGTGTACCATATTTGAAAAATACAAAATTCTTTCCCTTCCACCATATTGACCTTTGAAACTCTTTTGGAAAAATCAAGTCATGACAACTTGACTGTGGTTATAGAGCCAAGATACCTTTTCACCAAACTTGGAAAACCTAGCTCTTATCTACATCAATGGCGGAGCAAATCAAGTTAACAAGCAATCTCCACCCAAACTCCACTTCTTTCCCTATTTAAGAACAACTGAATCATAGTGAAGAGCCCCACAAAAGTGCATCACAATCTCTTCTAAAGATATGTTATAACAGTCAAAGGTGGATTGGGTCAAAAAATTTGCCCAAAACAATTTAATAGTGATTAGAGCGCTCTCCCTCAAACAAGGCTTGCAAGTTTGAAAATTCTTAAAGTACCCACACTGCAGAATCCATACCACAATTACCATAGAAGTACTTGTGCTTCCAAGTAAATCAAACAACAATTCCAAATAACAATCATAGATACTAGAATGCATCAGAGAACAGAAATTAGAAAAAGTACAGCAAAAAGGTCACTAGACATAGAATGATAGAAATAAAAAGAATGATATACCCTGGATCCGTGTTTATTATGTCACATAGCTCAATGTTTAGAGCCCAATCTGGACCAATCAGCATATCACTGGTTGCCCTCTCAGCACATGCTGCCGCGCTATGAGCCATGTTATCAGCCTATCTTATAAAGTTACAAATCCCTGTTTATTGTATAAGCAACCAATCATAAAATCATTTGAGGGTATGAGTCTTAACTAAAATAAGAAAAGATCGGAGACATCGACAGGTAAACGCTCATCAAATCAGCTCTAGAGCATGATCATAAAAAACAATTTTGCAATTAAAAGAAACTCTAGCAACTCTCCCTACGAGTGATAACAATAACAAATTATAGGGAACAAAAAAAAAGCAAAAGTAGATAATAGGGTTACTAAGAATTTAATCCCCAAAATTACCCATAAACCCTTAAACGCCGCACATCATAGAGAAAGAAGAAAAACCCAAGACAGAAATCAAGAACCCAGAAAGGAAATTAACAAGTTTGATAGTAAATAGTAATCGAGAATAACATTACCTAGCCCAAGACAGAAATCAAGAACCCAGAAATGCAAAAAAAAAATGCAAAAGTAGATAATAGTTTTATAGGGAACAAAAAAAAATGCAAAAGTAGATAATAGGGTTACCAAGAATTTACTCCCAAAATTACCCATAAACCCTTAAACGCCGCACATCATAGAGAAAGAAGAAAAACCCAAGACAGAAATCAAGAACCCAGAAAGGAAATTAACAAGTTTGATAGTAAATAGTAATCGAGAATAACATTACCTTGCGCCAAGTGATCAAACTAATAAAAGCCCACACTTCACCCCAAAAAAGGAATAACAAGAGAAGAAAGAAATCCTTGAAGGGTTTGGGATTGAGGAATTCTACTAACAAAACAGAGCAGGATGAAGAAGAAGGAAAGAGATTGTGTTTGTAGAATGCTTAATCTTGTCCGCGGTTTCTGTTGGACGTCGTTGAAGACCTTTGCTTTTGGGTTCAGTTGTATTTGTAGGCCAAAATAGAAGTAAATATTTAGAATACAGGGATGTTAAAAAATATTTGAAAAATATTTGAGGATATAGGTCATTTTCTACAGTATACGGAGACCTCGCCACCTGCATATGGCGAGATTTGAGAAAAAAATTATTAAAAAATTTGGGTAGTCAATAGGATCAAATTGGACTTATTTTCTTTCTTTTTTTAATTTCAAATTTGGGGAAAAAGAAAAAGAATAATGGAGTTAGGGCTTGGGCTGAATTTTCTATGTTTTTTTAATTATTGAACTGAAAAGAATTATTTTTGACAGGCTGTGATGATGGTTCGGGTGACCAAACGATTATATACAAAAATAATCTTGTTATTAATCTTTGTTTTAGTAAAAAAAAAGCTTAAATACAACATATTCTTTGTTTTTATAAAAAAAATAAAAAATAATTAAATTTAGCTCGTTTGACATATCACCAGAAAAATACACAAAAGAATATAAGATTTAGTATATTTAAACATTTAATATTTTTTGATTTATGAGTGAGAAAAATATGAATAATATAGGTATTGTACAATGTTCAAAAAAATATATTAAAAATATATTAAAAATTATATATGATATTTTTATTTTATTTGGGTCAACAATTTTAATTGCCCTAAAATAGTTTAAAAAATAATGTTTTCACATATTTTCCTTTCAATATATAAAATATTTAGTATTCGATAACCATATAAAATTTAATAAAATATTTACGAACATGAAAATTTTTTAGATGTATCATCTTTTTCTATTAAAATTGAGATATTATATTTTTATACCAAAATTCAAACTCATATAATACAGGATAATATAAACATTTCTAATCATTAAGTCAACATATCATCTTTTAATAAAAGATTGTGAAATTAAAAATAAAATAGTAATGATGCTACAAAAACTCATAAAATGTACTCTATTTAGAAACAATTACTCTTCAATCTAACAATTAAAAAGGCTTTTAATGTTATCTTTCGTATTTCAAAAATATTACTGTTGATGTTAAGGATATCGGGCACCAGATAGGGAGGTGAAGACAGTAATATAGATGAGTAGGAAAACAGTAGTTGGCAACGTTGGTGGTGATTCATACATTCTGATGTAGACGGAGAGCCACTAAAGGCGATAAAGAGATGGAACGAAAGTCTCGAGTATGTAGAGTTGATCGTCATGTTCTTTCTAGTCATAAGATATTTATGGGTGAAAAACAATATTCGATAGGCTGAATCAGATATGATGACGGCTATTGATGAATCGTTAGGATGAGATCTAGTCTTTTACCCGTATATTTTTTAGTCTAATTTATAATTTTAAATAGTAAATTTAACTGGTCGGTCAGATGAATTCGATGGTATCCTGCCTATTGCAAAATAGTTAGGCGAGAGTGGACATGGCCATAAAATTTTGCCTGAAATCTAGTGTGAATGCTGAAAATTCCAAAGATGTACCTGAAAGCTACTACTTTCGGAGACTCGAATAGGATATAACGATTACTATTAATTATAATAATAAATACATATGCCAACCAAAATTAAATAGTTCCATAATCTAAATAATTAATGGTCGGTTACCGAAAACAAAATAAAAAAGTGTTAAACTATTATATTATAAAATTTCATTTAGAGGGTTTGAAGAAGTTTGTTTTGTCATATCATTCATGTTGTTGATCTAAGAATCTTTTAGTTTAACAAAATGTTTTTTTAATTGTAATCATGAAATATCTTTCATTTTATATACATATATTATTGTTAGATAAGTTATCTATTTTATCTTTGAATTTTCTGCCCACTCTCATTATATACACCAACATTTTAAAATTTTATTGTATCATTAAACTTTGTCATTGTTTTTAATTTGATCACTCAAACATTAAACATATATAATTCTGTGTATAAGGGCCCAAATTTGAATTCTAGCTGAAGTATTTTATTTTGTGGTGGTAAGTGGTAACATAGTATAAGTTAAATATAAAAATCGGTGGAGTTAACCTAGAAACTACGTTGGATTAGTGGATTAGTGTTTGCTCTTAATGCTAGAGATTTGTGGTTCAATTCCAAGTGAAGGCCATCACTTTCTTTGTTTTTATTCCGTTATAGAAGAGAAAATCACATGAATATTAATAAAAAAATTAAAAATTATCTCTCAACTTCACCTTTAAATATTTGATTGTCGATGACCAAAATAATAACAGAACATTATGATAATAGCGTTTTTACTAAAAAAAAAATTATGTGACCAAAATAAAAGGATGAGAATAGTTTAGTAACTAATAATATTGTTTACCCGAATTTAAATGTAAATTTTAATTTAGGGTAAAATACTTAAATCATCACTTAACTTTGTTCTGTGACTTATTTTGGTCACTCAACTTTCAAAATGCTCAATTTTATCACTAAATTTTAAACATTGACCTATTTTGGTCACTCAACTTTCAAAATGCTTAATTTTATAACTAAACTTTAAACATTGACCTATTTTGATCACTCCACCGTTAAATCTCTAACATTATTATGACGTAAAAATAAAAAATAATATATATATATATATTAATACACTTCATTAAATAAACAAATTTAAATAAAAAATTAAACTTTTTCTCACCTCACCCTCCTTCACCCCACCACCCTTCTCTCACCTTCACCCAAGGGCGGAACATCGGGTGGGCCTACGGGGACCTGGCCCACCCCAATTTTTTATGGGTTAATTGTATTTTTAACCTCTGAACGTTTTGAAACTATTAAAATTAAGTATAAGTCCCTCTCAAAAAAATATTGGTTTAAATTTTTAAGACCCTCTCAATTTTGAAGTTAATGGAATTAATTTTTTAAGACCCTCTCAAAGTTTATGGTCTAATTATTTTTAAGATATGCCAATTTTAAAATTAGTGAGATTAAATCTCAACCTTCTATTTAAGGTTATTTTATAGTGGATTGTTAATTTTAAGGATAAGTAACTTGACCCCTCCGATAATTTCAGTCTTGTTTCGGCCCATTCCATAATTTATCCTAGTTCCGCCCCTGCCTTCACCAACAACTTTCTTCTTCATCTCAATAACGCCACTCTGATGGGTTTTTTCAACTAATCAAAACCACCGACCGATTCTTCTTCTTCTCCCCTTTTTTCTACCAATTCGCTTTTCTGAAAATCACCCTCAAATGACTCAAAACGAGTCCAAACTCTTGCGTCTTGAGAGTGTGATTCATCGCCGTCCACTGTCGGATAGGCCTGAAATCGAAGTATGTTGATTTTTTCACCATGACACTTTAAATGACCATAAAGTTTTACCGTCCGACGCTCTAGTCACCAAAATCAACCATGATTTTTGAGAATGGGTTCGATCCTGAGAAATAAGTTGCCTTTTTTCCAATGCTCCTCTGTTCTGGGCTTGTAGAAATCACATTTTCTACATTGTTTTAGACTTTTAGTGTAGAAATTTGTTATAGTTTGCATGTGTATTTAAGGGGACATAAAAAGGTGTAACATTATATTTAAGTAGGGTTTTACATTTTGACCTTGAATTTTAGCTTTCTTCAATTTTTTTTCTAGGTTTTAGGTATTATGTGAATTAGGGATTGTTGTTTTATGTTAATCCACTTTTATCCTTGTTTCAATTTCAATTTTAATGACGGTACAATTTTATTTGTTTGTCGAGGAATCAAAATATCAAATTTCATTTTTTAAAACTTTTTATTACTCTGTATTGATTTTTAGGGCTGGAATAATTTTGAATGTTATAAATATTCACCTACTACTGCTATGCACTTGAATATGTTTTTTTTTTGTGAAGTGTAGATATGTATTAAGGTTTCGTTTGTAGTTATTATATAATTTGAATAGAAACAAGAACCAGACATGGTGGATGTTAATACATTTACAGCAATCCTTCTAGAAGAGCAGGCTGTCAACACCTCACTGCAGCAACAATTATTAGCAATCATTGGCTGTTATAATTTTCTGTTATTTTGTATAACAAACTGCTGTGCTGGCAACACCAGCTGTCACTCCTTTGCTTGTGTATTTAAACACATGTTGTGAATGAATACATCATCCCTTTGAATCAATATTCTCCCGTGCTTGTTAACCTAATTACCATACCCAACATGGTATCAATCGCCAACCTTCCTGGGATCTTCCCATAATCCTTCCGCCATGCCTTCCACCACTGAACCTCCACCCTCTGATGATGAACCACCCTCTGGTTCATCCAACACCAGTCAGTTCAGCACCTTGTTCACCAATAAACGTATCAACCTCATCCTCGATGAATCTAATTTCCTTATGTGGAAACAACAGGTCCTCTTGGTTGTTCGAAGCTTTCGTCTTGAGAAGCTACTTACAGGTGCCTTGAAACCTCCTCCTGCAACCATCACTGCTGCCAATGGAACTACCACTGAAAACGAAGCTTATGAAGTTTTTATTGCCCAAGACAGTGCTTTAGCCTCTTGGTTACTGTCCACCATTAGCTCGAATCTCCTCTCTGAGTTCGTCGGAGCTGATACAGCTGCTGAGATCTGGGCTACAGTTTTACGTTATTTTTCCAGTCGATCCACCACCACTGTAATGAGCATGCACTACAAACTCAGATCCTTGAAGAAGGGTGACAGTAGTATGAGATCCTATGTTGCTCAGGTCAAGGAAATTGCAAATTCTCTTGCATCTTGCGGTAGCCCCATCTCAGATCTTGAGAAAATTGCCACTATCCTAAATGGCCTCCCAGCTGATTATCAACCGTTAGTTGCAATAATCACCTCTAGCCAGCAACCCTACACTCTTGATGCTGCCATTTCTGTCCTCTTTGATGCTGAAACGCAACTCCATAGCTTCAATACCTTATCTGATTTTTCCTCAAGTATCAACATTGCCTAGGCTCAACAACTCTCTCGTGACAATCGTTCTCCCAACCTTGCTGATCGCAACTATCGTGCCCCATCTTCCTCTCGTGGTCGTGGTCGTTTTGGACGCCCGAGACTTCAATGCCAATTGTGTGGCAAACTTGGTCACCTAGTTGACCGCTGCTGGCACAGATTCGATGAGAACTTTGCAGGAGTCACAGCCAGAGACAACTCCAAACCTTCCTCACCTGAACCTACTAATGTCAATCTGTGCACATTTGATTCTGGTCAAGCATCCTACAGCTCTAAGCCCTCACCCAATGCCTCTTCTCCTGGATCTGCCCCTCAAGTGAATCTCACCACCGCACCTAGCCCTTGGTTTGCTGATTCGGGTGCATCTCACCATGTCTCCCCTGATGCTTCAGCTCTCACCCACAGTTCTGATTATACAGGCCCTGGTAAGATTATGGTTGGTAATGGTGCTTCACTACCTATTACTCATCTTGGTCAGTCTTCATTGAATTCTTCTCCTTGCTCGTGTACTCTATTATTGAATGATGTTTTGCACGTTCCTAGCATAACAAAAAATCTGGTTTCGGTGTCCAAGCTTGCTAAGGATAACAAGGTTTTTCTGGAGTTTCATGCACATTCATGTGTGGTTCGTGATGAAGCAATTGGGACAGTGCTACTTACTGGGGTTGAAGATGCTGGTTATATTGCTTTAGTTCATCTATTTCTACAGTTTGTAATAATCCGATTGAGGTTAATCATGTCAGTAAAGTTAGCAACATGTATCAACTATGGCATCGTAGATTGGGTCATCCATCCCATGACACTTTGCTCAAAGTTTCTCGAGCTTGTAATGTTCATATATCTAATGAAGATGTTTCTGCTACACCTCTATGCATTGCTTGTCAAATGGGCAAACATCACAAGTTGCCATTTTCTTCCTCTGAAAGCATCTATGAGAAACCGTTTGAGCTTATATATACCGATCTATGGGGGCCTGCTCACACTGCATCCCAAGGATACCACTACTACATATCCTTTATTGATGCACATTCCAGACACTGTTGGCTTTATCTTCTTAAGTCCAAGTCTCAAGCCCTTCCAGCCTTCCAAGCATTTGTTAAAATGATTCAGACTCAGTTTGAAACCAACATTAAATCTGTTCAAAGTGATTGGGGTGGTGAATTTCGAAGCTTCACCAACTTTCTTCAATCCTCTGGTATTCTTCATCGAATAACTTGCCCTCATACTTCTCAGCAAAACGGAGTTGCTGAAAGAAAGCATCGACACATACTTGAATTGGCTATTACACTCCTTGCTCAGGCTTCAATTCCCTTCAAATATTGGTCATTTGCAGTCACCACTTCTGTTCGATTGATCAACTACTTACCTACAAAGGTACTTGGCAATCTCTCCCCATTTGAGAAGCTATTTGGCAGGAAGCCCACCTATGATACCCTTCGTGTTTTTGGATGCCTCTGTTTTCCCCACCTTCGACCATTTCAGCAGCACAAGCTTGACTATCACTCGTCACCCTCTACTTTCTTGGGGTATAGCCCAAATCATCGAGGCTATCTATGTCTGGCTCCTAATGGAAAAGTGTATACTTCCCGGCATGTCACTTTTGATGAAGCTACCTTCCCCTTTGCCTTAATTCCCAAGCCATCTACCCATACTCCTCATTCTCACCTTCCCATACCAACTATTCCCACTGTTAATCAACTACTTCATCCCACAACCATTTCATTAGACCCTCCCTCTACTACACCTTCTTCTTCCTCCCAAGACATACCCTTCCCTCCCACTGACCCTACTACAACAAATACTGATCCTCCACCACCTTCATCCTCTCCTCCAACTACTATACCATCTCCTCAAAGTATAGATCATTCACCATCTTTATCCCCTCATACTAATCCTACAACCAGACATTCCACCTCTCCCTTACCACCCATCACCTTTGGCTCATTTCCTCCCCTCTCCTCCCCTCCAAATATAAATCCCGACCCTGACACAATCAGTCCCAACCCCATTCCCAATGTAACCAACCCCACTCCCCTTATACCCAACACTGAATCCAATATCACTTCTCTTCCATCTCACTCCATGATAACCCGCAGCAAAGCCGGCATCTTCAAACCAAAATTATACCTTACTGAAACCAGTACAAATGGTATTCCTACTACAGTCACTGAGGCTCTTGCGTCACCAGATTGGAAAGAAGCCACACTTGCTGAGTACAATGCTTTATTACAACATGGCACCTGGACCCTTGTTCCACCACCATCAGACTGCATCCCAGTTGGTTGCAAGTGGATCTTCAAACTAAAACACAATGCAGATGGCTCCATCTCCAGACATAAAGCCCGACTTGTTGCTAAAGGCTTTTCACAACTTCCAGGCACTGACTTTGTTGACACCTTCAGTCCCGTAGTCAAATTCCACACAATCAATGTGATCCTTTCTGTTGCCACTACAAACAACTGGCCCTTGAGACATGTCGATATCAACAATGCCTTCCTCTATGGGAACCTTTAAGAGGATGTTTACATGCTTCAGCCTCCAGGTTTTGAGTCCTTTGCTCCTGATGGCTCGAAGCTTGTGTGCAAATTACACAAGGCACTATATGGCTTACGCCAAGCACCTCGCAGCTGGAATTCCAAGCTTCGCGATTGCTTATTAAATGCTGGCTTTCGAAGCTCAGGTGCAGACACTTCTTTATACATACGACACTCAGCCAACACTATCACATATGTTCTTACATATGTAGATGACATAGTAATCACCAGCTGCTCGACTGCTTCAATTGACAATGTTGTGTCTCTTCTTGCTGCAAACTTTTCTCTTAAGGATCTGGGTGCTCTCCAGTACTTCCTTGGACTTGAAGTTAGTCGAACATCCACTAATCTATTTCTATGTCAGAAGAAGTACACTACTGAATTGCTCTCTCGCTCACAAATGGACAAAGCCAAAGGTGCCTCAACACCAATGCTTCCCTCTGATACTTTGACTCAAAACGCTGGTTCACCTATTGAAGATGCCTCAGGCTATCGTAGTATTGTTGGCTCTCTTCTCTACCTCTGCCACACTCGCCCCGACATTACATACAGTGTACATCGTGTGGCCCAGTACATGCATCATCCTTGTGAAAGACATTTTGCTGCTGTGAAACGCATCCTCCGTTATCTTTCTGCTACTCTTCATTTTGGCTTGGTATTCAGACCATCTACTCCACCCACGTCACTTGTTGCATTCGCAGATGCTGACTGGGGAAGCTGCCCGGATGATCGACGTTCTACCACGGGCAATTGTGTTTATCTTGGTAATAACCTTGTTGCTTGGACATCTAAGAAACAAAAGGTGGTCTCACGATCCACCATGAAAGCTGAATACCGAAGTATTGCTGACACTGCATCAGAAATCACCTGGTTACGTACACTCCTGCATGATCTCGACATCAAACAACCAAAAGCTCCAATCATTTGGAGTGATAGTACAAGTGCTGTTGCCCTAAGCATTAATCCTGTATTCCATGCACAAGCAAAGCACGTCGACCTAGACGTTCATTTCATACGCGAGAAGGTGACAGCCAAGGATTTAGTTGTCAACTATGTCCCAGCACCCTTTCAGACTGCTGATGGCTTCACCAAGCCCCTTTCCACATCCTTCTTCACACTGTTTCGACGCCGGCTCAATGTCGTTTCAATCGAAGAAGTCTTTCAGAAGACCAAAAAGTAGGAGTGATGTTAATACATTTACAACAATCCTTCTAGAAGAGCAGGCTGTCAACACCTCACTACAGCAACAATTATTAGCAATCATTGGCTGTTATAATTTTTTGTTATTTTGTATAACAAACTGCTGTGCTGGCAACACCAGCTGTCACTCCTTTGCTTGTGTATTTAAACACATGTTGTGAATGAATACATCATCCCTTTGAATCAATATTCTCCCGTGCTTGTTAACCTAATTACCATACCCAACAGTGGAGAATGTAGAAGTTGATGAGCGGGTGGGTAAAGGTGAGAGAGGGGTGGGTGGGGGTGAAGGAGGATGAGATAAGGGAGGGTTTGATATTTTTTAATTTAATTTAATTTATTTGATGAAGTGTATTAAAATATAAATTTTTATTATTTTTTATTTTCACGTCATAACAATGTTAGAAATTTAACGGTGGAGTGACCAAAATAGGTCAATGTTTAAAATTCAGTGATAAAATTAAAGATTTTAAAAGTTAAGTGATTAAAATAGGGCACGGACCAAAGTTGAGTGATAATTCAATTATTTTACCCTTTAATTTAAAATAATAAAGAAACATCCTTATATTGTACATCTGGGAGTAAATAGTAATTTAACGATTTCAAAACTGGTCGGCGCTTTCAATCGAATAAAATGGAGTGGATTGGGCATTGGTTTGGAGGTCTGGCCGGCTCTGAATTTCCTTAAGAGACAAGTCAATTCAGCTCCAAGTGTGGGACCCCTGAAGCCTTTCACATCGGTTAACCCTTAATCGGCCCAACCCAATTTGCATGTTTTATTTCCACAATAGTCCAAGTTTCCCGACCTTCTTCTTTCCTCCCTCCTACAAAAAAACACACGTATAATTAAAAATACAAAAATTAACTTATTGTTAATGTGTAGTGGCGGAGTCAAAAAAAAAATTATATAGTTAAAGTTCGAGGTACGAGAATTTTCATACCACTAAAATATAAATATTGTTGACCTCATACTCAATCAAATCAAGTGGGGTCAGTTCTAATATTTTTATGAAAAATTTTATATTAACTCATTGAAAACCACATTTAACTCTTTGAAAATTTCATATCACAACGAATTAAGTAGGGTTAATTGACCCCTCTAATCTATATGTGGCTCCGCCACTGTTAATGCTTTAAGATTTTTGTTTCATGTATATGTATTTTATTGAATAGTTTGAAATTCGATCCAATGACGAAACTAAAATTAAGGCTAACGTGATAACATTAAGTTCACATCAAATTTAGAGTTTAAAATATAAAACAATCATACCCAACAAGTATCTCAGTGGAAAAGTTGATGATGTTCATCCTAGAAACAATAGTTTAAATCAGTTTGTCAACATGGTGTATGTGTACTGTCAAAGAGTTAAAAATATCTATAAATACATTTAAATTATTCAAAAAAACATATACAACAATCGATATATTTCTATTAAAAATTTGATCAAAATAAGTCATTCTTCCCTGAATAGCCTTTAGGTTTTCAAAGGTCTTAAATTCTTCGTTGACGTTTTGTGAATGTTTGGAAAGTGGTTTAAGGATTCTAGAAAGTGAACAACAATAGCCTTGTATTTTGGTTCGATGACTTGTCTACGTATATCCAAAATCAAATTTTATACCTATAACTTGTGGCGGATGCGAGTGCAATTAGGGTGGTACTCGCCAAAAATTTTCTAAACTTAACAAATTTAACTTTAATTTTTTTATTTTTATAAATTATTTTTTTAATATTAATAAGTTATGCTCATTTTTAAATTTTTTTTTGAAAAAGGTACCATCTGAGTATATTATTAATTAAAAAAGAAAATAAAAAAGAAATAAACACAAACCACGTGGTAACAATATTTACCACTTGTCTGAAAAAACTCAAAACACACGGCAACCCAAACTAAACTAAGGGAAAAAACGCGAAAAACACAAGATCTAAAGAAACTAAAAAACCAGAGAAACGAAAGCTAAAAGTTAGGTTATGCACTCAGATGATCCAATCGTCCGATTTAGAAGCTGTAAATGCTTGTTGTAGATCGAATCGAGACGACGAAAGGCTTTCCAGCAAAAGCCCTAAGAAAAACAACCGTCTACGGCGGATCGAGCCACCTACGGTCTGAGTCCGCCACCATCTGGACTGCTACCGGTGCCTCCTCCAGCCAATAACCATCTGTGGTGGCCGATCGTCCCTCCCGAGCCATTGCATGTGCTGTCAGATTTCTTTGGCGGCTGGTGAATGAGAAGCTACAGCTGCGGAAACGACCGGAGAGATTTTGTGCTTCAGCGATAAGGAGCCGAATCGTCGAAAGGTCAGTATTCAAAGATTGAAGCTTTTTTATAATTGACCTTGAATCCCCTTCAACTATTATGTCTAAACACCCAATTTCCTCTGCAAATTTCATACCTTGGACCACTGCGAGTGCCTCCGCTTCGAAGACTGTTGCGACGCGAGGATTCAGACGGTAAGCAGCTCCGATAAGTTCCCCTTTAAAATTTCGAATAATAATCCCAGAAATCGCCTTCGATTCTGTTGCTAGGAAACATGCATCAACATTAACCTTTAAATGTGTTGCAGGAGGTGCTATCCAGTTGGTGCTAACTCGGACATTTGGATGCGTAAGTCCAGTTGCTGTCAATCTTATTTCAGCAACATAGCCCCTGATAAAATTCACCACTTCAGCAGCTGATTGGGTAATACCTTCGTTAACAAATTTATTCCTTGCGTACCATATTGCCCAGACTGTGATTATAATCTCTGATTGCTTGTGATCTGAAAATTGTCTGAGCATCCATAATAACCAATCCTGAAATTGATAATTCATTACCTGATTAGGCCAAGAGTAACCAAGCATATGCCATATTTGTAAATTAAATCCACATTTGAAACTGACATGTGTATTATCTTCAATTTGATCTTGACATCGTGGACATTTGGGTGATTGACTGATATGCTTCATAAATAGATTTTGCATAGTTGGAATATAATTCCAACTAAACTTCCAGCATAGTATCTTCGTTTTAGAAGGGCAATTAGCAGACCATAGTTGTCTGAACATAGATGATTGATCTAGATCCAACTCTCCCCTTGGAATAAGCATTCTATAGGCACTTCAGGCTGAATAGTGTCTCGAAAATTCACCAATCCAGAAAACTGAGTCCATAGTAGGTGTAGGAGGCAGCCTTAAAGACAATATGTCAGTAGCATCTTCAGGTGAAAATAGAGTGGAAATTAAATCTTCATTCCACTTAAATTCTGTAGTAGAAAACAGATCAGAGACTCTAGTTAAACCAGGACTAGCTGATGTAGTTACCTTTCGTTGCGGATATCCTAGTAGCCAAAAATCATTCCATATATTAATGGAATCACCACACCCAATAGCCCATTTACAGCTCTTCTCCAACAGTCCCCGGGAACTCCAAATACTTTTCCACATGTATGAAGGATTAGATCCCAAAGGGGCATGCATAAAATCTTGACAATGGAAGTATTTCGACCGTAATAATCTCGCAACCAAGGAGTTCGGTCTCTGAATAATTCTCCAGCCCTGTTTTGCTAAGAGCGCAATATTAAATCTGCCCATGTCTCGAAATCCTAGTCCACCCTCCTCCTTGGATTCGCATAAGTTCTCCCAAGTGCACCAGTGTATTCCCCTCTTTGTACTCGAATTTTGCCACCAAAATCGAGAAAAAAATAGATTCCAGTTCCTTACAAAAGCTCTTTGGGAATAAAAAACATGACATAGCAAATACCGGGATCGATTGCAATACTGACTTGATAAAAACTTCTTTACCTCCCATAGACAAAGGTTGAATATCCCAACTCTGTAGCTTTTGAATACAACGATCTTTTAGGTACGCAAGAGATAACTTCTTATTACGCCCTATAATGGATGGCAAGCCAAGGTATTTTTCCGGATTTCCTTGGATTGTAACACCAAGAATTCTGCACACATCTTGTCTGTTGCTATCAATGACATTAGATGAAAAGAGTAGGCTGGACTTATCAAAGTTTACAAGCTGACCAGAGCAACGTGAATATGTTGTCAGAACAGTCTGTAAGCACACTGCCCCTTGTGATGTTGCTTCGCCAAATAAAATACTATCATCTGCAAATAATAAGTGGGAGATAAAGGGTGCTCTCCGATTGATTCTAACTCCCAACAATGAGTGCTGTTGTGAAACAGTCCGTAATAGTGCAGATAACCCTTCACTATAGATTAGAAAAAGATAAGGACTAATTGGGTCTCCTTGTCGTATTCCTCTACTCGGTTGAAATGTTGGGCCAATACAATCATTCGCAATAACAGAGTAGGAGACTGAAGAAATACATCTCATTAAATTCTCCACCCACTTTCTTGCAAACCCCATTTTATGTAGCATTTGTTCCAGAAAACCCCACTCCACCCTATCATAGGCTTTACTCATATCTAACTTTAAAGCAAATGTGCCCTTTCTACCAGTCCTTCTATTCTTCAAAGAATGTAGGATTTCATATGCCAGAATTATATTGTCAGAATTTAATCGACCAGAAAGGAAAGCACTCTGAGCCTCATCTATACAAAATTGTAAAACAGATTGCATTCGTGTTGCCATCATTTTAGAAATGATTTTGTATAACACATTACACAATGCAATTGGGCGAAATTGAGTCATCACCTTAGCACCTGAAACTTTAGGAATCAGCACAATATGCGTCTGATTAATTGAATGAAGAGGCGCATCCCCCTGGATCGTCGAAATACAAAAATTAGCAACATCAACTCCTACTATGTGCCAAAAGCGCTGATAAAAAATTGCTCCCAAACCATCTTCACCCGAGGCTTTTAACGGTCCCATTGACTGAACTGCTTGGTGAACTTCTTCTACTGTAAACACATTCAATAAATCAGCATTCATTTCCGCGGACACACAATTATCTACACCTTGTAGAATTTCATCTGGGTTAGAAGGACCAGATGAGCAGAAAATGTCCTGAAAATAGTTCGTCGCCACCCGAATTATATCTTCATTCTCCTCAACCAAATTGTTGTTCGAATCAGCAAGGGAAGATATCCGATTTTTTCGTTTTCTGCGAGATGCATGGCGATGAAAAAATCGAGTATTTTTGTCACCCGAACGTAACCAGTTAGCTCTTGCCCTTTGCTCCCAATAAATTTCCTCCCGATCAGCCTCCATATTCATTGCCAATTTAACATTAGTAATTTCCTCTAATGTTTCATCATTCGGGTAGGTAGCCATAAGATGCGATAATCTCCGCTGCAAATCAGACTTGGTAATTTTTCTTTCTTTCCGTACCCTCTTAAACCATACTTCCAAACCATGACTTAAATGCTGCAAACGATTAGGCACTGATCCAGTAGATATTTCCCATAATCTTCTCACTTCCTCCTCACACGAAGTTTCCAGTAACCAAGATGCCTCAAACCGAAAGTGGGAAACGAGACTCGCAGTTCGCTGTCTATTGTCAGTATTAAGTAACAACGGACAATGATCAGAAATTGAATGATGCATATGACTCAAATTAAAATGAGGGAATAAGCTCCACCATGCATTATTACCCACTCCTCGATCAAGTCTCTCCCGAATATTAGTTGCTTCAAAATTTCCTTTTTCCCATGTATACCATGGACCCGAGTAACCAATATCCTCTAATGAACAGTCATTCAAAACTCGTGCAAAGCTGTCCATTTGACGCTGGTTTCGGACTCGACCTCCACTTTTTTCCGAAGCAAACAACAATTCATTGAAATCACCAATAACCAGCCAAGGTAAATCTCCAGTGTCATTTAATTGTCGTAGTAAATTCCAAGAATTCTCCCGATTCCTCTCTTCAGGGGCTCCGTAAAAACCAGTGCAGCGCCACGTAAAACCATCAGCATCCTCAGTAAACAGAACATCTATATATCTATCCGAAAACGATCGAAGAGTAACAGAAACATTCATCTTCCACCCAAGTGATAATCCTCCACTTCTACCTCTAGCACTAACATCAATACCATTATTAAAACCACAAAACTTCCTCAACTTTAACATTCTACTGCTTTCTAATTTAGTCTCGATTAAAAATATAACCGAGGGATTGACATCCTTCAGGTAATTCCTGAGGCGTCTAGTCGTCCGAGACTTTCCCAAGCCGCGGACGTTCCAGCTTAGGATTTTCATTGGGCCCGGCTGGCCCTTTCTATAAGGCCTGCCGATACATTAGTTTGTTCCCCATTCGAATCATTCAATGAAACTCCTGAGGTAGTAGAAGAAGTTCGTAATCTTTTTGAACCATCAGGTACAGGGTCAATTGTCTCTTCATCCTGATGAGCCATAACAATATCATACCCCCTTGCACTCCAACAGCAATCTGATCTGCCACCATTGAATTAACCCCTGAAACACTTGCATTCTGTTGTGTGCCCAAAGTACTAGAATCAGTACGTGTTGCTCCAGAATCATTTATACCTGGTGTAACCTCAGGTGGTACAGTAGCATCCTTAAAAACAACCTCTTTTACAGTAGTATCTGTTTTTAGCAGTGAAATATCTTTCCTTAGCCATCGACTTGTTGGGGCAGCCATCATTCACCTTGTTGGAGCCCGAAGGCTTAAATCCCAACCAAACACAATGTCTTTACTCTCCACTGTTAAACGTACTGGACAAAAACTTTCTCCATGTCCCATCTTTCCACAGATAAAACAAAATAAAGATAATTTCTCGTATTCAAATCGTACATAAACACCCTCCCCTCCGCGAACTGCCATTTTTTTCCTCCTTTTCAATGATCGACGAACATCCACAGCAACTCGGATTCGCATAATTCCTTTATAGTCCAGTGATACCTTTTCCGAGTCATATTCTAAGAATGATCCTAAAAAATTCCCTAACTGACGAGCCACACCTTCTGACATACAGCCTGGAGGCACATCATGAACCAACACCCAGAACGGAACTACATGAAGAGGAACCATTAAAGCTCATTTTTAAATTTTATGTGTACTCACCTTAAAAAATATTCATGGATCCGACATTGCCTATAACCTGAGCAATTAAACTAAATGTTTTATTTTGTTTCATATAACAATATCTGAGGGAGGAGGTATATACTAATTCACTTTAACTTTTAAACTCGGTTAAGATTTGTTTGTTTTTCATATTGTTTAGGTAGTTCATATACATCGAATTTTAAATTTCGAATAAATTATAAATATTGTTATATACGTTTCAGTGTAACAACTTTAATATAATTAAGATACCGAAATAATTTTAAATTTTACATGTTTTATGAGTATGATTGTGTTAGTAAATGTAATTGTGATTTTACTAAAATATTATGAAAAATATTTTGATACATGTCTCTCGGTAAGATTTAGTTATTTGCAAGTTTGATATTTTAAGATTTAAAAGTATTTTATGGTTTAAAGATTGGGTTTTATTTTGATGCACAAGCTGTGTAAATTTTTTTACACATTCCTTTTATAAAATTTAAAATCTAAATCACAAACCCTAGCAACCTAAAACCTAAGCCCTAAATCCTAAACTCTAAATTCTAAATTCTACTCATAAACCTTAAATTATATACCCTACATACTAAACCCCTAAACTCTAACCCTAAACCCTACACCTTACACCCTAAAATTAAAGGGCTTGTGTAAACTAAAGTTTACACAAGCTTGTGCATCAAAGTATTTTCCTTAAAGATTTAGTTTATGCTTTACATTTTATGATTCAAGTTTCAAGGTTTAGCTTTTAATATCTTAAATTTTAGAATTTACACTTAAAATTGTACAAATTTATTTTACACGTGTAAAAAACAAACAACTCAAATATTATTGTATACATAATTATAGAATTATAAGCATTGCTTTGATTTATTTAGAAAATTGAAATTATAAGTCTGCTAGTATATGAATAAATTTTACAATGAACCCATAATATTCCAAAAACAGATAAATAAAATGCGAGAACTTACATATTAAAATATAGTTATTTATCTTGAAAAATGTTAAATTTTATAGAAGTGATCCTTCCTCACACGTAACTGATTTTCGAATATTGTTTAATTTTTTGGTTTTATTTTTTCGGTATCCGATCTACCTTTTTAAAATGGTCGGTGACGACTCTAGTTTTTATTAAAAACTACAATTTTTTAATAAATTTCCCCAAATTTAATATTTAAAAAATTGAAAAAAAAGGTCGCTACAATATTTAATACTCTACCTATTTTATGTTACTGTTCTAATACTCAATTATTTTTTTTTCATAAAAAACATCTAATATTATATTTCGTTTTTAAAATAGTATTCCACCGTTTAAAATAGTGAGACATGCGCTTATTGATAAAATTTTTTTGAAGTAATCTTTTAAACCTCGAGAACATCACTACACCCAAACATAACATTTATAACATAATTGACAAATGGCAATACTATAATCCTCGAGAACATCACTCAAACACACAACCACTACACCCAATCATATCATTTATAACATTTATAGTTTTCCGATATAGGTGGGGCCATAGCCAACAAATAAAAAATGACTTTTTTTAATTTAAACAATGGTAAAATTATATTTTAACCCCTGTAATAAATATATAATTCATTGTTGACTTTTTAAATTAAAAAAAAATAAACATCCCTCAATATATAACGTTGATTCTTTGTCACTGATTGACAATAAATACTTTTTAGGTTAAATTGGTGTTCGACATTAATTATATTTATCTTATAAAAATATATTAGTTTATAGCGTAAAACTTTCATCTAAGTACTTAAATTATATTTTTGTCAAATTAATTACCTAAACTTATTATTTTTTATTGTACTTAAAATATATTTTGGTTGAAGTAAGACCTAAAGTTACTATTTTTTTTCATTTAGGTACTTAAAATATATCTTGGTCAAAATAGGTACCAAAAGTATAATATCATTTCATATAGGTTCCTAAAAGTTGAAATGTGATATTGATTAAAAATACTTCAGGTGTCTAAATAGAAAATATGGTATACTTTATATACCTATTTTGATAAAAAAAAATGCTTTAAGTACCTAGATGAAAAAATGATATATGATAGGTACTTATTTTAACAAAAAAATACTCTGAGTACTCAGATGAAAAGTTGACAAACATTAGATACTTATTTGTGATATAAGTCATATTAATAATATGATAAACATAAAATTTAGATAGAGTTCAATTGAAAGGACGCTATTTATTTAAAATAATATATTACAGGGATAATTTAGTAAAATATATTCTTAAGTAATCTTACATTTTACAAATTAAACATCATAATTTTACATTTCGACAAAAATGAACCAAACAAATTGATTTATGTTCTAAGTAATCTTACATTCCGATAATCATATCCAAAGATAATATAACATTAAACGAACCAAATGCCCTCATAAAGTGATACAAAATTCATAAATTCCAAGATATAATCTTATCTTTTGTTAACTTTTTTTCTTCTTCTATTATTGTGTCAAATAATATTGTATTTTAATACTTATTTTTAAAAATAATATTATATTTTTTCGAATTAAGCTTATTATTAATACAATAATATATAATAACAAATTTTAAACGTGGTGAAATAAGTTTTTTTTATTACAAATTATCATCACTTTTAGAAGAGCTAACAGTTTCATCGTTTAAAATAAAAAATAATAATTTAATTTTTTTAATAGTCTAAATGTGATTATAAGGTAGTATTTGTTCATAGATATTCTTAACCATATGACAGCATACATCTTGTTGACAAAAACGATTTGAACACGTGTCTCCTAGTATGAACATCATTCGTTATTCCACTCAAACACTTGTTAGGTTCACAATTTAAGAAAAACTTGAATAAAGTAGAAGATGATAATTTAATTATTAAGTATAGATTAGAGATGACAATTTAATTCGAACTCGATTTCGATCCGAAAAAATATCTGATTCAAATCCGATTGGAAATGTGAATCGAAAAAGGCTCCGAGTCCTAATAAGAGGCGGATCGGATATGAATATTATCATGATTCAATCCGAATCCGATCCAAGTCTATGTCTGATTCGAATTTGAGTCGTGTTCGGTCTATATCTGAATTCGAATCAAAACATTTATGACATTTAATTCTTTAAAAAATATCATTTATAATATTTATATTAAAATAATATGACAACATCTATAAAGTAAAAAAAAAAGTTAACCTAAATACATTAAAAGAAACATAAATATATATTAGGTAACTTGAAATAATGGTAAAAACAAAATTAACTTATATATATTCATATTAAAAGTAATAATAAAAATGTAAGTTAAATAATAATAACATTTACTATGATTTATATCTATGAACTAAACTTAATATAGTGTAATATATCTATGTATATAATATGTAATTATGCATAGATCCATAGATGTGAAAAAAATAAATATAAGATAAAATTATAGACAAACAAACAGAAAAAAATACAATTCAGAAGTAAATAAATGTAAATATCAATGAATTATTGAAAATTAAAAAATTAGTAAATAAAATAGTAATGATGTGAAATTACAAGATAAAGTTGAGATATATTAGGCTAAAATTATGAGTTAACTAGGAAGCAAATTAAAAGGATAAATAATAAACAAAAATTTAAATGTAGTAAAGAAACAAGGGACAAAAATGAATAAATATAGAATTAAAATGACATAAATTAAAAACGCAAGAAATTAAATGCACAAAATTATGGATTGATTTGCATTAAAATAAAAAATATTAGAGAGCCGAAACACATTATACCCTAAAGACGTTAGAATTCGCGGATCTACCCCTTGACTTCAGGTCAACACTATGGATGACAATTTAATTCGAATTCGATCCAAAAAAACCGATCAAAAAACAAACTGATCCAAATCCGATTAAAACAATCTGAATCCGAAAAAAATATTCGAGTCCAATTGTAATCAGGTTTAGACTTGGACTATACACAATCCGATCAAAGTCTGATTCATTACCATCTCTAGTATAGATATATTTATCCTTTTAAAGTAAATATAAGATTTTAATTTGTATAAAATAATATTATATAAATATTTTTAACTACTCTCTCAATTAGTTGATACCGATAAAAAATTTAACTTTAAAAAAGAAGTTCACATCCGTGATATAAAGTTAAAGATTCCACCACTTGGCTGACCAACAAAATCCCACTAATCACTCTCAAGCTTTATCAAACAACACCATGGCCCAATGGTCTCCAACAAACAAACAAAAAAAAAATCTTATATAAGTATTTATCTGAATGATTATTTTCGTAATTATGGATTTTGTTTTGTATAGGAAAGGAACAACGTTAATGACAAATTACGAGGTGTGGTTTGTTGTTATAAGTATATTTTTAAATATTTATTTAATTTATCAAAATTTGCTCACTTTATCTCTTAATCATGAGGCCAATGGTTCGATTCATGCCAATAAAAATATAATGTATTTATGGCCAGACGTTCATCTCTTAATGAAAACATTTGAAATGAGAGGATTAATCACTGCTATCGACAGTAAATATCTTGACTCAAACAAAAAAATAACATTATTAAACATTCTCATTGATTATTGACCCTAAAATCAATTATTTAATAGTAACATACAAGGAATTAACAAATATTAGTAGTTTAACTATTTATATTAAGGAAAATTCTACAACGCTGGACGAGCACCGCTAATAATGAGCACCATTAATTTAATTTATAAATATTAAAAGTCTAAACGACTCATTGTATAATTATAAATTATTTAAAAATTAAAAAATAAATTAATTAAAATATATTATTTTAAGATGCACTGGAGTGAATAATATGGGTTCGTTCAACTCGGATTGAGCCCTGTACAAGTTTATTGATCCCTGTTTGTTGAGGATGCACGGTGGAGATAGGAGTGATTAATATGGTTTGGTTTTAACTTTAGGCATGGTTTTGGTTTTAACATTAATCCCTGTTTCGGATTAAGCCCTGTACAAGTGCAAGGGAATCTCATCCACCGTGCTGATTAATGATTATCAAAGGCTTAGTGTTTCCTACCACGCGGTCGATTATTTCCTAAATTTGTGGCGGAGGCTTGATTTTTAAAGGAAAAAATTAGGTTTTTGCAATTTAGTTTATATATTTTAATTTAATTATGTTTTAAAAATTTTAAAATAAGATAATGCATTTTAATTGATTTATCTTTTAATTTTTAAATAATTTATAATTATACGTTGAGTCCTTTAAATTTTTAATTTTTATAAATTAAATTAATAGTACTCAGCGGTGCTCGTCAAGCGTGGCAGACTCATCCTTATATTAATCATACGGATTACATATAAATCTTAATAAATATATCAATTTAATTTATTCGGTCATTTCGATTTAATTAAGAAGAATTTTGATTTTGACAATAAAAATATTTTTTTTTTCGTTTGAATATTTTGATTAACTATTGATATGTATAAATCAAACTGATCAAATATACACCATAAGCATCATCGACTGAGAACCTGCAATAAAAAAATTAATTTATTTTTTCTTAATATGTAGCGACATCTATAACAGTTTATGCTACATTATGTACATTATTCAAGTTGTTTTTGTTTTTAAAGTGTATGCACATTACTAAAAAAAAATTCCATCACTTTTTAATTTTAATTATATTATTTTAAAATATAACTATTTTAAATAAATTTTAAAACTATTTTATTGATACTACTTTGACAATTGACATCATATTTAAAATTTTCTACAACTAATTTCGTCATTTTAATCCCAATGTAGCATGGGATTAGATACGTTTGTCAATGCATGACAAAAAGTAAAAAGAAAAAAATGGATAAATTACATAAATGACCATCATACTATTAGTAAAGTCGCGATTTAATCACCTTATTTTTTCTGAAGCAATTAAGCTACCATATTATTAATTTAAACTCAATTTGGCCACATGCCGCTAGAATCTAACGACAGAGTGACATGACAATTAAAAAACAGGTATAATTATACATTTAGTCCATGCTATTTACACATTCTTTCAATTTGGTCATAATTTTAATTTAATAAAATAAACTAAACATTCAATTAGAACTTGACACGTGTGAACACCTTACTGGAGGAATTTAATTATTTATATTTAATTTAAAAAATTTATTTTCTCCTCCAATTAGGTGACACATGTCACCATCTGTTAGAGAAGAAAAACAAGAAAACACATTATTGCGCTGAGTAGGAATCAAACCTAGGTAAGGTGGTGTTAAAGGCAGTGGCTTAGCCACTACACGAAGCCTAAGTTCATGTTGTAATTCACTAACTTTTATATACGTGTTATTGTTTTTTACATTAATTTTTTTAATTTCACATATATAATCATCGAATTGTTTTTTAATTTAATTAAAAAACTCAATTAAATTATTATATATGTTAAATTATTTTTTAAAAAATAAAAATTTAAATTATAATAAAATTTTATTTAGCGAGTCCAAAATCTCAATTAAATTATTATATAAATATATATATTTTAATTTCACATATATAATCTTCGAATTAATAATTTTAGTTTATTATATATTTTTTCCACATTTATTTTTTAAAATAAATAAATATAACATAAATCACAAGATAAATTAATTTAAATTATGTTTGTGAGTTTAGATCCGCTAAATGAATTTTTAATATAACATAAATCACAAGATAAATTTATTTGAATTATGTTCGTGAGTTTGAATTCACTTAATGAATTTTATTATAGTTTAAAAATTTATTTTTAAATATAAATTAACATATATAATAATTTAATTGAAGTTTTTAATTAAATTTAAAATTAATTTAATAATTATATATGTGAAATTAAAAAAATTAATGTAAAAAATAATAACACAATTTGCAGGTAATAGTTTTTGCTAGTTTTTGAGCATGAAGAAAGAGTGATGCAATGCCAAACGTGGTTTTATAAGTTAGGGATTAAGTCTTCAACTGTTCCGTTTTAGTTTTATGCTCTTGTAGATTTTGATGGGAGGGTATTAAGGTGTGCTTATATTTAAACTCCTTCAAGGGAGATGTTGGTATGATAGATTTTGTAGTCTTTTAGTGTTTTAAAGAGTTGCGTTTTGTGTGGTGATGTTTTATGTATTGGTTTGGACTTTGGGTCTGGGGGATTTTGTTTGTAGTGTAGCATGACTGATGAATCTTGAACTTCGATTGCGATGTATTTCTTACGTTATGTGTACTCTTTTTTTCTAATTAGGTTTAGAGAGGTTTTTAATGAGGCACACAACGTGGACGCGAGCTTTTAAGCTATTATAAATAAAATTTATTTTGCTGAGAAAAAAACATATATTAAAGTTAGTGAATTATAGCATGAATTTGAGCTTGGTGCAGTGGCTGAGCCAGTGCCTTTAATGCCACCTTACTCGGGTTACACATGTCACGGTCTAATTGAATGTTTATTTTATTTTATTAAATTAAAATTAGGATCAAATTGAAATAATGTGTAAATAGCATGGACCAAATATAGAATTATACTTATTTTTTAACTGCCACATCACCCTGCCGTTAGATTCTAACAACATGTGGTCAATTTGAGTCCAAATTAATAGTATAATGACTTAATTGTTTTGAGAAAAAATAAGGTAGTCAAATTATAACTTTACCAATAATATAATGATCATTTATGTAAACAGTTTACCCATCGGGAAAAAAAAACATGAAGGGGGAACAAGTTGTACATGTTTTCTAAATCTCTACATAAAAAGAAAACAAAGCCAAAATACATATGTGGATTTTACTTTTAGGAGCCCATGAACGCACTATTCCCCCATTAAAACCAAATTGTTAAAGGAAAATGATAAAGCGACCAAGAGTCGTTGAAGATAAAGGCTCAACACCCACCACCTCTTTAAACAATCTTCAATCATTCCTTTGCCTTCAAACCCAATTTTCTCCCCATTAAAACATCTTTGATCCTGCCGCAAAGCTGCTCAAATCTGATTTCAGTCTGTCAAAACACATGGGGAAGAACTATGATTCCAGGGTGCAAAACACAGCTCAAAGTTATAGGAGTTGGAACACCATGGGAGCTGATGGAACTTCCACTCCTCCTTTATGGGGAACGAATCCTTCACCCACTCCTCCGCGTGGAAACAACATTAATTACCGATGTTTATCGCCGTCATCGAAAGCTCAAGCCATCGCTAGAGGCCAAAGGGAGCTTATGGAAATGGTTAGCAGAATGCCCGAGTCCTGTTTCGAACTCACCTTGAAAGATCTTGTTGAACACCGGGATGCGGCTGTTGAATCGAAACAGGAGATTTGTGCTGAAGGGCGCGGTGCGTTTAATGAAGATGAATACAGCAAAGAGAAGGGGAAGAAGAAGAAGAATCAGAAACCGCAAATTAAGAAAAGTGGGAGCATAGATAGTGGAGGGTTTCTTCTGAAAATGGCGTTTCCATTTTCCTTGGGGTCAAAGTCGAAGAACAAGAAGGAGACGAAGAGAAATGGTTCAAATGTAAATTATAATTCTAGAGTATCAGATGAATCTGGTAAGGGCATAGATAAAGAGTGGTGGAAGAAGAGATCGGGGTCGAGCGAGAGTGACTCCGCTGGATCGAATATAAACAGTGGAAGCACCAAAAGCAGCCGTAGTAGCAGCAGCAGCAGCAGCGGGAGCGTCGGCAATACCAGCCACAGGTATGTTATAAACTGAGAATTCCGACTGTCTGTCTGCTTTCTAAACATTAACAGATAAGGTTTTCAAACTGAATTTGTTAAATTGTACGAGACATCTAGGAATTTGTTAAACTTTATGCAAAAGATATATTATTTCATGGTTTTAGACTTTAGAGTAAGTTTCACACAGGAAACAGAGGAAATTTGCTGTAAATGCAGAGATTGGCTTTATTGTAGTGGTTAAGTATATCACGTAATATTTAATTCTCTTTAAAAACTCTAGAAAAAGTAAACAGTTAGAAATTTCATCTACTTCAAGTCCCCAGGCCACAAGTCCTCGTCAAAGTCTTTTATAAAGAACAAGGAACCAAACGATATAAAATCATAAACGACAGTAAAGGCAAGAAAATTCAAATTTCAACCAATCAAAAGTTAATTTGAATGAATCAGAAATGTGGGGCTAGTGGCTTACTGCATATTTTCCGTTGAGATTCGAATTTAAACTTGGTATCAACTATCAACTGAACTAGACATTGGGTTTTGTGCAGGCGTACGGGGAATGGTTGCTTGGCTTTCATCTTCAACAGGAAAAGCAAAGCATCGCAATAAAATGGAGTTCAATGTGTGAATTATCTTTCCAGTAATGCTTGCGTACGATGGGGTACATGAGATCTCCCATGCAGCTGCAAGGCCAGTGTATGATCAGAGATTGTAAAGCCGGTCAGCCGGTGAAGATGAATCAGATTTTGCTTTACATTAGTTTGGAATGAGCAGAAGACGTGTTATCAAAGCAGTGACAAAATTAACAGATTTATGGAGAATCTGTTACCGTAGCAATCAAATTCAAACTGCATTTCTGTATATTCTTTCTTTTAAAAATAAAATAATCTAATTGAAATATATAAAAATTAGTTTTAAATAGATAAATACATATACAATAAGAATAAAATTAAAATGAAATTAAATAATTTAGTATGCGATTCAAATACATTTAAAAAATAAATGTATATATGATATGTACGAAACTTAAATAAGTCTCAATATTGAATTAAATTATTATATGTTGATATAATATGTATAATTTTATGCATTTATTGAAAAATAGTATATAAATGTCACAACTCTGTAACATCATACTCAAATTTTGTTCCCCTGTTTCAATCATCTCTGTCCGTTTGTAATCTTGCTTTCAATCTAAAGTAACATAGATTTTATTTTTAAAAAATTATAGTGTGTGGAAGTATATTATGATTAGAATTTTATATATAAGTTTTTGATCTATTTTATTATTAATACTACTATATTCCATTAAAATCAGAGATCTACGTAATATTTACTTATTATATATATATATAACTTTTGACAAAGTTCAATTTCTTATATCGCTTGTTTCCTTATTCTTCTTCTTCTAATTTTTTTTTTGCTTTACAACAAATTTTAAGTTTTGTTTTAGTTTTTCTTTTGAATAAATTCATACAAATTCTTAACGTTTTTGATAATGTACACATCTTGAAGACTAAAGAAATTAAACTTAATTTTTTTAAGATGAACATCTTCCTCATTTCCACTGAGACTATTCATTGAGTTAAAAAAATATTTTAATTATATAAATTATTCTTATGCTTTATTAATGGAATAAAACACTTCACAAACATAGGATACTGTCACATGTCCTTATTCTTTTACTTTTTATTTTTCAATTTAATTAATGAACACGTAATAGAACTATAACTCCGTTTGTAATTTTTTTTAAGTTTTGCTAATTTATATAATATTGACGGGTCGAACGTCAGCGCCTGTAGCTCAGTGGATAGAGCGTCTGTTTCCTAAGCAGAAGGTCATAGGTTCGACCCCTATCTGGCGCGTTCAGAAGTTCTTATCTTTTTACTCCGAGTCAATAAAAATACAGCAAGCTTATCCCAAAAATTAAAATTTTATATTTATATTTGTATATTTAATCATTACCATTTTACACAAATATACAACTATACTAATACTTGAGTTTTTTGTATTTAAATAAAGAGTAAAATGCTTTTTTTTTTGTTTTTTAAAATTAAGTAGAATAATATAAACATGTAAAACAGTTGTAATGTGGAAACCTCGAAATTAATGTCGTATATTCTCTTTGTTACAGACGAGACGACACATCTCCTTCCATTTTCTGGTGAAGTAATGTCGCATATCCGGAAAGTATATCTCCTTCGATATGCTCAACAACGTCCCCACAGGAAAGATGAACGAAAATAAAAGCCCTTCAACAAATCACAACTCCATCATCAAACTACAGGGAATTCATTAAGAAGCAAGTCAATGGGGACAACTCCTCCTTCACCATCGCATGTTGTTCTAGCATTCGATGCAACAAAGGATCATACCGAACGAGAGCTCCGAATCACCATCGATTATCTCCGAGTAAGAGGCGACATTCTACGAGTTGGGGACACGCTTCTTATACTTGGAGTTCTGCATAGAGTCACTCACCCTAGTAAGTGCTTGTGTCTTAAACAATCTCTTCTTCATTCAACTTGTCAACTCAGTGACTCACCTCTCCTCTTCTGTTCCGTCTCTGGGTTGGTGTAGTGGGTTATCAGAGCAAAGCATGTCCTGAATCTTTCGGGGTTATAAGCTTCCGCGCCATGGAGGAAGAAATCTCAAAGAAGCTTGATGCATATGTTAATATGCTTCAACAAAGCGCAGAAGATTGTGAAGACCAAGGAGTAAAATACTAAAATTTCTCTTTTATTCATTACAAACACTGCACAGCTTGCTGGAAGCAGCATGCACAAATTAATGGCATAAATATTTTCATGTACAGGTAAGCATTGAAGTTAAAATCACTGCTGGATTCCCCATAAAGAATGTTATTGTAGAGGAGGTGATCTCCTCTAATGCAGCATGGGTTGTGCTCGATAGGTAAATAGTTTTTGTATTCTGGATACATGGGGATCATCCTTTCCGTGCACCATGTCATGTCCTGTCATGTTTTACAATCTTAACAGGCACCTTAGACGGGACTTGAAGTTTTATGTTAAGCAGGTACCGTGTAAGGTTGCATTAGTTCATGATAACTTGAATGTGGAAGTTTTGAGAAACCATACCGTAAGTAAAACAGAGGTGGCAGGAAACAAGCATTTTTATTCCATGTCCAAGCCTGTGCCCCTATCAAACATGAATCACTCAGAAATCTCTTGTAGGAGCTACTCCTGGACTCCGGTTTCAATCGAAAACAGTTGCGGTACGTAATTCTGCAGGCTAGCAGATTTTCAGCATCGACTAGCGTTATATATGTACACATTATTTTTCTTTCAGATGCACTTGCAAAAGGAGAAAATAAGCTACCTACTGGTTTAACTGTTATCCAAAGGCAGAGAAGAAGTTGTTTCCACAATAAAAACGCAGGAACACCTCTTCTTTGTGTTGCTTGTGGGCTGAAGACTGAATTGTATATCCAAGATTCTATGACATTCACTTATCATGAGATTCAACAAGCCACCAACGACTTTTCGGAGGAGAACTTACTAGGAGAAGGCGGATACGGCCGTGTATATAAAGGTAAGCTTAAAGATGGACAGCTGATTGCTGCAAAGGTCCGGAAACAAGAAAGTAGCCAAGGATTTACCGAGTTTAATTCCGAGGTATCTGTCTTAAGTTTCGCTCGTCATAAGAACATTGTGATGCTGCTTGGTTATTTTTGCAAGGAGAATCTCAACATTTTGGTGTATGAGTATATATGCAACAAGTCTCTTCACTGGCATTTATTTGGTAAAGAGCCAAAAATTAACTAAACTATATGTTTCATCTTGTATTTCTTCCATTAACAGTTCTCTTATCTGTTTTGGAATTGGGGATATTTCCACAGATAATACAGAAAATGTTCTCGACTGGCACCAAAGACGTGCTATTGCGATTGGTACCGCAAAGGGCTTGCGTTTTCTTCATGAAGAATGTCGCGGGGGTCCTATTATTCATAGGGACATGCGTCCGAGCAATATACTGCTCACACATGACTTGGTTCCAATGGTAAATGATGTTCCTTTTCATTGTGTACTTCTATGATGAAGTGTGAACTTACTTGTATGTTTGTATACGCACAGCTTGGTGACTTTGGTCTTGCCAGATGGAAGATCAATGATGATACTCTACAGACAACAATTCTTGGAACATTAGGGTATAGGACTTCCATGAGCTCTCAAATTCATTTTCACTACTACTGTATACGCTATCTATATGCCGATGATGGCCCGAGTTTTGTTGTTAAATTAGTGTAACTGAACCTTTGGTTCATGTAGATACCTTGCACCGGAGTATGCAGAGAACGGATTTGTTTCGGTGAGGACAGATGTGTATGCATTTGGGATAGTTCTGCTACAACTAATGTCAGGGCGCAAAGTAATTGATCTGGAAAATGAAGGACAACACGTGTCTCTGCGACAGTGGGTATGTTTGGTTTCAATGGCCACAAATTTAAAGGAACTGATCAATTTTCACTTATTTCCTTTGCTCTGATGCTCCAATTAGGCCAAACCATTGATCAAAAAGCTTGCACTACATGAGCTCATCGATCCTCGAATCGGGGAGTCGTACGACACTTATCAACTATACCTCATGGCCAAAACAGCTTACTTCTGCGTGCAAACAAACCCTGAAATGAGGCCATCAATGGGGGAGGTAACATGCATGCCATATAATCCTGAAGATGTATTCATTATGTTTCCGTCAACTCTCTGTTTGGAAAGTAATATTGAATGGATACAGGTTTTGAGGCTTCTTGAAGGAGAAAGCGATGATTTCCGCCATTTAAAGAAAATGATTGTGCCTCAATATACAAAGCGATGAACAAGAACTAGTTCTACTCTATCTGCATTTTCCTACATGGTTGATTTCCTTTGTTGTCGGAAAATAACTTGTACGCATAGGGTATTGTTAGAATTTCATGTCAATTTGGATTTGACAGGAGGATGTGCTGGTTCGATTATTGACTAGGAGGAGTAGCTGCAATTTGCAAGTGTATGCACAAGCATATTCGTATTTATTATATTTAAGATATGAGCTGTGATATAAGCCACTGAGTGGAGCAACACTCTAGTGCAAAATCAATAAAGATTATCAAACTATTAGTCAACCTTTTTTTTGGTAAAATACGTGTTTATTTTATCATTTATGTTCAAGATTTGTGGCTCTCCTTTCTAATAATGTGGTTTAAACTCGAATTCTCACATTAGAAGAGCAATGGACCTTGCCATTATACCCAACCCTTGTTGGTAAACTATTAGTTAACATTTGGGTGATCGAATTGTAGTGCCTTAAAACTTTCATCCATTCCTTTTTGTTGCATAAATTCGAGCTCAAGCTGATTCAATTTTAATCCTTTAGCTGAAAAAGACGTAATCTATAAACTTGTTAATCAATTTAAAATGGTTGTCTTAGTTTCATTTTTCGTTTCACTGATCATTTCTACAAGTATGGCTATCGCTCTGTATCAGAATGGACAGAGGAGTGCAGGGTTAGTTTCTACTCCTGGAATTTCAAATTTTTTACTTATTTTATTAATAATTTAAATTTGTATACTTAAATTTTAACATAAAACCTGGTCACACAGTCCCTACTCTGCATCCAATTTTCTGAAATGGGATTCTTTCTTATACTCGTTTTTCTTATGAACAACATGTTTTGTTATGCCCCAGAAGAGCTAAAACTAGAAAGAGTTAAAATTTTTAGTTTAGGCCAAGGTACCTAGAGGCTAGAATACCCCAAAAATATTTAGAAATTCGATTTTTTCCAATGGTTCTCTGTCACATTTCTGCAGTGTTTCTAAGGTCTTGACACATGCAGTTTATCTAATCCAGACACTTGTCGTTCTATCAGGCTTTGTTCAGTGAATTTAGGGTATCTGTTTTTGGTTACAGGGACACGGGAATCATCATCTACTTCAACACAATTACATATAAGTTGTGGTGAAATGATAGCCAAAGCAAAGGTGGGAAGTGAAGAGTTGAACTCCTGCTTTGAGAAGCTGATGATGGTTGTCACCGAGTGGAAAGATATTCCTATGGAGCTGCTGTTGAGAACCGTGTCTCTTGTCGATGATCGGACCGTGATTGTTGCTTCCGGTGCTTGTTGTGGGTGGAGGGAGTTCATTTGTTTGGGCCTCACACAACTTAGTCTCTCATGGTACATGGTCTTTTTCACTATTTACTCTTGTAAAAACGTATCAACACTTTAGCTTTTCTTTTTCTCATGGTATATGTCTTGCTTCTTGTGCAGGTTAGCTATTATATATTATTATTTCTCATATAGTTATAAGATTAGAACTACCAAGTAATTTTTTTAATGTTTCTTTTGATATATCTGATGAATTCTGGTACGAGCAAACACGTTATTTGTCCTGTAAAACATTTTTAGTGCAAAGAATTCAGGTGAAATCTAGAGTTGTGAATTAACATGAAGAAAATAGTTTACTGGTTTATGATTGTTTATTTCTAGCTCTAAGATGAAACCTTTCAGTAGTTTTGGTCAAATTGCAGCCTATACTTGTGAGATAATGGATTGCTATTTTGTGGTTCTTTTATAGCCCTAGGGGGTGTGTATCTTTCAAGTAATAAGGCTTTTATCCGCACCTTCTTCTTGATGACAATATCGGTGCTCGCTGTGCATAATATCAAATTCTAGAAACTGTTCATATACATCAACCCCAACTTGAGGAATTGTGAATTTTCTTAATTGCTAGTGTCTCCAACTGATAGGTACAAGAGGCCTGAACCTTCATAGGTTGAAGTATCATACCTTTGGTTATTTATTTGTGTAGACTTTTTGATTTTATAAGAGCTTCATAAAGGATACAAGATTATGAATTATATATTGATCATTCCATGTTTTAAAAATATTGAAGATAGTGTCCGAATCAACAGGATCCTCCAAGTTTATAATACCTAGCATCTCTGTTTCTGAATGGATAGGATAAACTAAGTGATCCGTGAGCGAAACCTCCCCAACTTGGGTTTATCAACTGTCCTAATATGTCCACTAATGTAATTCATGGTTGTGGGTAGTTATATAACATGAAAAGCATATAAAGTTAGTACTAATAGGTAAAGCTTGCTTTAGATGGATAGTTATATTAATATTGTTTTAGCAAATGACTTCTGCTCCACTTCCTTATTTTATCTTCTAACATCCTACTTGCTATAACTGGTTTGTGTGGAAATCTTGCATCAGGTGCAAAAAGAACATGAACAACTTGGTTCTATCTCTTGCTCCTAAATTCACCAAATTGCAAACTCTGATACTGCGTCAAGAGAACCCGCAGCTTGAAGACAATGCCGTCGAGACTATTGCAAACTTTTGTCACGATCTGCAGGAGCTGGACCTAAGCAAAAGTTTCAAGCTTAGTGATCTCTCATTGTATGCGTTGGCCCATGGTTGTCCTAACCTTACGAAGCTCAATATCAGTGGCTGCACGTCTTTCAGTGATGAAGCTCTTGAATACTTGACTAACTTCTGTCGGAAACTAAAAATATTAAATCTCTGTGGATGTTTTAAAGCCGCAACTGACCGTGCATTGCAGGTATGAACAGTACTCTGACTAGTTATTGTTGCTGGTTAAAAATGAACCGCTTATATGCACAGGCTATTGGACGAAACTGCAATATGTTGCAATCTTTAAATCTGGGATGGTGTGATAATGTTGGTGATATAGGAGTGATGAGTGTTGCTTATGGATGCCCTGATCTCAGATGTGTGGACTTGTGTGGCTGTGTTCGCATAACAGGTATTCCTTGGATTCGGTGCTTATATGGTATTTCATAATGTAGCATAACTTATTGCTTTAACCTTGAAATTTCCCTTCTGTATCTATGTATATATCTTGACCTTGCATGTTTCTTTGGTGAACAACCTTATTGCAGATGATAGTGTGATTGCTTTGGCAAATAAGTGCCTCCGTTTGAGGTCACTCGATCTGTACTATTGTCGTAATATCACAGACCGGGCAATGTACTCGCTAGCCCACAGCCGAGTGAAGAACAAGCCTTCATTGTGGCAGTCCATGAAGGATAGATATGATGAGGAAGGCCTTAGAAGTTTGAATATAAGCCAATGTACTGCACTGACTCCTCCTGCCGTTCAGGCATTATGTGATACTTTCCCGGCCCTTCACACCTGCTCTGGAAGGCATACCCTTGTCATGAGTGGCTGCTTGAACTTAACATCTGTGCACTGTGCTTGTACGGTCCAAGCACACCGGAAGATGAACAGTATTCCCCATACAGCTCATTGAAGGGGATTTTGATGTATTGAGAAATCTAAAAGAAAACGAAAAAAATTTCCTGTAAATAGGGTTGTAAAAGCTTGTTTCATTAGCGGATGTAATCCTTAGCCATAATTTTGATGGATGGATCTGTTGACTGGCAGAAAATTGAAGGAAAACTGATGAGACTAAAATGAAATCTCAAGAAGGAGTGGCGGATCCAAAAATTATTTTCAGGGTGGACACAAGTTAAAATATTTTTTTAGAGTGGGCACAAGTCATATAAATTTTAAAATTTCAGGGTGGGCACAAGTTAATAATTAAGGACTAATTCATAAAAATTAAAAAATTGAAACCAAATATGTGAATTTTCAAAAATTTAGAGTATGAGCTCGGCTCCTAAGTAGATCCGCCACTGATCTCAAGTATACATGATTTACACCTACAAACATGAATATGTAATCAGCATTTGTGAGCTTATCGGTCCAATCAATTAGTACATGGTTTGTCACAGTAATCCAATTTAAATAAAATAATTGAGGTATTCCAATTATTATGAACTTAGTAATTATTTACATGTTTCATATAAATTTTAACCTTTTCATATACTTATGTTGAATTTATGTTATTTTCGTGTACTTTAACATTTTAATTATTTTATATTGTATATCTCAACCCATGTCTTATTTGTTTTTCTAATTCATCGGGAAGATGAACATCATTTTTGTATTTACACTTCCAGATGAATTAGAAAAATAAATAATTACTAAGTTCATAATAATTAGATAGATATCAGTATTTTTTTTGGTGCCTTTATTTATGTCTCATACTAAAAATTAAATTTAGGATTTAGGGTTTATAGTTAGAGTTTAAAAATTTAAAGTAAGGTGTATTTTTAGGACATAAGGTGTAGGATTTAAGATTTAAAATTTTAGCTTAGGGTTTAGAATTTATTTTTTGGGTAAAGTTCATAAATAGTCACTAAACTTTGACCAGTTTATTCAATTTGGTAACTAAATTTTCAATTGCTTCAATGTTACCACTAAACTTTTTATTTGCTTCAATTTGACCACTGACCCGTTAACAACCATTAAAAGGGTGATGTGGATTTAAAGAGCCATGTATGGAAACAATAACGAGGGACAATATGATGCTAAATTAGACAAAATATTTTAACAGTCAGGTCACCCTTTTAATGATTGTTAACGGGTCAATGGCTAAATTGGAGCAAAACTAAAAATTTAATAGTAACATTGAAACAATTAAAAGTTTAGTTACCAAGTTGAATAATTAATCAAAGTTTAGTGACCATTTGTGAACTTATCCCAATTTATGGTAAAGTTCATAAATGGTCACTGAACTTTGTTTTAAAAAATAAAACTGTAATCAAACTTTCAAATGTTACAAAATGATAATTAAACTTTATGTTTTGTATCAAATTGGTAACTCGGCCGTTAAGTGTTTAACGTAGATGTCAAAAAACTTTGTATAATAGCATATTTAATTCTTCATATTTACACACTCAATCAATTTAGTCCTAATTTGAAAAAAAACACTAAATTTAGCCCTCATTATTTACATATTTTTTCAATTTGATCCTTAAAGCAAAATTCAAAAAATGTTCCACTACATTCCCAGCCACGTTAATTAGATGTGTAAATAATATACTTGTTTTTAATTTTGTTCATGTAATTTAATCATATACTTGTTTGATCCTCTCTGTTTTTGTTTTCTGCAGTTGTTCTTGCTGTTACGACTACACTGACAGCATCTTTGATTACTTGTGCTGTTACAATCTTTGTTAGGATACAATTCCAGAAATCATATGATTATTCTTCCTTTACAAAGGATCTAATTTGATGTTTCAATTAGAAATATCTGAAACTTGTGTTCCATTGTTTATTCATTCCTTGTAAAAGTAAATTCAATGGATGTTATGCCAAAGTAACATCTGTATGCACATGCAAGAACATGCATGCATACGAATGTGTGTATAGAAATGAAGTTTAGTGATGCGAGAGACATGTAATATTTTATCTAAATAATTTATCGTTGCCCATCTTGATGGAAATAACTTACAGATTTTGGTTGGGGTTTGTTCATGAGGGTCTGTGGACCCCTATCAGACTTATTTTCTGTAATGCTGGGATTTATGGCAGCAACATCCCTTGAACTACCCCTCAAATGGAGTCCAGAAAAATATCATAACTATACTCATCTCCAATTCTATCCTTCCTTTCTGCTTTTAAGCTTTTTTTGTCAGAAAAATATCGATAATCCTACCAACAAGTTGGTTGGAGTGATAAATGATTTGGTATCGCTTATATAAGTCTCGAGTTTGAAGTCTAGTGTATATAGAATTTTTTTTACTGAGATACTCACCTACTAAAACTAAATATACCATACAAATAATTCGAATTGGTCAAAATAAAATTTTAAAGAACTAGGAGGGTAAACAAAAAAAAATAACATAGTAGGATTATCGAATCACCGGACGTTTGCCTACGAGGATTATATGCTCATTTGAAGGCCAAAGTAAAAAGGTTTAATACCTTAAATACCCTTGTACTTTGATAAATTCTTATTTCAACCATTTTATTGTTTTTCCTATTAATTTGTTCTTTTAACTTTCATTATGTAATGTTAGCACATTTTTCATTAAAAGAAATGGAACATGACCCAAAAAAGTTGTCATGTATGCTGAATCTTAAAAAAAACAAAAATGGTAAAAAAAAAAAACAATTAAAATCATAAAAAATGTAAAAAGTTTAGAAAATTACGACAAAAAAATCAAGATTTATGTTTTTTAATTCATTTTTAAAAATGTAAACATGCTTAATTTATTTTAAAAATATAACTTTATAAAAACATAAAAATGAAGAATTATTTTACAAATATATATTTTTAAAAAATTCAGTTATTTTTATTAGGACGAGTCTACCACGTGCGACGAACATTGATGAACACCACTAACGATGGACACCATTAATTTTTTTTAAAAATTTTAAAAATCTAAAGGACTAAAATTATAATTAAAATTATCTCTTAAAAAAATAAAAATCAAATTTAATAATTACTTTATAATATTTTTTAATAGGTTAGAATCAAATATACACAATTCTCCTAAACCCTAACAAAATCAATCTCTTAAATAATAAAAATCAATTTATAATTTTTTAATAGATTATAATCAAATATACACAATTCTCATATTATTTATTCTAATCTATTAAAAAATTATAAATTGATTTCTATTTTTTAAGAGATTGATTTTGTTAGGGTTTAGGAGAATTGGGTATATTTGATTCTAACCTATTAAAAAAATATTATAAAGTAACTATTAAATTTGATTTTTATTTTTTAAGAGATAATTTTAATTATAATTTTAGTCCTTTAGATTTTTAAAATTTTAAAAAAATTAATAGTGTTCATCGTTAGTGGTGTTCATCAATGTTCGTCGCCCGTTGTAGAATTTTCCTTTTTATTAAATTATGTCTTCTAAGATTTTTTTTAATTTTTTTTAATTTTGTTTAAATTTCTTTTTTTTAATTTTCAATATCTTCCCTTTTTATACAAAATAAAATTTGATTGGTTCATGTCGGACTCTTTTAAATGAAAATGATCAAGAGACTACCGTGATAATAGAAATAAAGTTGATTAAATTAATCGAAAAAATAATAAAATCAATAAGAAAATTACTATAATACAAAGGCTATTTCAGATATCAAGGAAAAAAAAAACTCAGTCTTTTCACATTTAATCAGTCAATGGCCTTGTTTGGTAAAGAGAAGTTTGAGCAAAAATTAAAGGTTTGAAGTATAATTAGATGTTTGACCAGTCAAATCTGCTAATATTGTTGTTTGGTAAATAGCGGATTGAAAGAGCGGATTGAGGTGAAACCGCTAATTTTAAAAAAGCTCATAATAGGAGCTTTTTGAGATTAGAAGTTTGATATTATAATTGTAAAGACTCTTTTACCCTTACCAGTTACCAAAAATCTCAAAATAACCTAAATTAAATATTTTCTCACCCTATTTATAAGCTAATCTTATTTTTTTTTTATTATCACATATTTATATGTATTTAAATTTATTAATTAATTAAATTATATTAAAATAATTATATAAATAATAAATTAATATATAAATCATTTGAATATGTTTAGAAAAATTATATTAAAAATAATTTTATAGATCTAATTAATAATAATTAGATACAAAATATATCATGAATAAGGAGATAACATGAACAAATAAAGTACTTAAAATTAAATAATAATAATAATAATAATAATAATAATAATAATAATAATAATAATAATAATAATAATAATAATAAAACAATGCAAAATATGATATAAATGAAAAAAAAATGATTCACATAAACACTACTACGATATGGAGATAATATATTATGAAGTTATTGTTTTCTAGGTATAGAAATGTCTGGGTGGTCAATAGGAAATGAAATGTTATCATTCATAAGAAATTAAAATTTTTCTATTAAAGAATTAAAAAAATAGTATATATACTATCATGAGATCACACTCAAATCAATGTTAAAAAATAATTCTCTAGGTATAAAATTAATAATATAAAAATAATTTATATATGATATCAATACTATATGATAATAATAATAGAATATAAAATAATGTTTTTTACACACACAAAAAAAACATTGCTTAATCCAAAAGAAAAGCAAAGTAAAAATAATAACTTTAATTCTAAACCATACAATTTAATACCTTAATTATGCAACCACTCTGCATTCCAAACTTTGTTGTTTTATTGCTTAAAGGGATAACTTTTATTAGTAATATTTATTTTACCAAACGTTATTTGTATTGATTGACTTGAAGCTGACAATCCATGTCCTTGGACGGAGCATATTCTCCCAGCAGATAAAAATCCAGTTGATCGGACAAGGCAGATTTGTCGATGTTTTCATGGTGGTGAGATTTGCAGACGAAGTAAATCACTGTCTGGATCACTAATCCGAAGAGAATCATGGAGGAAAGCAACAAGAAAAAGATGATTCCAAAAACAACCCTCCTACCCATTCCTGTGCCGCTGCTTCCTTCTACCACCAGCCTTTTGAATCCGATCTGGTTGAACCCCATCGCCAGATTGAGGACAAGAAATATGGACATCGCCAACCATACCTTTCCTTTGATCAGGTTCTTGCTCTTCACCATGGCCCGGAACCCATACGCTTCTTCTAAAACAGATATGGTGCTAGCCAAGTGCCAGAGCGTGGTCAAATACAAGAACCCCACGATGAACAAAATCACTAAAATGGCTAGCACTGCAAATCCCACAATGTGTACTGGTGCCAGTGAAACTGCCCAAATAAGCACCACAACCACAGTTGCAACGAGGTAGAAAAAGATGGCCACGAAAATACTGAAGAAAGTAACGATCAGCCTCCTCCAAACTTTGGGAACAACGCTCATGACTTTCTTGAACGCGACTTCCCGATCTGTGTATATGCAGGCGACGGTGTACACGACTGCGGCGGTTGAGAAGAGCGAAAAGATGGAAAACAAAGTGAAGTAGGCAGCGTTGAAAAGCCAAAAGTAGAGCCAATCGTAGGAGATGAGGTCGGATGGTTTGTCGTAGCTGGCACGGGTGAATTTGCTTAAGAAGAGACTGTAAATTTGGGTATAAACAAGGTAGACGAAAGACATAGGAAGGATTAAAGCTAAAGTGATATTGCTGAAGGTTTTTCTCCATGAAAAGATGAGCTTGTAGGATTCCTTGAATATGCCAAAGAACCCTAGAAACTGCATCTCTTCTTGCTCTCTATCCATGGTGTTCAACTTCTCTACTCAATGTGATTTTGACTTGCAGAGTAGGAAATATATAAGAAGGTGCGATTGGGTATCAATGGCGATGAGAACTAAGAAGAATATATAGGAAGCTGCGTTCGGATATATTTCCTTTTTTTATATGTTCAACTTATTCGTCGTAACTTTTTATGTTCATAAATTTCAAAATTATACATCAACTTATATAAATATATTTTTACAAACTGATAATATACCATTTGACATTTACCTACCCTCATCAAATCAAAATTTCAAGAAAATAGTTCATCACAAAATCATCATTTATCAACCACGGACAAGTATTACATGAAAAAGCTGAACATCACCGGCCTTCAAAAGAGAATATCCTCCCGGCAGGTAAACGTCCAGATGATCCGATAGGCGACAAGGCAGATTTGTCGATGTTTTCATGGTGGTAATATTTGCGGACGAAGTAAACCACTGTCTGTATCACACTACTATCACTAATCCGAAGAGATTCGTCGTGGAAAGCAACAAAAACAAATGATAGCATAAGCAACCCTGTTAGCCAACCCCACGGTGGTCCCTTCAGCAACCAGCCTTTGGAAAGCGATGTGGTGCAACCACATGGCCAGATTGAGGATCACAAATATAGGCACCGCCAACCACAGCTTTCCTTTGATCAGGTTCTTGCTCTTCACCATGGCTGGGAATCCGATCGCCTCTTCTAAAACAGTAACAATGCCAGCCAAGTGCCAGATTGTGGTCAAATATAAGAACCCTAGGATGATCAAAATCACTAAAATGGCCAACACCGCATCACCCATAGCTAGTTGTCCGACTGAAGTTGACCAAATAAACAGGGCAACAGGAGCTACAATTTGATAGATAAACATGGCAGCGGGAAATACTTGAAAAATTAACGAGCAGCCTCTTCCAAATCCTGGGAACAACGCTCATGATCTTCTTGAACGTGAGTTCTAGAGCTGTATGTATGTCGGCGATGGTGTAAACAACTGCAGCGGTTGCAGGAAGGGAAAAGATGAAGAAAACAGAGAAGTAGGCGGCGTTGAAAAACCAGAGGTAAATCCATTCGTGGAAGATAAGGTCGGATAGTTTCTGGTGTTTGGTGTGGATGATATTCCTTGAGAAGAGACTTGAAACTTGGACATGAGCAAGGTAAATGAAAGAGAGAGGGAGGATTAGAGCTAAAGTGATATTCCAGAAGATTTTTCTACATGAAGAGATGAGCTTGTAGGATTCTTTGAATATGCCAAAGAACCCTAGAAATTGAATCTCTTCTTCCTCTCTATCCATGGTGTTTCAACCAGGGATTTAAATAGCGTTCGCGGTCGCGTTTTCGGTCGCGTCGCGGTTATCGCGGTTGCGGACATAACGGAGGCTATTGCGGTCATTGCGGGTGTCGCGGTCGTGAATTTTTTTTAAATTTGCACAACTTAGTGTAAAATATAATAATTATAATTATAACTATAAAAAGTCATTTTTAATGATATTTATAGTATTTTCTAAACAAAAATAAATATAAATTAAAATGAATTAAAAAATATTTATTATAAATTATAATTGTGAGATAGGAAATTAAACTTCTTACGATTTTATTAAAGATTTTTTTTCATTAGCAAACTCAAAAATAATATATATATAAGTTCTAGGTAAATACCTAATTAAAAAATATCAAGGTAAATATCAAAAATGGGAAATTTAAATTATAATTATAAAAAAATTTCCAACACTTATAAATGGTTTAATTGAAAGAAAATAAGACTTAGAGGCTCAATTGGAAGTTTTGTTATGAATTTGATGACTTAATTGAAAATGGAATAAAATAAAACATCTTAATTAAACTAAAAATCTGCCTTAAAGGACTAAATTATAAGACAACTAAAACTTTTAAGCCTCTCCAAAAATGCATTAAAATTAGAACCCTTCTTCCCGCATTTACCCTTTTAATGTTATAACATCGTCTTCAACCCCGATTTTTTTTTCTCTGCAACTTTTTCCTCCTCCTCGGCCACCATCCGCGATTGGGCTGAAAACGGCGATAGCGTCCCGCTATCGTCGCGACAGCCGCTATCTCGTTATTTCGCGTCCGCTACAGCCCGCTACCGTCGTGATTCCGTTTCCCACCGTGATTTTCTCCGATTGCGGTTTCGGACGGCGGCGCGACCGCAATTTCGCGGCCGCTATCGCGGTTGCGCTCCGCTATTTGAAACCCTGGTTTCAACATTTGGGATTTTGAGTTGCAGAGTGGGAAATGATATGAAGGGAGAGAATGGGTATAAATGTTGGGAGCTTGTCTCATTTTTGTTCAATGAATGTGTTAACCTGCTAATCATTTACGAAATTTAATAATGTCATGGACGGTGAGATTCTGTTAGACTAACGTTAAATATAAACTAAATATAATTATTGTACAATAGTTAATCAAGATAAAAAATTCTTTCTCTGTATATTAAGAAGAATATACCCTTATTGTAATTGAGTTGATTGAAAAGTTAATAAGAATTTTTCTCTGTTTTTTATCATCTTCTAGTGATAAACTCATATGGTATCAGAGGTCTCTTCCATGGCAGAAAACGAGTCTAAACCTTTCACCAACAAGATGATCACCATTCGTCTTAATGATACTAATTACCTCATTTGGAAGCAACAAGTTCTTTTTGCCATTAAAAGTCTAGCGCTCGTAGATCACATCGATGGTTCCTTGGTTATTCCTGTTCAATTTGTTGCCGGAGAAAGAGGTTATCGCGTCGTCAATTCTGAATTTGTCAAATACAAACAAGAAGACAGTGCCCTCTGTTCTTGACTACTTTCATCGATTAGTTCTTCAATTTTGACTTCGCTTGTCAATTGCAAGAATGCTTTAGACATCTGAGAAAATGTTAAACATATCTTTTCTGTTCCTTCTACTACTCGACTAATGCACTTACATTGTTTTTTAAAGAAAATTCGAAAGCGTAATCAATCCATGAGAGAGTATCTTGCACAAAATCAAGGGGTTTATGACAGTCTTGGTGCGTGCGGGAACCCGCAATAAAAACGATGCATATTTCGACCATTTTTTCCGGTCTACTGCTGGAGTACGAACCAGTGGTAGCCGTTATTACTTTCAGTCAACGGTCCTATAAGCTCGACGGATTTACAAATGTTCTTCTTGATACAGAGTCTCGACAATTGGAGTTTCTCAGTCAAAATTCTATGGTCAATTTGACTCATGGACCTTTTGATGCAGTCCACTCACAAGGCCCATACTATGGTCCGTTTGTTAATGTAAATAACCCTAATATGGGTTATTCTCATGGTTTGTCGAATCAGATGATTTTCTCTCAAAGACCGTCTTTTCCTCTAGGGTTTCAGCCGACTTCTCCTGTGTATCACCTGTCTTGAGGTGCTCCTTCTAGAGGCCGTGGTGGCATATTTTATGGTGGTCGCTCACGCCCACAATGTCAAATCTATGGAAAGTTTGGGCATTTAGCATGTCGGTGTTTTTTTCCGCTTTAATCAAGCTTTTTGAAGGTATTAGAGGCAATACTCTAGTCAATCAAGTCTCCTACTCTGAAGACTTCAATGACGAGAAATTCAGCAATCAATGGTCTCCTCAAATTTTCAATACCATGGTTCAAAATACTGGATCTGATGTGGTGGTAGCAATTGTTGCTACGGTGGTTGATGATTTTGGGTATAGAGACGTTGCGTGGTATCTCGATTCAGGGGCCACTTCACACCTTACCCCTGATGTAGGTAATATCATATCCTCTATTCTTTATTCTGGTTCTGGTAAAATATTAGTTGTAGATGGCTCTAAAGTCCTTATTTTTAGGGTTGGTTTTTTTGCTATAGCGTCTAAGTCTAAGTCTCTAATTTTAAATAATTTGTTGCATGTACCTTTAATTAAATTTTTTTGTCACTCTAAATTCACAAAAGATAATAACGTGTCTATTGAGTTCTTTCATGACTCTTGTATTGTTAAGGATTTGAAGACACAACAAATGATCCTGCAAGGTTTGCAAAATAACGGTCTCTACAAGTTTATCTTTACAAATGATTTGTGTTTACCTACTGCTAATAATGGTTCTGTTGATTCTTCTAGTTTTGCTTCTAATGTGCAAACTGATAATCTTGGCAATTGTACTTTTTCTTGTAATATGATTTCATCTTGTTGTGAGAATGTCAAGGATGACAACTATTTTTCTGTTTCTAGTGTTCATTTGTGGCACATAAGGCTTGGACACCCTTCTTGTGATGTTTTAGATAAGTTGTCCAAAATTCGTAAAATTTCTGATATTAATAAAGATTCTTTCTTTTGTGAAGCATGTAAACTTGGCAAAAGTCATAAACTGCAATTCCAGAAATCTATACATGTCTAAGATAAATCTTTACAACATGTTCAAGTAGATGTTTGGGGCCCTGCTCCTTTAATTTCCAATAATTTCTCATATTATGTTAGTTTTCTAGATGCTGCAACATGATATACATGAATTTACTTGTGTCTAGAAAATCCGATGATAGGAATATTGTAGTTAACTTTCATAAAATGGTTGAACGACAATTTGATTGTAAACTAAAAAGCATTTAGTCTGATTGTGGTTCTGAATTCAAACCTTTAGAAGGTTATTTTTTGTAACATGGAATTGAATTTCGTCGCACTTGCTCTTATACCTCTGAACAAAATGGTAAAATTGGAGAAAACACCGGCACATAGTTGAATTAGGTCTCACTCTTTTGGCTTAAAGTGTTGTCCCCTTCAAATATTAGTCTGATGCTTTTTAAACTTCTGCTTTTCTGATTAACAGGCTACCAACTAAGGTATTAGGGGGCTTGTCTCCTTATCAAAAGCTCTTTCACAAGTTTCTTGATTATAATTTCTTAAAAATATTTGGTTGTCAGTGCTTTCCTTTAACCAGGGCTTACAATCAACATAAACTTCAGTTTCGGTCAAAGCCATGTACATTTCTATGATACTGTCGAGTTATGCATGACTACAAGTGCCTCAGTACATATGGTAAGGTTTATGTCTCTCGACATGTGCAGTTTAATGAATCATGTTTTCCATTTTTAGTGGACACAAAGACTGTTTAGGAAAGAGGAAATGTAGAACCAATGTTTTGATATAATAATTGAAAAATGTTTTGGACTAATTTGAAAAGAATTTAAAACTTGGTTTTAAGTCCAAACAACTTGAAATTATGTTTGAGGTATTTTAAGAGTTTTTTTGACAAAGATTTTTCAAGTTTTTAACAACCAAACTACGGTTTTCAAAGTACCCGTACCGATACGGTCTTACCCGTATCGATACCATTTTGCCACAGGTTGGCCACTGTCAAAACCCGTACCGATACGGCAAACCCTCGTATCGATACGGTCGGGATCGTTTCGATACGCCAGGTAAGCGTACCGATCCCTGTTCAACCACCCCAACGGCTATTTCCCAACGGCTATTCAAATATGGACCCGTACCGATACGCCCTCAAGCGTATCGATACGCCTATGCTGGCAAGAGCCCAACGGCTAATTCCTCAAGAAGGCCGTATCGATACCGTTCTACGTGTATCGACACTGGTAGCTGCAGAACATCATTTATGAAGGGAAATAAAGTCCTCAACGGCTCCAATTCATCCCCAACGGCTAGTAACGGCTACAAACTCATTTGGGAGTATAAAAGGGACCTCCAAGCATCAAGAGAAGGCTAATGCTCATATTTGTCAAACATCAAATGATCAAGAAATTGTCTTAGTGCTTAATTTGTCAATTCTTGTATAGACAAACACTAGTGAGCCAAAATTGTCAAATTTGCTCAAGTGTTTTTAGGTTTTGGGTGAGTGCTTCATTGTGCAAACAAACACCTATTAGAGGGTTTAAGTTTGCTTTCTTGTTTCTCTTTGTTAAGAGGGTTTTGATCAAGGCTTTGGGTAGAAGCTTGATCGGTTGTAAGGGTTTCCTCCTAATCCTAGAAAAGGGGACGAATCAATTAGTGGATTGATTGTGAAATCCTTAGTGGGAAGCTAAGGTAGTGGATGTAGGTGCTTGTTAGAAGGCCGAACCACTATAAATCATTGTGTCTTTATTCTTTCTAGCTTCCACAACCCTTCCACCCAAAAATCCATCTCTCCACCACTTGGTGAGCTAAATTGGTTGATCGAATCGAGCCCCACACAACTCAACAGGAAAGGATTATGTTTTACACAGAGTTAAATACTCTGGTCCAGTTTCAATTCCAAGGACACAACGTTCATTCCTTGGTTCTTCCCTTGGTTTTTCATCTGGTTCCAGTGAGCACTTTCATTCATCCACTTCTTCCCAGTCTTCACGATCATCAAGTTCACAAGTTAATGGTTCTCCTAGTACCTCAACATTACCTGTCGTGCAACCCCTGAAAATTTAGAAGTCAATTGTTCTCAGCCTCTACAAAATGTTATAAGTCCTCTCCCTGTTCAACCTCACAGTGGTTCACGCAATAGTCCATTGGATAACACAGGACATGACATGAAACAACCTTCTCAACCAGCACAAGCTACCTCAAGTACTAGTTCACGTGCTCTTTCTCAGTCTCCACGTAGAAGCTCCGACTCACATGTAGATCAAGCTCCTGCTCTACATCCCATGGTTACCATGTCTAAAGTAAGGATTTTTAAGCCTAAAATATTTCTTGCTAAAACTGTAACTGATGTACTAGAGGACATTCATCAAGCCATGTTTTCTGATGTGTGGAAAGATGCAGTTATGCAGAAGATTGAAGCTTTGGTTCAAAAAGGCACGTGGGAACTTACAACTTTACCTTTGAGTCGCGTTCCTATTGGTTACAAGTGGTTGTTCAAGGTCAAGCGAAACTCAGATGGCAGAATAGCTCGGTATAAGGTTAGGCTTGTTGCGAAGGGATTTTCGCAAAAGGCAGGCTTCGATTATTCAGAAACATTCAACCCTGTTGTTAAATCTGTAACAATAAGGGTCTTATTAAGATTGGCTTTAAGTAATAGCTGGGTTCTTCGTGAAATTGATATGGACAATGCATTTCTGAACGACGATCTTTCTGAGAAAGTCTACATGCAGCAACCTCCCGGTTTTGAACAAGTAGATGCATATGATAACCCTTTGGTGTGTAGATTAAATAAAGGGTAAAGTGCACAGACGGTCACTGAACTTTGGTAAAAAAAACAAAATGGTAACCAAACTTTCAAAAATCACGAAGTAGCAATTAAACTTTAGATTTTGAAACAAAATGGTAACTAGACGTTAAATCCCGTTAAGTGTCTGTTATAAAATTTGGTATAATAACACATTTAGTCCTTCATATTTATATATTCAATCAATTTAGTTCTAATTCGAAACAATTCACTAAATTTAGCCCTCGCTATTTACACATTCTTTCAATTTGGCCCTTAAAGCAAAATTTCAAAGTATGGTAACATGACAAATAATTACAATTAAATTTTTATAGGAACTCGAAAACTCGACTTGACTCGAATCGATGGTTCAGGAAACTCGTTTAAGCTTTCTTTAGTTGGCTTCAAGTGCATTAGTGCTTATGTTAAGCACAAAAAGGATCAGAATCAGGCAAAACAAAACATGGAGTCATTGATTTTATTATAGTTTTTCGTTGTTTTAAGTTGCACTCACTGACACGATTCAACATATTGTTTACATATGCAGATTTGTTGGATCTGGGAAAAGGTGAATGCAGTTTATGATGGAGGATTCCAGCGCTTCTTGAATACTGTTCAGTACAAATCTAATAGCATACTTTGTTATGAACGTACCTTTGGTCCGGGATTTGTGAGCACGGGAGGAATCAGTATCTCTCTTCAACAAAACCTCTAATTTTGCATATCCGTTTTAAATTTTAACTCTATTAGCTTGAAGCTTTTGTCTGGGATTTGTGTTGTATCTAGCAGCAACAATGGTTTTGGAGTAGAATTTTTGCCATTGATGTCTGAACCTCTCAAAACATCAGTTCTGGCTGCTTATATAATCAATACGGTTTGAAAGTTATCAATGTATCTAATGAAGATAAAATGAAACTTGGTTTTGAGCAGACACAACCAAATAGCTTGTGGCAAAGTTGGATCTTAAGCCTGGCCAAAAGGTTCTGGATGTTGGCTGCGGCATTGGTGGAGGTGACTTTTATATGGCACAAAATTTTGGTGTCTATCTTTTTTCTTCCTAGTTAAATATGTTTTCCCTTTGTAAAGATTTTGATTTAGCATAAGCATCATTAATCAACATGAGAATTTACATAGGGAAAGCTGCTATGTAATGGACAAGTAAACAGAGTTGATAATCCGAAATGGTTGAAGCCAGGGGGCAAAGTTCTTATTAGTGATTACTGCAAATGGTTGACTTTCAGGACTTGGTTTATGTTCATTTAATTAAACTCGACTCGAATCGAAAAAATTAAATATCGCACTCAACTTTCCCCCCCCAAAAATATGCCTGACCATAAGCTTTTACATCATGGAGATCATAGCCTCTCTGCTTGATATACGCGGAGACAGTGAATGCAGCAAAAATTTGTCTTATTATTTTATTGTCTATTCTCTTTTTGCTAGAATTGATTTCTTAAGGCACACACAATTTAACGTTCATATTTTGACATTTTTAGGTAGCCCGATGAAGGCTTTCCTAAATTTGTGAGGTTTCCGTTGGGGTAACATTTGTGTTATAGTTATAAATAAGATGTTGATTATTTGAAAAACTGTATGGTTCGCGTCTCCAATTTTTTCTTGGCTTAATGTATTCAAGGTTATTTGAAAATTTTGACTCGGTTTGGGACCTCGTCTAAAGTTTGCAACCACATTGGTTGAGGATGTAAATCTAGAGATTGTTGCTCTCTTGGATATACAAATTGTTGTCTTTTTTGCTCGTTTACGATTGTGGCGAATAGTCGGTAAATGTAGAAAAACTTATGTTTCTTTTTATACGTTGTTGCTTCTGCTAACAAATAAAGGGGAATCAGAGGAGCCTTGATACTTGTTTTATGGTGATTAATTTTATGAGAACCTGCTTGAACGGTGACATATGTTTCTTTTGTTAGCAAACCTTATTCGTGCGACCGGTCATTTCTATGCGCTTTTACCATAGAAATGGCTAGCAATCCTTGATCCTTACGGCCGCTATACTATGCGTAATATACTTCATCGGAATCTTGTCAAGATCAGTACGGCCGCTATACTATGCGTAGAAATGATAGATGTTGCAACAACTCTAGAACATCTCCATTTCGGACATCCAACACCTGTAATTCATTGCGACCTGAAACCGAGTAATATTCTGCTTGATGATGACATGGTTGCACATGTGGGAGATTTTGGCATTGCCAAATTGTTGGGAGAAGGTGATGTGATGAAACAAACCATGACTCTTGCAACTATCGGCTATATGGCACCAGGTGAATTTTGAGTTTTTTATGATAATTTTTTTTTATATTTTACATTCATTCATGTGTATTTGGATAATCATTTCAGAAACAATTAATTATTAACAACGGTTTGATGATGCTTTAAATGCAGAATTTGGATCGACAGGAATTGTTTCTATAAGATGAGTGCGATATTTAATTATTTCGATTCGAGTCGAGTTTTCGAGTTCTTATAAAATTTTAATTTGTAATTATTTATCATGTTACCATACTTTGGAATTTTGCTTTAAGGACCAAATTGAAAGAATGCGTAAATAACGAGGGCTAAATTTAGTGAATTGTTTCGAATTAGGACTAAATTGATTGAATATATAAATATGAAGGACTAAATGTGTTATTATACCAAATTTTATAACAGACACTTAACGGGATTTAACGTCTAGTTACCGTTTTGTTTCAAAATCTAAAGTTTAATTGCTACTTCGTGATTTTTGAAAGTTTGGTTATCATTTTGTTTTTTTTTACCAAAGTTCAGTGACCGTCTGTGTACTTTACCCTTAAATAAATCACTTTATGGACTCAAACAAGCTCCTCAAGTTTGGTTTGACAAGTTTCGCAATCACTTGGTTCAAAAACTAGGATTTACAGCTTCATTAGCTGATTCCTCACTCTATTTTAGGAAAAATCAAGGCAACAAGGTATACGTCATGGTCTATGTTGATGATATTGTAGCTATTGGAAATGATGCTGAAAAAATTGATCATGTCATTCAAGATTTTAATCTGACCTTCTCCTTAAAATACTTGGGACAACTAACCTTTTTTCTTGGTATGAATATACAAGCTGTTGAGAAAAGAATAATAATGAATCAGAAGAAGCATATTATGGAGTTGTTGGAAAAGACAAAGATGGTTGATGCAGTACCTTCTCCTACACCTATGGTAACATCTCCTCAACTCTCTTTAACTGATGGGGATCCTATACTTGACAACATTCTATATAAACAAGTAGTAGGTACATTACAACATATATGTACTACAAGGCCAGATATACATTTCTATGTGAATAAAGTCAGCCAATTTATGTAAAATTTGCTTGATAAACATTGGAAAACAGTAAAAAGGATCATCATGTATCTCAAGGGTACAATAAATCACGGTTTATTCTTTAGTAATGTTTTGTCGCCTACATATTTGGTTGGGTATGCTGATTTTGATTGGGAAACATGTGTGGATGATAACGTTATATTGGAGGATACTGAATTTTCTTAAGAGAAAACCTTGTAGCTTGGAGTTTGAAGAAAAAAAAAGTGTTGTTTCAAAGTCCTCCACTGAGGCAGAATTTCGAAGCTTAGCTGATGCAATTTGTGAAGCAACCCGAGTCAAGTCTCTTCTCATTGAACTTCATATTCATCTGCCATCAACACCAACAATTTGATGTAATAATACAAGTGCAATAACACACTCCTCTAATTCAGTTCATCACGCTAAACTCAAGCACGTTGAACTCGACCTCAGTTTTGTAAGGGAAAAGGTTATTGAAGGATCCATTCAGGTTAATTATGTACCTGCTGCAAATTAAGTAGCTGATGTATTAACCAAACCTATGTCTTCTGTATTTTTTCTGCATCTATGACAACAACTGAAAGTTTTTTGTCTTGAGAAACTTCGATTCCAAACAATAAATCTGTCTTCAATGATCGAGGAATAAGCAAAATCCATGTTAAAGAAAAATAAAGGAACATGAAGTAAGTTAGAATTGTCTCTCTCTTACAAGAAGAACTAGAAGAAGGAGAAAATATGAAGTATGTTAGAGTTGAGAGCCAGTTAAAGATTTTGTTAGACTAACGTTTATTCTATTAGACTAACGTTTGATATAAACTAAATACAGTTATTGTACAATTGTTAATCAAGATCAAGAATCATTTCTCTATATATTAAGAAGGATAGACCCTTATTGTAATTGAGTTGATTGAAAAGTTAATAAAAATTGATCTGAAAACTTTTAATCTTTGATTGCAAGGTGATGAATGTGTGTTCATAGTGTTCGTACCCATCTAAAGTATCACCGTCAGCTTCGTACTATTTTGACCATTTCTCTTATGTTTTTTTAGAAGATTTTGTCAGGAACTTTTAATTATTTTATTTCAAAACTTTAACATATTCCATCAATAAAATTGTGCCACTATCTTATTGCCCATTTAAAATATAAAAGCTATGGGATTTTTGGAAATGGGTCTGTACCGAAAAACACGCTTTCTTATAGAAGTTTCAAAAAGAGTTAATTAAAAAAACATTTCCTTACAAACTTCTTTTATATCCTAATTGAGCCGAAGTTAAAGTCAAGATGACGGAAAGAGAAGAGTGCACCCCTATGACAACCAAAAACACTTCGAACAAACAACACCGAGTCCCAATGGTGAACGTCAAGTGATGAAAACACCAGATTCTGCACAGGGCATGGGTTTTCAAGGAAGTCATTGATGAAAGCTTTTAGAGATCTAGTATAGAAAACTTTGATTAAAGGAAAGATTAAAAGAAATATTAAAACTAAAAACTCATCCAAACAGATTTTATTGAAAGAGAAATGAGATACAAAAGAACTGAGAAGATATTTTGACTTTTACTATATTTGATCAGATAAAAAGAATGGGCTTTATATAGCAGCCCACAAGTATAACCGTCTAACAACCTTTTTTAACAGATTCACAGCCCAACTATTATACTTAACAGAATACACTAATATTCTTCCGGTTTCTTCTTCTCTTCAAGAACACTGCGTAGAGAAACCACTCCAAGACGAGCTCTCAGAGTTGGTTTAGTAAGTATATCAGCAACCTGATCAGAAGAAGGAACAAAATTAACAAGAAGCTGTCCAGCAAGCACCTTCTCTCGAACAAAATGTATATCAATTTCAACATGCTTAATGCGAGCATGGTGAGTTGGATTAGCAGACATCGAAACAGCAGAGGTGTTATCACACCATATTACGGGTTTTCCATTGACAGAGACCCCAACCTCTTGTAGCAAATGTTCAATCCAAACTAATTTAGAAACGGAATTTGCAACACTGCGATATTCCGCCTCAGAGGAGGAGCGAGAGACTACAACCTGCTTCTTGAAACACCAGGCAACAGGATTGTTCCCAAGAAATACACAGAAGCCTGTCGTAGACCGCCTATCTTCAATGGACGAGGCCCAATCAACATCAGAGTAACAAACCAGACTAAGCACATTTGCTGGTTGAAAATATAACCCAAAATCAAGAGTGCCACAGACATAGCGTAAGATGCGTTTGACAGCCTTCCAATGAACAACCGAAGGATTGTTCATAAGCTGACTGACCTTATTCACAACATAAGAAATATCAGGGCGAGTAAGACACAAATACTGCAACCCACTCACAAGACTCCTATAAAGATGACCATCAACAAAAGCAACTGAATCATCAGACAAAGTCTTATTAGCAACAACCATAGGAGTAAGAGTAGGACTGGTGCCAAGCATAGCAGCCCTGTGAAGAAGATCAGTAGCATACTTCTTCTGACTTAACAATAAAGCACCTGAGCATTGAATAATTTCCATGCCAAGAAAATATCCAGGTTCACCCAGATTTTTAAGGGAGAAAACATCATTAAGTTGCTGAATAAGGTTATCAATTTCAGTTGAGTTACTGCCTGTGATGATAATAACATCAACATAGACCATGAGTAGCAACTGAGAAGAACTAGTATTCCGTATATACAAAGAGGAATCAGCCTTAGAGGAAGAGAAACCTTGCTGAGAGATAAGATAAGCTTTGAGAGTGTCAAACCAAGCTCGAGGTGCTTGTCTCAACCCATATAAGGCTTTATTAAGATGACACACTAGCTTCTCACCAGAGGGCCCCACCTTTTCAAAACAAGGTGGTTGAGTCATATATATTTCCTCAAAGAGCTCACCATTAAGAAAAGCATTATTGATATCTATTTGACGGACTGTCCATTCCATCGAAACAGCTAATGCCAGAACAACTCAAATGGTAGTGGCTCGAACAACTGGGCTAAATGTCTCTTTGAAGTCACTACCGATCTTCTGGGAAAAAGCCTTACCCACTAGACGAGCTTTAAGCCTATCAACAGATCCATCAGGCTTTTTCTTGACTCGAAAGAGCCACTTGCACCCTACAGCTTTTCGATTAGTAGGAAGAGGTCTGAGATCCCATGTGCCTGTTTTCATGAGAGCATGATACTCATCATAAACAGCTTGTGACCAGCCAGGGTGTTGAAGAGCTTCAAAAACGTCAAGTGGTTCATGAATCTCAGCCTCAACAAGAAGAACTTTGGGCTTAAAAATACCAGATTTCCCACGAGTAACCATAGGGTGCAAATTGGTAACGCAAGGACCATTTGGTAATGAAGAAGTAGAGGATGAGTGTGGATGTGAAGCTGCTGGTGGAGATGGTGCAGCAAGTATAGGTGATGTAGGTGGAATAGAAGAGGATGAAGTAGATGATGAAGGTGGATGTGAAGCTACTGGTGGAGATGGTGCAGCAAGTATAGGTGATGTAGGTGGAATGGAAGGGGATGAAGTAGATGATGAAGGTGGATGTGAAGCTGCTGGTGGAGATGGTGCAGCAAGTATAGGTGATGAAGGTGGAATAGAAGGGGATGAAGTAGATGATGAAGGTGGATGTGAAGCTGCTGGTGGAGATGGTGCAGCAAGTATAGGTGATGAAGGTGGAATAGAAGGGGATGAAGTAGATGATGAAGGTGGATGTGAAGCTGCTGGTGGAGATGGTGCAGCAAGTATAGGTGATGAAGGTGGAATAGAAGGGGATGAAGTAGATGATGAAGGTGGATGTGAAGCTGGTGGTGGAGATGGTGCAGGAAGTATAGGTGATGAAGGTGGAATAGAAGGGGATGAAGTAGATGATGAAGGTGGATGTGAAGCTGCTGGTGGAGATGGTGCAGCAAGTATAGGTGATGTAGGTGGAATAGAAGGGGATGAAGTAGATGATGAAGGTGGATGTGAAGCTGCTGGTGGAGATGGTACATGAAGTATAGGTGATGAAGGTGGAATAGAAGGGGATGAAGTAGATGATGAAGGTGGATATGAAGCTGCTAGTGGAGATGGAGCATCAAGTATAGATGATGAGGGTGGAATAGAGGACCTAAATGAAGGAACTGAAAGAGAGACATGATGATGATGCCTATCTACCTTAACAGATTCATTGGATGGAAAAGAAGCTAAATAAGGAAACACGGATTCATCAAACTGAACATGTCTAGAAATGAAAACATGACCAGACTTATCAAGACACCTATAGCCTTTATGTATGGGAGAATATCCTAAGAAAACACATGGGGAAGACCTAAACTGAAGTTTGTTACGATTAAAAGGTCTTAAACACGGATAACACAAACAACCAAAAACTTTAAAAAAAATTATAATCAGGTAGTTTCCCAAACAACTTTTCATAAGGAGACAGTTTTTGCAGAGCTACAGAAGGCAGTCTATTAATAAGAAAAACAGAGGTAGCAAAGGCATCATTCCAAAAAAGTAAAGTCATACTAGCATGAGCTAACAAAGAGAGACCTACCTCAACAATCTGACGATGCTTTCTCTCTACAATACCATTTTGCTCTGATGTGTGGGGACAAGAAAATCTATGAGCAACTCCATGTTCCACAAGATGATAGGACCCGGGAGCCAAAAACTCACCACCCCCATCGGATTGAAACACCTTCAGCTTAGCTCCCAGAACCCTCTCAGCTTGTTTATGAAACTGTATAAAGGCAGACTTGACATCAGATTTAAGTTTCAAAAAATATATCCATGTATACCTAGAAAAAGCATCTGTAAATGCCACATAATAACGAAAACCATTTGACAGAAGAGGAGCAGGTCCCCAAACATCAGCAACAACCAATTCTAATGGATAAGTGTAGACAGTAGTAGAGGGAGAAAAAAGGTAATTTAAGAGATTTTCCTAACTGACATGCATTGCAAACTGAAAAACCTGTACTTTTATTAACAGAAATGTTACATTTATTCAAGACTGAACTCAGAACATCCTGACTAGATGACCCAACCTTTGATGCCATACATCAAAGGAAACAGAAGAGAAAAAACAAACATGAGAAGAGTATTTAACAGATTCATGCATACAACCATTATTATTATGCAAAACAGAAAAGGAATTAGAAGTAGAAAATCCTTCAACAATAGAAGAACTTTGTCCTGAAGAAGACCCAAGCTTATACAATCCACCATCTTCTTTCCCTCGAAGAACAACAGCTCCAGTGGAGAGATCTTTGACATGACAGCAAGTGGGAAAGAACTCAACTGATACATTATTGTCTTGGGTGAACTTTGAAACAGAAAGAAGATTTTTAGTAATATTAGGGACAAATAACAGATTATTTAAAAGAAAATTCCTGGAACAAGTAACAAGACTAGACTGCCCTGAACAAGAAATAGGGAGAGTATTACCATTGCCTACTTGAACACTTCCAGAAGCAGGGTAAGTAGAGTCAGGCTGAAGTTGTTGAGCATCATTAGTGATATGATGAGTGGCACCTGAATCCGGATACCAAGCATTGTCATCCACCACCTCTGGTGTAGCAAGGGCAGGTTGAGAAACACAAGAGGGAGAAGGACCAGAATTGGTGGACACTGGAGCAGAGGAGGGAAGCAAGTGAGGAGAGACACCCCTGTTAACAGAGAAATGAGGGTGAGGAGGATGACAATATTGAGGCACAGGAGAAAGAAACCCTGTTGGTGCAAATCCAGACACCTTTGATACCATGAAAGCTTTTAGAGATCTAGTATAGAAAACTTTGATTAAAGGAAAGATTAAAAGAAATATTAAAACTAAAAACTCATCCAAACAGATTTTATTGAAAGAGAAACTAGATACAAAAGAACTAAGAAGATATTCTGACTTTTACTATATTTGATCAGATAACAAGAATGGGCTTTATATAGCAGCTCACAAGTATAACCGTCTAACAACCTTTTTTAACAGATTCACAGCCCAACTATTATACTTAACAGAATACACTAATAATTGACACTGTAATTAATCAACCAACCCGACCATTGTCGAACCATCAACCGAATTTAGCTTGTTCTAGCAAAAACACACTCAAAGCCCCTAGCTATCACTGTATAAGAAGAAAAAAACTATGTCAATGCTATTTGTCAGATGCAGAACTAGAAATTTATAAAGGGACCATAATGAGATTAAAAATTTTGAGAGTATCATAATTAGAATTTAAAAAAATTGAAGGATAAGATTTTTTTGCGAGAAAGCGGAACGGGTGATTCTGTGGAATGAGCTATGTAATTTAAAAGATTTAGACTCGAATGGATGAATGGTGGGTGGAGGCTTCAACGCCATACGCACGAGAAACGAAAAGAGCTTGGATCAATTTGGATGGTGTTGTTGTCCGTGTTCCATGTGGTTTGTTGCTGATGAATTGGGTGAATTGGGAGCCGGCTATGTGGGTTTCATCCCAGTTGTGGGTTTTATAAAACAGTTCCGTAGTGTGGCAAAGGTCCTTGTTGTGGGCGAGTAGGCTTGGTATCCATTTGTTGATTGGCGTTGTATCATGTAGTGTGGTTGCGTGATTGTTGTTTAGGAATGTCTTAATGTTGGCACTAACATGTATTCTTTTTCCTCCAATTAAACATAAAAAGTTTTTAAATAAGACACATGTTAAGGTGCTATTTCGGAATAATTCCTTCAATAAAATCATATATTTTCCTTTAAAAAAGTTTATCACAGATTTGTAATTCATTTTGATTATTTCTTACTTTTAAATAACTATTTTGTATCATTAATAAAAGAATTTTTATAAATAGATTTAGGAAGTGACTATTTGTCTTTTTCTTATTATTCTATATCCACTTTTTAAAGTTTTTTTTATTTCACTGATGAAAATAATAAAATTAAATGCAAGTTAAGAAATTAAAGTTAACGCAAAGAATTCGTGTGTTTGTATACCAATAGTGCTCGGGGGAAAGTTTGGAAAATTCAAGTTCCGCAAAGAGTTTGTGTGTTTCTTTGGTTATCGCTCCATGAGTGTTTACTCACAAACGTCGAAAGTGTACCTCGCCATATTGATGTATCCGATTTGTGTGGGATCTGTGGTGGTGGCCGTGAGGATATTGAGCATGTGTTACGATCATGTGTCGCGGCTATGGGTTTGTGGATACGAGTGGTACCTATTGCGATCCAAGATGTTTTTTTCAGCTCTCGGTCTATGATTGGATAATTAAGAACTTGTTCGATAAGTCTTGGGTACCAAATGATGAAGCGTGGTCGGAAAGGTTTGTGATCCTATGTTGGTTGTTGTGGAAACGACGGTGTAGCTTGTTACTAGCACCAGAGATGGGAGCCGTGGACGATATACTTGCCCGGGAAAATAGATTGGTGGAGGATTGTCGTAGAGCTTTTCCTATTGAGATGAGGGGTCGAGTTTAGCGAGCAGTGGCTCCGAGATGGAGTGGTCCACCAGAGGGATGGGTCAAATTTAATGTTGATGCATGTTGAAGAATGATCACAGCTGCAAATCACAGCTGCAACAACTTTGCTGAGCTGTATTCTTTTCTGTTATGCATTGTTTTCACCAGCTAGGGTTTGTTGCACCAGCTGGCTTTCTGTTATGCATTCCCTCCTTTGTATTTCAACAGCTATATAAGCTGTATGATAATGAAAGAAGAAAGCAAGCTTTCTATGCCTATCTTTCTTCATATATGTATTTCAACATGGTATCAATCGCCATGTGATCCTGGAGCCCTCCTCTGATTCTTCCTTTCTTTCCCTTTCTTCTTTTTCATTTCCACCCCCTTCACCATGCCCAACACTGATGCTTCCCCTAGCTCCGACTCGACTGAGTCAGTACGAGTTGCCCACACCTTCACCAAAAAGAAAATCAGTCTGGTCCTTGATGAGATGAACTTTCTTCTTTGGAAACAACAAATACTCCTCACTGTTAGGAGTCATCGCCTTGAGAAGCTCCTCACTGGAGCTGCCAAACCCCCTCCTGAGCTTGTCACGAGTTCAGATGGGCAACAGATCTCCAACGCTGATTATGAGGCGTTTGTAGCTCAGGATAGCGCACTTGCATCCTGGTTACTATCAACGATTAGCACATCCCTTCTACCCCACTTCGTTGGCGCTGAAACGAAAGCTGATGTTTGGTCTCTCGTCCAAAAGTTCTTTGCCAACAAATCTACTACGAGTGCTATGAGCTTGCACTGCAAACTCAGATCTATTCGCAAAGGTGATGAAACCATGCGCAATTACCTTACCCAAATTAAGGAAGTCTGCGATGCTCTCTCTTCCTGTGGGAGTGCAATTTCGGACATCGAACAAATAGCTACCATTTTAAATGGGCTACCTATCGAATACCAGCCATTCATGGCTATTATCACAACTAGCAGGGATCCTTTCACTCTTGACAGTGTCAAATCTGTCCTTATTGATGCTGAGGCTCAGCTTCGAGGGTTCAATGTACAATATCAGTTGCCCATGGTTGCCAACATAGCTCAAGTTCAACGACGAGATCAAGATATCATCCCTGATCATGGCCCATGTCAACCCTCTTACTCTGATGGGCGTCCTCCTCAATGGTCTGGTGGCAGGTTCAATTCCTGGTCCGGTGGTCGATCAGGGTTTCGTGGTCGTGCTCGTCTTCAATGTCAGATTTGTAGCAAAGTTGGTCACTCTGCTGATCGTTGTTGGCATCGTTATGACAATGCTTTCACTGGGAATTTCTCACCTCAACCTACATCGTCTGAGGACAATGCCAATGCTCATGTTGCAACACTTGATTCTCCCTCTGCCAACTATCAGTTTTGTGGCAATCCAGCCTCGACTTCTTCTGATGCATGGGTAGTAGACTCAGGAGCAACCCATCACGTTACCCCTGATGCCACCAAGGTGCAACATGCCACTGAGTTCACGGGTCCAGGTAAACTCACTGTAGGCAACGGTAACAATCTGTCCATCTCTCGATCTGGCAACTCTGTGATACATACATCTTCTTGTGCAATTTTGATTAATGATCTACTACATGTACCTGCTATCACTAAGAACCTCCTTTCTGTTTCGAAGCTAGCTAGAGATAATCACATATTCTTTGAGTTCCATGCAACATCGTGTCTGGTTCGAGATGAGGATACTGGTGCAGTGCTGTTACAAGGAGCTGTGGAAGATGGTCTCTATCATTTCAATTCTGAATGTTCTGGTTCTTTAGTTACAAATAAATGTGAAGCTCATGTTGTTAGTTCTTCCATTAATACTTACGATTTGTGGCATAGACGTTTGGGCCATCCTGCTCACTCATCTCTTGTTCAAGTTTGTAAGAAATCAAACATTGTAATCCCTGGGAATCGAAATGGAAATGCTTCTGATATTTGTGTGGCCTGTCGATTGGGTAAAAGTCACAAAATTCCGTTTGCTGATTCTAATGCTATCTACACTGCTCCTTTTGAACTCATCTACACTGATCTTTGGGGACCAGCTCACATTACATCTACTGGTTTTTCATATTATATCTCCTTCATTGATGCCTACACTCGCCACTGTTGGGTTTACCTACTTAAATCTAAAAGTCAAGCCATACAAGTGTTTCATCTGTTTCAGTCTATGGTTCGTACTCAATTTGATGCACAAATTAAAGCCGTCCAGAGTGACTGGGGAGGCGAGTACATGATACTATCTCAAGAGCTAGCTAAAGCAGGCATCTCACATAGAATCACATGCCCACACACCTCTGAGCAGAACGGTGTCGTAGAGCGCAAGCACAGACACATCGTGGAGTTGGCACTTGTGCTACTTGCTCAAGCTTCCTTGCCCTTCCAATATTGGGCATATGCTGTTCGCACTGCTGTGCATCTTATCAACAGGCTTCCCTCAACAGTGTTACAAGGGTCCTCTCCGTTTGAAAGGTTGTATGGCAAGCAACCAGATTATCATGCCTTGAAAGTGTTTGGTTGCAGGTGTTTTCCCCATCTACGCCCGTATCAAAGGCACAAGCTCAGTTTTCAAACTCAACCCTGCACGTTTCTGGGGTACAACATTCAACATAAAGGGTATGATTGTTTGGCACCTGATGGTCGTGTGTATGTATCACGCCATGTAATCTTTGATGAACAAGTGTTTCCCTTCGAGTCAACCAGCACTCCTGATCACTCTCGCACCAATATAGCCTCCTTGTTCCCTGACACTTCTGAGTTTGTGGTTGTTCCTGGAGGTATTGAAGCCTATCAACAAGATTCTACTTCTTCCCCTACTGGTCTAAACCCTGATAATCCTTCCAGAGATATCCCTTCAGCACTTGTGACACCACATACACCTACTGTTGAAACATCCCCTCACCCTCATACATCGAGTCCTGTGATCAACAATGAAACTCATGACACCACTGAACCCATACATTCCACAACTAGTGCACCATCCTTTCCCTCTCCACCTAGTTCACCTATTGAGCCCACATTTTCTACATCACCCCCTGAGTCACCATCACTTCATGAACCATCTTTACTACCTGAATCCACATTGATCAGATCCACCAACTTGATTCCTAAATCTACATCACAAGAACCTTTACATATGGGAGGCCACTCCATGGTGACCAGGAGTAAACATGGTATATTCAAGCCTAAAACCTACATAACATCCCTCAATATCGAAGAGGCTGAACCTCTGTCTATTGAAGCTGCTCTTCAGTCATCCAATTGGGGCCCTGCAGTCCTTGCTGAATATGATGCATTAATTAAAAATGCTACCTGGGAGGTTGTACCACTACCTGAAGGAAGATCCACTGTTGGTTGTAAATGGCTCTTCCGTGTTAAGAAGCATGCTGATGGAACAGTACAACGCTACAAGGCTCGTCTTGTAGCCAAAGGCTTCTCACAAGTACCAGGCCAGGACTTCCAAGATACATTCAGCCCCGTTGTCAAAGCCACCACTATCAACATTGTCATTTCCTTAGCTACTCACCATGGATGGACCTTAAGGCAACTCGATGTAAACAATGCATTCTTGAATGGAGACTTGTCTGAGGATGTCTACATGCTACAACCTCCAGGCTTTCAACAGACATCATCCAATGGCACATTGCTTGTGTGCAAATTGAAGAAAGCTCTCTACGGGCTTCGACAAGCCCCAAGAAACTGGTTTGCAAAATTAAAAGAATATTTGCTTGATGAAGGTTTTATTAGCTCCAAAGCAGATGCCTCTATGTTTATCAAATCTAATCAGAGTTCAGTGACATATGTCATAGTCTATGTCGATGATATTGTGGTTACAGGGAACTCAAACACAGCTATTGATGAGGTGGTATGTTGCTTAGGCTCAAGATTTTCCCTCAAAGATCTTGGACAACTTCATTATTTCCTTGGCATGGAAGTGAGGTATGAAGCAAATTTGATTATCTTGAGTCAGAAGAAATACTTGCTTGATCTGTTGTCCAAAGCTGGAATGCTCGAAGCAAACACTACACCCACTCCAATGATCACCTCGTTAAAGTTAACTCAGTCAGCAGGAAACCCTCTACAAGACCCCAAAGAGTACAGGAGTCTGGTGGGTGCCCTACTGTATGCATGTCATACACGCCCAGACATCGTATTTGCAGTGAACAAACTTGCTCAGTATATGCACTCACCATGCGAGCAACATATGGTGGCTCTTAAACGTGTTCTACGCTATCTAAATGGAACGTTGGATAGAGGCCTGGTCTTCTCATCCACTGCGGAACCATATCAAGTAACTGCATTCGCTGATGCTGATTGGGGAGGTAACGTGGATGACAAACGCTCGATATCAGGAATTTGTGTGTTTGTAGGAGGCAACCTAGTTCTATGGACGTCCAAGAAACAGAAAACAGTGTCACGATCTACCACAGAGGCAGAATACCACAGCTTAGCCGATGCAGCATCGGAAGTAACCTGGATACAGACCCTCCTTCTTGAAATGAAGATACAACTGAACTCACCTCCAGTTATTTGGTGCGACAATTCAAGTGCCATAGCAATGAGTGATAACCCTGTTTATCATTCGAAGACCAAGCATGTAGAGCTCGATGTCCACTTCGTGCGAGAAAAAGTGGCAGCAAAACTATTACAAGTGAATTACGTACCAGCAGAATTTCAACTTGCCGATGGCCTCACCAAACCCTTGTCAAAGGAGTACTTCAACAACTTCAGGCGTCGTCTATGAGTATTGAACAATGAAGAAGTTCGAAGTGAAGGAAGTAGAGAGGATGTTGAAGAATGATCACAGCTGCAACAACTTTGCTGAGCTGTATTCTTTTCTATTATGCATTGTTTTCACCAGCTAGGGTTTGTTGCACCAGCTGGCTTTCTGTTATGCATTCCCTCCTTTGTATTTCAACAGCTATATAAGCTGTATGATAATGAAAGAAGAAAGCAAGCTTTCTCTGCCTATCTTTCTTCATATATGTATTTCAACAATGCAGCAGTGTCGCCAGTGAACAATAGAGCTGATTTTGGGGGTGTAGCTAGGGATGGTAATGAAAATTGGCTCTACGGCTTTATCCGATTTGTGCGCAGATGTAGTGTTTTGCTTGCGGAGCTATGAGCAGTCCATGATGGACTTATAAATGCGTGGGAGCGGGGATATCGTTGCGTGGAATTGGAGTCAGATTGTTTAGAGGCGGTGCGAGTTGCGAATGCTGAGTCAATAGCGATGCATGGTAGCATTTTGGTGGAGGCTATCTGGGAAATGATGGCGAAGGAATGCTGTGTGGTGATGAGACATGTTGGGCGGGATAATAATCGGGTTGCCGATAAGTTGGGGTCGATGGGTCGTGAGGCGGTGGCATCCTTGCGGTTCCAGTCGGCACCTAAGGACGTTGCAGCTCTTGTTGAGGAGGAACTGCTGGTGCAGCATTCGACAGTTGAGCTGGTAATGATAAGCACGGTGGTGTAACGGGGTTTTTTTTTCGTCCCGCTACTTTTGAAAAATTGTTCGATTTGATTTAAAAAAGGGGAATTTAAAAATTAATTCGATTCGGGTTTGGAAAACACCCTTTTAAAAAAATCTTCGTCTTTACTCAACGCGACAATTTTTTCTCTTATCAACAATAGGGGAAGCACATGCCCCCAAGTTCCTGAATTTTTCTCCTAAGTTCAATAAGGTCCACTTCTCATCTTCTGAAGTAATCGAAAAATTCGCTTCAAGTCCCTGAACTGTAGCATGTGGAATCTTACTACAATCCTCACCATAGCCACTGACAAGTTGTCATTTGTATTCATGACATTGCATTTTAAACTTTATCCCCGAAGCAATGGGAATATTTTTGTGTTAAAAAAAAAAAGATTTGGGTTGCATCTTTTTAATTCCAAAATGAGATGCGTTTTCAAAAACAAAATTTTCTCTTTCGCATTAGGGATATATCAAGTCAAATTAAATACCCCGAATATCAAGTGCACGAACGACACTACTATGGCTTACCAAGGATAGCCTCAAGCATCATGTGTCTAGGAGACCTCGAAAGCTGAGCTGATGTCTGAAAATGTGACATACTCTCCAAGTTATTTCAGTTTTTAATCAATTAGATTTATCTTCAATAGGCTTCGCCTTTATCAATTCTTTATAATTGTGGGGAAGTCAACTCATCACATTCCTTTGGCTCGAGAATAAAGATGGAGCATACAACGATACCCCGAGTTACTCAGCATTGTCACGATTTTACCATCACTCATGTAGCTAAAGTGGATGGTGCATAGCAACCTTATTGGTCTTTTGCTACAGCGGAGTGCCCAAAAATTAGATTTATCTTCAATAGGCTTCGCCTTTATCAATTCATTATAATTGTGGGGAAGTCAACTCATCACATTCCTTTGGCTCGAGAATAAAGATGGAGCATACAACGATACCCCGAGTTACTCGGCATTGTCACGATTTTACCATCACTCATGTAGCTAAAGTGGATGGTGCATAGCAACCTTATTGGTTTTTTGCTACAGCGGAGTGCCCCACAAATTCCACATTTGTATCCGAAAACGCCTATTACCAGGCTTCGAACATTGTTAAGCTTAGTATTCTTGATTTTTTTAGCACGGAAATTTTTCCAGTTATTCTTCCGAAGGCCATAATTCTATGTGTGTTTGATTAGGTGACCAAATTAACTTGGACTGTAAGCCACATATTCATTATCTTCAAAGCTTTCAATTTCCACTAGACAAAGGCGGCTCGAAGTCAACCTTTGGGGTCAAGGTCAATGTCCCTTGTGCAATTGATATACGGGGACTCAATAGGCAAATATATACACACAAAATGAAAAGGCAATTGAAACGTAATGCATCCTTTCATTGAAACTAAAAAATGCAAACTTGGGCCCTTACAAAAATCTTTGCTACCTTTGGGCAAAGGGTAGCAAAGTGGATTCCACACATCACTTCTGGGAAAAATTAAAATGCAATGAAATGAAAGCAAACAAGCTTGGATGCATTAAACTTTTGATTAAATTGGCCGTCCATCCCACCCCTCAAACTTCCTCGCTGAACTCAACCTCCCGATTGTCCATTAAATCCTGGACCAACTGCTTGAATTCCGGGCAACTCTGAATCTCGTGCCCCGTAGTCTGATGGTACTCACAAAATGACTCATGGCCGTCACATGCCCCATTCGAACCCTTCTCAATTAAGCCCGCCGTGCACAGTTGTTCGTATACCCAACTCAAAGGGGACTTGATTTCTGACACCTCCATCCTCACCTTCTTCGTATCTACTTCTTCGAGGGCATTCACGCCCCGACCTTCATGTTTCGGAAGTGGATTGGTCGTCACATTAGGCTTCTCTAACTCGAGGACGCCGGTGTTAATCATGTTTTGCACGAGCTTCTTGAATGCTGTGCAATTTTCTATCGTGTGCCCCGGTACTCCGCCGTGGTACTCACAGTGTGCCTTCTCATCGTACCATGCAGGGTAAGGCGGTTGGAAGGGAGTAACATGATACGGGCGAACCAGATCAGCCTCGTATAAGTGCTTGTACATCTCTTTGTACGATATGGGTAGAGGGGTGAAGGTCATTCTCTCTTGTTCCTTCTTGGGAGCCCTATTCTCTCTTCGGTTCGAGCCTTGCGCATTCCCGACTGCGGCTTGAGGCGCTGAGACTGTGAAGTGCTTAGAAGCCTCGTAAGTACCGACGTTGTTCACATCATGGTCCTTCTTCTTAAACTGCTTTCGGGCATTCTCGCCTCCATCAATCCTACCACTCTTGATAGCTGCTTCGATCCGCTCACCGGTCATAACCATATCTGAGAAGTTACCGATAGGGTTGCTTATCATGCGGTCATAGAGGGTCCCTTTCAAAGTGTCAACAAACATAGGGGAGATCTCATTCTCACGAAGTGGGGGTTGAACTTGTGCCGCCACATCTCGCCAACGCTGGGCGTATTCACGGAGGCTTTCATTGTGCCTTTGCTCCAAACCTTGTAGCATGAGTCGGTTCGGAACCATGTCGGTTATATGCCTATACTGATCGGTGAAAGCCTTGGCCAAATCCTTCCACGACCTAATTTGAGCACGAGTCAACTGATTGTACCACCTCACCGCGGGCCCCACTAAACTATCTTGGAAGCAGTGAATTAGTAACTTCTCATTGTCGATGAAACCTGTCATCTTTCTACAAAACATGGTTATGTGAGCAGTAGGGCAAGTCGTCCCGTCGAACTTCTCAAACTCTGGCGTCTTGAACTTGGACGGGATTATCAGATCCGGAACCAAACTGAGGTCTCTGGCATTCATCCCGTATGCCCCCTCTTCTCCTTCTTTAGTTCGGAATTTCTCCTCGAGGTCTTTCCGGGTCTCTTCTAGTTGTTTTGAGAACTCGGCCTTCACTTTGTTTAAGTTCTCGATCTCATCCAAGTCCGGGACACTATGCCCGACATTCTCCGCATTAAAAATTAGGCCCGAAGGAGCGTGGGTAGAAGCGCCCGCCTGGTGTGATGTTGCCCCATCTCCTTGGGTAGCCGCTCCTTGCGAGGGCTTAGGGGTATCGGTGACAAAGCCCGGGGAAAATGAAGGGTTTCCCTTATCCTGACTAGGGTTTTCGACAGCACCCTTTCCTTTCAAATTGGCTTGCAGCAACTGAGATATCTCGTTCATCATATCTTGTTGGGACTTGATGATGGTGTCCCTCAACTCTTGCTGGGCTCGCTCTAACTGACCTCTCAAATCAGCTTCCAACTTAGCAAAACCCTCCTCCATTTGCTTCCTTTGGCGACGAGTAAAGTGTGAGTGCGAAATCTTCGATAGTTACGGATGCTGCCATGACCCCGAGCAATTAGATTCCATGAACCAATGATGCAATGCATGATATGTCAAATGCAAAACATAAACATATGATTAAATGCAACAAATTAAAAAACAAAACCGAATGCAAGGAAATGTTGGTTCGACGAACATCCTTATCAAACAACTTTCCCTAACGGAGATCGAGTCTTCTTACAACGCGGTAAGAAAATAAATACGAGGGTATGATTTTTTCTATAAAATAAATTTCCTCGTCCCTTTCCATTAGGGTTCTGAAAACTTCGTTGCTGTGGACTCTTTCTCCCGTTATGAAAGTTTTCAACTTAGACTGTTCTCGAATCAACACTTCGTATAAAAATGCGATGAGTATGCAAAAATAAGCAAAACAAGACAAGAAGGCAACTGGGTTAGTAACACCAATAATGAAGACTGAATAAGTCAAGAGAAAACACCAAAGCAGGTTAATAAAGCAAGACCTATTAGCATGAATTCTAATTCTACGGTTATCCGCATGGCTCTAACCGGGGTAGGCTTCTTAAATTCTCACACATGTGGTTCGGTTCTAACAAGGGTACCCGAACCTATCTTATTACCTACTAAGGTAACAAGAACCCCAATTCTGGCCCATTACAAGCTTGCGAATTGGTTTCGGTTCGGGGGAAAGCACAACCTAGTGACGTGGAGGGCTGCTCACATGTCAAAGGCGTGGATTCCGGAAGTGAATTACCGACCCGTGGAGGGAGACTCACGTGGGTATGGGCGTTTCACTCCCACTTAAGGGTCGAAGCTCGGGTATAGAGCCTAATGCGCGATGCAACACATGTCGGTGTTTCCTTTGAAATTAAATGAAAAATTAATTCAAGACCACCAATTATCAAAGCTCGTGTACTTAAAGTCTTATTTACAAAGAAGAACCATCTCGTTAAAGTCAAATTAAATTTCAAAAATTTCCATCATTAAAAGCAACAATTATTTTCTTGGCCTAACTCTCTTTTTGTTTTGAAAAACAAAATTTGTCCCCAGCGGAGTCGCCAAGCTGTAACGGGGTTTTTTTTTTCGTCCCGCTACTTTTGAAAAATTGTTCGATTTGATTTAAAAAAGGGGAATTTAAAAATTAATTCGATTCGGGTTTGGAAAACACCCTTTTAAAAAAATCTTTTTTCTCGGTTGGGAGTCGCCACCGGCCACTGAGGTAGGCCAGACACCGTAAAACACAAAACCAGAGATTCGTTTGAAAGGGTTCGGGAGTTGGTTACGTGTGGGGTAGGGTTAGCGTCCCCATCACGCCCGGAAATCGGTACCAAAACAATTGTTGCTTTTAATTGACGGAAATTATTCGAAATTTAAAAAGAATTTAATTAGCGGTTCCTGGTCGAAAATTAGGCTTTAATCACGAGCTTTTTCAAATTGGTGGTATCGAATTAATTAAGCATTTAATTAAAAAGGATGACGGTACACCGGACCAAAGACTAAACCGACATCATATAAGACTGACTGCCGTGTTAGTTTAGGGTTCGGATCCCGTACGTCACCTTTATGCATGATACAAGCGGATAAAATATGATGCTATGGTCTTGTCCTTTTTATTTACGGGTTTACCTTTAGACGATTCGAATTAATTCGAATATTCGCGGGACATCCAATAAGCTAGGCATGTTGACCCGAATACGCGAATTAATAGGTATCTCCGTTTTATAATTAAAATTCATTAACATGCGAACTTATCATTAAAAATCACATGAAATGACATATTTAGAATGCATGTCACAAATATATATATTCGAACAAAAGAAGGCAAAGCAAGCACATACTAACATAAACAATATGGCAAAAAAAAAACATTCGATGCAAACATATATATTCGATACAATAAGTAAAATGCATGGATGATAACATATAACATGACAAATGAAAAACAAAGTAAATAAATAAAATACAAACTGACATGGACCAAAACTGTAAATAAACCCATTTAAAAAAACAATTAATGTACAAAATGGTACTAAATTAAAAGGACTCGAAAAACCGCAGGGACCAAAACAGGGATTTTACCACTCGGAAATTAACCAAAACAATATCGAGACTAGATTGAAAGACTTCGCAAAATTGCAGGGACCACGGGCGTGGTTAAGAGACGCGGAAGCCCCCCTCGCGTAATTATGTTGACACGGGGGGACCCAAAACGTGATTAAACCAAATTTAAATAAAAGAAACACTATATAAGCTACCTTAAAATACATTTTGAGCCCTTTCCCATTTTACAAACCCTAAATCTCAGAGAGCTTCTCTCCCTCCTCTGTTACTTCTCCTGGCGCCGTCACCGTTCCGGTTGCCGTTGCCGGCGCCGGAACGTTAAAAAAACCTCTTTTCCAACCTTTTTCGAACCCGAAAACCAGAAAATCCCTTTCTTTTTACGAAACCAAAACCACAACCAAAATCCCTCCTGTCTTTATTTTGAAACCCCAAAGGCCGAATCTAAAAAACAAAGCTTACCCCTTTCGCGTCACCGGCTCACCGTGCATGGCTTCCGAGGGAGCCATAAGGCTTATCGCCGGCAACGGACATCAACGATGGGGATCCCGACTCGAAACGGAGGTAAAAAAAGACTCTTTACTGTTTTTTGTTTTTTTTATTCGAAGTATAAAACGACGGTGATACCTTTGAAACTTTGGCTCTTTTGCTTGTATTTCACTGAAATATTTTTTGGTTACAAATTTGGCTCTCTGAAAACTCTCGAAATCCTCTCTCAAAATCCTCTCTAAAAATCCTCTCTAAAAATCCTCCTTTTACATCGTTACATGCTACGGCTTTTATAGCCGATAAATCAGATTTTTTCTTTTTTCCTAATGCCTAATATTGCTGGAATTCGTCTGCTAATTTGCTGTTGATTTGTACGATCATCTGCTGATTGCCTCTGAAATTGGTTGTTGTTTTTGCTTCGTACGTTTCCGTTGCGTCCGTTTTGGCTCTGACATTTTGTTGTTTTCTGTTGCATGTGAGGCCCGTGAGGAGAGGGGGAAAAGGACGACGTGGGGTTATCCGGATCGTCGGAAGGATTCGAAAAGGCTCGGTTGTGATGCACGCGCGCGTGGGACACTGGAAGGGTCGCGCGTGCATCTCACGCACCCGAGGAGGCCGATCTTGACCGTTCGATGCCATCCCTGATCGGACGGCTCCCATGCTGCGGCGCTAGGGTTTCTTGGGGCAGCTAGGGCTTCATCACTCCTGGAGCAATCTGGACCGCTGGATCTGGACCCCAGATCCAACGGTGGGAAGTGGGAGGCGGCTGCAAACAAAGTCATAAGGGTATTAGGGCTAGGTTATTTGGGCCGAAACAGGCCTTGTAATCTTTTTGTTTTTTTTTAGTGTATGATGGACTCTTAAATTAAATAAACTGGGCTTTATTTATATATATTAGGCTTATATTATTTAATGTTTTTGTTTTGTTTTTCAGACTTGATAAATAATAATAATAATAATAATAATAATAGTAATAAATAATAATATAAGTAATACTAATAATGTATGATAATAGTAACAAAAATAATAGATAATAATATCATATCAAATATAATAATAATGAAAATATAAATAAGTAGATACTAATATAATAGTAATAATAATAGATATAATAATAATAATAGGTAATAATAACAATAAGCAAACATAAATATGATAGTAATATAGTGATAATGATAAGATTAATAGGTGATTAATAAGGTAGTAATAATAATATCATATTAAAGCCCATTATTAAAAACAAAAGAAATCGGGTCTAACACCCCGGACAAAATTAGTGATTACAGTTGCCCCCCTTTGCTTATACTTGTAGCACAAGGATAAAGCAAAGACCATAAGCACAAATTTTGTCCGACTTCCCTGTTTGGATTCCGAGTCACCATGCACTTGAACTACTGGCAGTTCGGAAGTCGGTACGGGAAAATGCAACGGTCGCGGAGGCCTGAAGCTGTTTTTCTCATTTCAACACTCTTCAACCCTTCGAGGCCCGATCAAACAGGTAATTAGCAGAAGTTCCATTCTCCAAATGCCCGAACGGATAGGCGGGTTCTATTCTTCACGAGCCTGAACGAATAGGCGAGCTTCCTTTTATGAGAAAAGCTTTGATATTCCATTCTCCACGAGCCTGAACGGATAGGCGAGCTTCCTTGTATGAGAAAAGCTTTGATATTCCATTCTTCACGAGCCTGAACGGATAGGCGAGCTTCCTTGTATGAGAAAAGCTTTGATATTCCATTCTTCACGAGCCTGAACGGATAGACGAGCTTCCTTGTATGAGAAAAGCTTTGATATTCCATTCTTCACGAGCCTGAACGGATAGGCGAGCTTCCTTGTATGAGAAAAGCTTTGATATTCCATTCTTCACGAGCCTGAACGGATAGGCGAGCTTCCTTGTATGAGAAAAGCTTTGATATTCCATTCTTCACGAGCCTGAACGGATAGGCGAGCTTCCTTTTATGAGAAAAGCTTTGATATTCCATTCTCCACGAGCCTGAACGGATAGGCGAGCTTCCTTGTATGAGAAAAGCTTTGATGTTCCGTTCTTCACGAGCCTGAACGGATAGGCGAGCTTCCTTGTATGAGAAAAGCTTTGATGTTCCGTTCTTCACGAGCCTGAACGGATAGGCGAGCTTCCTTGTATGAGAGAAGCTTTAATATTCCATTCTCCACGAGCCTGAACGGATAGGCGAGCTTCCTTTTATGGGAGAAGCTTTGAAATATCTGTCAAAAATAGGTAAAAATGATATGATTATGTGAGTTAGCATGCCCCTAATCCTAGGGATGCCTAACTACAAGTGATGCATGAATTATGACATCAAAATGCTCGGATGCTTTTACTCTCCGAGTTGGTCAATCTCGACCTTCTTCTTGTCTCTTCTTCTTCTCAATCTCTCTTGGCATTCTCATCTCTGCCAAATCTTGGTCTCTCGGTCTCTTCTCGTAACACTTCTCGCAGTGCACATACTCAAAGCATTGCCCCCTATTTAAACTGGGTGCTCAACCGTTCTCTCCGTCTTTACTGAATGTGACGAATTTTCTCTTTTCTTAACATCGGGGGAACACGTGCCCCCAAGTCTTTGAACTTTTCTCTTAAGCTCATTGAGGAGTGCTCGGATGCTCCCACTCTTCAGATTGGTCAATCTCGACCCTCTTCTTCTTTTCTTTTTTTTTCCTCAATTTCTTCGGATTTTCTCATCTTTGCCAGATATCAGTCTTTTGGCCTCTTTTCAAAAGCCGACTACTGACTTTCACTGATCAGACTGGTCACAACACTTCTCATAGTGCTTGCCGCCAAAATATTGCCCCTTTCTCAAACTAGGTGCTCAATTACTCTTCGTCTTTACTCAACGCGACAATTTTTTCTCTTATCAACAATAGGGGAAGCACATGCCCCCAAGTTCCTGAATTTTTCTCCTAAGTTCAATAAGGTCCACTTCTCATCTTCTGAAGTAATCGAAAAATTCGCTTCAAGTCCCTGAACTGTAGCATGTGGAATCTTACTACAATCCTCACCATAGCCACTGACAAGTTGTCATTTGTATTCATGACATTGCATTTTAAACTTTATCCCCGAAGCAATGGGAATATTTTTGTGTTAAAAAAAAAAAGATTTGGGTTGCATCTTTTTAATTCCAAAATGAGATGCGTTTTCAAAAACAAAATTTTCTCTTTCGCATTAGGGATATATCAAGTCAAATTAAATACCCCGAATATCAAGTGCACGAACGACACTACTATGGCTTACCAAGGATAGCCTCAAGCATCATGTGTCTAGGAGACCTCGAAAGCTGAGCTGATGTCTGAAAATGTGACATACTCTCCAAGTTATTTCAGTTTTTAATCAATTAGATTTATCTTCAATAGGCTTCGCCTTTATCAATTCTTTATAATTGTGGGGAAGTCAACTCATCACATTCCTTTGGCTCGAGAATAAAGATGGAGCATACAACGATACCCCGAGTTACTCAGCATTGTCACGATTTTACCATCACTCATGTAGCTAAAGTGGATGGTGCATAGCAACCTTATTGGTCTTTTGCTACAGCGGAGTGCCCAAAAATTAGATTTATCTTCAATAGGCTTCGCCTTTATCAATTCATTATAATTGTGGGGAAGTCAACTCATCACATTCCTTTGGCTCGAGAATAAAGATGGAGCATACAACGATACCCCGAGTTACTCGGCATTGTCACGATTTTACCATCACTCATGTAGCTAAAGTGGATGGTGCATAGCAACCTTATTGGTTTTTTGCTACAGCGGAGTGCCCCACAAATTCCACATTTGTATCCGAAAACGCCTATTACCAGGCTTCGAACATTGTTAAGCTTAGTATTCTTGATTTTTTTAGCACGGAAATTTTTCCAGTTATTCTTCCGAAGGCCATAATTCTATGTGTGTTTGATTAGGTGACCAAATTAACTTGGACTGTAAGCCACATATTCATTATCTTCAAAGCTTTCAATTTCCACTAGACAAAGGCGGCTCGAAGTCAACCTTTGGGGTCAAGGTCAATGTCCCTTGTGCAATTGATATACGGGGACTCAATAGGCAAATATATACACACAAAATGAAAAGGCAATTGAAACGTAATGCATCCTTTCATTGAAACTAAAAAATGCAAACTTGGGCCCTTACAAAAATCTTTGCTACCTTTGGGCAAAGGGTAGCAAAGTGGATTCCACACATCACTTCTGGGAAAAATTAAAATGCAATGAAATGAAAGCAAACAAGCTTGGATGCATTAAACTTTTGATTAAATTGGCCGTCCATCCCACCCCTCAAACTTCCTCGCTGAACTCAACCTCCCGATTGTCCATTAAATCCTGGACCAACTGCTTGAATTCCGGGCAACTCTGAATCTCGTGCCCCGTAGTCTGATGGTACTCACAAAATGACTCATGGCCGTCACATGCCCCATTCGAACCCTTCTCAATTAAGCCCGCCGTGCACAGTTGTTCGTATACCCAACTCAAAGGGGACTTGATTTCTGACACCTCCATCCTCACCTTCTTCGTATCTACTTCTTCGAGGGCATTCACGCCCCGACCTTCATGTTTCGGAAGTGGATTGGTCGTCACATTAGGCTTCTCTAACTCGAGGACGCCGGTGTTAATCATGTTTTGCACGAGCTTCTTGAATGCTGTGCAATTTTCTATCGTGTGCCCCGGTACTCCGCCGTGGTACTCACAGTGTGCCTTCTCATCGTACCATGCAGGGTAAGGCGGTTGGAAGGGAGTAACATGATACGGGCGAACCAGATCAGCCTCGTATAAGTGCTTGTACATCTCTTTGTACGATATGGGTAGAGGGGTGAAGGTCATTCTCTCTTGTTCCTTCTTGGGAGCCCTATTCTCTCTTCGGTTCGAGCCTTGCGCATTCCCGACTGCGGCTTGAGGCGCTGAGACTGTGAAGTGCTTAGAAGCCTCGTAAGTACCGACGTTGTTCACATCATGGTCCTTCTTCTTAAACTGCTTTCGGGCATTCTCGCCTCCATCAATCCTACCACTCTTGATAGCTGCTTCGATCCGCTCACCGGTCATAACCATATCTGAGAAGTTACCGATAGGGTTGCTTATCATGCGGTCATAGAGGGTCCCTTTCAAAGTGTCAACAAACATAGGGGAGATCTCATTCTCACGAAGTGGGGGTTGAACTTGTGCCGCCACATCTCGCCAACGCTGGGCGTATTCACGGAGGCTTTCATTGTGCCTTTGCTCCAAACCTTGTAGCATGAGTCGGTTCGGAACCATGTCGGTTATATGCCTATACTGATCGGTGAAAGCCTTGGCCAAATCCTTCCACGACCTAATTTGAGCACGAGTCAACTGATTGTACCACCTCACCGCGGGCCCCACTAAACTATCTTGGAAGCAGTGAATTAGTAACTTCTCATTGTCGATGAAACCTGTCATCTTTCTACAAAACATGGTTATGTGAGCAGTAGGGCAAGTCGTCCCGTCGAACTTCTCAAACTCTGGCGTCTTGAACTTGGACGGGATTATCAGATCCGGAACCAAACTGAGGTCTCTGGCATTCATCCCGTATGCCCCCTCTTCTCCTTCTTTAGTTCGGAATTTCTCCTCGAGGTCTTTCCGGGTCTCTTCTAGTTGTTTTGAGAACTCGGCCTTCACTTTGTTTAAGTTCTCGATCTCATCCAAGTCCGGGACACTATGCCCGACATTCTCCGCATTAAAAATTAGGCCCGAAGGAGCGTGGGTAGAAGCGCCCGCCTGGTGTGATGTTGCCCCATCTCCTTGGGTAGCCGCTCCTTGCGAGGGCTTAGGGGTATCGGTGACAAAGCCCGGGGAAAATGAAGGGTTTCCCTTATCCTGACTAGGGTTTTCGACAGCACCCTTTCCTTTCAAATTGGCTTGCAGCAACTGAGATATCTCGTTCATCATATCTTGTTGGGACTTGATGATGGTGTCCCTCAACTCTTGCTGGGCTCGCTCTAACTGACCTCTCAAATCAGCTTCCAACTTAGCAAAACCCTCCTCCATTTGCTTCCTTTGGCGACGAGTAAAGTGTGAGTGCGAAATCTTCGATAGTTACGGATGCTGCCATGACCCCGAGCAATTAGATTCCATGAACCAATGATGCAATGCATGATATGTCAAATGCAAAACATAAACATATGATTAAATGCAACAAATTAAAAAACAAAACCGAATGCAAGGAAATGTTGGTTCGACGAACATCCTTATCAAACAACTTTCCCTAACGGAGATCGAGTCTTCTTACAACGCGGTAAGAAAATAAATACGAGGGTATGATTTTTTCTATAAAATAAATTTCCTCGTCCCTTTCCATTAGGGTTCTGAAAACTTCGTTGCTGTGGACTCTTTCTCCCGTTATGAAAGTTTTCAACTTAGACTGTTCTCGAATCAACACTTCGTATAAAAATGCGATGAGTATGCAAAAATAAGCAAAACAAGACAAGAAGGCAACTGGGTTAGTAACACCAATAATGAAGACTGAATAAGTCAAGAGAAAACACCAAAGCAGGTTAATAAAGCAAGACCTATTAGCATGAATTCTAATTCTACGGTTATCCGCATGGCTCTAACCGGGGTAGGCTTCTTAAATTCTCACACATGTGGTTCGGTTCTAACAAGGGTACCCGAACCTATCTTATTACCTACTAAGGTAACAAGAACCCCAATTCTGGCCCATTACAAGCTTGCGAATTGGTTTCGGTTCGGGGGAAAGCACAACCTAGTGACGTGGAGGGCTGCTCACATGTCAAAGGCGTGGATTCCGGAAGTGAATTACCGACCCGTGGAGGGAGACTCACGTGGGTATGGGCGTTTCACTCCCACTTAAGGGTCGAAGCTCGGGTATAGAGCCTAATGCGCGATGCAACACATGTCGGTGTTTCCTTTGAAATTAAATGAAAAATTAATTCAAGACCACCAATTATCAAAGCTCGTGTACTTAAAGTCTTATTTACAAAGAAGAACCATCTCGTTAAAGTCAAATTAAATTTCAAAAATTTCCATCATTAAAAGCAACAATTATTTTCTTGGCCTAACTCTCTTTTTGTTTTGAAAAACAAAATTTGTCCCCAGCGGAGTCGCCAAGCTGTAACGGGGTTTTTTTTTTCGTCCCGCTACTTTTGAAAAATTGTTCGATTTGATTTAAAAAAGGGGAATTTAAAAATTAATTCGATTCGGGTTTGGAAAACACCCTTTTAAAAAAATCTTTTTTCTCGGTTGGGAGTCGCCACCGGCCACTGAGGTAGGCCAGACACCGTAAAACACAAAACCAGAGATTCGTTTGAAAGGGTTCGGGAGTTGGTTACGTGTGGGGTAGGGTTAGCGTCCCCATCACGCCCGGAAATCGGTACCAAAACAATTGTTGCTTTTAATTGACGGAAATTATTCGAAATTTAAAAAGAATTTAATTAGCGGTTCCTGGTCGAAAATTAGGCTTTAATCACGAGCTTTTTCAAATTGGTGGTATCGAATTAATTAAGCATTTAATTAAAAAGGATGACGGTACACCGGACCAAAGACTAAACCGACATCATATAAGACTGACTGCCGTGTTAGTTTAGGGTTCGGATCCCGTACGTCACCTTTATGCATGATACAAGCGGATAAAATATGATGCTATGGTCTTGTCCTTTTTATTTACGGGTTTACCTTTAGACGATTCGAATTAATTCGAATATTCGCGGGACATCCAATAAGCTAGGCATGTTGACCCGAATACGCGAATTAATAGGTATCTCCGTTTTATAATTAAAATTCATTAACATGCGAACTTATCATTAAAAATCACATGAAATGACATATTTAGAATGCATGTCACAAATATATATATTCGAACAAAAGAAGGCAAAGCAAGCACATACTAACATAAACAATATGGCAAAAAAAAAACATTCGATGCAAACATATATATTCGATACAATAAGTAAAATGCATGGATGATAACATATAACATGACAAATGAAAAACAAAGTAAATAAATAAAATACAAACTGACATGGACCAAAACTGTAAATAAACCCATTTAAAAAAACAATTAATGTACAAAATGGTACTAAATTAAAAGGACTCGAAAAACCGCAGGGACCAAAACAGGGATTTTACCACTCGGAAATTAACCAAAACAATATCGAGACTAGATTGAAAGACTTCGCAAAATTGCAGGGACCACGGGCGTGGTTAAGAGACGCGGAAGCCCCCCTCGCGTAATTATGTTGACACGGGGGGACCCAAAACGTGATTAAACCAAATTTAAATAAAAGAAACACTATATAAGCTACCTTAAAATACATTTTGAGCCCTTTCCCATTTTACAAACCCTAAATCTCAGAGAGCTTCTCTCCCTCCTCTGTTACTTCTCCTGGCGCCGTCACCGTTCCGGTTGCCGTTGCCGGCGCCGGAACGTTAAAAAAACCTCTTTTCCAACCTTTTTCGAACCCGAAAACCAGAAAATCCCTTTCTTTTTACGAAACCAAAACCACAACCAAAATCCCTCCTGTCTTTATTTTGAAACCCCAAAGGCCGAATCTAAAAAACAAAGCTTACCCCTTTCGCGTCACCGGCTCACCGTGCATGGCTTCCGAGGGAGCCATAAGGCTTATCGCCGGCAACGGACATCAACGATGGGGATCCCGACTCGAAACGGAGGTAAAAAAAGACTCTTTACTGTTTTTTGTTTTTTTTATTCGAAGTATAAAACGACGGTGATACCTTTGAAACTTTGGCTCTTTTGCTTGTATTTCACTGAAATATTTTTTGGTTACAAATTTGGCTCTCTGAAAACTCTCGAAATCCTCTCTAAAAATCCTCTCTAAAAATCCTCTCTAAAAATCCTCCTTTTACATCGTTACATGCTACGGCTTTTATAGCCGATAAATCAGATTTTTTCTTTTTTCCTAATGCCTAATATTGCTGGAATTCGTCTGCTAATTTGCTGTTGATTTGTACGATCATCTGCTGATTGCCTCTGAAATTGGTTGTTGTTTTTGCTTCGTACGTTTCCGTTGCGTCCGTTTTGGCTCTGACATTTTGTTGTTTTCTGTTGCATGTGAGGCCCGTGAGGAGAGGGGGAAAAGGACGACGTGGGGTTATCCGGATCGTCGGAAGGATTCGAAAAGGCTCGGTTGTGATGCACGCGCGCGTGGGACACTGGAAGGGTCGCGCGTGCATCTCACGCACCCGAGGAGGCCGATCTTGACCGTTCGATGCCATCCCTGATCGGACGGCTCCCATGCTGCGGCGCTAGGGTTTCTTGGGGCAGCTAGGGCTTCATCACTCCTGGAGCAATCTGGACCGCTGGATCTGGACCCCAGATCCAACGGTGGGAAGTGGGAGGCGGCTGCAAACAAAGTCATAAGGGTATTAGGGCTAGGTTATTTGGGCCGAAACAGGCCTTGTAATCTTTTTGTTTTTTTTTAGTGTATGATGGACTCTTAAATTAAATAAACTGGGCTTTATTTATATATATTAGGCTTGTATTATTTAATGTTTTTGTTTTGTTTTTCAGACTTGATAAATAATAATAATAATAATAATAATAATAATAGTAATAAATAATAATATAAGTAATACTAATAATGTATGATAATAGTAACAAAAATAATAGATAATAATATCATATCAAATATAATAATAATGAAAATATAAATAAGTAGATACTAATATAATAGTAATAATAATAGATATAATAATAATAATAGGTAATAATAACAATAAGCAAACATAAATATGATAGTAATATAGTGATAATGATAAGATTAATAGGTGATTAATAAGGTAGTAATAATAATATCATATTAAAGCCCATTATTAAAAACAAAAGAAATCGGGTCTAACACCCCGGACAAAATTAGTGATTACAGGTGGAAGTACCGTTTGATCCTGGCGGGAACCTATCTATTTAGTGTTGTTTTGTCTTTATATCTTGTGTATTTTCGAGTATTTCATATCATTGTAAGGTAGTCTATAAGTACTGTTTTACCATTTAGGTATAGAGAGTTTTTAATGAGGCATATAGGCTGCCCCTTTCTAATAAAAAAACAAAAAACAAATTAAAGTTAATTTTCAAACTTCCATACGACCAGTCGACCATATGATTTTACTTATCGGCGAACAACTAAGGAATCAATTTGTAAACAATAGACAGCATTTATCAATCACGGACAAGCATCACATTACATTACATTATTTTTATTGATCGGCTTTCAAGTCAATCAAACATGAAAGAGCTGAACATCCTTGGTCTTCAAAAGAGTATATTCCCCCGGCAGATAAACTTCCAGGTGATCCGACAGGGCAGGTTTGTCGATGTTCTCATGGTGGTAAGATTTGCAGACAAAATAAACCACCGTCTGGATGACTAATCCGAAGAGAATCGTGGTGGAATGCAACAATAAACAAACGATTGCATAAACAAACCTGCTGACCATTCCTATGCTGGTTCCTTCCACAACCAGCCTCTTGAATGCGATCTGGTTGATCCCCAACGGCAGACTTATGATCACAAATGTGGATATGGCCAACAGTAGCTTCCCTTTGATCAGTTTCTGGCTCTTCACCATGGCTTGGAACCCATAGGCCTCTTCTAAAACAGATATAGTGCTAGCCAAGTGCCAGACTGTGCTCAAATACAAGAACCCCACGATGAACAAAATCACTAAAACGGCTAACACTGCAACACCAACGGTTTGTATTCCTCCATCTGAAATTGCCCAGATAAACAAGACAATGCCAGCGACAACGCCAGCTACAACGAGGTAGACAAACATGGCAACGAAAATACTCAAGAAAGTAACCATCAGCCTCTTCCAGACCTTGGGAACAACGCTCATGACTTTCTTGAAGGAGAGCTCCCGAGCTGTATATACGCAGGCGATGGTGTAAACAACTGCAGCAGTTGAGAGAAGCGAAAAGGTGAGAGACAAAGTGAAGTAGGCAGCGTTGAAAAGCCAGAAGTAAAGCCATTCATGGGAGATAAGGTCGGATGGTTTGTCGTAGTTGGCAGTGTTGAATTTCTTTGAGAAGAGATTTGAAACTTCGGCATGAACAACGTAGATGAAAGAGAGAGGAAGGATTAGAGCTAAAGTGATATTGCTGAAGATTTTTCTCCATGAAGAGATGAGCTTGCAGGATTCCTTGAATATGCCAAAAACCCCTAGAAATTGCATCTCTTCTTGCTCTCTATCCATGCTGTTTCAACAAAATGTTTCAATGGGATTTTGGGTTGCAGAGTGGGAAATATGTAATGTGTGAGATCTGGTATAAATGGCGATGGAATTGAGAAGAAAGTAGGAAACTGCGTTCAAATTTTCTATACCAAACTACCCCTATTATTTTTTTTCTCTCCATAAATTACACCAATGGTTAGTTAGTTATAGGTTTAATAGCAAACATGTCACTCTTCTTCTAAAAGTAACAATTGAGTCCTTAAATTATAAGTTTAAGAACAAACAAACCACTTTTTATTTAAAAGTAATAATTCACTCACTCAATTAATGGTTTATGAACAATAAAATCCCCCAATTAAAATTTTGCGACAAACAAATCATTATGCCATTAAAATTGAAATAAGGCTTGGTATAGTAATGATTTCAGTTCCTGAAACTTATATATTATACTAAATCGATCCTAATTTGAAATAATTTAATAAAATTAACCTTTCATATTTAAAAATTACACCAATGAAGTGATTGTGACTACTAGCAGGCAACGTTAAGGTCATAATGAGTCTATTCCATCAATTTGTCAGTTGTCCAATAGCGAAGTGAATGTCTGTCGAGTTATCACATCTGTTGATTATCAAACCAATGGTCAATAGCATGTAATGTAGTAAGTGGTTGAAGGGTGTGTCGGGATGGTGCAGTATCGAAATTTTTAAATATGAATCGTTAAGTTCATTGAATTATTTCAAATTAGGATCAAATTAATAAAATGCATAATTTTGGGGACTAAAATTGTGATTATACCAAGTCCTTGTTTCAGTTTTAATGATACAATGACCTGTTTGTCACAACAATTTAATTGAGTGACTTGCTTGTTCCTAAACCTATAATTGAGTGACTCAATTGTTATTTTTAGAAGAAGAGTAACATGTTTGTTACTAAACTTATAACTAAGTGACCTCTAGTGTGTTTTACCCAATAAACAATAAGCAAGTACACAATTTTGACTTTAGAACAATAAATTCTTATAATATAATATAGTAATATTCAAACATAGTATAGAATCTTCGTTACAAAATAGCCAACCTAAATTATAGACTAGTTCGTTTTCAAAAAAAAATATAGACTAGTTTGATATTATTTTTAAAATATAAACGTGGAAAATACTAAAGTGATTTTAAATTATTTAGTTTAAAGATTATTTGAAGAAAATTGTTTAGTTTTAAATTTGAATGTTTGGGATGGTCAATAAATGATTTTTAAGTAAATAAAATATTTAGTTTCGATATTGTTTTTTTAATTATAAAATAATTGGTTATATAACTGAGGGCAACTGAGTAATTTTATATAAAAATATTTTGAAAAAATTAAAAGTTAATTTTTTTAAAAAAAATTCAAGTCAAGTTGAAAAACACTTTTAACTTGAAAATTATTTGTTGTGCATTGTTTTTGAGGAAAAAAAATACTTTTTACTCCAAAAATAATTTTAAATCCAATTCAATACGGGTCTTATTTTTTCTCTTACTTTGAATTTATTCATTTCAAAATTATTCCTTTATGTCCATTTTTCTATTTATTATTATATATAGACCGAGTCCTTTCAATTAAGAATTAGTGGACTTTTAGAATAGCATGTATGACTTTTATGTATTATATTTTTTCATAATAAAGTACTGAATTATAGTACTATAGTTTTGATGAAATTGTAAAAAAAAAACAAAAACAAAATGAATCAACTAATGTTATATCAGTTTGTTTTCAATATAATTATAATCTATAAAGTATGACCCACCAAAATTATAGTATTTGATATTTTTGACCAAAACGTTTAATTATGCTCTTTTATTTCTAAACTTTAACAGATTCCATGTAAACGTTATCTTATTCGGCATCTGAATTTAAAAGTCGACCTGATTAAAAAAAGAATTTAAAAGTCGAGGGTATTTTGGGGACTGGAATTTTGCAACGGAAGGCAATACCAAGTCATCACTTGGTCAACCCTCAACACGCTTTGCTCTCTTTCTGAGAAGTTCTCTCAACTTTTCAACTTATCAAAATTGCCCCTTAAAAATAACCGAGAAATAGAATCAATTAACGTTGGGGAAATCCGTGATTTCGACTGTTTACTTATACCTCACGAGAACATTTGGTAAATAATATTTTGAGAAATAGTCCCATTCAAGTCACAAAAGGCAAATTCGTGTTTTGCAAAATGAGAGCTCTGTGTAATAAAAATTTCATAAATTAACTTTTTTTTTTTACCTATCCACTTAACACAGAACTCGCGTTTTGTAAAAAATAAAGTTTCAAATTCGCGTTTTGCAAAACGAGAGTTCGTCCTACATGGCCTGAATGAGAGTATTTTTCCAAATGTTATTTAAAGGAGTATTTTTCCCAATAAAATTTCAAAAGGAAATATTCAGCCAAATCACCCATATCTCGTATGTAGATTTATGTTTTTTTTTTACAAATGGCAACTGGTCTTCTATTAAAAAATCATGGAAAATATCACAAATACAATCCATCTAGAAAGAAGAATAATAAGGAATAATCTAAATGTGATTACAATGTAGTATTTACTCATACATATTTTAACCTTTTGACAAAGCACACATCTTGCAAACAAAGTGATTGAACCAAAATCTCCTAGAATTAACATCATTCGCGTTTTACTATGACTACTTGTTGTTGGGTTCTCATGTTTTACTTTTCTTGATACACATGCATCGTTATAAATAATATTTCAAAATGTTTATTTATTTAATGTACGATGCAACTAAAAAGTATAAAGGTTGAATTTGGTAATAAACATGTCATTTTTCTTCTAAAACTAATATTTTAGTCATTCATTTTTTTATTTATTTAGTCATTCATTAAATATATTACTATTTCGTTAAAATTGAAACAGACTACTTGCTATAATAAAAACTTTATTGGTGTTGAGATCGACTATGGTAAATGTTTGATATCCATTGGGTGGAATATCAATCTCAGAGTTGGGGAATGGCGGATTTTTATTTCGGCTTTATTACGGTGTTATGCAGATCGTATAGATGTTGGTCGCCTTTGGAGCTTCAATTCTCATTTATTAGTGTTGCACAGATTGAAGAAAAATGAAGACCCTCAACGAGTATCCTTAAATTTTGTGAAAATGTGGGTGCAAGTCCACGATCTTCCGATTGGCTATATGTCTGAATTAGTAGTAAAATCTTTGGGCAATTTCATGAGAAGATTCTTGGAATATGATTCACAATCAATTTCCCTTGGTTATATAAAGATAATGTAGATCAGAATTAAACTGGACATTAGACAACCCTTAAAGAGGAAAAAGAAAATAGCGCTGCAAAATGGTTCTACGGTCTATGCAAACTTTTAGTATGAGTTTCGATCCATCTTTTGTTCCTTGTGTGGCAGGCTAGGCCACAGAGAAAGTTTTTGTTCTCTGTGAATATTACCAGGCAAGACCGAGTTCAAGTTGGAATGTGATAGTTCTCTCCGGGCGCCACCTCGTCGAGCGGCGACGCTGATAAGCATTTGGTTACGTGAGGATGTTCCGGCAATCCCGCAATCCACGAGATTGAGTGGAGTTAATTCAGGATGTCAATTTGTCAAACCAATTTTTTCTCCCATCATTACTGCACGTGCAAGTTTAAGGGTTATTTTCAGCGGTAATTATGCTCTAACAAATTCTTCAAATTTATCTATAGTTGACCCTAAATGAGGATTTAATGTTAATATGAGTTGTGATGATGAGGAAAACCCAATGGAACACATTGAAGGTAGCAAGAGGGCTCGTGTCCACCCTTCAGCTAACGAACCCAAATTGGACCAATCATCTCTTCCAGCGGCAAGCCTATTAGATTGGGCCAGCCGATCACAATAAAACTCATAAGTTGGAACGTTCGAGATTTGGGGAAACCTCGGATAGTTCGACGTCTTCGGCATATGCTGAGAGACAATAATCCCTCGGCGGTCTTTCTTATAGAAACTCGATTAAACTATAGTATAATGGCAAAGGTTCAAAATTTTTATAGATATCCGAATGACATCGATGTTAGCTCAGTAGGAAGCGGTGGAGCAATCTCAATTGTTTGGAAATCTCAATGCCAAACTTCCTTGCAATCTTATTCAGAAAGGCATATTGATATCTTAATTACCAATGATTCTGATGGTAATAACTGGAGGTGTACGTGCTTTTATGGTGCACATGAGGAACGTAATCGCACCGAAGCATGGAACTTGCTCCAACGACTACATGATAATTAAGGAATTCTCTAGCTGGTAATAGGGGACTTCAACGAGATATTTTATTCCTTTGAGAAACAATGAGGATTGGTTAGAAGTGAGCGACAAATGGCCGAGTTTCGATCAATATTGGAAGACTATAAAATGAGTGATCTTGGTTATCATAGACCTTCGTTTACTTGGGAGAAAGGAAAACAAGAAGCCACTGTTATACGAAAACGCTTAGATCAAAGAGTGGCCGGTGATCATTGGTGGTCTCTATTCCCTAATTTCAGTCTCACGCACATTCCACACTCATTCTCGGATCACTGTCCATTACTACTGAACACAAGTTTTGGCTCGAACCCTTACAACAAAAAATGGCATTTCCAGTTTGAGGGGACTTGGTTCTTAGAGAAATTGTGTGAACTAGTAGTGAAATCGTTATGGGCTACAATAGTCGAAGATATTTCGGATCGCCTTAAATAGATGAGTAATGATTTAGATGTGTGGTTCAGGCGTGTCCATTATGTGAAGAAATTAACAGTTCAAGATCTCCAGAAAAAATAGGGAAGCTAAATGAATTAAATCCTACGGACAATGTCCTGGGTGAATTATGAAAACTAAAGTGGCTTTGAATCTCAAAAATGACAAAGAAGAAATTTATTGGGAAAAGAGAGCGAGGACGAATTGGTTACAACATTGTGACAAGAATATTGCCTTCTTCCACAGTAGTGCATCAAAACGAAAGCGCAAAAATAAAATAGTATGACTTCAAAACGAGCATGGTGAATTTATTGAGGATGAATGTGGTCTTGAAACTATTGCAAATGAGTACTTTACAAACTTATTCCAATCTCAAGGGGTAAAAATTGATGATCGAATCTTCACAGGAATAGACAGTTGTATCACTGTAGAAATGAACACTATGTTAACTAGAGAGTACACAAAAAAGAGACTTTGGGAGGTGATAAAATCTATGAGCCATTTAAAAGCTTCGGATGAAGACGAATTGGGTGCGATTTTTACCAAAAGTTTTGTTATATAATTGGTGAGGACATTTCTAATTATTGCATTATTGTTCTGGAAGGTGACTGTGCCATTGAAGCAATCAATCATACTCACTAAAGTGGACTCCCCTGTTAATCTATCTCAATTTAGGCCCATTAGTTTATGTAATGTGTTATTCAAAATCGTTTCTAAGATGATTGCTAATCAGTTTCAACAGGTTCTTTTTAATTGCATAGATATTGCTCAAAGTGCCTTTGTGTCGAATCGTTTGATCACAGATAACATAATTGCCTACGAGATTCTTCATTACTTGTGAAATCGAAGGTCTGGAAAACAAGAAAATTTTGCTTTAAAACTGGATATGAGCAAAGCCTATAATCGTGTTGAGTGGGCTTTTGTAAAAAAATATTATTGAAAATGGGTTTTTCGGCTCAGTGGGTCCATAATATTATGCGTTGTATCTCCACAGTGACATACTCGATTATTATTAATGATGAGGCAGACGAGTATTTGACCCCTTCTCGATGATTATGTCAAGGCAATCCCCCCAGCCCCTATTTATTTTTAATATGCAGTGAGGGTCTCTCATCGCTCCTCAGGCAAACTGCAGCCAATAATGAAACTTAGAGAGTTCGTATTAATCATTTTGCCCAACGCATCACCCACTTATTTTTCGCAGATGATAGTCTCTTGTTTCGGGATGCAACAGCAGTTGATGCCTCAAAAATGAAAGAAAATCTTTAATGATATGCACACAGTTCAGGTCGACAAACTAACTATGATAAGTCAAGGTTATTCTTTTGCTCTAATGTTCTGGAAGATAACCAAGATGATGTAAGGCGCATATTGGGAGTCTCGACCACCTCATGTCCAAAAAAAATATTTAAAACTCCTTATGTTGGTTGGTAAAAACAAGAGAAAGGCTTTTGCTGATTTAAAAGGCATGTTTGCAAAGAGGTCCAAGAGCTAGAATTCATGCAGTTTATCACAAGGTGGTAAAGAAATCTTTATAAAGTCTATTTTACAAGCACTACCATTATTGCTATGAGTTGCTTTCTTTCCCCTAAATCTCTATGCAATGAACTTAAATTCATTATGGCTCATTTTTTGTGACAAAATAGTGTCGAGAAAAAAAGAAATTCATAAGTGCAAGTGGTCGACGCTAAGTTTACTCAAGAAAGATAGGGGTCTCGAATTTCGCAATTTTACAAAATTCAACATTGCGATGTTGGCCAAACAAGGTTGGAGACTAATTCAAGATCCTTGTTTCTTAGTGGCTAGAGTTTTAAAAGCCAAGTAATATCCTAATTAACTCTACGTTTTAGCTGCGAAACTAGGTTCATGTCCCTCTCAGATATGGCGAAGTATTTGAAGTGCACAAGGCTTATTCAAGCTGGGTCTAAAATGGAGGGTAGAGAGTGGTGACTCAATTGACATATGGAATGATTATTGGCTGTCGGGAAATTCTTTAGTTTAGATTGAAATTCTCACCTTTGTGCATGGTATTGTTATGAATTGGTTCTTTTATCAGCTAGCATGCAATGGTCTAATCCCCATATGAATATTCGTTGGAAAGCTCCCATGGATCTTAGGTGAAGGTGAACGTGGATGTAAGCTTCATCGCAATAGACCGAAGAGCAACAATAGGAGCAGTCATTCGTAATTAAGAGCAACAAAAAGATACCGATAGGAGATGGCTTGATCCACCTTAAATCCTTTTAATTGGTGTTCAGGTGCGAGAGCTGGATCTTTTTGTTGTTATTTTTCACGTTTTCAGCTCATTTACTTCTTGAGGTGATTTCCTTTCGTTGATTTCATGTTCGATCGTCGGAAGTGTGCTGATCCATGGTCTTCGTTTCTTTATTCTCCGAGAGAGTGCTTCATTTTTCCTTTATTTATTTCTTTTTGGCACTTTTGATGACTTTAGATTACTTGTTTTTAGTTTTGCACCATTTAAGGCAAGTGTGTTTTTTCTCTCTCTCTCTCTTATTAATTAACTAGGCAGCTTTTAGTCCAAAAAAATAGACGCGTAACATTAACTCAATCAAAGAAATTATATATAATATATAAGACTCAATATTTTAAATTTTAAAAAATATAAGTAATTCTATTTTACAATGTAAGATTATCTAATTCACAACTTATATTTAGTGATCTATTTACAATAGTACAAAGACAGTGAGTTTTACACGTTTTAAAGGGTTTTTTATAATTGATATTTTAATAATTCAATCGTTTTGTAGGAAAATTTAAGGTGCGTGAAATTTTAAAATTTTATAATAGTTCAATACCTTTAAATTATTTTGTAATTTCTGAAAAATCAATGACTAAAACGATATCTTCTCATAGTTTAATAACTACTAGTGTGTTTTACCTATAATAAACTTAAGCTTTCGTGTTAAGGCTAGAAGCTTTGAAGTCAACAATTACCTAATTAACAAGCTTAATAATGACAGATTGATGTAAGATAAAAGAATAGATAGACCTAGATATTTTCTATTTCTTGTGCATTTCTTCTCAAGAATTACAACCACACAACACTAATTAAAGGGGTAAAAAAACTTTTGAAGAAAAAAAATTAACGAATTTTTTGAAATTTTCCTACTCAATCAAGCTATTGAATCAATTATGCTGTAACACCCGAGTTTAGGGGTCGGGCGAAAATAATGTTTTAATATTATTTGGGCTCGGGTTTATAATTAAAATGATCCTTTAAAATTTCGGGTTTCAAAATAAATATTTGAAATGGGACCAAATTGATTTAATTGCAAGTTGAAGAGCTTTTTAAAGAACAAGGGAATAGCCATTCATTAATGGCCTTTTTGTAATTTACCCATCATCAAATTTAAAACCCCCTTTATATTAAAATAAGCCTTGTCTTCATCTTTCTTATTTCCCTCTTCTTCATTTTGACGACATGGAAGCCCTCCCCCTCCCCCTTTCACCATTTCATCTCTTCCAACTTCATCTTTGGAGCTTTTCAAAAGGTAATTGTGTTTTTGACTTGGCCTTGGTCTCCTCTTCATTTTGGTAACTTTAGATTTCACTAAAACTATGTATTTTGTAATTTGGGTTTTTGAAAGTTTATGTTAAAGGATGGAGATTTATGGGTTTTTACTAAAGCTTTTGATTTATAATGGTTAGATATGGTGTTTATGAATCAAATAGTCCAACATATATAATTTTTAAAGAGTTTTATTGAGATTCCCGAATTTGGGTAAACATGGGGTTTTTGGAGGGTTTTGGGGGTTGTTTTAGGTGGGTTTTGGTAGGCTATTGATAGTACTATAGATAGGGGTTGAATTGGGATCACTTGTGGGTGTAATGGAGGTTGGAAACATGGTTTTTGGACATGGTTTTGGGGCTGTCCGAGTTGGTTAAAAATGGGACTTGTTCATAGCTTGCAACATGGTGAATTGTGATTGAATTGTATTCTGGGTTGGTCTTTTAATGTTGGGCTGATTTGGAATTGTTGAACTGTGTTTGAGGTTGTTTAAAAGCGGAAATTGGTGTTGGAGAAGCTTCAGGAAGAAATTCGGGATTTTGTGAGAGTGGTTACTTGCTTGGCTTGGAGCTTGGAAGCTTAGGTGAGTGGTTAATGTTTTAATTTGATTTCCAAAGGTTGGTTTAAGCATGTAGATGTGGAAATGTTTTCAAGTATCGTTTTGGTTCAAAGTTGGTTTTGAAAGAGTTTAGTTTGGGCTTGAAAAGTCAATTTTAAATTCAAGAGTAAGTTGATGTGAATTGCCTCTTTAATTTCCCCACTTTTTCCATTGTTTTCATTATTGAGGTGATGTTTTGTTAAGCATGAAATTTAAATACTTTGAGAAGAAGCATGATTGCTTAATATTGTATCGTTGATCATGTATGATGGTAATAATGTTGATGTTGATATGCCTTGTAAGATGTGTGTAAGTTGGTGCAGGTTGTGCACGAAAATGGTGAGTAAGACCATTGTGATTGGTAAGATTGTAAGTAGTAAGTGATGCCTAATTGTGGATATTGTTGCAACTTGTTTTGGTTGTGCATGGTATAGTGAGTACATGTCGCATGATAGTGAGTGTATATTGTGTTGCATGGTTGGTGTCGAACCTCACGTGATGGTTGTCGTTGCTCCGGTGATGTGTAGTCCCGCCGGTAGTGACTAGTAGAAGAATACTTTGATGTGTAGTCCCATTGGAAAACTACTAGTCAAACGGTGATGTGTAGTCCCACCGTGAGTGTTTGGTTATGCTCGTGCATGCCATGTGTGCTCATGTTGTATCTCACTATATCATACTCTTTTATGGCTTTGCTTAAATCTAAGATTATGTCCTCATGCATACCATGAAGTGTAATGCTATGATAAATGCCTATATTGTGGAATTGTGGTTGAACTTGTATGTGTTGGCCTTTACTTTTAAAGAAAGCTTTGAACCCTGCATTGTCGTAGTTATGTTTTAGAGCTCCGCTCACTAAGCTTTATGCTTACGCTCTCCTTTTTTCGACAATGCAGATCTTTAGCTTGGAGTTAGCAAGAAGCAAGAAAAGGGCGTCCAAGCGTGTGATAGTTTGCTCAAGTATGGTTTAATTAAATAATGTAGTAGTCTAGCAATGGGAATTTTCTACGTGTTTTAGGAGCTTGTATCTAGACTCCTTTGTGTTGGCCACATGTTGTTAATGCCTTATGTTGATGCTCTGGATTGATTATGGTTTGTAATGCATGAATGCTATGATGAATGTTTGTGTATGGTGGCATGCCCCCAGATGTTTAGGTTGCCTTGTGTGTGAGTGCAAACCTCCTTTGTGTTATCTTGTGCCTTCATAGCTTTGAGTTCCTTGTATGACCTTAAATGTTGAAATGCCTTTTGTTGGAATGCTATGCTTGAAAGCTTAGGTTGCTTGTATGGTTTGTGTATCATCTTGTGTTGGATTGTGCCTTTGATTTCATGTTAAAGCATGCTTTTATGTTTGATTTGCCTTAGGATTGATGTTAGTGTGTTGGTTGAGGTTTTTAAGGGATTTAGGGGCCTCCTTGTGCCTTAAATCAGCTCAAACCTGAAAGTTCGTAGCAGGGGTATCGATACGGTTGGTCCGGTATCGATACCGCCTTTTTGTTTCAGGTCTCGTGTATCGATACGCGAGGGGGGCGTATCGATACCATTTTGGTCACTGGAGCTACTGTCCATTTCGGTATCGATACGGGCCTCTAGTGTATCGATACCGTCATCTTAGCGTTGACCGTGGGAAGTCAACCGTTGGGGAGGGTATCGATACACTCCTTGGGTGTATCGATACGGTCTCTACGGATTGACTTTGACCAGTTGACCTAGTCAAGGGGGTATCGATACACCCCTTAAGTGTATCGATACCGCCTGCAGTTAAAGCTTAAACCTAGTCAAGGGGTATCGATACACCCCTTAAGTGTATCGATACCGCCTGCAGTTTAAGTTTAAAATTGGGCTGTAACATGATTGTTTGAGTTCGTTTGATTGTTTTGTATATGTTGTTCCGTTGTATGATCACTTAGGGTTTAATATCCATTTACACAAGATTTTAAAATGAAAAAAAAAATAGGGTTGCTAACCGAGGGGGAAATCCTTAGGAGTTTTCACTCGGTTTTTCCCGTGTAGCTCACTCGGGCCGGTCATCCGGCCAGACCGGGACGAGGGGGTTACATATGCCTTTTTGACTAATATTAATTGTCGAATCAAACAATTTTATAAGATACAAGCCTAATTAGGATAAGAACATGTGTCATTTCAATATAAACGTTTATGAATTTCATATACAAATACCTTGAATTGTTCAAAAAAAAAAACCTTGAAATACTTATAAAAAGATACCTCAAAATAGTTGGTAAAATTTTATATTCAACAAATATATTTCCGATAAATTGAAAATTTAGAACATTGGTAATAAATGATACAACTTTATAAAAAGAATAATTAATTGATATATTTTAAGTATCGTGTTTTATTTTCACAAATAATTTTAATCTATATATGGTCGTTTGTTTTTAATTAATATTTAAATAAATAATTAAGGACATATCACATTAATATTTACACTATTTAAAAGAATGATAATTATATCTTGCATTAGTGGTGGAAACTCTTAGTTTAAAAGAAAAGGTTTATAATATGTAATATTTATTAATGGCAAGTGTTTTCCCAAAAAAGATTTACTTTTCTTCTTTTGGGTAAGGAAATATTTTGTTTCCTTCTTTTTATCTTGAATAAAAGAATAGAGACTTAAGTTAACACCTGCAAAACAATAATATTTATTCGTATATGTATTCTAAAGTGATAACAGAAGTGATCCAAGCTGGAAGAAAAGAAAATTAACCTAATTAACAAGTCAATTACAACAAAGAAGGCATCATCACGATCGACAACTCCGTGCAAGAATCTGGATGAGTTTATGTAGTTTTACACAATATTACTATAAATCTATCGATATTTTGGATTTGAGAATACCAAATTTATTTATGTAGATTTACTATAAATCCACCCCATATCTCTGCAAGAATTAAGAATGAAGTATCTGGATAGAGATTTGTGTTGAAGCATTCTGGTTTTTCTTGACCCAAATTTACGGATAAAAATCTTCTGCCCCTTTTTGGTGCCTTTTTTATACCCAACACTAAAAAAATTAAATTATAAATCTTAAACACTACACCCTACAAAAAATTCTCTAAACACTAACCTTAAACTCTAAGCCTAATTTTTAGTGTGGAACATAAATAGGGGCACCGAAAAGGGGCAGGAGAATTCTATTCCAAATTTAGGAACAAAAATCTTCCAACTCTTTTTTGTGCCCCTTTACATGCCTCAACACTAAAAGTTTGAAATTTAAGCTCTAACTCTAAACTCTAAATTTTACACCCTAAACATTAAACCTTAAAATACACCAGACCCATAATTCCCTAGACTATAATCCTAAACCCTAACTTTAAACCTATTTTTTTAATATGAAGCATAAATAAGAGCACCGAAAATAAGCAAAAGATTTCTATTCCAAACTTACAAGCTAGTAACATCATCTCCTCCAATAGGTTTAGGGAGGTTTTTAACGAGGCGTGCGATTTCGTCAAGCTGTATGTTTTTATTTTTACTTATTAATAAAAACATATAGTTGCTGATCAACAAAAAATCTAATGGTATCCCATTCTACAAGAAAACCCTCTCACAAGTGACTTTGATCCTTTGTATCAACATATTTCTAGAGTAAATACCAGTTATTATTAAAATTTTGAACCTAGCTTCATATATCTAGTAGCTGGCTAGTTGATGTTGATGAGTGTCTCATTCACTCGTCTCAGCTACATGCAAACAAATATATTCATTTCTTATTGTTAATCTCAGTTATTCATTTGTTTTCATCCAACAACCTAAAATATGTAAAACTTTCAAGTTTTAATTAGATAACGTAAGAGAATCATATCATATATGCATATATATGAAGCAACACTATAATAGTTTGTGCTATATATTCCCCTTTTCTTTAGCTATTATCTTCAACACATTGCTTCAAACCCCCAAAGGGTGTCCATTAAATCAAGCAGTATATGCATATACTGAAAGGAACTTCCAACAGAAATGATTTTTGACCCTTGTCTACTGCTACATCAGCTACTCATGATGGCTCCCTACGAAAGCTTTACTTCTAACAACAATATTGAAAAGCCGATGGTTTTCCTTTTCAGTTTACATTAATGATGTAAGGATGCAACTGCAACCAGCTGTTTAGGTTAGAATTTAGAAATTTTGGATGTATATTTATAAGTATATAGCTGGAGTTGCATTTATATTTATTGACATATTCCCACCACCACCTTTCCACTTTGAGGAAAACCTATACTGTACTATAATTAGTTTTCCCTTGAAATACTTCATACAGGTCAATTGTGCAACAAAAATGCTAATGCTTACTGTTTTTTTAGCAGTATAATACATTAAATTGAATGCAACAACCGAAGATATATATATTAGTCTGCTGTATGTCCTACACGAACTAAAACTCATAATGTCTGAAAACTTGCCCATACATGATATACCTTATTAAAAAATCACTGGAAACCGAAGAAAAATGTTTATTTTCCTAACTGCTAAAAAGCTAACATTGTCTTTCTGCTTAACTTTTGCATGCTGATTATGAACATGTATGATCATAATGATGCACCGGAAAGCACAGCTAGAACTGCTATGTATACTAGGAAAAATAGTTAAATAAGATGGGTTTTTGTGATGATCAAGAAGAAATACCAACACCAAGAAAATCTATGAAAGGAACATCCTTTGTTTTGTCTGGTTCATCTTCTTGCTCCTGCTGGGAATTACTAGCTCTAACATTTGCAGGTGCAATATCGTTTATGCTCAACAACTCCTTGATCATTGCACCATTATTTCTTTCGTAATTATCACCAAGTTTGAGGTAGCCAAAAGGACTTGGAACGACCCTCCTGTAGTTTTGGAGCCCAACTGCACCGGGATTTCTCAAGCTGCTACAATATGCCGGGGCATTTGAATGATATTTGTACAGAGATTGATGATCTAAAAGCTTTGAGCTGTCCAGCAAATGATTTTTTCCTTCTCTTATTGATAACTTATTTGAAGCCACCATTGTTGATGAAGAAAAATTCCAAGATGGTGAAGAAGTGGCTGATGTGGATGAGACTGAGAAAATATTCCTGTCTTTACCTTGGTTTTGAAACTCAAAAACCCTACTGTCTCCGAACCCAATTCTCGAGCTGAATGCCTCTTGGCATCTTGCTAACTTCCTTGAAGTAGTAAAACCAGAAGAACATAGCTTGGAGTCGCTAAAAGCATCTTGAAAACCTCTCTTCCCACATACCTTGGATTGTTCTCTTTGTTTTCTAGCCATTATAACATGCCAGTGATTCTTCACTGCATTATCGGTTCTACCAGGAAATAGTCTAGCTATTAATGCCCATTTGTTCCCATGGATATGATGAGCAGCCAGGAGCCTTTCCTCTTCTTCTTCTGTAAATGGCCTTCTGTTGATTCTAGGGTCAAGTTGATTAAACCACCTCAATCTGCAGCTCTTACCTGGAAATATACAGATGTACAAAAATTAGGCCATATGTGTGTAAAACTAAAGGGAAAGAGACGAAGAGATCAATCTTATGTTGATAATCAGTTTCATGATTGAAGATCACAAAGAACAGTAATCATTAATCATGTTTATATGATTATGTCTTACTCCTGTGCTATTAATTAAAAAAGCTGCTTCAGTAGGTAGAGGAGAAATATATGACTTGTGTGCAGAAAAAATAAAATCTGAAAATATACAAATCAACAACCTGTATATGACCACACCAACTCTCTCATGGAGGAAGAAACATCTTTTTTTTCTGATTTAATCTTAAGGAATTCGTATGAGCTTATGATCATCATAATTCATCAATTCCCCCAAAGATTAGATTCAAAAGTTGAACCAAAGAGTAATGATCAATTAAATCACCTGATCTTCCTTGGAGCTTTTCTGCAATAGAGTTCCAGTTCTGTGCACCGTACTGCTCGACAAGTTGCCTGAGCTTTTCATCTTCAGCGGGCCTCCAGTGTCCCCGAGGACAAGTCTTGTTGACATCATCACTAGAAGCAGCTCCTGAATCTTCCATGGATGAACTGATATGGGATAATTAAGATGGATATATATGTTAATGATTCAGCAGCTGCACGATTGTTTTGTCATCAAGCACAACCAAAAAGAAGCCCCCGGAGAAGATATATAAAGGAGGAAGGGAAAAGAATGAAACAAGAAAGTGCGGTTGGTTTAGGGTTGTGGATGGGAAGTCACTTTTGTTGGTTTTACACGACACATTAAGCCTATATGTATCTGTAGAACCACTGACTGACTGACCCTTTCCTTCAACTGTTATGCTATTGGCCCATGAACCACTCTTTCATATATCAACATTTTCCCAACTATCACATATATATATATATATATATATATATATATTCTTTATTAATTGATTGCTTACTTCTATCTCTCTCTTCTTACAAGTTTAAGCCATGGTATTACGTTAAATCAAGCCTGGTGATTATTAGGGCAGCTAGTAGTTTTTATTAAAGGGACAGCTCTCCTGGTGCAAATTCATTAACAAGGGATCATGATTTATAATCACGATTTATCACCTTTAATATACTTTTATTTCGTTTTCCAAGGGTGTTTTGTCATGCTAATAGTGCATGGATCTCTTAATGACCAATAAGTTGCATACAACAAAATGATTCATTAACTTACAGTTTCTTTAAAAAAAACCGTAATAATGTTGAATTTTTGGAAGTTTTCTCTTCTGGGCACATTATGCTTCAGATTTGAAGCATCATAATGTACAGTACTGCAGTTGGAATCAGTGGCCAAAAAAGTTGGTAAAACTGGAAGCTGTCATACCAGAATCAGGAACAAGATAATGTTATGATTAGCAAGCGTTTTAAAGCATGCACATGCATGCACTGTCCTAATTTAAGGATTCAGTTTGTTTGTTCTGATACCCTTCACTAGAACAACTTTAACAATGTTAAGTTACCTGTCCAAATAATTTTATCTTCTCTGTCTATAATATATACGAAAGCCCCTAAACTAGACTACTGCACAATATGGACCTTATGATTTTTTTTAAAAACAAATTGGGTATGAATATGACATAATACAATAATAAAAACATTTTATATATTTACATAGAATATAAACGTAAAATTGGTCAACAGATATATTAACATGCAAAAAAATTTATTATTATTTTGAAACTTAGGCCTTACAAGACTTATTAAATCCAATTTGTTTTATTCCATAGGGAGAAAATTGAAAAGAAAAAAAAAACTGTTTCGTATCCAGGTGGGTCTAACTATTACGTATTCTGAGACCAAACACCTGTTATTTAATCTGTTCAACATTCCTTAATATTTTTCATGATGATAACAAATTCATGTAATAAGACAAAAGAAGCTAACTTCTTGGCTTGTTTTCCCATTTTATACAATTATTTTCCCCGATGGTAAAAACAGTACGTAATTTCTTCAACAAAGTCCTCCGTTTTCATAAACAATGATGGCTGCCATTGCACGTTTGTCTTCCTTGCAATAACAGATCAAACCAAGCATAATTAAATATTTAATACAGCAACTGTAATATCAATATGGTAAACGTTTATGTCAAGGTTATTATTTTATGATTTAAACTGTGTAACGTGATAGTATTCGTTACACCAACAATCACGATAGCTACGATACGATTAAAAATAAAATAAACGATAGCTACGATACGATTAAAAATAAAATAAAAAAGAATTGGGGATGTATATCGGGTAAGAAAGCAATGGATGCAGAGGAAGTACAGTAGGAAGAAATGGACAGAAAGAAGAGTTGGAGCTTAATAATGGAAGAGAAGATTAGAGAATGATGAGGAAATTGAAACTTACTTAAGGGTTAAAGCAAATGCCGTGAAAGGACGGCATCGAGAAAAGTATGGTTAAACCGTCTGCCATTTTTTCATACATCCATGCAGATGGCAAGTCAAATACAAACGTTGAAACATTATGTTGAAAAGTAATGAAGTAGCTTATTATATAGTATTTATGGGGTTTTCTTAACTGATTGAGATTTTGTACCATTAAAAATTAAAACATCCATCTGAAAACGTGCTTAAACGGCTCCATCCATTCACACCACCATTGCTTGTATTTGCCGATGGTGTTAGCTGCTTTAATCTATATAGTTTAAACCCCAAATATAAATATTAATGGCTAAATGAACACTAAACTCAATCACAAGAACTAAGTGGGGTGATGAATTAGTTTTTGGGTAGGTAGGCGAGGTTTGGTCGATCAGGTTACATGTACAAATCAGTATAATAAACCCAGAGAACAGTTTTTTTTGGAGTGTATTGCAATTTTGGAAATTTTCGTCAACCCTTATGCTTGACTTCAAACACATGTGCATAAAATAGCTTGAGGGGGGCCTAACTCAAACTCAGAGCAACTTTAAGAAGGAATGACTTATAATAGTAATGATTGCAAAATGATGTATATGCATGGAGTCTTCCCTTTGTTAATGATAATTCAAATGTCACTGATACGAACACAGGATTATGTGTTTAGAATGATTCAGCTGGTCGGAGAAAGATTGAAACCTCATCAAAGGAACCAATTCTTTTAGGGTTTTTTTTTAAATTCCCTTGGATTCTCAATCGATTGGATATAGGTGATTATTCAAACAAAAAAAACTAATGTAACATTACACATGATTAAGGAATTAAAATCATCGGCCCCTAAAGTATGCTCCTTTCTATGCTCCACACTAAAAATCAATTCTAAACTCTAACCCTAAATTCCACATCCTAAACCATAAACCCTACATCTTACCCCTAATTCCCTAAACCCTAACCATAAATCTTAAACCCTAAACATTAAACACACACTTTTAAAAGTGGGTCACCAAAAGAGGCATAGTTAAGAGGCATGCGATTTTCATCCCTAATTAACCAGAATAGAAATCAGCTGCCCCTTTTCGTGCCCCTATTTATGCGCTCATATTAAAAGTTAAGTTTAGGGTTTAAGGTTATGGGTTGTGGTTGTGACTAGGTTTAGAGAATTTGGAGTATGGTATATTTTTTAGGATATAGGGTGTACAGCTTAAAATTTAGAATTTAGGGTTATGGCTTAAAATTTAATTTTTTTAAGTATTTTTAGTGTTGGGCATAGAAAGGGACACCGAAAAAGGATAGATGATTTTTATCCAATTAATCAGGATAAAATTTGTCTGTCCCTTTTCGGTGCCCCTACATATGTCACAACACTAAAAAACACTACAAAATTAAATTCTAAGCCCTAACCCTAAATTTTAAATTATAAACCCTACACTCTATACCCTAAAAAATACACCCTACCATAAATTTCCTAAACCCTTACCACAACCCCTAACCTAAAACCATAAACCCTAAACCTTAAATCCTAAAATTAATTTTAAACGTGGGAGCATATATAGGGACACCAAAAAAAGGTAGAGGATCTCCGTCCAATTAACCAACCGTAACACTCACCAAGTACAACTAATTGCATCAAATTAGATATGTATTTAGGGTAAGATTATTGTAACCGTGATTAAATCACTTTGATTGAATCAAATACGTGGGAAAACGGACTTCTCTTTTGTGGCGTCCCCCCGGGATAAATCAGGGTTCCCTTTGGTAATGAATTCATTAATGAAGCTCCCTTAGTTTAAAAAACAAGTTGTATATATTCGAGTATTTTTTTCAATTCGGATTTATCTTAGATTTAAATATTTCAAAACGATTAAGTTGAATTAGACTCGATTTTGTTTTTGGCGTGTATAAAGTATATTTCGAATTAGAATCGATATCGACAGAACTACTTTGTTTATAAGTAGATGGATTTGGAATAGCTTTCCAACAGTAAATGCAAAGTGTCACGGTCCGCGAGCCCGCGACCGAGACAAGTGCAAACAAGGCAGTCCAAGACCATCTCTACAGTATTTTGGGCTTGCCAGATGACCCAGGAAAGCTGGCCCAGTCACCTTGGTAAATAGTAAAGGCATGAGTATTTACCATGGTAATTCCGATAAGGCAACTTACTTATCATTTGTGATAATTGTATTTAATTCCCACATTATCTCTAGTTTAAATTCAAATAGAGATGTAGATAAGATAGGCTCAGATCTGGACCGTTGATTGTAATGTATCTCAACCATTGATTGTAGGGGGCTGCAGCTATAAAAGGAGGCTCACCCCCACTTCATTTTACACACTTCACTTCAGAGTAATACAAGTCAGCATTTCACTCTAGCTTTTCTCTCTTTTCTTTTATTGCCATCACTGCTCATACGTTTCCGCATCTTCTCTAAGTTCTCTTACTTAGAGCGTTTAGGGTGACTTAGCCGACGTTTCAGCCGAGAAAGCGACTAAGGCCCGCACGGTTAGCCTAGCTAAAGTCTAGCCCCGTGACAAGTGGTAACAGAGCAAAGGTTTAGCTGAGCAGATTTGTTCGAGATGGCTCGTGATGGAGAAACTCCTGCAGTGAAGAAGGTTGCTGACGCCACAGTTGACAAACCCAAGAGGGGTTCGTCGAAGGACTTGTTCACATCGATCCAGGGAAAGATCACCAAGCTTGAGGAATCCATGGCGGAAGTCAAGGTGGTGATGGATGAGCTGGAGCCTTTAGACCTGGAGAGGCTGGGTTCGTTGGATTTTGAACAGCTTGAGTCATTAGAGGGACTCAAGGACGATGTTCAAGCGACTCTGAATGAGATGGATGTGAAGTTCTTGAAGCGTGGTGATTCTTTAGAGGCCACAGTGGTTGCTCTAAAGAGTGAGATTGAGGAGCTCAAGGCGAAGAGTTCCGAGTCTGGTGATCTGAAGGAGGAAGTGGAGATACTCAAGACTGAGTTGCGTGTTTTGAAGGCTGCGGTTGGGAATGGCATTGCGAGTGCAACTCCCAAGGCCTTGTGTGATATCCCCCAACCTGAGAAGTTCAAAGGGACGAGATCCGCCCAGGATGTGGAGAACTTTCTTTGGGGAATGGAGCAATACTTCAAAGCTGTAGGCATCGTGGAGGATGCTAAAAAGGTAAGCTTTGCGAGTATTTATTTGATTGATCTTGCACAAACGTGGTGGCGACGCAGGTGCGAAGATGTGAAGCGTGGGGAAGCTGTCATTGATACTTGGAAGATGTTCCAAGATGAGTTCAAGGAGCAGTTCTACCCTCAGTATGCCGAAGATGAGGCACAATCGAAGCTGAGGCGTCTTAGACAAAGGGATGCACAGTCTTTGAGGGACCATGTCCGAATGTTCATGGAAGTGAGTTTGCAGGTCCCGAGTTTGAGTGAAGAAGATGGGTTCTTTACTTTCATGGATGGGTTAGAACCGTGGGCAAAGATGGAGTTACAACGGAGGGGTGTGACAAAACTCTCCGCTGCCTTGACAGCTGCCGAGTCCGTCATTGAGATTGGGCGTAGTAAGCATCATCACCACTCAAAGCCGAAGCACCACGATAAAGATCGAGAGGAGGAGAAGTCATCCGATAGAAATGACGAGCCTCCGAGGGGCGTGAAGAAGCCATCAAGTGGGAATGGCAGGCCCGAACAACATCGTCAACATAGGGACGAGAGGGGACAAGTCACGTGCTACCTTTTCCACAAGAAGGGGCACATCTCGAGGGACTGTCCGACAAAGACTAAGCTTGCTGCTGTCGAGTCTCGCGAGGAGGACGAGTCGACAGACGAGGAGCCACCTATGAGGATTGGCGCAATTGCCAGTGTTAAGGCAAAGAAGCCAGGGACTGTGGAGGCGCAGTTGAAAAGGTATCAACAGAAGCAGAATCAAGTTAAGCCATCCAAGGAGGATGTCATGCCCGAGAGCAGTGAGGCTGCGAGACTTGGTTCGATGATACTGGATTCTGCCAGGGCGCGGAAAGGCCGAAAGCAGAAGGGGTTGATGTTTGTGGACATCACCGTTGTGGGACGATCGAGGAGTGCCCTTGTGGACACTGGGGCATCTGATCTTTTCATGTCAAAGAAGGCTGCTGAGAAACTTGGTCTTACAGTTCATGAATCAAACAGTATGATCAAGACTGCGAATTCCGAGGAAGTTCCGATTGTCGGGGAGGCAAGGAAAGTTGAGCTGCAGATTGGTGAATGGAAGGGCAAGGAAACATTCAAGGTAATCAACTTAGATGACTTTGATTTCGTTTTGGGACTGAATTTCCTTGACCGTGTAGATGCTCTTATCATTCCTTGTGCCGACGTTATGTGTATCTTGGATCCCAAACGTCAATGTGTTGTGCCCATTTGTCGAGACAAAGGGAAGGGAACCAAAACGCTTACTGCCATGCAGATTGCCGAGGGTGCTCCGAGCCAAGGAGGCATCACTTTGGGGGCAACTGTTGGGACTACAACCTTGGAGAGGCATGTGTTGCCCGAGCCTGTAGGGGACATGAGACCCGTTGCAGATTCACCTTTGGGGAAGGTGAATGCGGCATTGGACTTCGTGGGAGAAGAAGAGACAATGCCCGGGGCATCAAGCATCGCGGACAAAGATGAGTTGATGTCCTTTAGAGTGAACGACGTTGCTGACAGTGTTGCGAGAGATGTGCATCTCACTGCGAGCGGTTGCCAGCCAGATTTGCCGCCAGTGTTGGGTGTAGGGAGCAGAAAACCTAACCCATCGAGTAGTTCAAAGACTTGGCGTGGACACAAGAAGCCTTTCAGAGTTCGTCAAGTGTTCGATGTTAAGGCGTCCAAGCCTTTGATCGGGGGTCAAGAGGATCCGAGCCAAGGCAAGTCGCATCCGATAAGAGAGGGCTCTTACGATCGAGATGTGCATGGCGAGCGAGATGTTACTAGACGGTGTGAGCCGATGCGAGCAGTCCTTGTGGGAGGACATCAGTGCCCGATTCCGAGTTGGGAACCAGGCGAGGCCTTATGGAGATTTCGAGAGCAGACCGACCAGTTTGATTCTAGCCCCGCGACGAGGGCGTCGCTAGAACAAGTGGGGGAGAATGTCACGGTCCGCGAGCCCGCGACCGAGACAAGTGCAAACAAGGCAGTCCAAGACCATCTCTACAGCATTTTGGGCTTGCCAGATGACCCAGGAAAGCTGGCCCAGTCACCTTGGTAAATAGTAAAGGCATGAGTATTTACCATGGTAATTCCGATAAGGCAACTTACTTATCATTTGTGATAATTGTATTTAATTCCCACATTATCTCTAGTTTAAATTCAAATAGAGATGTAGATAAGATAGGCTCAGATCTGGACCGTTGATTGTAATGTATCTCAACCATTGATTGTAGGGGGCTGCAGCTATAAAAGGAGGCTCACCCCCACTTCATTTTACACACTTCACTTCAGAGTAATACAAGTCAGCATTTCACTCTAGCTTTTCTCTCTTTTCTTTTATTGCCATCACTGCTCATACGTTTCCGCATCTTCTCTAAGTTCTCTTACTTAGAGCGTTTAGGGTGACTTAGCCGACGTTTCAGCCGAGAAAGCGACTAAGGCCCGCACGGTTAGCCTAGCTAAAGTCTAGCCCCGTGACAAGTAAAGCATGGAATTCATCTACTTGCCAAAAATATCCAATATTTCTCGAGACGTCCCTGTATTGAAAATCACGACATTACCTATGTACTTTTCCCCTCCACCTTCCCCAGAAAGCTATACAATCACACCCTCCATCACTTCCCAATTCCAACATTTATACAAGTAGAAATCATTTATCCCTTCTCGATGTTTTTATTTATGCTCTATTATTGAAAAAATAAGTTTCTTATTTAAGGTCAAGGCTTAGCATCAGGGTTTAAAGAATTGGATGTATGGTCTACTTTTAGAATTTATAATTTAGGGTTTAAAATTTAATATTTAAGATTAGAATTAGATCTTAAGATTTGATTTTTTAGTGTTATGGCACAAAAATACAATATTTTTGTCCCATTTGTACATTTAAAAGACAGACCCCTACAAACTACTTTGACCCCTACCTTATTAATTTCAATTTTAACCGTTGGCTTTCACCAATCTCACATATAAATACAAATATAAATATAGTTATATAAATACATATATATTTGTCACTCTCAATTCTCAGTAATAATGTTTGGTTGGTCTTTATGCTAACATCATTTGTTCTTTTCTCTTCAAGTTTCTACTTTGAAATTTAACGAGATGGATGGAATATTTGCTCATGGGGTGGGGGGGAAATGCCAGAAACCAGCCCTTTTTATTCCCTTCATTCCACCTACCCTGGAAAAGAATTACCAACACTTACAACTTCATGTAGTTTGTCCAAGTTACATAAAATCATAGTCGAATCGACTTTCGAATAATACAAAATCCATTACCTTGCTGAACATATGTTATATTTTTTTTAGTTAATTGTAATTACAGTGTTCATGTTTGACATGTTCTTGCAGTTGCAGCAGCCTTAGATGACAGAAACAATTAAAAACGGGGGCAATCGATTATGAAGAGGGTGCAGTAAGAATGGCGGAATGGCCATGACGTGTAATCCAACACAAAAGGGTGAAGTAACCCATAAGGATAGCTTTGTTGAAACAAACTTTCTTGTTCTCCTTGCTCATTAAAACTAACTCCATTATATGATGACTAAAAAATTGGATTTTAAATTAGGGTCAAGTACGAATTAGTTGGTTTTTCTTTGGTATAATTGAAAGTTTCATCTTTTTTAATTAAAGTAGATCATGACATCTCCATTCTTTCAATTTTGAGTGCCTAAATTATTATTAGTGGTGGGTGATTATGACGTTTTAGCTACCTTTATGCTTCTCTTTAGAAAGGCTCGTCATCGTTTTCGGAAACTTTGTCAAAGTTTACCATATCCCCAATATCTGAAAATAATTAAAAAAACTGTAATGTGAATGATGAAAATTGAAAATAAGGGGCGGATCAAAGTTTTACGACGTGTGCAGTTCATTAAAACGATATCCTTTAATTTATAATCGTAAAGATATATAAGATTTTAAAAAATATTTTTATCTTAATAAAAACTTAAAAAATATATATTATGAGATGCTCTTTAAAGTCATTTTCTATTTTTTCTTATAATTTTTTAAATCAAAACCTTTTGTTTTCCCCTATAAACATTTAATTCAACTCATTTGAGCCTTTTTTTGGAGACCCTATGCGGTTGCTCACCTCGCACATGTCCAAAACCTCCACTGTTGAAAATCACATATTAACTATTGTTTGGTTTAGAGAAATGTTGTGCGGGATCACCTAAGTAAGGCCAGGAGTTCAATTTCTAGTGTTGTGAATAGGGTAAATTGAGTTGGAAGAGTCACCTCCAAAATGGACCATTACAATACTTGATTCAGATAAATCTGCCGATGGATCAGATACAGATGATTATATCAAAAATTTGAAATTAATATTTAGGGTGAGTATTCAATCGATTCGAGTCAAAATATTTCGAGTTAGTCAAGTTGACGAGTCTTATTTTATAACTCAAACATCATTTGGATTTTTTTCGAGTTGAGTTGTTCGAGTTTCAGTTAAATTTAATTATAAATATTTATAATGTTATGATATTAATTTGTTCCAATTTAAACGACTTTCTATAATTATATGTTGAGGAGCTCGACTCAAACTTAAAAATTAATCCACTAATTACTAAAAATTTTGAGTTATTTGAGTCATATTTAATAACTCAAACTTTACTTAAAAATTTTCGAGTCAAGTCTAATTCTTTGTATCTAGACAAATTAAATCATTCATTTTTTTTAGTTGTGTCTGTTCAGTGTTCACCATATTCATATTTCCCAAATGCTTTAAAAAGATACGGTAAGGATGGACCCAAACAATTAAATTTTAAATTCCTAATTAAGTTTACTATTTGAGTACAAATAGAAAAACTAGGTTGGCCCATTTAGCTATCTTTCTAATTTAGCATAGAATCATGTCAACATTGTTGTAACCATGAAACCTCAAATCAAAACCAATTTCATGAGAGAGAGAAATGGAAGCAATCCACTGTTTCTTTCTTTCTTTAATCAAGTAGAGGGATAACATCCTTAAAGTAAATATCAGAATTTCAGCTTATGCAAGATGTGATAACACATTATCTTTAACTATTGGATTAATTAGTGAGTCTCATTTTTTTTTCAATTGCACGTGAACTAAATGAAATTAATTTATGGGAAAACACTTTAATTTATACAATCTTTTAAATTTTAGGGTTTAGAGATTTAGGTTAGAGCTTAGCGTTTAGGGGTTTAGTATGTAGGATGTAGATAATTTAAGGGTTTAAGGGTGCTAGAGTTAGGAAATTAAGTTTTAGATTTTATAATTTAAATATGAAGAGTTCTGTAATTTTTTAAATAAATTGTGTATCAAGATATAACCCTAATTTATGATGCTTAACTATCCACTATAGTAAATTTAAAACTATTTGCAAAGTATTTCATCCTTGTAAAATATTATTAAAGAAAAATGTAAAATTAAACAGTAGAGGAAAATGTAAAATGCAGCAACAGATACATGATATAATAAATACTTAACATTCCAAATCAAAGTAGGTGAAGATTGTGCAATCAAGCCGCCTTGAGGTGAGGAATGGTGTGCTGGAAAAATAAGGTGAGCAATGGTTGCTTGGCAGATGGAACAACCTTGAGCTTCATATGCTTTTGAGGGTAATTAATATTTGGGTAAACTACACCGGTGGTACCCTAACTATGCCTGTATTCCTACTTTGGTCCCAAAACTATGTTTTTCGGCAAAAGAGTCCCTTCCGTTACATAGTTTTCCTGTTTTGGTCCCCCGACGTTAAATAACTAACGGTTTTGCTGATGTGGCATTTTTTAATATTTTTTAAGGCTGACGTGGCATTTTTAAATATTTTTTTAATCATTTCTCTCTTCTCTTATATATTATTTTTATTTAATTTTATTCACCCAATCATATTGTGACACGTGTCACTACACTATTAGCTGAAAAAAACCCCCCAAATATCCTCAAAATTGAACATGGTGCTGCTGGGATTCGAACCCAGGACACCAGCGCACCAAGCATGTGCTTGAACCAACTAGGCTAGGCTGAATACTTGTTTCAAATCTACTAACACTTATATTTAAGCTGTACAAATTAACCCAAACAACCTAAAAACATATTTAAGCTGTCAAACTAGGGTTTCTGTGCTTCGTTGATTCTTTAATGGCAATATTCCGAAGTTAACCAGGTATATATAAACTTCTTCACCGCTCGCTTTTCTCTTTTGCAATTTGTTTTCTGCAATCGGTCTCGGCCTGAGTTTTGATCTCTTGAGTCGTGAGATTTTGTTGCAATTCCTGGTTCTAAATCTGGGGAAATACAAAAATTCTGATTGAAACTTTCGGATTCTCTGTTTACTCGTATTATATTTCATTCTCTTTTCATTGGAATGCTTTGATTCCCGAGACAAAAGTTTATGCTGTATTGTTTCGATAGATTCAATTTGATTTTGGTTTCATTTTCCTAATAGAATTGATTTAATGTGAAGAGTTGTGGATATCAGATTTGAATAGCGCATTTAATGACATTGATTAAAAATGGTTATATGAGTTAATTAAGTTAAATTTTGAGTTTGTTTACTCTATTTTCCCATAAATCCCAGATTGAGTTCACTACGCAACTAATGAATAATCCATAGAAGGAGATGAGGAGAGGTTACCATTTCAAAAACTCGATTGCTTTTGTGTTCTTGCTGTTGTTGTTTTGCTGTATCTCGTTGTTGATCGTTTCGATGCTCAGAGTTCTGGACATCGCCACCGGTAATGACATGAACTTGCTCAAGGCCTCTGGTAATGACGACTCGATCGGTACATTTGGGAACATGAACTTGTTTCTAATTTAAAAATATTTTTTTGGGTTAATTTGTACAGCTTAAATATAAATGTTAGTAGATTTGAATTAGGTAACCAGCTTAGCATAGTTGGTTCACACACATGCTTTATGCACTAATGGTCCTGGGTTTGATTCCTAGCATTACCGATTATGTTTTTAGGTTTTTTTGGGTTAATTTGTACAGCTTAAATATAAGTGTTAGTAGATTTAGATCAAGTATTCAGCTTAGCTTGGTTGGTTCAAGCACATGCTTAGTGTGCTGGTGGTCCTGGGTTCGAATCCCAGCGGCACCAAGTTCAATTTTGAGGATTTTTGGGGGGTTTTTTCACCTAATAGTGTAGTGACACGTGTCACAACATGATTGGGTGAATAAAATTAAATAAAAATAATATATAAGAGGAGAGAGAAATGATTAAAAAAATATTTAAAAATACCACGTCAGCCTTAAAAAATATTAAAAAATGCCACATCAGCAAAACCGTTAGTTATTTAACGTCAGGGGACCAAAACAGGAAAACTATGTAACGGAAGAGACTCTTTTGCCGAAAAACATAGTTTTGGGACCAAAGTAGGAATACAGGCATAGTTAAGGTACCACCGGTGTAGTTTACCCTTAATATTTTTATTTTTATATGCTTTTCAATTGGTATATATACAAGTGGAAGTTGGAACGGTTATTAAATATATAATATACTGTTATTTGACATTCTACCTACCATTTTCCCAAATCATGTCTACAGTTAAACCTTATTTTGATTAAATCATTATTATATATATAGTGTATATATCCAATCTTAATTATTTTTAAATTAAATAAAGAGTATTATATTCTCATGTTTGAATATGAACTCATACAAAATAAGATAATATGAACATCCTTAGTCATTGAGTCAATTAGTAAATCACCAATCTTAATTATTAATCTAGCTTATTGTAAAATAATTATTATTATTGTAGATGATAAAAATTAAATCAAAGAGAAACAAAAAGAACGATGTTTGATTAATCTCGGTCATTTAGGGGAAACATCCCACCTCTTACATTGGGACCACTCAATAGATTATGTTAATTGTTAACTATTGTTTAACTATTTTCTGGAATAATATAATATAATAATTTTATAAACGTCAATTAGGGGTGAGCAAAACTTGGATGGACTCAAAAAAAATCAAATTGTTTTACTTCACTCGAAGTAAAAAAAACTCGACTCGTTTTAACTCAACTAAAAAAATTCAAATAAAATTTGAGTTAAATTGCGGACTTTTTACTGGGTGAATGCTTTGTCGGGTGTTATTATTGATGAGGGGTCTTGGTGGAATAATCCTCTCGGTTGTTTCCACGTGTTCAAGTCTAGTGATGTGCGACGAGGTGTGGTGTGGATGCCGCCGTTGCGAGGTACTTTAAAGTTTAATGTTGATGGTGTAGCGAGGGGGAAACCGGGTTCGGCGGGGTGTGGCGGAGTTCTTTGAGATGAGAAGGGTTATGCTCTAGCGTTGTTTCCAGGACCTTTAGGGGTGATGGATTCGAATGAGGCAGAATTACATGCCATCTGTATTGCGGTGAAAGGTTTAGTGAAAACCAAGTGGCGCGACGGATTGTTGTTTATTGTTGAATCAGATTCGCAAGTGGCGATAGCGTGGATCTTGCATAAAGAAAAGAGGCCTTGGTGTTTATGGCAATGCTTTCGAGATATTGACCAGGCTTTTGAAGTTTTATCGTGTGTTTATTTCTCGAATTTTTATCGTGAAGCGAATAATTTGGTAGACTCGCTAACAAAGGGGGGAGTCGAGCGGATCTCTTGGATGCAGGTCTGGGAGTAATTTGTTGGCTGTTTCGTGGGGTTTGGGTGGGATGTGCGCACCATGCTTTGTTGTTATGGTTTGAGAGTGTTATTTTCAATTTGTTTGGTCGGTTTGATGTATTAATTTGAGAATTTTTTCTTTTATTTAGATTTAGAGGTTTTTAATGAGGCTCAGTTAATACTTATCTTGTGTATGATTCTTTTCTTAAATAAAATTATAACGGCTTTTGATAAGAAAAATTTGAGTCGAGTCCCTCAATTTTTCCTGATATACATATACCGATATAAAAAATATGAAGAAATATATGTCATATATGAAAAATATATATACATATCTTCATGGCGAATGTATGTAGGTACTTGGTCCACCATTAAATTATGGGGTAAACTGTGGATTTTTTTTAAGTTTAAGTCGAGTCCCTCAATTTTTCCTGATATACATATACCGATATAAAAATATGAAAAAATATATATGCCACATATAAAGAAATATATGTGCATATACTTAAAAAAATTACTACTACAAAAATTACATTTGGATCAATCTTAAACATTCTTGAACTTTTGATAACCCTGTCTTTGAAACTCGGAAGAATTTTCACGATACACACTTATCTCTTTAAACGTTCTATTTGATAAGAAAAAATAGTTGATCCTGAATTTCTCTACTCATCCCTTTATCAATACAACTCCCTTGTCACTTTTATCAATTGAGGATTGTTATTGTTTTTTGTTTTTTTTTCAAGTAGAAAGATTTATTTATCAAAATGCATTTTTATACTTATTTAGGCCCCATTTGTAGTTGCGTTTGGCAACCCAAACGAGCTTTTTTAAGTGTTTTCACTTGTTTTTCTGGTGTTTTTGGTTGCTTTTAAAACTAGCTTTTTAACCCAAACTAAAAAGTTAGATTTTATAGCTTATTGGGTGAAAAAACTACTTTAAAAATAAAATTACTTTTTTATTATTATTATTTAATTATAATTTATTGTACATTATGCATACATAATTGTAAAATAATATATATTTATAATATTTATATTAAAAATAAAATTATTTTATTTGTAATTTATTTTATATTTATTATTAATTTGTAAGTAATATGTCCGTATATAATCTAGAATAGTTTATATTTTCAAATTAAATTTTATAAAAAAATAATTTTTTTATTATAATTAAAATTGATTTATTTCATATATCATATAACATTAACTATTTGAATATCACCCAAGTTTACTTTTACTTTTCAATATCATGTCTAAAATAGACATTTTATCTCCTCAAAATCACTTTTTGACATCAATGACAAACAATAATCAGATTTTCAAAAGCACTTTTCAACAGTTAGTTTGAAAATCACTTTTTTCACTGCACTTTTTAAAAGCAACCGCAAACTAAGCCTTAGTCTATTGTAGTCAAACTGATTGTCTGAAGAAATTTAAAGCCTTAAGGTAAAGAGGTGAACCACCAAACTTAAATTTCTGGATCCGCTCATACATATCTTATATGACTAGAGAAAGTCGTTTAAATTGGAATCAAACCATACTATAACATGATAAATAATTAGAATTAAATTTATATAGGAACTCGAAAACACGACTCGGATTTCATAAACTCGACTTGAATATAAAAAAATTTAAATAAAATTTGAGTTGTGAAATATAATGTGTCAACTCGAATAATTTAATTTTTTTTAACTCAGGTCGATCGAACGCTCACCCTAAATGACAATGATGAAATATTTTACTATATAAAATTTTAATCTAATGTCAATAATGGTCTCTCCTTTTTACTATTATTTATTTCACTATTACAATTGCTTTGTTACTCAAAATTTTTTGAAAGTTAAGGTGATTACAAGTAATATATGTTCTGAATATACTCTCAACCATTTGACAATGTATGTTCAATCACCCTGCTACAGTTGTTGGTGCTCGAACCCGTAACCTTTAAAAACAACAAATATTCCCTTAATCACTGAGACAAATTAGTTCATGCTCGTTGCTCAAAATTTTGAGCATATATATCACTGCAATTTTTAATCTCGTCACTATAATAATCAATCCCATTACTACTTTCAAATCTCATTAGAATCGATCTTATTACTCATCAATATAATTTATAGCTTGCTTGATAGCCCATTGAAAAAAAAACAATTCATTGAAAAATAATAATTCCAGTTATTTAATATTTTAAGCATGTTCAATAATCTGAAATTAAAACTATCTAAAAGAAATATTAAGTAGAAAAGGACATACTTATTTTCAAATTTTTTTTGTTTTATTTTAATCATACTATATTTAAAAAAATTAGGGAAAACTACACTGGTGGTCCCCAAACTATTACCGTTTTCCTATTTTGGTCCCTAAACTATGTTTTTCGGCAAAACCGTCCCTTCTGTTACATAGTTCTCCTGCTTTGGTCCCCCGACGTTAAATAGCTAACGGTTTTGCTGACGTGGTATTTTTTAAATATTTTTTAATCATTTCTCTCTCCTCTTAAAAAAATGCCATGTCAGCAAAACCGTTAGCTATTTAACGCCGGGGACCAAAATAGGAGAACTATGTAACAGAAGGAACGATTTTGCCAAAAAACATAGTTTAGGGACCAAAATAGAAAAATAATAATAGTTTGGGGACCACCGGTGTAGTTTTCCCAAAAAATTATTCATCAAACAATCTAATTAATAAAATGGATTGTTATGCTTTCCTTTGGACCATTTCTTATTGGTGGGTACATTATTCACTTTAAGAAATGGCTTTGAGTTATTCTTTAAAAAGTCTTTGGGCTTCTGTGAAACAGAACCAGTATAATGAAACTAAGCATGAACACCGCTGTAGGCATCATGCACCGCCTGAATTTCAGCCATCAGCGCCGAACAAAATTTTGAGGCCCATATTTCAGGCCGGATTTAGACAAACATGAATAGTGTTAATTTTGTATGTAAGTTCGACCTAAAATCGACCCATGAACGCCGCTGCAAATAACTTTAATTTTTTTTTTCATTTTCTATTGTTTGTTCAATGGTTTATTTAAAAATATTAAAATTTATAAAGATTAGAAAAATGAATTTGGGTTTAATCTAGTTAATTCAAGTAATCGATCGGAATCCTCAACAACAGAAAGGCTTTGCGTTTTCGAGGTGTTTGGTGTTGTTTTGGTCATAAAATTTTATCTCGAAAATACTATATATCTCGATTGATTTAGACAGAGAGTCATGAGAACCTAATTGAAAGGTTTGAAGACTGAATTGGAGTGGGTCGAACTTGGAGAACTATACCATGGCTTACCTCAGGAACACAATACCTCTCGAATGATTTGGACAAAGAGCCATAAAGACCTAATTGAATGATTTAGAGGACTGAATTAGATAGTGGGACAAACTTGGAGGACCAATTGGTGGAGAATAAGTTTGGGGGAATAGAACCTACTCCCCAAAGCTGAAAAAGGATTGGAAATCACCCATGGTACCACCGGACCAACTCCAATTGGTCCTCCAAGTCCACCACATTCTCCAATACAGTCCTATAAAATATGCGAACACTTTAATTAGGTTACTGTGGCTTTTCTCCCAAATCAACTAAGAAAAATCGGAGGCTTGAAACTCGAGGTAAGTCACAATATGTACAACACGATCTATATATTATGATTTTTTCAATTAAGGCACTTTACGGAACTTTTAAAGATCAATATAAAAAATTACAAGACTAAAACAACACTAATCATTTTTAAAATATAATAATATTCGATTATTGAAAGTTCCGACCACCCACACAATTAAAATTTAAAAGATCCCTTAACAACCGTGATATTGTTTTTTGGAGTACTTAGCTTTGAAAAAAAAAAGTAAACTTTCATTTTTCTCCTAACCATTGTTCCCTGCCGTTAGCCTATCAAGTCCTCAACTCATCATACCTTTATAACAGAAAAAGGAAAATTTTGATTTTCTAAAGTTTATATTTTTCAGAAAAGAAAAGGAAAATATGTTTCCTTAAAGTCAACTTTATACTGAAAAAAGATATATGGACAAATAATCTTGAAAGATATGTACTTAAAAAAAATCTCATTCAAGAGTAGGTGGGTAAAGAAGTCGTATTACCAAATATATAATCTGCATTAATCCAGTTCCATACATTATGAGTCCACTATATAATACTCATCAGTTCTTAAAAGTTAAATGGTTGTATTTGGTTTTTTTAATCTAACGAGTGGTCTAAATAAAAAAGAAAATATTGTTCATTATAAAAGATCCGTATTCAAGTAATTTTATCTACAAAATATATGTGTATTATCAAAGAGTTAAAAAAATATAAACACACGTTGAAAAATAATCAGTAAATCAATTTAAGTTAAAAAGAATAATAAAAAAATAAATCAATTCCAACAGGTAACAATCACCGACAAAGTCAGGTTATAAATTAGGGTGTTAATTGAAAACTTAAAATTTTTGGGAAAAAATAAATTTTATGTAAAAACTTATAAAATAAATATAATATTATTTTTTAAAAAACTATTTACACTATTTTAAAAAAAACTTTAACACCGTCATTTTAAATTATCAACCATAACTTAAAATTTTGAACTTAACTATCACTTTTTACTTAAAAATATATTTAAAAAACAATAAAAGGCACCTAAAATTCTGGGTAAATTAGACTTTGGTTTCTCAACTAACTAAAAGAAGAAGATTTTCAGCGTTGACCACTCCTCGTTCTTTCCAAAGTTGCCCATTTTGGACCTGTGTTATTGGCCTATGTAATATACAAGTTTGGTTTTGTTTCTTGTTTGTTATCTCATCCCTACGTATTACCTGACCTCATAATCTAAAGTTTACTCTCTTTTCTTCCTTTTGGGCTGGTATTTAATCACTTCAGTATAAGGTCAAAGCCTTTGTTTTTCTTTATATGGGGTTTATCTGCTGAATTGCTGGATTTGACTGTAGAAATTATCATCTTTGCTGCTTCCTCTTCATGTATTTCTCATGTATCAGGTACACTGGAAAGTCTTGGAAGCTTTTCATCTTCGTTGATTCCCTTTTTCACCTTTAGATCGTTTTCCAAATGATATAATCTGTAACTTGTCTTAGAATTAGTTATGTAATGATCTTCTTGATGTATATGTTTTTCATAATCCTGTTCGATGCCTGTTGTTCCTATCTTAACAGTCTTTTTCTTTAAATTTGGTCCTTGTAAGAAACTAATTTGTATGTTTGTTTGATACTGCAATCTTTGGTTGTGTTCCTCTTGGGATTTATGATTGTTCTTTGCTGAGGGATCTTTACCTGAACTGTCTTCTCTGTTATTTATGCATTAATGGTGGGCAAAAAATGTTCTATTAATCCTTTATCTCGCTTCTTGGCATTGTTGTTAAGATGTTTCTAGTCTCGGACTACAGAAATTTCATTGTCTGAGTACGATCTTTGTTTAGATCATATTGCTTTACCTTTCACCTGTCACCATCCTCATTTGTGATCTTCTGGGTTGAACTTCAGTTAGTTAATGTTTAACTTGCACTTATAATTTGTTCTTCAGGTTTCATTTTTTAATAAGACCACCTCGAGAGTCTAAACCGTGTCTTTAGTAAGATCCGGAGAAATTCAAAGCTCTATTCAGTGCAGGGTATTGGTGACAGTTCTGGCTTATCCACTCAAATGTTTGTCTCTGATAAGCAAAAGCCCGTATATGATTCTTACAGCAGTGAGAGCTATGAAAAATACTTTGATGACACTCTTTCGGAAGAGCTTACACATCCATCTAGTTCTGAGGTTTCGGGAAGTTCGTTTCGCCCTCAGGATGTCTCTTCTGATCAGCTAAGAGGTACTTCAGTTTTCCCCATTACTGCTCAAAAACCATTGAACACTTCTGTTTTCTTACTTTTGATTCCTTTTATCAGATTACCTGGAAGTCCAAAGTGCAGATATATTACATTCCGATACAGATAAGATGAAATTGATGCTTCAAGAACTGGAGAGAGATTTGCTTGCTGATAATGATGTTGATGTAGAATATATGTTTGGCACTGGTCTGAGCATGGAAATAGATGGTGAATGGTCCAATCCTATCGGGACAGAATCGATTCATGTTCCATCCAGAACTCCTAAACAAATGCTTATCGAGTGTGCTGCTGTCCTCACAGACGGCAACATTGAAGTAGCTTCAGCCATAATAAATGAACTTCGCCAGCTGGTGTCGATTCAAGGAGATCCTCCTCAGAGAATCGCGGCATACATGGTTGAAGGTCTTGCTGCTCGCATGTCTGCATCTGGAAAATATCTTTATAAAGCTTTAAAATGCAAAGAGCCCCCTTCTTCTGATAGGCTTGCAGCCATGCAAATCCTCTTTGAGGTGTGCCCTTGTTTTAAATTCGGGTTTATGGAAGCAAATGGTGCAATTATAGAGGCATTTAAAGATGAAAAGAGAGTACATATAATAGATTTCGACATAAATCAAGGTAGCCAATATATTACACTGATCCAATCAATTGCTAAGTTGCCTGGTAAGCCGCCTCAGTTGAGGCTAACAGGGGTCGATGACCCCGAGTCAGTTCAGCGTCTTACTGGAGGTCTCGAAATTATAGGACTAAGACTTGAGAAGCTAGCTGAAGTACTTGGCGTGTCATTCAAGTTTCATGCTGTTGCCTCTAGGACTTCATTTGTTACTCCATCCATGTTGGATTGCCGGCCCGGAGAAGCACTTGTAGTGAACTTTGCATTTCAGCTCCACCACATGCCTGATGAGAGTGTTTCAACCATAAATCAGCGAGACCAGCTTCTTCGGATGGTTAAGAGCTTAAATCCGAAACTTGTTACTGTCGTCGAGCAAGATGTGAACACAAATACATCTCCCTTTTTCCCGAGGTTTATTGAAGCTTATAGTTACTACTCCGCTGTCTTTGAGTCCCTGGACGCTACACTTCCGAGGGAGAGCCAAGACAGGTTGAATGTTGAATGGCAGTGCTTGGCACGGGATATAGTCAACATAGTCGCATGTGAGGGAGAGGAAAGAATCGAGAGGTACGAGGTTGCAGGAAAGTGGAGGGCAAGGATGACGATGGCTGGCTTCACTTCTTGTCCGATGAGTCCAAATGTGATCAATATGATCCAGAAGCTTATCAGGGATTACAGTGACAGGTACAAGCTGAAGGAGGATTTAGGTGCACTTCATTTTGGTTGGGAAGGCAAAAGCTTGATTGTAGCTTCAGCATGGAGGTAGAATTATCGGGTTAATGCTACCGGTTTCCCGAACCTGGCTTTTTGATTCACTTCTGTATGACATTGTAACTATAATTTTGTGTAGGGGACTAGAAGGGATTGGTAATTATCTAACATTTTCTTGAATAATATATGTTTCTATGTATTTCTTTTGAACCTTGTACATTTAGCAAGATGCTGCAGAGAACATAACTCTTGATAAACACAAAAAAAACTCAAGGTTACAAAATTTTCCCAGTATCCAAACAATAACAACCGCATCAAGTCCTGCTGTAAAATAGTTGTTCTATTGGGTTCTCATGTTAGACATTCTCAAAGTTTAGAACCCAGTGAAAAGCCCACGGCCAACAATGCCAGCCATTGTACGTAAGGCCTACGTTTTGCAACTGTTTAATGGATGAGAAATTTGTGGTCAACCAACAAAGGAAACTTTTCCATTGTCTCTCCACTCCACTGCCTTGTGATATTTTATTTCCTCAATGTAAAAAAATCTCTAAATATTAAATGCTATCTTCTACTCTTCCCTGCACCTCACATTCAATAAGCCACAAATCTTTAACATTTATCATCCTTGCAAGACTCCTACGGAAGAGCTAAACATGGCCCTGGAAAACTGTTTTCAATTGAGCTCAGTCTGCATTACTAGAGCTGCTGTGGTGCAAAGCTACCACTGTCGTTTTTCACCGGTTGAGAAGATTCACTTGCCGACGTTTCCAGGGTTGAACAAGCACAATCTCTCATTCAATGGCAGGTGCCAAAAATCCAGGCTCATCTGCAAGGCTCGTGAAGCTGTTGATCAAGGTATGATGCTATTCCTTTGAACCAAAACATTGCTTTTATTGCTATGCATGGTCCCCTGTAAGGTTGTCTCCATGTTCGGTACTTGTGCAGTTGAAGGGGTGACAGAAGCAAACTGGAGAGAGCTTGTGGTGGGGAGTGAAACTCCGGTCCTGGTGGAGTTTTGGGCACCCTGGTGCGGACCCTGCCGCATGATTGAGCCGGTGATCGCTGAATTAGCAAAAGAATATGCTGGAAAGATCGCTTGTTACAAGCTCAACACCGACGAAAGCCCCAACATCGCGACCGAGTTCGGGATCAGGAGCATCCCCACCATGCTGTTTTTCAAGGATGGGGAGAAGAAAGAGAGCATCATAGGTGCGGTGCCCAAGTCTACCCTGGCTGCTAGCATTGAAAAATATGTTGACAGCTGAAACATATCAAAGTAATGGTACCTCTGTTCATGCAATGCCAGTTTTTATTATATAATTCATTCACATTGCCATTATATGAAACATTTTCTTTGTTTGATTATGATGTAAATATTACTAATGTTTTCGGAACAAATATACTTTCACAATTCACACCCTCATCCACAATTAACCTGCATTTTCATAGTCAAAACTCAATTACACACATATAGAAATACTTTGATACCATGTGTATATTAATTCTTTAGTTTTCTTCTATCTTCATTGCGTAAAATTGAAATATTGATAACAATTATTAAATGGCATTATTTTGTAGGTGTTAATCTTCATGTGACCACGTTTTGCAGTTGTTATTTCTTTATCCTTAAGAGAAAATTAATTAAAATATGATATGTAAAATTATAAAATAACATGAAAAAAGTTGCTAAATTTTAGATGACATAAACACCAATAATGTATTCACTCTATCAAGTTAATCAGGGCTTGGCTATCAATTTGAATCAGATGATGTAGTCCTACAATCGAGCTCTCCTGTCTGTCTCGGCCACCTTTTTTCTGGAGACACCCTTATTGCCTTTTGGAGATGAGCCAATTCTTTAAATAACTTGAAACTCTATCACACTTGCTGTTCGGTGTTTCATGAAGGGGGAGAATGTGTGCTATTCGGCAGTCGTCGGCCGTTTACGAATGAACTGAATAGATGCAAGGCTCTTGATGGTTGTGCAAATGGTACCATATGTGCAGCCCCCCTCACAGTGGCAAAGGTCAATAAATTCCCATATTCAGTCACCCAACCTCCGACCTAACCCGAAAAAGTAGACCCAAGTAAATGAAGGAAGTTGCAAATATTAAAAGCATAACTCTTTATATATGTTGGAATTGCATTAAAAACCTGGTGTTTGTGAAACCATGCTCCATATGGGACTGTGATCTTGAACTTCAAATCATGAGCTAGTTCACGAACCAGTGTTCTCGACCCGAGCAGTGGCACAACTGAGTCTTGATCCCCACTGCAATTATATATCTATATGTTCAGCATCTATGCTACATGCCAATGCCAAATAAGGTAAGTGACTCTTGGTCTTACCTGAATATCCAGATAGGAATGCCATTTTGGATAATTTTTTTGAGAATAGGAAGGATGTTTATGTTACCATCCATGTCATTGTAGCTTAATTGGCTGTTTCAGTGCAGAAAAAAAAACAATCATCAGACAGTGAACAAGACATGTATGAAAAGCAAAATACAAAGCATGTCACTGATTTAAAACACCAGTACACCACAGTCCATAAGATTAATAAAGTACTATCATTAGAAGAAATATTGCAGGTGGAAATCCTTTACCATGCGTAACCAAACTCCCCCGAATCCAATATTCTTATAAGACTGTTGTAGTTAAACTCGGGATTATTTTAAAAAGATGGAAGAGAATGGTGTGAATCTGCTTACCCGCTGCACATACTCCAAGGATAAGGTAATTTGGTGCGATTGGCATGAAGTGCCCTCTGAACCTCAGGGAGGTTGAAGTAGAAAAGCCTTTCATAGCTCATACACACATCAATGCCAACACTTATCTTAGTGGCCTGCATATATCAGGGAAATGAAATATTGTACAAGTGAATAAATAAAAGAATCTGGGGTTTAATCCAGTTGGTTCATGTACCATTTTTCGCAATCGCAATTCTTGTTCCACTATAGATGGATAACAAACATCTAGGATAACATCATAATTGTTTATATAATCACCAACAATGACATTTGCTTCAGCTATGGCCTTGTTGCAGGATAGGGATACATTATGAGGACTGTCAAAGGTATAGTCATCGAAATCACATTCATTCATGATGGTAAGGCCGACTTCATCTGAAATCATCCCATGTGACCAGAAGAATTCATATGTTGCCGGAACATCCCGGTCGAGTCTGAGAAGCGGATTCCCAATCTAAATCAGAAGAAATCAAGTAAAAACGTTAAACCTTTCGCAGTTGAATGATAAGCTTTTTGTTTCTTATCAAAGAACATAGGGTAGTGCAAGTTCTCTTACAGCAACTCCTTTGATGTTAAACTTAAACCCAGATGAATGTGCATTATGATACAGTAGAACATCGGCCAACTGTGGTATGTAATGTCCTGTATGACAACATAACCATGTAATGAAACAGTAAGAAACAGTTCTATTTCAATGTCCTAAAAGAGTTGGAAATGACATGGAAGGCACTTTCCAAAGTGTTTCTTGTAAAGTAAACATTTCTCTTGGGATCAAACAAAGTGGCAGATTTGCCTTTAAAGTATAAAATTAGGTGATTAATTATCTAAAAATTTACCTGCATAACTTTCTCCAGTAAGAAACAGTTCTCTGGTCTTCAGTTCTGGGAACTTCTCATACCATTTCATCATGAAAATATACATATCCTTGGCTGACAAGAACAAGAGATTGAGTTCAGATCAATTTTTCTCTTCAAAACTGATAGTTTTCAATATCTATCGGTTGAAGAAATCAAATACCAGTGGAAGCATCCCCGCGATTTAAATCTGAAGAGGTATTTGAGTAAGACCATCCTACACCAACAGGGGACTCCACAAACAGGAGATTTGATGCTATTCAGGTAAGAAAATGAAGAAAGTGAGAAAAACAAAAATGTGTCAAATATTTGTATTTGTTAACAATCAAACACCGGAATTCATTTCACTTAAATGCAATGAACATGCTTTATACCTTTATTCCATGACATCGAATTCATCCGAAGGCTCCGGCCATCACCTCTAGGATAAAATGGACCCAGTTCAGTAAAAGCACCCCCACCAACGGAGGAACACCCTGGACCTGAAATGAAATTTGAAGGTAATTAAGACTATAAACAGAAAAACATCCCTATTTCCAGGAATAACACTTTTAAGCATGAATAAATTCATAATGCTGAAGGTTTGTAAGCCTCGACATGAATGGAACATGTTTTCTTAGAGTTTTTTTCTTCATATACTCGGAATACCATATTCTTATACCATGTTAGACTATGCGTGGAACATAGGAATCAATTATTGGTATTTTGGGGGGGAAATGAAGAAATCTGGGCAACATAGTATTAAATTAAGCAGATGGTTTCTATTGGAAGAACACAAGCTCAAAAGATACTCTTTGAGAAATAAGTTAATAATGCCAAGCATTGGTAAAAGGAACCAAAGTACAACAAGTGGGAGAAGAAGAAAGTGAATCTTCAAAAGGTAAATAGTAAATAGAAACACCAACAACAATGAACTCATCTACAGCAAACAGAAAACAGTGCAAGAAGAAAGAATGGAAGTGTTCATCGATCAAAACAGTCAACAATGCAACATATTTCACAGTAAAACTGATAATTTAGTGGACAAAACAACAAAAGTTTTCGAAAACAATGGCTTAAGGTAAGATTCGAGCTTGAAAATAAGCAAACCTCCATTGAGCCAGAGAGTGAGGGGTTTGTTGTCGGGGTCTTTATCAGCTTCAACGAAGTAATAAAACAAGCTCCTCCCAGCACTTACATCCACATCAACATACCCTGCATACTGCTTAAACCCAACCGGCGGCTGACCCGGCAATTTCACAACCAGGTCCTCCGCCGGGTACCCTTTCACCCCCACCACCACCACCAGTGCAATACTCAGCAAAACCCCACCAAACTCGTTCCACCTACCCATCTCAAAGTACCCTTTTTTTTACTTCACACAAATGAATTACACATCAGAAGAGTATATATAGCCAGGAAACACACAAAAACAAACCCAAAAAAGAAGTAAAAGACAGAATAAAGCGAGGAAAAGGAAACAGAAAATATATTGACAATGATGATAATGATAAACATAAGCAATATCTTTATCATATATATATACATATAATTCTGTTGCATATACTTACAAGTAGCACGTGAATTCTGGGTTTGCTTTAACAAAAAGGTAGCTTATAATATGATTATTACTATTGTTTTAGAGTTTAATAAATTAAAAGAGATCTGAATTGTGCTCATCATAGGAACTTGCTATAAAGAGATTTGTAGAGGTTTGAATGGAGGAAGATACTTCAAGCTACAGTTGTTGCCATTGCCAAGCTGTGTTTACCGTAAGGGAAGAAATATGCAAAAGCCAATAATCCTTTTATAAATAAAGTTCACTTTTAGAAACAATTATTTTCTAATGATAATAATTCTTAAGATTATTATTTTTCATCTTTTGTTCTAATAATGGAGTACTAAATATAAAAACTATTAAAACAAAAATATGGGACCATTACTTAAAATAAACATTTTATATTTGATATTGGTTTTCTGATTTTTTTTAATATGTACATGTATGATATATGAGTGGGAAAGATGACTTAAAATATCAAAACATACTTAATTTTACTTTGTTATTTAGTTTTCTATTAATTTCAAAAATTGAATTATTTTATTTGATTTGTTAAACCAGTTTAGTCACGCATATATTGCACATGGAATTATAATTCATTATACTCACAAAATATTTTTTAAATAATATTTATTGTTTTGAGGATAAAATAGTAGATTTTAGTGTAGGACTATTTTTAGTTGTAGAAATAGATAGAAATAACTTAGCATAATTTATTGATTTAACGAAATTAAACGTTAAATCTTTAAATAATATTTAAAATTTTATCATTAACATTATAATTAAACTTGATTAAGAATTTAAGATGATTGTCCTAAATAAATTATGTGGTATTCATATCTGGACAGCAATATTAGTTAAATTATAACTCAATGTTAAAAATACTGAGAAGTATATATCATTAACATTATATAGCTAGAGTATATTTACGTGCACTACACGTATTTAAACTCATTGAAAACTCATGAATTACTAAATTAATTAATGAAATTAGTATCACTCGATTCATGCATTATATTGAATCAAATATTTTTATATTGTAAAAATAATTTTAATAAATTTGTAGATAAAAGATGGGACTTGCCGACTTGGCATCTTCTAAACTCGAGAGTGGATAAAAAGATTATCATAAAAATTAAAATAAAAAAGGAAAACAAGTCTGACAATTTTTGCAGTCAAAAAAGTATCTATTTCGGCTGAACTTTTGGCTGCTCCATGCAATGCAAGTCGCGTTAAATTATGTCTCCATCCGCAGTTGTGGAGAGTGTAAAGCACGGACCAATGATTGAGTAGAATTTGAATGGAATCTTTCATGGGAGCTTTGTTATTACAAAACCTTACCTAGGTTAATCCTTTTACCATAGAAAGTCACGACAAAAGGTAAAAGGAAGTAGCCGTCCTCAAATGTTACTTTGTATTTATTATACAGGCTTTTCAAATCAATCACACGCGTCCATCTATTACGTAGAGGCTAGAGCCGTTGTGCCAACTGTTTAAATATCACGCGCGAATTGGATATCATCAACGCTGCTGAATGCTAACTTTGAATTTTGACCAATAAACATTCTAATTTATATTTTTTTTTTTCAAAACTTTTGTATTAGAGGTGTAAACGAGTTGAGTAGTGCTGAGATCGACTCAGCTCGGTAAAGATTTTGAGTCTAGTTCGAGCTCGAGTAGTTTTTTAACGAGCCTAAGAAATCTGAGCTCGACACGACTCGTTAAGAACTTGAGTCGAGTTTGAGTTTAGTTCGAGCCCAATTAAGTCAAGTGTTAATCGATCTTTGACCGTGTCGCACTCGAATAGCTCTCGAGCTGTCGCGTCTCATTTAAAGTCCTATTAAAAAAAATTTGATACACAAGTTGTGTAAACTCAAGCTGGTTAATTTTAGGGTTAGTTTGGGTTTATAGTTTAGGGTTTAGGCTTTTATGTTTTAGGGGTTTAAGTTTAAGATTTAGACTCTAAATTTAAAACAAATAGTATTTATATTTTCGAGTAGCTCGTGAACTTTTCGAGTCAGGTATCAAGTAGCTCGGCTCGGCTCGTTAAGAACTCAAGTCGTGTTCGAGCTCAAGTCGAGTCCAATCGAGTTAAATTTTAACAAGTTTTAACCGAGTCAAACTCGAGTAGCTCACGATCTATCTCGTCTCATTTAGAGCTTTGCTTTGTATCATGTTAATGGTTAGTATTTTAACTTTATACTGAAATTAATTACACTCGTAGAAGAAAAAAACCACTATAATATACATCACTATTCACTTCCTTTGTCTCATTAATTTTGCTTTTTATTAACTTTTTAAAAGTTAATTTTTTAAACTTTGATCATGATTATTTAAATAATTAAATTTTATAAAATATATAATTTAAAACTACTTGATTAAAAGTTTGTAAAAATATATTTTCACATTTTTACCAATAATAAATTGATGAGTCAAAGTTAAAAATTTAACTTAAAAAAGTCGATAAAAGATCAATTTAATGGGATAGGAGGAGTATAATTTTTTTTGCCAGACAGTATATAGTATAATTACCCAAAGAAAAATGATATAGTTTAGATATTTTTTTAATAGTGTAAAGATGATTATAATGCAATATATATATAATATATTCTTAATATTGACAATGCACACATATCTTACAAACAAAACGATTGAACTTGAGTAGGACAAATATTATTCGCTTTTTTATTATAACCGTTTATTGAGTTTTAGTTTAGATTTTTTTTTAACTTTTAAGACTTTAATATAAATGCATCTTAACCTTTAATAAGGCCATAATCTTATTAAATTACAAATGAATTGAAATAGCCTTTCGTGGTTTAATATAAATGCATTCTAACATATAAGAGTCATGATATTACTTAGTTATAAACGAATTGAATAAATTACAAATGAATTGAAATAGCCTTTCAGAAAATGTTTTTTTTATAAATTTTATAAGTTTTTATAGAAATTGTATAGAATTTTTTAAATAAAATAAAATAATTTTGCAAATGTCAAGTGAAAACATTATAACACGATGCAACAACTAACAGATCTAGAACCGTCAAATTTTAATGATTAAAATTAATCAAAGGCTTAATTGATTAAATTTCTTAATTTAAAGGTTTAATCGATTAAATTTTCCAGTTTAAGGTTCAATTATGTGCAAAAAAAATTAAAATTTTAATTAATTTCCCCCGAAAGGTTCAATATCTTCTTACACCCATAAGCGAAAACAAAAATAGCCAGATAAATTAATTATACACTTAGCAACGGTCATTTTTATGTTAAGCTGGTAAAGCGTGGGGGAATTTCCTCTAGATTCTCCCACTCGATCATTTCTCTGTTTTCCGTCCCTTTATTCTTCATTCACATCCTCTAAACCCATTTCTGCTTCTTCGATTCCTATTGTCTTTACTCACAAAGGGGGGCATGCGCAAATTATGCAAACTTCCAAAACTGGAAACAGCAAAACAGAAGCTTTTTGATCATCGCCAAGGCCAAATGCCACTCATAAAGCAGGGGGGGAAACAAGTGCTGCAGAGAATGCATGAGCTTCCTGGTATTACAAGCAAAGTAAAAAGATTAAAAAGCAACTGGCCCCGCCCTTTCTTTTTTGCATCATTAGGTGTGAGAACACTTTGCACCATGGCCTGCACTCGCTATTCATGTTTTGTCCTGAGTCCTGAACAACAAAAACTTCATCATTTCTAACGTCTCTGCTCCTGCTCCCTTTACTGGATATACCTATGAGTGTCGGTTGCGGATGTTGCGACCTTTGCAACATAATTTTTCTCTAAAAAAAATAATTATGATTCTTGATTGCGGTTACGATTTGTGGTGTAATGGGTGTTAGAGAAAATAATAAATGTGTTTGGGTCACAATTGTTGTTATGGGTTTGTTAGTTTATTAATAGTTGGTTTTAGTTTGAGTTATATAAACCCAACAAATGTAATGGAAAAAGAACATTTTCTTATTCATTCCATTTAATAATATAATTTTAAAATTTCCTTTTTTTATATTTTACTTAATCCTTAACTGCCGTTTCACATTCTCCATTTTCTCTTCATCGTTACATCACCGGTCACCGTCCGTCGATCATGGCACCTTTCTCACAATGAAAACCTTCAAAACTGTTAAAATGTAGTCTATTATGTTACAGTCGCAATTTAATACTGTAATATAATTTTTACAGCCTTTTTTCAAAAGAAAACAAAAAAAAGTGGGGACGTAGAATTTTGATCCACATAACTGTAACTAGTAAAGAAAGCTTATAAATTTGAACATAGGATATTTCCAAATGTGCGATGATAAACGAGTTTAAGTTGGTGAGAAAGGATAACATTTGACTTTGGTGCACGGAAATAGCGGCAGCCTTAAATCTGACATTGTGAGTGTATTATAATTTGGATTTATATACAGTGAAAACTATTAATTTTCACATGCTTTTAGGGGTAAGGACTCATATTAGAGTATAGTGTTTAGAAGTTTAAGTGTAGTATTTAGAATTTAGGAGTTAGGGTTAAAATTTAGGTTTTAGAGGTTGGAGTTTAGGTTTAAAGGTAATAGGTTGAGGATTTAAGTTTTAACTTATAATCCCTAAATTCTAACTCCAAATCCTAAATTCTATTCACAATCCCTATATTCTAAACTACTAAACTTAAACCCTACACCCTAAACTAAATCCCTAAATCCTAAAATTAAAACACTTATGAAAACTAAAAAATTAGATGTCTAAATTACCTTTTAGATAAGATGGATGTCTAAAAAATTTATTTTTGTCAAAATAGGTGTTTAACTTAAAAAAAAAAAAACTAAATCATTAATTGATATGTGGTCAAAAATCTAAATTCACAAAAAAAAGTTGGACATCTATTTGGACAAAAATTAAAACTTTAAGGACCTAGTTTGGCAAAAACACACACACACACACACCCAATCATTAATTGATAAGACTCCGGGATGCAAAAATGCGAAGGAAGAAAGAACAGTAAAAAGATAGAAAAGGGTGGAATCCAAACTAGGTGACTAATTATCTCAAAAGTGTAAACCGATAAAATACGAACAAATTATTGTATATAAGTTCCAACTCAAAGAATGATTGAACTAGAAGTTTTACTTTTTTTTGCAAAAAATGGTTTAACCAACATCATACATATATGGCAAAAAGAAGAAATGATTGAAAGGAAACTTGATCATATTCATAAAGTGGGGCATAAGTATCATATCGGTTTTAAGCCTGGGTCATTTCGGGTCGGAATCGGATAGGTTTACTAACACTAGAAAATGCAGTAACAGGAATGAAACAGACATCAAACCACCAAAACTTATGAGAAAGTAAAGGGATCATGAAATTAAGATAAAAATTATGCTTACCACTTGGCAATGTCTAAATCATCAGAACCTCCTGCTCCACTTCTGGAATCAGAAAGTAAAGAAGGGAGTAAATTTCAAATGCTGGATGATAATGTTAATAAAAGCACCAACTAGCTAATTCACTATGCATGTTGCGGGAGGAGAAAGGGGAGAAAAGAAAACACAACATTCATGCTTCAGAGTACAATCGAACTAAGCGTAAAGAATCAAAGGTAGTTTCCAAACGCCATTCCCTCTGCTTTTTGCTAAGTGGTCTTCCTTTCCCTGCTTTTTCTCTATTTATTCTCACATCAGCTAAACCCCAGGTGCAACATTTTGTTTCCATGTCAAAAGAGACAAGCCTGAAAACACCATCAGCTTCTGACAGTTTACCACTGTCAGCTATCTCCGTTACATATTTCACATACAGAGAGCGGTCCTTGAACCGGTCTAGATCTTCTGGTATCCGAACTACTCTTTCAACACCAGGAGATGAAACCTGAAAATAACAGACTTTTAGATCTAACAGCTAAAATAATTTTAGTATGATGTGTAACCTCCGAATACGAGTTTCATCTTTATGGAATTAATCACTAAAGGTTGTGGAAGACATACTAACTTTTGATCCTAAAAAACATTGCACTTGATGATGTCTGCAGTCTAGTGTACTTAACCTAAGGCTAAATAAGCTGTCATTATATTGTACCATAAAATAGGTTTGCCTGCTCATAAAGGAACTTTTTCTTTTACCACAATCACAAAAGAAATAACAGAAAACAGAAAGATAGTGTTTCAGAAATATCACCACCTCCAAGGTTATATTCTCTGCTACTGATCTTGCAAGTTCAGCTTCATCCAATTTTGCTCTGTAGCTTACAGAAAAGGCTTCAATATCTTCCATGCTAGGGGAACCAGATCTGTCCGATCATTATAAATTAGAGCCCAGAGGCATTCAGCAGATAGTTTATAATGAGAAGAAAAATAACAAAGAGCCGACTGAGAACAATTAAATCATAAAAAACCAAAATAAATCATGATAATGGTGACTTTACAATTAACATGTTTTTGAACAAAAGGGAGACTTGGAAGATATATTGATAAACAACAGGTGATCACAAATTCTTCGATTTCACATGCTAACACAACACTTTGCATAGCTAAAAGCACCATCAATATGGAAATTTAATTGGTCATTCAAAAGGCACTTTCACCATATTTTATAACTAAAAGCACCATCAATATGGAAATTTAATTGGTTGAAGCTCAATTGCTCGTTCAACCTCAAGTCTTACAATAAGAAATTTATAGTTTAAATTATAGCTTTCACTTTCAATAAGATTCCAAGTATTAAAAATGGGAAATGCTCAAGAATAACCTATTAAACTCATTCATGCATATCATTCAATATCAAAGCTATTATGATTCATTAGCCGATACATGCAAACAAAGCAATATAAAATCAGGTGTAACAGTATACAGGTTACTTGAGAAAATATCACCACATTATTAATTAAGAAAGCAGATTTACCAGCATTTGCCTTTCTAGAAAAAGAAAAATGCTTACTTATTTGTGAGCCTTTCGACACGGACTTGAATGGAGGAATTTGACAATGTTTTGAAGGCATATATACCCAAATCACCACCAAAGGATTGACAAACATTCTCAGCTAATAATAATGCTTCTTTATCCCACCATGTTCCAGCAAGAGAAATTCCTCCTCCTCCAGCTCCATCACCGGCCTTCAAAAATATTAACCCAAATTTTACCAAATTGTGCAAGCTTTGACCAACAAACACAGGAAATGTTGCAAATAACTCTTGTAGTAGAACTTACATAGAGTTCAGTATCATTTTCTGCATACTCATCTTCAAAAAAATCGTCATCGTCGTCCATCATTGATTCATCTATGCAATCAAGAAATTTCATTTAATGTCAGAGATTCATTCAACATATAAGAGCTCTACGAAAATTGTAAAGAAAGAAAAAGGTAAACATTATTTGTTTGAACCTTTTAGCAACTAGCATAACCAGGGTATAACAAACAAATAACATAACCAGGGGTAAAACAAAGTTTAGTCAAATTAAACTCAATGATAAAGCCCCATCTCCAGCTTGACTATAAACTCAACATGGCAATCCAATCTCATGCTTGATTGAGTTTTACTTTTCAATCTCGAGCTCAACTGAGGAAAGAATCAAGTCATTTGAGTATCAATTTATTATACTTATGATTGAAATTTCTATAAATCATTTTAAGTAGCTTTCAAAGTTTGAGGGAAAAAAGGTTCAATAAGTCCGAGCAGCAGCTAAGATGCTTGTACTCGATACAAGGAATCACTTGAGTTAATCCAGCTCGCACTCCACTAGAGTAGTTATGAGTATTGCCGGAGTTGAGCCAGCTCTCAACTTACTCCTACTAGAACTAAAAAACTAGCCTTTTAACTTGGTTTCAATTCTTAAACTACTAATACATATTACTAAATACTAACCCATATATTTTCAGTACGAGAATTCAAAATAACAAAAATAAATGAACTTTACCCCCATCTCATGCCATAATTCTTGAAAAATGTACATTTTTTTGTCCCGGAAATTCCCAACTTTCATTTACCTTCAATTAGCAATAAAATAGGGTAGAAACACTGAAGCTCAAAACACGCACAAAATCGTACAAAGATAGAGCAAATGGGTAGTTAGTATTCATAAAATTACCATCTTCGAAGTCATCAAAAAGAAGCTGCTCGTCTTCATCATCAATTGAAACTTCTTCAACAAGGGTTGGTTCCAAAGGCGGCTCGGACTTGGTGTTTTTCTTCCTGGAGTGAATTACTAACGGAGAAGAAGACTTGTTTGAGATTCTAGCCAAAGGATATGTCCGAAACGGAAACGAAACCTTGTGTGCTGAGCCGCGAGACTTGTAAAAGCTACAGCCACAAGTAATGGTGGCGGGAAATGGTGATGCTGGTGGTACATGTGGCGGCGAAGGTGATACTGGAATTGAAAACTGTTTTAAGTTCCAACCTGAAACTAATAAATCCATCCCCGAAATTATGAAGAATTTGAAGGTTACTGTTTTTTCCGTACTCTAAACAACTGTGCTGTCAAGGCAATATCTTAGGATATAGAACGATGAGAAACGAAAACAGCGGCCAAATAACCCGAACCCGAACCAAAACTGACCCGGACGGACTCAGTGTGCCCAATTCGATCTGGTTGGATTTTTAATCTTGAATTTCATTTAAATATATATATATATATATTATATTTATAAAAATACCATTACATATAAATACTTTTATGGTCGTTAAGCTAATTTTTTTGTTTGTGCTTATCGTATTCGTATGGAAAAACTACCCAGCGACCACTCAACTATTGATTGCGACTTGTTTTGACCACTCAACTAAAAAAATTTAAAATTTAACCACCTAACTATTTAAATAGACATATTTTGACCACTGGCCGTTAAAATCTAACAAAAAGGCAACGTGGCTGTTAAGTAAAATTTGTATAATTACACATTTGGTCTCTGTTAGTTACATATTATATTAATTTAATTATAATTTTAATTTAATTAAATAAAATTATTCAATCAATCAAATGATGACACAAAATATTACCACTACACCAACCATTCATATTGATACAAAATGCAACATTTTATATATATTCGCTCCTCTTTCTCACACCAAATCATCATCCCTGTTCTCAGACATAATTTTTGTGAAGTTAACAAACTGGCCGTCGATTTCTTTCAATGGAATCATTTACAGAAAACCCAAACTCAAACCACTTCCCATTTTTTGATCTCACTCTGTTGTTCCATAGTTTCACTTGTTACACCACCTTCAAAAGTTTTTTCTCAAGAAATCATTGATTTTTCGAGAAGTCCCACCATGAAAACGACAGAAAAAAATATGGGTTTTGATTGTTTAATCGAGAAAAAAAGATAATGTGAGAGTTTGTAAAAAGGAAGTGGAGAAACTGATGAAATTTTTTTACAGCCAATAAAGTTAAGAACTGAATGAATCGTTTGAGTTTGATGAAGTTTCGAGATTGTTTAAAGAAGATGAGCCAAGTTTGGGTGAATTGAAGGAAGCTTTCGATGTGAAAAAAATGGGTTTATCGATGCAGAGGAATTGCATAAAGTTCTTTGTGTTCTAGGATTGAAAAATGGATTGGAGATTGAGAATTGCAGGAAAATGATTCACAGATTTGATGAAGATGGCGATGGGAAAATTGGTGTGAAGAAAGATTTGAGAAATTTTGAACGTAAGAAAAGAACAAAAATAAACAGATTTAAATAAACAAAGATAGGGAATTTACAGTAGTTGATGGTTTAGCGTAGTGGTAGAAGCGATATAATTTAATCCATAAGTTGCATGTTCGATCCTTAACAATTTATTTTAGATAATTTTAAACTCAATCAGATGACATGTGTCGTCACTTAATTGGTTAATTAATTGTATTTATTTAAATTAAAATTAAGACTAAATTAATATAATAAGTAACTAACATGGACCAAATGTGTAATTTTACAAATTTTACTTAACGGTCACGTCACCTTTCCATTAGATTTTAATGGCCGGTAGTCAAAATAGGTCTATTTAAATAGTTGGGTGATCAAATTTTAAATTTTTTTAGTTGGGTGGTCAAAACAGGTCGCGGCCAATAGTTGGGTGGTCACACTCACTAGGGTAGTTTTCCCAATTTTTTTAGATGTTGTTCAAGTTTTAACCTATCTGATTCTGACGATCAATGATTCAAGTTTATTTTTTAAATATGTAATTTTTCATGTGACTAATTTAAAATTGATTTTTTTTAATTTTATTTTTATATAGTTTTAAAGTCTTTTGAAACTAAATTTTGTGGATGTAATGGTAGATTGATCGAATCTAACTTTTATCGTCGTTGGAGATTAAGAGTTTTTCTCAATTTTTCGGGTCGGGTCGGTTTGGGTCGGGTTTAAGAGTTAATATATTGGGACAGATAGATAAACTAATATTTTAATCCGAGGCGGGGCAGGGTCGGTTTAGGGGCTTATAGATCAGGGCGGGACGAGCGGCCAAAAACTGGTGGAACTTAAAATAGTGTCGGTTACTGGTAAGTTCTGGTCTAGTATAGGCTGTTTATTGGTGGGCCTTAGCGGACTCATGATGAGCTCGATTGTTTCTTACCTTTCTAAACCCCCATACATGTTTATATTAAGGGTAAACTATACCTCATACTACTCAACTATAGTCGCTGACTCAAAAATGTCATCGGCCACTCAACTATGGTCGCTGCCACGAAAATATCACAGAACTTTAAAAAATTTAAAATTAACACTGAACTTTAATTTGTGACTCGAAAATATCACTCTACCGTTAACTCTTAATACTTTCGTTAAGTCAAAACGACGTCGTTTTGCTGGAGGTAAAATATTAAAACCATGTGTTTGGGGGGTTGAACCTAAAACCTTTAAATATAAAGGTTAAACCTTAACCAGTAAAGTAACTCAAAATTATGTAATATTTTACCACAAATATTATATATCTCAAACCACCTAAGATTAATTCAAATTATTTTATGAAATAAATAACACTATAAATAATATTAATATATAAATAATATAAAATATATTATTTACATATATATATGAATATATAAAAATAAAAGTATATTGTTTTTATTTTTATATAATATTTATAATATAAATATATTGTTTTAGAAAAAAAATTCAAATATTTGTAAAAATAATATATTTATATTATAAATAATATATAAAAACTCTAAACCTTACGTCCTAAACCTTAAACTACAAAGCTCAAACCTCAAACCATAAACATTATGGTATATATGTAAATAATATATAAAACCATAAAAACAATATATTTTTATTGATATATATGCAAATAATATATTTTTATATTATTTATAGTATTATTTTTTTCATAAAATAATTTGGTTGAACAAAATGAATAAGTTTATATAATTTAAATAAAATATATTATTTTTTTCTCAAATAAGGTGGTGACACGTGTCACACCTGATTGGGGGAGGAAAATAAATTAAATAAAAATAGATAAATCCCTCCAATAAGGTGGTGACATGTGTCACCACCTAATTAAATAATTAATTAATTTTATTAGATTAAATTAAGAACAAATTGATAGGTTGTATAAATATAGGGGACTAAATATGTAATTATACCAATTTTTTAAAGGTCCCGCCAACTTTTCCGTTTTTTAAATGGTTGGTGGCTTAATTGGAACCATTTAAATAGTTAAGTGGTATATTTGCTAAAATTAAAAGTATAGTGATCAAATTGACACCAACCCTATAGTTTGATGGTCACTGGTGTAGTTTACCCTTTATTTTATTGCATTTTTTAGGACCGAAAATTATAAACTCATGAACTGCTTTGTCGCGGCAAAATTAGGGAGATATTGTTCTCCATAAAATATATAAAAATCTATTGTACCCCTCAGATTATTTTCGAATCTATTGTGATTTCTACAGTAAAAAAGTTGAGCGCAAACTAATTTCAATCTGACCTCATGGAAGAATAAATTTTTTAAAAAAATTATAAAGTCACATTGCTTGCAATTCGACCTCAACAAAATTTTTTTTTTGAGGTCTTAATACTTTCAATCCGACCTCATGGTCAAAATAAGTTTTTTAAAAAATGAGGGCATGTTGATTTCTATCCGACTTCATAGGTAAAAAATAATAAAAAGTTTGAAACGATGCAGGCTTGTGGCAGTGCTGAAAACGTGTAATAGGGGTTGAATAATTGAGATTGATTTTGGGGGAATATGGTGCTGAAAACACTGGTGCATGTTAAACATTACTGGTCATGGCAGTGTGAATGACCCATCATGCAGTGCTAAAAAACAGTGGATGGTAGGTTCAAATTTTTTGAGAATAGGGTGGTGATTTTTATTGATTGGAATAAAATTATTGAACAAATTGTAGGATATTGAATTGGAATTTTGAATGGTTACTAAATAGACTGTAGAAGTAAATAACAAGAATTTTTTTGTATTATTTTAGTGTTGTATTTTTGTGTTATATAAGTGATGTTAAAGGTAAAAGTTGAAGAAAGTCTAAAAAAATTGAGTGAAGAAGGAGAAGAAGAAAGCGGAGGAAGAAACTTTGAAATTTTTTCAGTAAGTCGATTTTAACATTTTGTTTTGAATACGTATATTGTTTGTTTATTTTTATTTTGTTGTTTAGGTAAAAATTCGTGAAAATATAATATAAAATTATGATAGTTTTGATTTCTGTAATTTTATTGAAAAATATATATGATTTTGAACGTGCAAAGACAATGAGTAACATGTTTGTGGCCGTTATCCATTACGGTGGAGAAATTGTGAAAACTGATATTGGTGTCGTATTTGACTCAGAAAACACTACAAAGATGAAATTTTCAAAGAACATTTCTCTTTGAGAGCTGAAGCAAGACATAGAAAGAAAAATGGGATATGAGATTGTTCGTTTGCGGTACCGGTGGAAGACCTCTGATGATCCAGTCAGGTATTCTGCAATAACTCTTAAAGATGATGAAGATGTTGGACTCATGATTGTAGATCATGATTCAATATGTATTTGAAGTGTTGAGTTACATGCTAAGTTGCGTGGGAGATATGACAACTCGGACCCATTCAGAAATGTATATGGAAGTTCTTCTCAAATGAGTTTCGGTAGTGCGGTTGGGGACCAACCATATAAACATATAGGTTTGGAGACAGTTTTGTTGCTCTGTTAGAAAGTGGGACATCAAATGCATTTCATCCATATGCTGGACCTTCAACGTTCCCAACAGTTCAGCCGATAATTGATCCGAGTGTTGGCATTGACGTTGAAAATCTCCAAGGCCGATGGGAAGAAACGCTTGTTGATTCTACTGAAGATGAAGATGAAGAAGTTGGGCATCCCAATTTGAGTGGTTATGAGCCTGTTTTTGGTGGTGGTAAGTTCATGTCGGGTGGGGATGACATTACATGGTACGAACCTCCTGCTCACATGAACTTAATAGATTACGATATGATGAGGGCACCTAAATACCCGGTTATACCTCAAATATGTTCAGGTTTCTCTGATGAATTCCCAGTTCAGATGCAATTTAAAGACAAGGAAGAAGCTACATTGACAATTAAAGAGTATTCCATCAGAAAGCATTTGGACTATACTGTTAAAGAATCCACTTCGAGAACTATGTTTGTCAAATATGTTAAATATGGACAAGATTGTACTTGGAAGATTCGAGTGTCTAAACTTCAGAGGAGAACTACTTGGGAGATTACAAAGTACAATGGTGGACACATTTACTTACGAAATTCAATCAACCAAGATCACTGTAAGTTGGACTCCGATGTAATATCTTGTCACGCGAAGATGTTGGTTGAAGCAAATCCTAAGGTTAACGTTTCAACGATTATGACATCTGTGAAACAACAATTTGAATGCCAAATAGAATATGAAAAGGGTTGGTATGCAAGGGATAAGGCGTTGAAAAAAGTGTACGATAATTACAAGAAGTCGTACAATGAGCTACTGCTTTTATTACATGCAATGGCATTTTTCATTATGGGGACCATAATCAAGTACAAAACATTAGATGCGTGCAACTGAGAAGGTGAACTTCTTCAAGGGAAAAAAATATTCGACAAACTATTTTGGGCGTTCAAGCCATGCACTGGTGGATTTCCGTATTGCAAGCATACGATCCAAGTCGATGGTACGTGGTTGTACGAAAGATATAAGCATGTACTGTCGATTGCCGTTACACAAGATGGTAGCGAAACTATCTTTCCGATTGCCTTTGCAATTGTTGATCTGAAACTATCTTTTCTTGAAGTAATGTGTGGAATCAACTTTGTTACCCTTTGCCCGAAGGTAGCAAAGATCTTTTTGTAAGGGCCTAAGACTGTATATTTTTAAAATTTCAATGAAAGGATGCATTGTGTTTTGTGTTTCAATTATCTCTTCATTTTGTGTCTATTGAGTCCCCGTATATCAATTGCATAAGGGATATTGACCTTGAGCTAAAGGTTGATTTCGAGCAACCTTTGTCTAGCAGAAAACGAAAGCTATGAAGATGATGGATATGTGTCTTACACTCCAAGTTAATTTGGTCATCTATTGAGTACATGTAGCAATACGACCTTCAGGAGAACAACAGGAAATCTTCCGTGCTAAAAAAAAGAAGAAGCAAAAGAAAAAAAGCAAAAGAAAAAAAGAAAAGAAAGAAGAAGAATAAGAAGAAGAAAGAGAAAAAAAGAAGAAGAAAGAAAAAAAATAAAAGAAAACAACGAAAATAATAAAAGCATAACAAAAGCACTCCAATGTTCGAAACCTGGTAATAAGCATTTTCGGATAAGAGTGTGGAATTTTTTGGGCACTCCGTTGTAGCAAAAGGACCAATAAGGTTGCTATGCACCATTCGAATAAAAAACTTTAGCTACATGAGTGGTGGTAATATTTTCAAATCATGACAATGCTGAGTAGCTTGGGATTTTGTTGTTTGCTCCATCATTTATTTCGAGCCAAAGGAATGTGATGAGTTTATTTCCCTAAAATCATAAAGAATTAAGACAAAGTAATAATGATAAAGGCGAAGCCTATAGAAGATAAGTCTAATTGATTAAAAAGTTGAAATAGCTCGAAGAGTATTTTACACCTTCAAACATCAGCTCAGCTTTCGAGATCTCCTAGACACATAATGCTTGAGGAAATCCTTGGTAAGCTATAGTAGTGTCGTTCATGCACTTGATATTCGGGGTATTTAATCTAGCTTGATATATCCATAATTTGAAAAGAAAGTCTAGTTTTCGAAAATGTATCTCATTTTGAAGTCAGAAGATGTAATCTAAATATTTTGTGCACACAAAATTTTTCCTCCCAATACTTCAAGGATAAAGTTTAGAATGCAAGGTCATGAATACGAATGATAGCTCATCAGTGGCCATGGAGAGGATAGTAGTAAGTTTCTACATACTACAGTTCAGGGGCTTGAAGCAAGTTTCTATCGAAATACTTTGATTGGTTCAGAAAATGAAAGCGGACCTTAATGAACTTAAAAGGAAAGTTTAGGGACTTAGGGGCATGTGCTTCCCTTAATATTGAGAAAAGAGAAAAGTCGTCGTGATGAGTCAGGACAAATAGAAGAGTTGAACACCCAGTTTGAATATGGGGCAATGTTATGAGAACGAACACTACGATAAGTGTTACGTCCAATCCAACCAGTGAAAGTCAACAGTCATCTTCCAAGACAAGACAAAAGATGAAGATCTGGCAAAGATAAGAAAGCCAAAAAAAGATTAAGAAGAAGAAGAAGGTCAGGATTGACCGATCTGGAAGATGAAAGCGTCCGAACAATTTTGATGTCATAATTCATGCATCATTTGTAGTTAGGCATCCCTATAATTAGGGGCATGCTAACTCACATCATCATATTATTTTTGCCTATTTTTATAGGTATATTAAAGATTTTCCAGTAAAAGGAACCCGTTTATCCATTCGGGCATGAAGAGAATGGAACTCGCCTATCCGTTCGGGCATTTTGAGAATGGAACCCGCCTATCCGTTCAGGCATGAGGAAAATGGAACCCACCTATCTGTTCGGGCATTTTGAGAATGGAACCCGCCTATCCGTTCAAACATTTTGAGAATGGAACCCGCCTATCCATTCGGGCGTGAGGAGAATGGAATCCGCCTATCCGTTCGGGCATTTTGAAAATGGAAACCAGCCTATCCGTTCGGGCACTTTGAGAATGGAATCTGCCTATTCGTTCGGGCACTTTGAGAATGAAGCTTTTATTTTTCACTAATTGTCTATATGTTCGGACCTCGAAGGGTTGAAGAATGTTGAAATGAGAAAAACAACTTCAAGCCTCCGCGACCATTACATTTTCCCGTACCGACTTCCGAACCGCCAGTAGTTCAAGTGCATGGTGACTCAGGATCCAAACAGAGAAGTTGGACAAAATTAGTACTTATGGCTTTTGCTTTATTCTTGTTCCACAAGTATAAGCAAAGGGGCAGTTGTAATCACCTATTTTGTCTGAGGTGTTAACATGTCTTCATTTTTTAAAATAATGGGCTTTGTTACTTTTCTTAATTATATATATACATATATCGAATGATTAAAAAAAGAAAAAACACAAAAAAACAAATATATATATATATAGTTAGTATTATTAATAGTGGTATATATGTGTAATGCTATTTATTTTTATATTTGATTATTATATTTGGTCATTATTATTCGATTGATAAAAAAAACTTAAATATTATTAACATATTATATGATCTTACCATTATTATTATTACTATCATTGTATACATTATTATTAACATTACTATACTATTGTTATTGTTTATTATTATTATTATTATTATATGTGTTATTATTATTATTATTATTATTATATATATATATATATATATATCTATTATTATTATTAGTATCGTTATTAATATCATATTTATTATTATTATTATTATTATTATTATTAGTTTTACTTTTATTAATGCTTTTGAATCGAGTCTAAAAATACAAAAAAGAGACTAACTAATTAATATATTTAAAACATACCCAATTTATAATAAATAAAAGCTCAACCTATAATAAAAATAAAGACCATGTTTATTTATATTAAAAGTTCATTTACAATTTTACAAGGCCCGTCTGGCCCAACCTAACTAAAAATCTTAATATGATCTGGTGTTTTTGCGCAGCTCATCGAGGAGAGGAAGACTCCAGAATCCTCACGCGCCCACGCGCGGCTCCTCCGCTCCCAATGCGCGCGTGTAGATGCACCACAGACGCTTCATAGGACGCACGTGTGTCTGCCTGTCTCACTCGCGCGTACATCGCACGCCCGCCTCTTCGAGTCCTCAGGCCGTCCAGTTCCCGCAAGACCGTCTACGTCCCGTAGCACCCTCCTATGGTCCCCTCCTCACAGCCGTCACATGCAACAAAACAAACCGAGATGTCAGAGACGCGCAACAACAAAAATACCCGAAATATCAGAGGAAAAAAAACAAAAAATCAAGACGAATACAAACAAGAATAGTAAAGCCAATGGCGTTTTTACTTCGATTTTATGTAATTCGAAAAAATATAATTTCTGCGTTATAAAACCCGAAACCAAACCACTATATATACCTCAAGTTTGAAAGGGGGGATTTCCAGAGAGCAATACAGAAACATATAACTTCATAGGTATCATCAGTATTCATTTTCATTTCATTTTCGAAGCAAAAAAAAAAGAAATGTGTTAAGGTTTTCTTTACCTCTGTCGTTTCTTCTTCGTGGCTTGGTTGCCCCTTTCGTCGTCAATAAGTCTCCCGGCCTCTCAAGGCCGTGCATGGTGAGTCGGTGAGGGTGGTAACACAAAAAAGGGAGGATTTATTTCGGTTTTAGAAAAAGGTTTTTTCCTTTTCGAATATGTTTTTGGTTTTCAAAAGGAACGAGGTTGAGTTTTGAGGTGTTAGGTTTGGTTTTGGGTTTTGAAAGGTCAAAAAGGGTTTTTTAGGGTTTTCAGGTCGCCGGCCGTCGAATAGCGACGAGCGACGTTGCGCCGGTCAATTTCCTAGAGATAAGAGAGCAAAGGGGAGTGAGACAGTGTTTAGGTTTTCTAAAAAAAGGGCTCAAAATGTGTTTAACTCAGTTTATATAATGTTTCTTTGTCTGAAATTTGGTTTAATAACATTTTAAATCCCCCCGTGTTGTGTTATTACGCGCACAAGGGCTTTCGGTTTTTAAAATACTGTCCACAGTCCTTCCCTTTTCCCGAGAGTTTTCAATTACGTCACTAATTTGATTTTAGCTGAATTTCAAACGGTTTAATAACCATTTAGATCCCCCGAGTTTGCCGTGTCTTTTCAATTGGGTCCTTATTTTTCATTTTTAATTAGTTTTTATGGTTTTATTACCGATGTGGTTCTTGTCATCATGTTTTTTTTAGTATTTGTTGTGCTTTATTTTTTTGTTATATTATATTCCAATATTTATGCTTTTTTCATGCATTTTGCCATTTTATTAAATACATGCTTAGCATATGTGATTGCCATGTTGATATGTATTTATTTTGATATCTCTTTTTTATATAGTTTTTTAAATGATATATAGTTTTAATATGTTGTATGCTCGATTTTTAATGTGTGCGTAGCTAGTTTTTATATTATTCGAATATGTGTTTGTGACATACCTTTAATGTCCTAATTCACATAATAATTAATTCTAATTATAAAAAGGAGATACTTATTAATTCGCGTATTTGGGTCAAAATATCCTAGCTTATTGGATATTCTTCGAATATTCGGATTAATTCGCATCGTCTAAAAGTAAATTCTTAAGAAATTAAAACGAGCAAGACCATGACATCATATTTTATCTGCTTGCATCATGCATAAAGGTGACGTAGAGATCCAAACCCTAAACTAACACGACAGTCAGACTTATATTGTTGAGTGGATCGAAAGATCGATATTTACCAAGAGGGGGGGTGAATTGGAAATTTGAAGGATTGTAGTGGAAATTGGCAAATTAAAATTGAAGAACAAGGAATTTAGAGTGGTTCAAGTTCCAAATGAACTCTACATCCACTACCTTAGTCTCACTAAGGATTTGCAACAATTTCACTAAATTGATCTTCCCCTTTTCTAGGACAAGGAGGCAACCCTTTACAATATCGGTTGATTTGTCTACCCAAAAATCAACCCAACTCTCACTCAATAGAACAAAGGAATTTGTAGGCTAATTAGGTATCTCTCAATACAAATGATAGCCCCGATACAAGCACTCAACCCAATTTTACAAAATATGAATGAAGAACACAAATTGGGATTTTACACAAATTTGGGATTTTTGCTCAAATGCTTGAATTTGATGGTTGGATGTTTGCTTGAAGTTCAATAGTTGTTGCCGATGCTTTTGGATGTCCCTTTTATACCTTCTCATTGATTTCTAGCCGTTTGAGTGGTTGGAGAAGTAAATTGAGCCGTTGGAACCCTCTCTTACCACCATAAATGCACCTCTGCAGCTACGAGTATCGGTACTCGGGAATGGGTATCGATACCTGTCTCAGAAAAGAAAGAGCCGTTGTGTGCAATTAATAGGGAGTATCGATACGCACGTAAGCGTATCGGTACTGGGTATCGAAACGGCAAAGGCCGTATCGATACCTTTTTCTGAACTTAGCTCACTGTCAAAACGCGTATCGATACTGAGGTTATCCGTATCGATACCGGTCAACGGTCTTTTAAAATTTGGTTACCAACCAACTGACACCAACGGTCATATTTTTAAACCGACTTAAATGCTTTAAAAATCTTTAAACCAGTATCGATACTGGTGTTACCGTATCGCTACACTCTTTCAAACTCTTTGAAGTTTAACACAGGGGCGTATCGATACGAGGGTTTGCCGTATCGATACGTGTTCCGACAGTAGCCAATTTTGGCAAAAAGGTATCGATACGCCTCCATGGGTATCGATACTCTATGACGATTTTCAATAAATTTGGCTTGGAACACTTAGAAAATATTTTGAGTTTGAGTTTTACAAATCAGTTTTAAAGTGTTGGTGTTTCAAAACTTGTTAAGAGACTTGTAAAAACAATTTTAAGTTTTTCAAATTGATCCTTAAAGATCTAGTTATATCAAAATCAAACATAGGTTTTACATATATGATGTCGGTTTAGTCTTTGGTTCGATGTACTGTCATCCTTTTTAGTTAAATGTCTAATTAATTTGAAACCACCGATTTGATAAAGCTCATATAATTAATGTTTAATTTTTGATCAAGAACCCCTAATTAAACTAATTTTAAATTTTAAGTAATTTCCATCGATTAAAAGCAACAATTGTTTTTGTACCGATTTCCGGGCGTGATGGGGGTGCTAACCCTTCCTAACACGTAACCAACTCCCGAACCCTTTCAAATGAATCGCTGGTTTTGTTTTTTTACGGTGTCCGACCTATCTTAGTGGCCGTTTGCGACTCCAAAAAGATTTTTAAGGTTTTTTTTTGAAACTTCAAATTTTCAAAAAGAGGTTCCCCTTTTAATCGAATTTTCCAAAAAAATGTTGAACCCTCGAAGGTTTGTCTTAAAAAAAACCTTATCGCAATAGGGAGATAGCTATATAGGTTGGAGTTGTTGGGGGTCGTGACCCAACTCTCCTAGGGTTTAGACGCGTGTATGTAAAGTAGTTTGTGAAAAACGGTTGTATTGGTTTTGAGTTGTTTTCAATAAAATTCCAAAGTTTGCTTAATCTATGCACTTCATTCTTTCGATAAGTCTACACCAGTCAGTTGAGATAATCCATTTGTCGGGCACGAAAGTGCAAGGCTCACGAAAGGGTTAAGCACGGTTATAATATGTTGGGGCATGACTAACTTGGTTCTACACCAGTCCACAAGTTTCAGCGGCTAAGAGGGATCACCAATCGAATGGACTTGCATATGTTAGGTTTACGCTGAGATTGCTAGGTATTGCCTACGTCACGTGAGTGTTCGAGCATCTTTTCCTATAAATAGGAAGGATCACTGTCGACTATCGCGTCGAACTTGGAATGTCTGCCAGACTTGCCGCCAGGACCTATTTCTATTTCACCTGCGAAGACAGCGAAAGTTTCAGTGGTAGTGACTCGCTGCGGCCGCGTGACAGGGTCGTAGCCTGCCGCCCACCATACCCGTCGAGGCAACAATTTATGGCAGCACAAAACATGCTCAGGCTTTACAATGCAGTCCACACGCTAATGAGCTGCATCTGTCTTACCCAATCTATCGACCAACTCTCTCCCAATCATCCATCTCGTCACTATCTTTATTTTATTTGTGTTTTTATATTTCCACATCGTGAGATTTAATTGTGCATTTACTAAATCTTTGCGCAGGAAACCGTTCATATGAGCTGCTCCAATCTTTGTGGGAGAAGATATCTTTTATACTATAACTTGACAAGAGTGTGCACTTGCGCTCATAAATAGAGAACATCTAGACGCTCTACAAGGATTCACATAGATTACAAGGGAACAAGGAAGAAAGACTTCCCCATAAGAATAGTCACTCAATGGAGGGTGTGGGTGGACTATAAGAAGTATCATAAATGAACCCGCTGTAACATAATTTTAGTTTTCCCACATCTTTACCGTTTTCATTAGGAATAGATCTTAATAAGCTTAGGACCAGATTTTATTTTCAGTTATATTATTTTTATTTAGTCTGTCTCACAACTACTTATCTAGATTCAGACCCTACTATAAAAGGCAAGCCACCAAGAAATATGAGAAGTAAACAAGGACAGCCGCCCAAGCGGCAAAGACGACATCAGAGGAGACAACTCAGGCCACCAATTCCCTTGACGAGGAGGTGTCTGATTCCTCTGATAATGCAAAGCCGAACGAGGCAACAAAGAAGAGAAAGAGGCATGTGATAGCAGCTGAACCAGAGGATTAAGGGTCAGAAACTGAGCTGGAGTAGCAACCAAAGAGACCAATTCCCATCATAGTCCATCCAAATCGCGGCCAGAAGCAGAGCCTCGCCGCCAAATCACCCGCCACTCGCCGCCTAATCCTCTCATTTTCCTCCGAGTCCACCATGCTGAAAGACAACTCGGGCAACTTCTAGCACCAATATTTTTTTTGTTTTTCTTTTATGTTTTTCTTTCTATGTTTTTTCTGTTTTCTTTTATGTTTTTCTGTTTAGATTTTGTTTTTACTTTGTCTAAGGCATTGAGGGAAATGCCCGCCTTGAGTTTGGGGGGGTTAGTCCTCATGTTATTTTGTTAAGCATGTAGTTGGATTGTAAATCCTGCCTAGTACTTAATGAAAATTGAAAATCTTGGTTAAATAACTTGTGCCTATGATAGTTAGCCGATTCTATTTTCGCACCACACTTAAAATTGAAATTAATCTTGGGAAGGAGCATGAAAAACACCTTAGAATTTTTTTTAGTTTCCAAATTTTTATTACACTTCTGTTAAGTCTTAATATTGTTTGAGTTCTAAGTGTACATTGCCTGCTTAAACTTAATGAAAATCCTTATATTGGATGTAGGTATGCCGTCACGACAACACATGGCAGCAAAGTAAAATAAAAAGCAATGCCGCCATGGCCGCAAAACAAAGAAAAGGCTGAATGCTCTAGAGGTGCCCGAAACAGGCTCTAGGAAGGATCATGAGCAAGGATACTTTGCTGCTATCAAAGTTCATGTATATGAAATTCTTTGAAGTGACAGAAAAATTAGCATGAGTGAATGAAAGCCTTCACGGGATGACTCTACTCGAAGGGTTTAGAGTTTCGTAGTATGCTCATATCTTAACTTCAGACCTAGAGAGTAGTTGTGATGAGCTGAAGCCCTTAAAAGCCTTTATTAGAAAAAGGAAGAAAATAAGTGTTTAACTGTTCTACCAAAGCATCAACTATATATCCTTTTTCTTTAACTTTTACAGCATTCTTTGTTTACTTAGTATACTTAGCATATTCAGCATGTACACAGACCTGCACACACTACACTGCACTAGAATTAAAATTCTAAGTTATATCATGTTATTTCCTCTCACTAAACTAATATAGGTGCCATGGCCTTAAGGTATGAAACCAAGTTAAAAACTATGTTTTCTTTTTAATTTATTTACAAGGGCAAGTTTACTAGTTAAGTTGCATTGCTTGAGGATAAGAAATAGTTCGAGTTTGGGATGTGTAGAGTGTCTAGAAGTTCTATATTTTATGCACATTCATGCCTTATTATTGTTGTTCTTAAGCTTATTTAGGTATAATTAGCTGCATGTCATGCATTATAACAATATTTCTTATTTTACCATGCTTTTATTGAATATATTATATTTGGTAGAGAAAATATATTGTTTTAGTTAGTTTTCTATTTTAGGTGCTGATTGCTGATCAGAGGAAGAGAGGACAAGAAAGTAGGGAGCAGAAGGAGTTGTACGGAAGTAGTTTCATTTGCCGCCAAAGACGCCGCCGCTACAGAATGTCGCCGCCAAGGACTCTACCGCCGCAGAATGTCGCCAAGATAACAATACGCCGACATATTCAAGATAGGTCTCGTTTGATAGAGGACATTTTTCTGAGTCCATAGAGCCTAATATTGCATTTTTCTAAGGCCTGGAGCAGTGTATAGAGCTGATTGAAGATCGATAAGCAAGGTGGCTTATACTTACTTGTTGAACAAGTAAACATCTAAAGGAGTCCATATTTAAGTCTGAATTGAATGAATCATTAAATGTAAAAGCTATTTTATCATCAATGAAGACTTCTACTCCAAGGAGGACTTAACCTTAGGCCAAGCCCTATATATACCTATGTATGTGATGGTATAAGGGCAGAGAAATAGAGAGAGACAGAGAGAGGGAGTCGGCTATGTTCTAAACTCATTAGGGTTTAGGTTTTTGCTTGCAAAGTAGTTGTGAGAAACGATTGTATTAGTTTAAGTTGTTTTGCAATAAATATTCCAAGTTTGCATAATCTATGCAGTTCATTCTTTCAATTAGTCTACACCAGTCAGTTGAGAGAATCCATTTGTCGGGCACGAAAGTGTAAGGCTCACGAAAGGGTTAAGCACAGTCACAACATGTTGAGGCGTGACTAGCCTATGTTAGGTTTACGCTGAGATTGCTAGACATTGTCTACGTCACGCTAGCTTTTGAGCATCCTTGCCTAGAAATAGGGAGGATCATTGTCAATTATCCCGCCGAACTTGGAATATCTGCCAGACTTGCTACCATGACTTATTTCCGTTCCACCTGCCGAGACAACGAAAGTTGTAGGGGCAGTGACCCGTTGTGGCCGCATGACAGGGTCGTAGCTATCGTCCGCCATACCCGCTGAGGCAACATATCGTGGCAGCGCAATCCAACCTTAACTTATGCAATGCAGTCTACACACTACTAAGCAGCAATTACCTGGCCCATTTTATCACTCTGATCTCCCATACTTTAATTAATTGTGTTTTTAGTTTTATTCCTTTAAATAAACTTGAAATTAATTATGCATTTAAATTTCTTGTGCAGATATACACTCGAAGGAACTATACCAATCCTCGTGGGATTCGACATCTTATATAATATAACTTGGCAGGAGTGTGCACTTGCGCTCTCACAAAAAGGGACCACCTACACGCCCTACATTTACTTATTCCATGTTCTTCACAGTTTTCAATTAAGGCAAAAGATTAGTTGAATTCTATCCATTTTTTAGGTGTCGAAGGAGTCGAACTCACGAAATGAGTAAGTACAATTACATCTATAGACGGTGCGATCAATCCGGCTAGACATAGGTTAAGGGTTTAAGGCGGCTAAAAGAGGACGAATTAACATTGATGTCTTTGCATGATTCACGTCGCGACTGGTATTATCTTCAATGGCAACAACAGAACTCTGACTTAGATATAAGCGGAGTCACTTAGTAGTCTACCTGCCATCCACCGCTGAGGCAGCAGAGTCTGGCAGCGCAAAACAACTTGACATATTCAACGCAGTTTCACACTGAGCAGCAGCATAACCCTGTGTAACGGGGTTTTTTCTCCGCAAATCAAATTCCCGTTACTTTTGAAAAATATTCAATTCGATTTAAAAAAGAGGGATTTTAAAATTGATTCGGTTCGGGTTTTGGAAAGAAAACCTTTTAAAAAAATCTTTTTCTTGGTTTGGAGTCGCCACCGGCCACTGAGGTAGGCCAGACACCGTAAAAAAACAAAACCAGAGATTCTTTTGAAAGGGTTCGGGAGTTGGTTACGTGTGGGGAAGGGTTAGCACCCCCATCACGCCCGGAAATCGGTACCAAAACAATTTTTGCTTTTAATTCGACGAAAATTATTCGAAATTTAAAAAGACTTTAATTAGGGGTTCTAGATTGAAAATTATGCTTTAATCATGAGCTTTTTCAAATGGGTGGTATCGAATTAATTTATCGTTTAATTAAAAAGGATGACGGTACACCGGACCAAAGACTAAACCGACATCATATAAGGCTGACTGCCGTGTTAGTTTAGGGTTTGGATCCCGTACGTCACCTTTATGCATGATGCAAGCAATTAAAGGATGGTGCTATGGTCTTGTTCGTTTTAATCTCGAATTTACCTTTAGACGATTCGAATTAATCCGAATATTCGCGGGACATCCAATAAGCTAGGCATGTCGACCCGAATACGCGAATTAATAAGTATCTCCATTTTATAATTAGAATTAATTAATATTAAAATGCTAAAAGTTACATGAATGGCATATTAGAATGCATGTCGCAAAAACACATATATTCGAACAAGGGAAGACAAAATATGCACATACTATCATGAACAATATGACAAAAAAACAATCGATGCAAACATATATTAAGGGGACAAGAATGCATAAATAATAACACGATTTGATCAAAATGATATGCAATATCAGCAAAAATGCAAGATAAACAAAATGCTAACTGTAAGGGACTGAAAATGTAAATTACCCACTAAAGAAATAATCAAAACACGAAATAGGGGGCAAAATTAAAAAGACGCGGAAAATCAAGGGGACTGAAGCAGTGATTTTGCCATCCGGAAACTGATTAAAACGGACCCAGGGACGGAATTTAAAAGACTCGAAAACATGGAGGGACCTAGGACGGTATTTTCACATGTGGAAACCCTCTTCGCGTAATATTAAGAACGCGGAAGGACTTATGCGCATTTAAACCAAAATTAAAAATAAAAAACATTATAAATACCTGATTAAAACGTTTTTATCCCCCTTTTCTCTTTTTCAAAACCCTAAATGCAAACCGAGAACTCCCATGACTCTCTGAAAACTCCGGCGCCGGAACCCTAAAAAACCCTTTTTATTTTCTTTCCGAAACCAAAACCAAAATCTTTTTTCTGTTTAAAACCTTTGAAACCCAAAACCAAAGTCAAAAAACTTTTTGTATTCTAAAAATCGAGACCGAAAAAAAAACAAACTCCCTCACCGGCTCACATGGATGGCCTCGGGAAGGGCCACAGAGCTTATCGCCGGCGAGGAAGGCGGACTGTTGAGTGTGTAAAAGTTCTATTATTTACACCCTTTTAACCCATATTTCTGCTGCATTCAAGCATCATTGCATTGCATTTAGGATAGTTTTCAATTAAATATCACAATTATATAAAAGGCACGGATTCTACTAAAAGATGGTGTATTTTGCAGGTAGCTGCCTTGGTTGACGATGAAGGCAGGCGAAGGGCAGATAAGCAGGAAGGCGGAACTGAACAAGCAGCTGAAGGAGACGAACCTGTCATGGACCCGTCACGACAGCATGGTGACAGCAGATTATTGAAGAGGAAAAATGAAGTGGACATCGATAGATAGAGAAAAATCTGCTCGTCTGTCGTGTGGCAGCCAAATAATTTTCCAAGCCCCGGATCAAAAGATATGTCAAGCCAAAGCTCAAAGGAGAGGAAATCCCTAAAAGCAAGGAGGCGGCTAGAAAGTAGGATACTTTAGAGATTTAATCTTTATTAGAGTCTTACTTTTAATTAAAGTTGTAATCCTTGTTACCTTAGATATCTTGAGCCCAAAGCTTATATAAAGGGCATAGATTAAACCTAGGAGAAGGCCGACGACCCCAGAACCGAAACCTAAACCCTGCCGTCCACCCGTCACCGACATGTTCTAAATTCCCCCTAGGGCCACGGGTTGTTTTGTAAAGTAGTTGCAAGGGTTGCTTTGTTTTAGGATTTTTCAGTTTCAATAAAATAAACTTCAAGTTCTTTTATCTTGGTTTTAATATCTTACAAGAGCATCGGGAGAGCATTGTGAGGTTATCTATTTACTTAGCATCGGGAGAGTTAAGTATGCGAAAGAGATAAAAGCGTGTTCTCTAGTTTATAGTTGAACCATCTCGTGCTTAGGGATAAGGCGAGGTTAAGTGGCTAAGGAAGAATTCATACACATCGGTGTTCATCCTTCGACTCACGCCGGGAGGTATCGTCAAAGACGTGTTCATCGACAGACTTGTGCCTAGGGATAGGGCAAGGCAGATCTGGGATTCTTGTCAAGCTTGAAGTACTGAGTTAGTGTCTGCTGCCGCGACAACTAACGGACAGACGCCGCGACAGGTGCTGTCGGCGACGGGAGCGACGACAGAACTGGAGATCCTAAGCAATTCAATACCTGCACTACCGAGCAATTCAATACCAGCCCATTCTCTCTATCTTGATTTCTCAATCTTTTTATTTACGTTTTACTTTATTATTCGTGACAACTCTTTAAAATATTTCTTTTACTTCGTGCAGTAAATCAAGGTGAAGTCATTAGCCCAATCCCTGTGGAGACGATATCCGATACTTAGTATCACTTTATTACTTGCGACGTGTACACTTGCACTGTAATTGCGATAGACTATTTTACACGCAACACGGACCGACGAGACGCGAAGGTAAAACACAGTTCCCCTTTTCTGTTTTTTGTTATTGATTCGAAATGGAAAGAAACAAAACTGATATACCTTCAAACTTTTTGGTTGTATTGCTCTGGGAAATTTGTGATTACAACTTTTCTCTCGAATGCTCTCTCAAAAAATCCTCTTCTCCGATTACAAATTTTCTCTAAAATTTTCGAATGGAATCTCTCTCTGAAAAAATCCTCCTTACATTGCATTCTGCTCGGGTTTATATAGCCCGAATATTACATATTTTCCTTTTCTAAATTTGCATAAAATTGCTGGAAATTGTTGTTGTCATTTGTTTGTATTCACGCTGCAGCTCTGTTGCATTTCGCTTCTGATTTTTTGCCTCTGTAATTTGTTGCGAATTTGTTTCTGACATTTCGGTTATGGTCCTTTTTGCGTTGCATGTGAGCTCGTACGAGGAGAGGGGGACCAGAGGGACGTGGCCGGACGACGTGGCTGGTTTGGCTCGGGCGTGAGGCATCCGAAAAGGCACGCGGTGAACTGCACTCGCGCATCTGGGAGACGGGGCGTCGCGCGTGAGGATTTGGAACCTTCTCCGGCTCGATCTCAGCCGTCTGATAAGATCTCGATCCAAGGGCTAAGGCTGCGTGGCGCTAGGGTTTTCTGGGGGGCAGCTAGGGCTTCCTTCTCATCTGGTGCGATCTGGGCCGTTGGATCTCCCCTCCAGATCCAACGGTTGAGATGGGGCGGCTGCACAAAACACAAGTGCCATTAGGGTTCTTTAGATCAGATTAGGTTTAGTGTTTTGGGCCAACAGGCCTTGTAATTTTATTTATTTTTTGGGCTCTGAAATTGTGTAATGGACTTTAAAATAAACATGGGTTCTTTATTTATAAATATGGGCTTTTATTTATTTAATGTTTTTTTTGTTTTTTCCAGGTTTGATTAATAATAATAATAATATTAGATAATAATAATAGTAATAATAAGATAATAATAGTAATAAGATAATAGTAATAATAAATAGTAATAATACTTATGATAATGATAATGAATAGTAATATATGATAATAGAATAGTAATGATAGGTATATAACATTAGTATATATATTCTGTTTTTTTTTCTTTCTTTTTTCCCTTTTTATTAGTTCTTATTATTAAAGCCCATTACTAAAAAGAAAAGAAAACGAGTTTAACACCCCGGATAAAATTAGTGATTACACCCTGCCCTCTCTATCAATCTGATCACTTTCTTTTTAATTATTTGCGTTTTAGTTTACTTTCCTTCTCAACATCCACCTTACTTGTGCATTTACTTTTCTTGTGCATGAACACCAATTCGAATTAAGCTGTCCAATTCCTGTGAGAGACGATATCTTATATACTATAACTTGACAGGAGTGTGCACTTGCACTCATAAATAGAGAACATCCCAACACTCTACAGCTAACAACATATATTACATAATAGGGTACGAATTATTATAACCAAATTTTGAGCAGAAGTTGGCAAATTTACGCATGGAGTATGGCGAAGATGTTTGGGAGTGGGCAAACAGTATTGAAAGTGAAAGATGGACCTAATTGTATGATGAAGGTCGACGGTACAGGCAGATGAAAGCCAACCTTGTGGAGTGCATAAATGGTGTATTAAAAGGAACACTTCATCTCCCAATAGCTAGCTTGGTGAGAGAGACATACTGTAGGTTGGCTAAGGTTTGGTTCGATAAAGGGTTAGAAATTCAAGCTATGATAATTAGGGGCAAGTTTGGTCTGAAGATCTTGTGACAAATATGGAAAAGAACATGAATTTGGCAAGATCGATGGTTGTTCACGGGTTTGGCCTGAATAGACAGATTTTTGATGTTGTTGATTCCATGCGCAACAACGAAGGAGAGCACCACCAAACATTTCGAGTCAATTTTAGACAAAGATGGTGTGACTGTGGTGAGTTCCAGGCATGGCGATATCCTTGTAGGCATGCAACCGCGGTATGCATGTCTAAAGGGGTCACCCGTACAGCTTTGCGGATGAATGTTTCAACTTGCACACGATAATAAATATTTACAAATGTGATTTCCCACCGATCGCGAATTCACAATATTGGCCACCACTAGAGCATAATGAATGGTTACTAAATCTGACACTTCATAAAGAACCAACATGCCGACCTCAATCTACTCGCATCCATACCAGTATGGATCTTCATTACAGTGAGTCGGGAGAACCAAAGAGATGTACAAAATGTAGGGGTACATGACATTCAAAAAAAAAAGTCCAAACAGACCGAATTACTTGGCAATGCCTCAGTGTTTTCATTCATTATTTGTAGTTGAACTAGTTTCATTTCTTTATATTTGTATTCAAATAACATTTTCTATTTGATTATGAGTACACTATTTGATCCATATGTTTATTTGTTAGTTAATGATGTTCGGTTTGGTGTTTATTTTGGTAATGAATTATATGCTCAATTTGTTTAGATGTTTTTGGACAAAATTCAATTATTGCAAAAAGATTTCAAAGATTATTCGAGAAATATTTCTAAAACAAAATTCAAATAACAAATAATAATAAACACCCACAAATTATTTGTATTACATAGAAGAAGAGTTACATGAGCTACCGCTTTCTATGCAATTTTTGTCCATTGAGGGATGTAGTATCTTCGTAACTCTGCGGTGCTCGTTGTTCTCGTTTCGGTCTTTGGCATGTATCATCATCGTCGTCGTCATCATCATCATCATCATCATCATCATCATCATCACCATCAATCAAATGATGCATAGGAGACGATGTTGTATACACATAGTCAGTATTACGTGGTGCCAACGTGGGACTACTAATCGACGTAACCGTCATGAAATCTATGATCCCTGACACGCGTCGTTACTTGCGTCAAAATAAATCCTTAAACTCAAATAAATAATTAAGAATAATATAGAGAGAGTAGGGTCGATCCACAGGGACTAGGGAGTTCCAACACCTATTCGTTTTGACTTGGACCAAGAAACATGTAAATAATAAAAATGGGGGTTTAATAAACTAATTCGTTTAATGGAAGTATAATAAAAGCGAAAATAAATATTGAAATAAATTATGAAATGAATTAGCCTCAAGCTTCGCTTTGCCACACCTATTCTCGATCACGGAAATGGATTTTGCTTCAACCTTCTTGCCGGTTACAGTCTATAAGGACCAACCCTTGTAACTTGCTTATCTACGGTAAACTCAATTCCCAGAGCAATCCTTGAAATCAAGTGCTGAGTTGATTAGCTAGGGCCATCGATGCTAACATAAGTCTGCATTAGTGCTGGAGAAGCCCATGCTCGGATAGTTGTCTCGACGAAAATCGTTCTTGATTTTTATTCCCCTTAGTGGATCTGAACCACTTCTAATTTGACGACGCTTTCGAAATGAAATAATTGAGATGCCAAAAGGCTAGGCCGATTGCCTAACCAATTTTACAGAGAATCGAAAAAAGAAATGTTGGAGGAATGAAGAACTCTTCTAATCTCACGAGGTAAGTCGGGTTTGGCGTTGCTTTTGGCTAAGAGGAATTTAGCTAAGCATGGTTGGTGAAGAAACCATACTTAGTTTTAACAAAGGAAAAGAAAAATAAAAACCAAATAAGGTAAAAGAAAAGAGATATATTTAAGCTCAAGATAAATGAAGAACAAGAGTGAATTTCATCCTGAGTTTCACCCCAAAGTGGGTTATTTATAGTAGTCTAAAACCCTAAAAATCACTAAAAAGTGATAAAAATAAATTCTAAAATAATTCGAATTAATTACATAAGATAATGATAAAGTTTAAAATTTAAATCCCGCTGGTAAGCAAGTTGATATGCGGCTGATAAGTTATCACCCTGATGACGTCGACTTCTAGAAGGTGCTGACGTGGCGTCCAGACAACATTCATGCCTCAGTTCATGCCCAACTTCCCAGTCATGAATCCAGATTTTCTGCAGTTCCCAGCCTTTTCCTGTTTGTTTTGCATCCACCAAGTCCTTTATGAGAAAACATCAAATATCCCACAATTAAGATCCACAAATCATCAATTTAAGCACAATAAAAAATAAAACGACGACTAAACTAGTTACTCATCACGTGGAGAAGAGATGTGAAAGTCTGACGGCTAGGGTGAAAGAAGAATATTAAGTTTGGTTTTTTATGTTTTTTAAATCATGGGGAATTGGTGATGGGTTCACATAATATTTTTAAAATAGATAAATAATTTAAAATTTTAAAACATTTTCATGGCCTATGATTGGTTAGGATGAAGATAGGGATAAATAATTTAAAAATTAAAATTCAAAATATAATATATATATATATATATATATATATATATATATATTTACAAGGGCTCACGTGGATTTTTTTAAAGGATAAAGAATTGACTTTCAAGATTTAAATGATAATATATTTATAATTTAAATAATTATAATATATATATATATAATTGTATGGCTAACGTAGGATTTAAAAGTAAGGATAAGATTGGGTTTTATTAACACAAGCCACCTGACGGTTAATCAGCAGACGAACATTCATATTCGATTTGGATTTATCTGGTGTACCTGAAAAGTAAAATTTAAACAAAAATAAAAATTAAGCGAGAAATTTAAGAAATAAAATGTGAAAAGAAATTAAAAATGAGTTCTCCCATTTAGCGCTTTATTTAACGTCATTTAGCTCGACGACCTGGTTCAGACTACAGGCACTGCGGCAAATACTTTTTCAACTTCTTGCGCTTTGTCCAACTGAGAATTTCCTTAAGAGGAATTTTACGATTATGGAGTTCATTCGTTTTACACTTGTAGATTTGATAATTTCTTCGAACATTTTTCAGCCTTGAAAACTTTTCTAAAATAATTACCGACAATATATCTTTTTTACTCAAAATTTTGCACTTCAAATTATCTGGCAGCAATTTTAAATCGATATCTGGTGCCTGCAAAATGGAAGGGAAATTTTAATTTTTGAAGGAGTTAAGTGTAGATCAGAATTGACAAATGAAATATTTTCCAACTCCCTAATTTTTTCGCCGTGGCCTTCCAATTTCCTACATAAATTATCAGATAAGTTAGATTCTATAAACTCTTCAGCGGCAGCTTCAATGACATCGATAAAATCAATACTAGCAACATTACCTGGATGTCGTGTTGCTTTGTATACGTCAAATTTAACGATCTCACTGTCAAACTCCATTGTAAGAATTTCGCTTCTTACATCTATTTTTGTATTTGTCGTACTAAGGAAAAGACGACAAAGAAGAATTTCTGAAGACGAGTTTGACCGGTCGTTTTCCATATCGATGACGTAAAAATCCACCAGAAAACTAAGAGCATTTACATGGACTAAGACATTCTCGATGAGTCCTTCCGGGTATATTACGGACCTATCTGTCAACTGCACAATCACTTTTGTATCTTTAAAAGGTTCAGCAGAAAGTGAGTTATAAAATGAAAGGGGCATAACATTAATAGAGGCCCCTAAATCACACATAGCTCATTTAATACCCATTTTACCGATTTTGCAAGGAATGACGAACATACATTGGTCCTTCAATTTTGGCGGTAACCTTCGCTGAAAAATTGTCGATATGTGTTCTCCTATATTAACTTTTTAAACTCCTATAAGACGACGTTTGTTAGTACATAAATCTTTCAAAAATTTAGCATACCTTGGGATTTTTCGGATTACGTCGAGGAATGGGATATTGATTTCCACTTTTTGAAACACATCTAGGATCTCATTTTCTTCGGCTTGTTTATCACGTTTAACCAATCGTGAAGGAAAAAGGGGGTGGAGTAGCATAGGGAGATGGTGCAGAAGGTGGATTGGACATACATTTCTCAGTGGAAGATGGTGATTTCTCTTTAACTTTATTTTCAACGCCTTCCTCTGTGGCTTTTGGTACGATGATGATACCGCTTCGTAGAGTGATGGCGTTCAGATTCTCTCTCGGATTGGGCTCCGTTTGAGAAGGTAATTTCTATTTGGATTCTAAGCGACTTACCGCTAATGTCAGTTGACTCATCTGTTTGTCAATTGCTTCAAAGTGTGCTTCGGTCTTTAGCTAAAATGTTTTCTTGGGCTAGCGCTAACCTTTCAATAATTGACTCTAATGATGACCTCTGCGGTTGATATTTTTGTGGTGTAATTGGTCGATAAGCTTGATTTAGTCTCTAGTTTTGTGCATAATTAAAATTTGGATGATTTTTCCATTCTGGGTTATACGTATTAACGATGGCATTTGCTTGTGTAGTATCTTCTTCTTGTATCATCGTACAACAGTCTGTCGGATGTTCTGGACTAGTGCATATCCTGCAAAGTCTAGATGCTTTTCTTTTGTCTGCAACAAGGGATTGGACTATTTTAGCTAGTTTGTCAATTTTATTCTCTAGGGAAACTGTACTTACCTCGTGAACCCTTCGAGATGGTTCACTAGATTGATTAAACCTTTGCGAGTTGGCGGCCATGGTTGATATTAATGTTTTTGCTGATGTTGGAGTCATATTGACTAGAGCCCCGCGGCTTGTTGCATCTACTACTTTCATATCCATGGGCATCAATCCTTCATAAACATACTAGAGCAGGGCTTGTTCCGACAATCCATGTTGTGGACGATTTGCGCATATTTTTTGAAAACACTGTCAAAATTCATATAAGGAATCGATATCCTTTTGTTTAATGCTCAGGATACTGCGCCTCATTTCGCTCGCTTTTATAGCAGGGAAGAACATGTCAAGAAAGAGTTTAGCCATATCAGTCCAATTTGTAACAGAGTTGGGAGGTAAATTAAATAACCAATCCTTTGCAATATCTGCTAAAGAAAATGGAAAAGCTCTAAGTTTAATTTGGTTATCGGATACTCCATGAGGTTTTGTGCTTAGACAAACCATGTGAAATTCCTTTAAATGTTTATGCGGATTTTCGTTCAGCAGACGGTGGAAAGTAAGTAAAAGGTGAATCAAACTCGTTTTTAGCATGAATGATGTTTTGCCATTCGAGAAGGTAATGCACATCGGTTGTTGTCCATCAGGTGCTGCATTTAGCTGGCGAATAGTTTGATCTTCGTCTCCCATCGGATCCGGTTCTTCGTTGGTATGATCGAAATTCGACTCCGCTTCGGATGTGATCTCTATATCACGTTCAAGTCTTTTTTAAAGTTGTTTGTTCTTCTTTTCCCGAAGTGTTTGTGCGTGCAACTTTCGGGCTAGTGCTTCAATTTCTGGGACGTAATCAACTTGTTCTCCCAGATTACTCATGGTTATAGATTAATAAAGTACGATATTAGTAACTTTGCCGTAGTCCCTGGCAACGGCGCCAATTTTGACACGTGTCATTACTTGCGTCAAATTAAATCCTTAAACTCAAATAAATAATTAAAAATAATATAGCAAGAGTAGAATCGATCCACAGGGACTAGGGAGTTCCAACACCTATTCGTTTTGACTTGGACCAAGAAACATGTAAATAATAAAAATGGGGGTTTAATAAACTAATTCGTTTAATGGAAGTATAATAAAAGCAAAAAGAAATATTGAAATAAATTATGAAATGAATTAGCCTTTAGCTTCGTTTTGCCACAACTCTTCTCGATCACGGAAATGGATTTTGCTTCAACCTTCTTGCCGGTTACAGTCTACAAGGTCCAACCCTTGTAACTTGCTTCTCTACGGTAAACTCAATTTTCAGAGAAATCCTTGAAATCAAGTGCTAAGTTGATTAGCTACGGCCATCGATGCTAACATAAGTCTACATTAGTGCTGGAGAAGCCTGTGCTCGGATAGTTGTCGTGACGAGAATCGTTTCCGATTTTGATTCCCCTTAGTGAACTGCCACTAAGTTTGTTCTTAGAGAATTGAATTTGCTACAAGCCTATTCTCGTCCCCCAACGGTGGATCTGAACCACTTCTAATCCGATGACACCTTCGGAATAAAATAATTGAGATGCCAAAAGGTTAAGCCGATTGCCTAACCAATTTTATAGAGAATCGAAAAAAGAAATGTTGGAGGAATGAAGAATTCTTCTAATCTCACGAGGTAAGTCGGGTTTGGCGTTGCTTTTGGCTAAGGGAAATTTAGCTAAGCATGGTTGGTGAAGAAACCATACTTAGTTTTAACAAAGGAAAAGAAAAATAAAAACAAAATAAGGTAAAATAAAAGAGATATATTTAAGCTCAAGATAAATGAAGAACAAGAGTGAATTCCATCCTGAGTTTCACCCCAAAGTGGGGTATTTATAGTAGTCTAAAACCCTAAAAATCACTAAAAAGTGATAAAGATAAATCCTAAAATAATTCGAATTAATTACATAAGATAATGATAAAGTTTAAAATTTAAATCCCGCTGGTAAGCAAGTTGATATGCGGCTGATAAGTTATCACCCTGATGACGTCGACTTCTAGAAGGTGCTGACGTGGCGTCCAGACAACATTCATGCCTCAGTTCATGCCCAACATCCCAGTCATGAATCCGGATTTTCTACAGTTCCCAGCCTTTTCCTGTTTGTTTTGCATCCACCAAGTCCTTTATGAGAAAACATCAAATATCCCACAATTAAGATCCACAAATCATCAATTTAAGCACAATAAAGAATAAAACGACGACTAAATTAGTTACTCATCACGTGGAGAAGAGATGTGAAAGTCTGACGGCTAGGGTGAAAGAAGAATATTAAGTTTGGTTTTTTATGTTTTTTAAATCATGGGGAATTGGTGATGGGTTCACATAATATTTTTAAAATAGATAAATAATTTAAAATTTTAAAACATTTTCATGGCCCATGATTGGTTAGGATGAAGATAGGGATAAATAATTTAAGAATTAAAATTAAAAATATAATATATATATATATATTTACAAGGGCTCACGTGGTTTTTTTTTAAAGGATAAAGAATTGGCTTTCAAGATTTAAATGATAATATATTTATAATTTAAATAATTATAAAATATATATAATTATATGGCTAACGTAGGATTTAAAAGTAAGGATAAGATTGGGTTTTATTAACACAAGCCACCTGACGGATAATCAGCAGACGAACATTCATATTCGATTTGGATTTATCTGGTATACCTGAAAAGTAAAATTTAAACAAAAATAAAAATTAAGCGAGAAATTTAAGAAATAAAATGTGAAAAGAAATTAAAAATGAGTTCTCCCATTTAGCGCTTTATTTAACGTCGTTTAGCTCGACGACCTGGTTCAGACTACAGGCACTGCGGCAAATACTTTTTCAACTTCTTGCGCTTTGTCCAACTGAGAATTTTTTTAAGAAGAATTTTACGATTATGGAGTTCATTTGTTTTGCACTTGTAGATTTGATAATTTCTTCGAACATTTTTCAGCCTTGAAAACTTTTCTAAAATAATTACCGACAAAATATCTTTTTTACTCAAAATTTTGCACTTCAAATTATCTGGCAGCAATTTTAAATCGATATCTGGTGCCTGCAAAATGGAAGGGAAATTTTAATTTTTGAAGGAGTTAAGTGTAGATCAGAATTGACAAATGAAATATTTTCCAACTCCCTAATTTTTTCGCCGTGGCCTTCCAATTTCCTACATAAATTATCAGATAAGTTAGATTCTATAAACTCTTCAGCGGCAGCTTCAATGACATCGATAAAATCAATACTAGCAACATTACCTGGATGTCGTGTTGCTTTGTATACGTCAAATTTAACGATCTCACTGTCAAACTCCATTGTAAGAATTTCGCTTCTTACATCTATTTTTGTATTTGTCGTACTAAGGAAAAGACGACAAAGAAGAATTTCTGAAGACGAGTTTGACCGGTCGTTTTCCATATCGATGACGTAAAAATCCACCAGAAAACTAAGAGCATTTACATGGACTAAGACATTCTCGATGAGTCCTTCCGGGTATATTACGGACCTATCTGTCAACTGCACAATCACTTTTGTATCTTTAAAAGGTTCAGCAGAAAGTGAGTTATAAAATGAAAGGGGCATAACATTAATAGAGGCCCCTAAATCACACAGCTCGTTTAATACCCATTTTACCGATTTTGCAAGGAATGACGAACATACCTTGGTCCTTCAATTTTGGCGGTAACCTTCGCTGAAAAATCGTCGATACGTGTTCTCCTATATTAACTTTTTAAACTCCTATAAGACGACGTTTGTTAGTACATAAATCTTTCAAAAATTTAGCATACCTTGGGATTTTTCGGATTACATCGAGGAGTAGGATATTGATTTCCACTTTTTGAAACACATCTAGGATCTCATTTTCTTCAGCTTGTTTATCACGTTTAACCAACCGTGAAGGAAAAAAGGGGGTGGAGTAGCATAGGGAGATGGTGCAGAAGGTGGATTGGACATACCTTTCTTAGTGGAAGATGGTGATTTCTCTTTAACTTTATTTTCAACGCCTTCCTCTGTGGCTTTTGGTTGGATGATGGTACCGCTTCGTAGAGTGATGACGTTCACATTCTCTCTCGGATTGAGCTCCGTTTGAGAAGGTAATTTCTATTTGGATTCTAAGCGACTTACCGCTAACGTCAGTTGACTCATCTATTTGTCAATTGCTTCAAAGTGTCCTTCGGTCTTTAGCTAAAACGTTTTCTTGGACTAGCGCTAACCTTTCAACAATTGACTCTAATGATGACCTCTACGGTTGATATTTTTGTGGTGCAGTTGGTCGATAAGCTTGATTTGGTCTCTAGTTTTGTGCATAATTAAAATTTGGATGATTTTTTCATTCTGGGTTATACGTATTAACGATGGCATTTGCTTGTGTAGTATCTTCTTCTTGTATCATCGGACAACAGTCTGTCGGATGTTCTGGACTAGTGCATATCCTGCAAAGTCTAGATGCTTTTCTTTTGTCTGCAACAAGGGATTGGACTATTTTAGCTAGTTTGTCAATTTTATTCTCTAGGGAAACTGTACTTAACTCGTGAACCCTTCGAGATGGTTCACTAGATTGATTCAATCTTTGCAAGTTGGCGGCCATGGTTGATATTAATGTTTTTACTGATGTTGGAGTCATATTGACTAGAGCCCCGCGGCTTGTTGCATCTACTACTTTCATATCCATGGGCGTCAATTTTTCATAAACATACTAGAGCAGGGCTTGTTCCGACAATCCATGTTGTAGACGATTTGCGCATAATTTTTTAAAACACTGTCAAAATTCATTTAAGGAATCGATATCCTTTTGTTTAATGCTCAGGATACTGCGCCTCATTTCGCTCGCTTTTATAGCAGGGAAGAACATGTCAAGAAAGAGTTTAGCCATATCAGTCCAATTTGTAACAGAGTTGGGAGGTAAATTAAATAACCAATCCTTTGCAATATCTGCTAAAGAAAATGGAAAAGCTCTAAGTTTAATATGGTCATCGGATACTCCATGAGGTTTTGTGCTTAGACAAACCATGTGAAATTCCTTTAAATGTTTATGCGGATCTTCGTTCAGCATGCGGTGGAAAGTAAGTAAAAGTTGAATCAAACTCGTTTTTAGCATGAATAATGTTGTGCCATTCGAGAAGGTAATGCACATCGGTTGTTGTCCATCAGGTGCTGCATTTAGCTGGCGAATAGTTTGATCTTCGTCTCCCATCGGATCCGGTTCTTCGTTGGTATGATCGAAATTCGACTCCGCTTCGGATGTGATCTCTATATCACGTTCAAGTCTTTTTTAAAGTTGTTTGTTCTTCTTTTCCCGAAGTGTTTGTGCGTGCAACTTTCGGGCTAGTGCTTCAATTTCTGGGACGTAATCAACTTGTTCTCCCAGATTACTCCAGGTTATAAATTAATAAAGTACGATATTAGTAACTTTGTCGTAGTCCCTGGCAACGACGCCAATTTTGACACGTGTCATTACTTGCGTCAAAATAAATCCTTAAACTCAAATAAATAATTAAAAATAATATAGCAAGAGTAGGGTTGATCCACAGGGACTAGGGAGTTCCAACACCTATTCGTTTTGACTTGGACCAAGAAACCTGTAAATAATAAAAATGGGGGTTTAATAAACTAATTCGTTTAATGGAAGTATAATAAAAGCAAAAAGAAATATTGAAATAAATTAGCCTCTAGCTTCGTTTTGCCATAACTCTTCTCGATCATGGAAATGGATTTTTCTTCAACCTTCTTGCCGGTTACAGTCTACAAGGTCCAACCCTTATAACTTGCTTCTCTACGGTAAACTCAATTTTCAGAGAAATCCTTGAAATCAAGTGTTAAGTTGATTAGCTACGGCCATCGATGCTAACATAAGTCTACATTAGTGCTGGAGAAGCCCGTGCTCGAATAGTTGTCGCGACGAGAATCGTTTCCGATTTTGATTCCCCTTAGTGAACTGCCACTAAGTTTGTTCTTAGAGAATTGAATTTGCTACAAGCCTATTCTCGTCCCCCAACGGTGGATTTGAACCACTTCTAATTCGATGACACCTTTGGAATAAAATAATTGAGATGTCAAAAGGTTAAGCCGATTGCCTAACCAATTTTATAGAGAATCGAAAAAAGAAATGTTGGAGGAATGAAGAATTCTTCTAATCTCACGAGGTAAGTCGGGTTTGGCGTTGCTTTTGGCTAAGGGAAATTTAGCTAAGCATGGTTGGTGAAGAAACCATACTTAGTTTTAACAAAGGAAAAGAAAAATAAAAACAAAATAAGGTAAAAGAAAATAGATATATTTAAGCTCAAGATAAATGAAGAACAAGAGTGAATTCCATCCTGAGTTTCACCCCAAAGTGGGGTATTTATAGTAGTCTAAAACCCTAAAAATCACTCTAAAGTGATAAAGATAAATTCTAAAATAATTCAAATTAATTACATATAATAATGATAAATTTTAAAATTTAAATATCACTGATAAGCAAGTTGATATGCGGCTGATAAGTTATCACGCTGCTGACGTCGGCTTCTAGAAGGTGCTGACGTGGCGTCCAGTCATCATTCATGCCCTAGTTCATGCCCAACATCCCAGCCACGAATCCAGATTTTCTGCAGTTCCCAACCTTTTTTTGTTTGTTATGCATCCACCAAGTCCTTCATGAGAAAACACGAAATATCCCACAATTAAGATCCACAAATCATCAATTTAAGCACAATTTAGAATAAAACGACGACTAAACTAGTTACTCATCAATCCCCTAATAGTCCATGTTTCCACCAAAGCTCGGGTACATGGCTGGTTGATGTTGAAAATCTGGTACGTATGCTTCAGAATCATTCGTACCCGAGCTCCTGCCCGTTGATGGATGATAAGTGGGTGGCTGCTGATAGTCTATGTTTCTGTAGAACTAATGTTTTGATATAATATTTGAAAAATGTTTTGGACTAACTTAAAAAGTATTTAAAACATTTCCAAAGTCCAAACAACTTGAAATTATGTTTAGGGAATTTCTTAAAAGGGTTTTTCATGTTTTCAAAGGCCAATTTATACAAACCTGTCCAGGTGTTTCGAAACACCTTAGGGCGTTTCGAAACAGGGTGCTCCAGTAGCAAAAACGTTTCGAAACGTGTTTCGAAACGGGCTTACCCTGGACTGAATTTTTGCCCAGCGTTTCGAAACGGGCTAGGCCGTTTCGATACGCCCACGTGGCAATGACCTCAACGGTCATAAACCCCAACTAACTTTTAAATGCAGGCGTTTCGATACGGGCTTATAGCGTTTCGATACGCGTTCCGAAACGGCAAGGGGGTGTTCCGAAACGGGTACCCTGACAGACTGCAACGGCTCTTTCTACATTAAGGGTGTTTCGAAACAGGTTCAAATGTTTCGAAACGGGGAGCTGCAGAATGCATTTATGGTGGGAATTAAAGTCCTCAACGGCTCCAATATGATCCCAACGGCTAGTAACGGCTACAAACTCAATTGGGAGTATAAAAGGGACCTCCAAGCATCAAGAGAAGGCTAATGCTCATATTGTCAAACATCAAATGATCAAGAAATTGTCTTAGTGCTTAATTTGTCATTTCTTGTATAGACAAACACTAGTGAGCCAAAATTGTCAAATTTGCTCAAGTGTTTTAGGTTTGGGTGAGTGCTTCATTGTGCAAACAAACACCTATCAGAGGGTTTAAGTTTGCTTTCATTTTCTCTTTGTAAAAGAGGGTTTTGATCAAGGCTTTGGGTAGAAGCTTGATCGGTTGTAAGGGTTTCCTCCTAATCCTAGAAAAGGGGACGAATCAATTAGTGGATTGATTGTGAAATCCTTAGTTGGGAGCTAAGGTAGTGGATGTAGGTGCTTGTTAGAAGGCCGAACCACTATAAATCATTGTGTCACATTTCATTCTAGCTTCCACAACCCTTCCACCCAAAAATCCTCCTCTCCACCACTTGGTGAGCATTATTGGTTGATCGAATCGAGCCCCACACAACTCAACAATTGGTATCAGAGCTTGGCTCAATCGAAGGGGACTCACATCCTATTGAGAAGATCCGGCAAGCTCGATCACCTTTTTCATCAACCGGCTCAATGGCACATTCAATCGACAAACCGCCTTTCTTTGACGGAACTCACTATGCCCATTGGAAGACAAAGATGAAGTTCTTCATCAAATCAAGAGATTACAAGCTATGGGATGTAGTTGAGGATGGTCCATTCGTGCCCAAAAGAAGCAAAGCGGAGTGGAGTGTAACCCCCTTGTCCCGGTCTGGCCGGATGACCGGTCCAAAAGGGCTACACGGGGAAAACCGAGTGAAAACCCCTAAAGGATTCCCCCTCGGTTAGCAACCCTATATTTTTTTTCATTTTAAATCTCGTCTAGATGAGTAATTAACCCTAAGTGATCAAACAGCGGAATAACATAACCAAAACAATCTAACGAGCTTAAATCCACAACCAAAAGGCAAATTTTCAGGTTTAACAACAGGGGTATCGATACACCTAAGGGGTGTATCGATACGCCTTGACTAAGTCAAAGGTCGGAGTCAACCCGTGGAGACCGTATCGATACACCTTGGGGGTGTATCGATACCGTCGTCAAAGGTTGACTTCCCACGGTCAACGCTAGTTGACCGTACCGATACGCTTGAGGCCGGTATCGATACCAAGATGGACAGTGGCTCCAGTGGCCAAAAAGGTACCGATACGCCTCCCCGCGTATCGAAACGGAAGGCCTGGAATAAGAAGGCCGTATCGATACGGGTCTAACCGCATCGATACCCCCTGCCCTGCGACACCTCCTTTCACCGTTTGATAACATCTTGCAAGGTTCTAGATGCATACTTAGACACCCTTAAGCACACACAAGCATACATGCATCAACCACAAACAGGACTTAACATGAGGGGCATTCAAACCAACGATAACATACCAAACAAGGCTCCATACAAGTCTACAAGAAGCATACTTAGCAAGCATAAGTCATCCTTCACAAAGTAGACAACATAAGGCCTACCTAGGCCAAAATCATACAAATTCAGGCATAAGCAATTAAACCACATAAGAGGCATAGAACATAATCCGAGAAGCAAAAGCATAACACGCAACATAAGTTTAACAATTTCAAGCATGACTTCCTAAGGAGTTTGACCCCAACTCCTAACATTCTATACCCCATTGTCTAGACATTATTACAAAAGCAAACCATACTTAAACTTGCTTGAGAACTCCCAAAAGCTCCTCCTTCGCCCTCTCGCCTCCCGAACTCTAACGATCTGCACGTTGGAAACAAAGAGCATAAGCAACTAGCTTAGTGAGAGAGGCTCTATAATTCACAACATGTAGTTTTCCAAAACACGATTTATATGCAAGAAAACGATGGATGCACGAGGGTTAATCTCAACAACAACACATGGTTTGCACAAGCACAACCATCATTCACACACGGTGGGACTACACATCACCGTTTCGACTAGTGGACTTCCAATGGGACTACACATCAAAGTACTATCCTACTAGTCACTACCGGTGGGACTACACATCACCGTAGTTTAGACCACCATCACGTGAGGCACGAACTCAACTCGACTACACAATTAACAACTCAAAATGCACTTAATGAACATGACATATAAGCATCCAACATATCACAACAACATGGGAGTAGAGAGACTTACACACGGGTTTAGATGACCCCTCAAGGTCTCACCCAAACCCCAAAGGAATCCATATCGAGCTCAATGCAAAAATCAACAATTCTACTCACCGTTGCTACCCAAGAGGAGATCGAAGACTAAGCTCAAGACTCCAAAATTTCCGGATTTGTCCCCGAAGCTTCACCAACCAAATTCCTTGATTCTAAGCATTCCAACACCAAGCAAATAACCCCAAATCAGTTCATGTTCTAAAATAATCAACCCGGATAACATACTAAGTACAATACACCAATTTTTCCATTGAAACAAGCTCAAAAATTCCAATTTCCGAGCAGCCTTTGAGCACCCCTTAAATCCATTAATTTCAACCCTCAAAACACTCCCTAAAGTCTCCAAAACACCACTCACATATAGCCTAATCACCAGCCTTCAAAATTTCACCTCTTAAACCCCCAAAACCCATCTTAAAACCTCCCAAAAACTTCATTTTTACCCAACTCCGAAAATTCCATAAAACATTGTAAAAATCGGTTTTGTTGGACCCTTTTAGTTGTAGGCAACTCATACGACTTAAACAAATAGAAAGCTTAAGTTAAAGACTCCAAAGGCAACATTTTTAATCCAAAAATCCTTCAAACCTCCATTCTCAAAACATGTCTAAAAATGAAAACAAATGGTATTAACTTGAAGGGAATAACAAGGGTAAGTCAAAAACGTGTTTACCTTTGCGAAATTCTTCAAAACGAGCAAGACATTTGATGAAATAGTAACCTAAGGAGAGGGGGGGGTCTTTGGACGTTGGAGTGAATAGTGAGGAGAGGTGAAGAAGATGACTCAAGGTAATATTTTAGGTTTATTTGAAAATAAAAGGCTAAAGACCCAAATGCCCTTAATGAATTTGGGGAATTACCATGGATGACACCCATGGCCATGTGGGCTTATTTAAATATAGTCCAACTAAATAAAACTCGAGGCCCAAGTTATTATTTTATTATTTAAAATTTGAAACCGAAACCCGATCTATTTTTAAATTAATATTTTCACCCGACCCCCGAACCCGGGTGTTACAACTCTCCCCTACTTAAGGAAATTTCGTCCTCGAAATTACCTGACGGAAACAAGTAGGGAAACTGCTCAAGCATGTCAGCTTTTCTCTCCCACGTGGCTTCCTCCACACCTCTATGTCTCCATAAGACTTTGACTAACTATATAGTCTTGCCACGCAACACCTTGCTATCAGAAGCAAGTATCTCAATTGGTTCCTCATTGTAAGATAAGTCCGAATTTAACTCTATTTCTTCCACTGGCATAACATGGGACGGATCCGATCTATACTTCCTAAGCATCGATACATGAAACACATCATGAATCTTCTCTAGCTCAACTGAGAGTCTCAATCTATAGGCAACCGGGCCAATTCTCTCAACTATCTCATAAGGCCCTATGTATCTTGGGCCCAACTTGCCTTTCCTCCCAAACCTCATCACCTTCTTCCATGGTGAGACTTTCAAAAACACCTTATCCCCCACGGAGTATTCCACTTCCTTCCTTTTTAAGTCGGCATAGGACTTTTGCCGATCTGAAGCCGCCTTCAAGCGGTCACATATCAACTTCACCTTCTCGGTGGTTCCCTTAAGTAACTCGGGCATCGGCACAAGTTTCTGTCCGGCCTCAGCCCAACAAATCGGGGTCCTACACTTCCTACCATACAAGGCCTCATAAGGAGCCATCTGAATGCTTGACTGGAAGCTGTTGTTGTACGCAAATTCCACTAATGGTAGGTGTTTCTCCCACGACCCCTGGAAGTCAATAAAACAACACCTCAACATATCCTTCAAAATCTGAATCACTCTCTCAGACTGCCCATCTGACTGCGGATGATACGAAGTGTTGAAGTTCAACCAAGTGCCTAAGGCTCGATGCAAACACTCCCAAAATCTAGAGGTGAATCTCGGATCTCGATCTGACACAATTGACTTCGGTACCCCGTGTAGTCTCACAATCTCACGGATATACAATTCGGCCAACTTGTCCAACGTATAGGTGGTATGAACCGGTATGAAGTGTGCACACTTGGTGAATCTGTCTACACTCACCCACACTGAATTTTTCTTCGAAGGAGTCAACGGAAGTCCTGATACAAAGTCCATAGTGATACGCTCCCACTTCCACTCTGGAATCTTCAACGGTTGCAACAACCCTGAGGGAAACTGGTGCTCAGCCTTGACTCTCTGACAAACCATGCACTTACTTACGAACTCGGCTACATCCTTTTTCAAACCAACCCAATAATACTCTTCCTTTAATCCTCGATACATCTTCGTGCTACCCGGATGCATAGCAAAAGGGCTATTGTGAGCCTCACTCATGATCGTACGCCTCAACTCGGCATCCTCCGGAACCACTATCCTATCCTTGAAACATAGGATCCCATTCTCTCCAAAACAATACTCGGTAGGCCTATCTTCCGCTATGTCTTGCACGTGAGGTGCCAAGGACTCATCTCGCAACTGCTTCTCACGAATCAACTGAACCAATGATGGCTTAACCTGAAGCTCGGCCACTAGCCCACCGTCCGTAGACACACTCAACCTTGCGAACATTGCTCGCAACTCAACGGCCATCTTCCTACTCAAGGCATCGGCCACCACATTCGCCTTGCCCGGATGATATTCTATGGTGAGGTCATAATCTTTAAGGAGCTCTAACCACCTTCGTTGCCTAAGATTCAACTCCTTTTGGGACATCAAATATTTCAAGCTCTTGTGGTCGGTGTACACAGTGCACTTCTCACCATAAAGATGGGGTCTCCAAATTTTCAACGCGAACACCACTGCGGCCAACTCTATGTCATGAGTGGGGTAATTCTTCTCATGAACCTTAAACTGTCGGGAAGCATATGCCACTACCTTACCTCCTTGCATAAGTACACAACCTAGCCCCACGTAAGATGCATCACTGTAAATTACAAACTCTCTCCCCGGCTCGGGCTGAATCAAAATGGGAGCTTCGGTCAAAGCTTTCTTCAACTTCTCAAACGCTTCTTGTCTTGCATCTGACCATTCATACGGAACATTCTTCTGTAGCAACTTGGTCAACGGAGCCGCTATCCTCGAGAACCCCTCAACAAACCTCCTATAGTATCCCGCCAAGCCTAGGAAGCTGCGGATTTCTGTCACTGATTTTGGTTGCTTCCAATTTACAATGGCTTCAATCTTCTTGGGATCTACACTAATCCCACTAGCTGAGATCACGTGGCCAAGGAAGACCACCTCTCTAATCCAAAACTCACACTTACTTAGCTTGGCATACAATTGATTCTCAAGTAGGGTCTGAAGCACCAACCTTAAGTGTCCATCATGCTCCTCTTCGGTCCTAGAGTACACTAGGATGTCATCAATAAACACTACCACAAACCTGTCCAAGAACTTATGAAACACCCGATTCATCATATCCATGAAGGCTGCTGGGGCATTGGTCAGCCCAAAAGGCATCACCAAAAACTCATAATGTCCGTAACGTGTACGAAAAGCTGTCTTCAGTATGTCCACATCCTTTACCTTTAACTGATAATACCCAGACCTCAAATCAATTTTTGAAAACACAGAAGCACCCCTCAACTGGTCTAGCAAGTCATCTATCCTTGGCAAGGGATATTTATTTTTCACTGTCACCTTATTCAACTGTCTATAGTCTATGCACATCCTCATGCTACCGTCCTTCTTTTTCACAAACAAAACCGGAGCACCCCACGGGGAAACACTAGGCCTAATGAAGCCTCTGTCAGTCAACTCTTGAAGCTGTGTCTTCAACTCCTTCAACTCCTTCGGTGCCATTCGATACGGTGAAATCGACACCGGTGCGGAATCAGAATAAGTCTCAATAGCAAACTCAACTGCTCTGTCTGGAGGCAAACCTGGTAGTTCTTCCGGAAAAACACTCGGGAAGTCACACACAGTCCTGATGTCCTGAGGTCTCACCTCACTCATATCCGGGTTCATTACGTAAGCCAAGTAAGCCTGACACCCTGAACTTAACAATCTCTGAGCTTCCAAAGCCGAAACCACATTGGACAAAAACTTAACATTCTCCCCAACTACCACAACCTCAAAGTCATCAGTAAGCCTCAAAGAGACTCTCTTAGTCTCAAAGTCAACCCTAGCTTTATGCTCTACAAGCCAATCCATGCCCAAAATCACATCAAAGCCATAAAAGGGTAGCTCCATCATGTCGACTGGAAATATGTGGCCTGAATCATCAAGGGACACCTCCTATACACTTTCCTAACTACCACTGTATCACCAAAGGAGCTAGTGACATTTACTCCTACTTCTAACCAATCACAAGGTAGTCCTAATGACTTTGCATGCTCACCCAGAATATACGAATGCGTTGACCCCGAATCTATGAGGGAAAGCAAACTCAAAGACTGTAATGTGAAATTACCTGCAATGACATCAGTGTCATTTCCAGCCTCTCGCTGAGCGTACACTCTAGCCGGTCCTCCTCCCTCGGGCTGGACTGCTACCACATGAGCCAAGTTCCTCTAACCCTCATTCCTTGGCTGGAAGTTCCCACGGCCGCGCCCACGACCTCTCTGATGCTCAAAACCCCTCGCTGAAGCCGGTCCTCCTCTGACTGGGTGTGGACAATCACGTCTCAAATGATCTCGGGAGCTACAGTTCCAACACGCCCCAAACATACCCATGCACTCACCTGGGTGGCGTCTCCCGCACCTAGTGCACTCCGGAATGTGCCCAACAGCCCCTTGGCCCTGACGGCCCTGACCATGGTTACCACCCCTAGGCCTCGTATCCGGCTGATACCTCCTATCCCTATGCCTCTTGGCATGATCTCTATCCCAGTTCGCATGTCTCTTCCCGGAGTCAGGCCCACCAGCACGTGCTCTAGAGCTTAGGTTTTGTTCTACATCCTTGGCTCTAGAAACCAAGACATCGAACTCAGTGTAGTCGGTGGCCAACATGTAGGTCTTCACATCAGTAGTCAACCCATATCTGAAGCGCTCACATCGTTCCTTCTCATCCGGAATCAACTCTGGCGCATACTGGCTCAACCTCACAAATTGGATCTCATACTCGGACACGGTCCTATGGCCTTGAACCAAAGCCATGAACTCCCTTTTCTTTTCATCTAAGTACCGGACCCCAAGGTACTTCCTCTTGAAAGCATTCTTGAAAAACTCCCATGTGACATCCACCTCGGCCATACCAGTAATAACAGTGGTCCACCATGTATAAGCGTCTCCCTGAAGCAATGAGACAATGCATCCCAACTTACGAGCATCCGAACACTCCATCTGACCCAAGATGCGAGTAGTGCTCTCAAGCCACCCTTCCGAACCTTCCGGAGACAACCCACGAAACTCAACTGCCCCCAAATTGCGAAGCCTCTCTAGGGGTAATCCTGTCCCCGCACCCGGAGGTGGTGCTGCAGCTTGCATACCAGCCAAAGCTGTTTGGAAAGCTCCGGCGATAGTCTGAATCAAATGAGCCACATCTGGACCCGCCTGACCTTGGCCCGCTTGAGCCCCATTACCTCCCACGTTAGCCCCAGCCTGAGGCCCACCACCATCACCTCCAACGTTCCCTCCATTACCACCCGGAGCATTAAGAGCAGGAGGCGCGTGCTCGGGTGCCTGGTCACCCGCTCTAGGCCGTCCCCTCGGTCTCACCATAGCAATTAGTGTAATCTAAAACAACAAACACACAACAACAAGAAACGTTAGGTTAGCAAGGGGCAAAGGACTCCGGTTCTCAAGCTCTTTAAACCAAAACAATTTTCCTTTTTATTTTGACAACAATGCCTAACAATGGGGACTCAAACCAACTCTCAAACAACAGAAAAAAAACCAACATAGCATGCATACATACACCGTGCTAAAAACAAAATTTAGACATACATGGCAAAACACTCATAATATCTTAACTTACCTCACTTACCTGCCCGAGGTCTCGGAAACCTCAGGCTCTGATACCAATAAATGTAACCCCCTTGTCCCGGTCTGGCCGGATGACCGGTCCAAAAGGGCTACACGGGGAAAACCGAGTGAAAACCCCTAAAGGATTCCCCCTCGGTTAGCAACCCTATATTTTTTTTCATTTTAAATCTCGTCTAGATGAGTAATTAACCCTAAGTGATCAAACAGCGGAATAACATAACCAAAACAATCTAACGAGCTTAAATCCACAACCAAAAGGCAAATTTTCAGGTTTAACAACAGGGGTATCGATACACCTAAGGGGTGTATCGATACGCCTTGACTAAGTCAAAGGTCGGAGTCAACCCGTGGAGACCGTATCGATACACCTTGGGGGTGTATCGATACCGTCGTCAAAGGTTGACTTCCCACGGTCAATGCTAGTTGACCGTACCGATACGCTTGAGGCCGGTATCGATACCAAGATGGACAGTGGCTCCAGTGGCCAAAAAGGTACCGATACGCCTCCCCGCGTATCGAAACGGAAGGCCTGGAATAAGAAGGCCGTATCGATACGGGTCTAACCGTATCGATACCCCCTGCCCTGCGACACCTCCTTTCACCGTTTGATAACATCTTGCAAGGTTCTAGATGCATACTTAGACACCCTTAAGCACACACAAGCATACATGCATCAACCACAAACAGGACTTAACATGAGGGGCATTCAAACCAACGATAACATACCAAACAAGGCTCCATACAAGTCTACAAGAAGCATACTTAGCAAGCATAAGTCATCCTTCACAAAGTAGACAACATAAGGCCTACCTAGGCCAAAATCATACAAATTCAGGCATAAGCAATTAAACCACATAAGAGGCATAGAACATAATCCGAGAAGCAAAAGCATAACACGCAACATAAGTTTAACAATTTCAAGCATGACTTCCTAAGGAGTTTGACCCCAACTCCTAACATTCTATACCCCATTGTCTAGACATTATTACAAAAGCAAACCATACTTAAACTTGCTTGAGAACTCCCAAAAGCTCCTCCTTCGCCCTCTCGCCTCCCGAACTCTAACGATCTGCACGTTGGAAACAAAGAGCATAAGCAACTAGCTTAGTGAGAGAGGCTCTATAATTCACAACATGTAGTTTTCCAAAACACGATTTATATGCAAGAAAACGATGGATGCACGAGGGTTAATCTCAACAACAACACATGGTTTGCACAAGCACAACCATCATTCACACACGGTGGGACTACACATCACCGTTTCGACTAGTGGACTTCCAATGGGACTACACATCAAAGTACTATCCTACTAGTCACTACCGGTGGGACTACACATCACCGTAGTTTAGACCACCATCACGTGAGGCACGAACTCAACTCGACTACACAATTAACAACTCAAAATGCACTTAATGAACATGACATATAAGCATCCAACATATCACAACAACATGGGAGTAGAGAGACTTACACACGGGTTTAGATGACCCCTCAAGGTCTCACCCAAACCCCAAAGGAATCCATATCGAGCTCAATGCAAAAATCAACAATTCTACTCACCGTTGCTACCCAAGAGGAGATCGAAGACTAAGCTCAAGACTCCAAAATTTCCGGATTTGTCCCCGAAGCTTCATCAACCAAATTCCTTGATTCTAAGCATTCCAACACCAAGCAAATAACCCCAAATCAGTTCATGTTCTAAAATAATCAACCCGGATAACATACTAAGTACAATACACCAATTTTTCCATTGAAACAAGCTCAAAAATTCCAATTTCCGAGCAGCCTTTGAGCACCCCTTAAATCCATTAATTTCAACCCTCAAAACACTCCCTAAAGTCTCCAAAACACCACTCACATATAGCCTAATCACCAGCCTTCAAAATTTCACCTCTTAAACCCCCAAAACCCATCTTAAAACCTCCCAAAAACTTCATTTTTACCCAACTCCGAAAATTCCATAAAACATTGTAAAAATCGGTTTTGTTGGACCCTTTTAGTTGTAGGCAACTCATACGACTTAAACAAATAGAAAGCTTAAGTTAAAGACTCCAAAGGCAACATTTTTAATCCAAAAATCCTTCAAACCTCCATTCTCAAAACATGTCTAAAAATGAAAACAAATGGTATTAACTTGAAGGGAATAACAAGGGTAAGTCAAAAACGTGTTTACCTTTGCGAAATTCTTCAAAACGAGCAAGACATTTGATGAAATAGTAACCTAAGGAGAGGGGGGGGGGTCTTTGGACGTTGGAGTGAATAGTGAGGAGAGGTGAAGAAGATGACTCAAGGTAATATTTTAGGTTTATTTGAAAATAAAAGGCTAAAGACCCAAATGCCCTTAATGAATTTGGGGAATTACCATGGATGACACCCATGGCCATGTGGGCTTATTTAAATATAGTCCAACTAAATAAAACCCGAGGCCCAAGTCATTATTTTATTATTTAAAATTTGAAACCGAAACCCGATCTATTTTTAAATTAATATTTTCACCCGACCCCCGAACCCGGGTGTTACATGGAGTGCCGATGATCGCAAGAAGATGGAGCTTAATTGCAAAGCCTTGCACATCTTGTTTTGTGCTTTTGGCCCAACCATCTATGAGAAGATGTCTTCTTGTGAGAGTGCCAAGGAAGTATGGGACAAGCTTGAAGTCACATACGAGGGGACAAATGAAGTCAAGGAGACCAAGATTGGGCTCCTAACCTTGGAGTATGAGAACTTCAAAATGGATTCGGAAGAGAACATCGAGAAGATGTTTGATAGGTTCTCCACCATCACCAACGGTCTTAAAGGTTTTGGAGAAGCCATCCCGGAAGAAAAGCTTGTTTGAAAGCTCATCTACTCACTTCCCGAATCTTGGGACTCAAAGAGGACCGCCATCATCGAAGCCAAAAATTTGAAGACTTTGAAGCTTGATGAAATCATGGGGTCTCTCCTTACTCATCAAATCATGAAGAAGAACAAAGAGGATGAGAAGAAGAGGGAAGAAATTAGAGCTATGGGAGAGAAGAAAATCAAAGGGCTTGGCATCAATGCAAGTGCCATGGCTCTCAAATCCTCCACTTGCCATCATGTCTACTCAAGTGAAGAGGAGGATGAAGATGAAGAGATAGTTCATCTCTTCAAGAAGTGTGCCCCGTTCATGAAGAAAGCCTTGAGAGAGCTTGAACGAGAACCCAAGAGAAAGGAGAGGGCAAGCACTTCAAGCCATAAGAAAAAGGCACATGTGGCTACTTGGAGTGATGAAGACTCCACCGATGATGAACAAGCCAACCTTTGCCTTATGGCCATCGAAGAAGATTCAAGGGTAACTTCTAATTCATCTACTTCATGTTCCTATTCCTTTGATGAATTACAAGATGCCTATGATGATTTGGTTTTAGATTTTAAAAGCATCATTTTGAAAAACAATAAATTGATTTCAAAGTTAAAAATTCAAAATGATTTGCTTTCTAAAACCAAACTTGAACTTGAAGCAAAACTTGAAGAGTTTGAATTAAAATGTTTTGATTTACAAAAATTGCTTCAAGAAGTTCAAGAAGAAAAAGATTTGATTTCCAAAGAGCTTGAAAAGAAAAACAATTTTGGAAAATCAAATTTTTATGTTAGATAATCGAGTGCCCCTAGATTTATTAAAGGAAAATGTTTTAGAAGTGTTTGGGTCCCAAAAGGACTAACCACTTCAATTAAAAGGGATGACATTGAAAAATGGATTCCTAAGGGGACTAAAATTTGTGCTACTAATGTTCATGGATCCAAAGAAATTTGGATACCAAAAATTACTTGATTGTCTATTGTAGGTGTGATGGAGATGTTCAACAAGTCAAACATTGAGGGGGAGCTCCATGCACACAAGGAAGAACACTTGAAGAAGGAAGGCTTCACATCCTACCTTGGGTTCAAGTGTTGGTAAAAATCTAGTTGTTTTAGCATTAATTTGTTTTATTTTTAGTTTATTCAACTAGATGATCATAAATGTTGGACTAACATTTCAATGATGCTTTGAGAAAGGGGGAGCCATTTTAAAACCAAATTCTTATTTTTGTCAAATTTTACCTCTATTGTTATTTTTGAACTTAATGTTTTAAATTCTTTTGATATAACAAAAAGGGGGAGAAATGGTTTGAAAAATTGAATTTTCAATTGAATAAGGGGGAGCTTTATTTGAATTAAAAATTTTAATCTCTTATTCACATTTTTAAAGTTAAAGGGGGAGAATCCCAAACAATTTTTCAAGTGGTTTTATTATATCAAAAAGGGGGAGATTGTAGAACTAATGTTTTGATATAATATTTGAAAAATGTTTTGGACTAACTTAAAAAGTATTTAAAACATTTCCAAAGTTCAAACAACTTGAAATTATGTTTAGGGAATTTCTTAAAAGGGTTTTTCATGTTTTCAAAGGCCAATTTATACAAACCTGTCCAGGTGTTTCGAAACACCTTAGGGCGTTTTGAAACAGGGTGCTCCAGTAGCAAAAACGTTTCGAAACGGGCTTACCCTGGACTGAATTTTTGCCCAGCGTTTCGAAACGGGCTAGGGAGTTCCACAGGGACTAGGGAGTTCCAACACCTATTCGTTTTGACTTGGACCAAGAAACATGTAAATAATAAAAATGGGGGTTTAATAAACTAATTCGTTTAATGGAAGTATAATAAAAGCAAAAAGAAATATTGAAATAAATTATGAAATGAATTAGCCTTTAGCTTCGTTTTGCCACAACTCTTCTCGATCACGGAAATGGATTTTGCTTCAACCTTCTTGCCGGTTACAGTCTACAAGGTCCAACCCTTGTAACTTGCTTCTCTACGGTAAACTCAATTTTCAGAGAAATCTTTGAAATCAAGTGCTAAGTTGATTAGCTACGGCCATCGATGCTAACATAAGTCTACATTAGTGCTGGAGAAGCCTGTGCTCGGATAGTTGTCGTGACGAGAATCGTTTCCGATTTTGATTCCCCTTAGTGAACTGCCACTAAGTTTGTTCTTAGAGAATTGAATTTGCTACAAGCCTATTCTCGTCCCCCAACGGTGGATCTGAACCACTTCTAATCCGATGACACCTTCGGAATAAAATAATTGAGATGCCAAAAGGTTAAGCCGATTGCCTAACCAATTTTATAGAGAATCGAAAAAAGAAATGTTGGAGGAATGAAGAATTCTTCTAATCTCACGAGGTAAGTCGGGTTTGGCGTTGCTTTTGGCTAAGGGAAATTTAGCTAAGCATGGTTGGTGAAGAAACCATACTTAGTTTTAACAAAGGAAAAGAAAAATAAAAACAAAATAAGGTAAAATAAAAGAGATATATTTAAGCTCAAGATAAATGAAGAACAAGAGTGAATTCCATCCTGAGTTTCACCCCAAAGTGGGGTATTTATAGTAGTCTAAAACCCTAAAAATCACTAAAAAGTGATAAAGATAAATCCTAAAATAATTCGAATTAATTACATAAGATAATGATAAAGTTTAAAATTTAAATCCCGCTGGTAAGCAAGTTGATATGCGGCTGATAAGTTATCACCCTGATGACGTCGACTTCTAGAAGGTGCTGACGTGGCGTCCAGACAACATTCATGCCTCAGTTCATGCCCAACATCCCAGTCATGAATCCGGATTTTCTACAGTTCCCAGCCTTTTCCTGTTTGTTTTGCATCCACCAAGTCCTTTATGAGAAAACATCAAATATCCCACAATTAAGATCCACAAATCATCAATTTAAGCACAATAAAGAATAAAACGACGACTAAATTAGTTACTCATCACGTGGAGAAGAGATGTGAAAGTCTGACGGCTAGGGTGAAAGAAGAATATTAAGTTTGGTTTTTTATGTTTTTTAAATCATGGGGAATTGGTGATGGGTTCACATAATATTTTTAAAATAGATAAATAATTTAAAATTTTAAAACATTTTCATGGCCCATGATTGGTTAGGATGAAGATAGGGATAAATAATTTAAGAATTAAAATTAAAAATATAATATATATATATATATATATTTACAAGGGCTCACGTGGGTTTTTTTTAAAGGATAAAGAATTGGCTTTCAAGATTTAAATGATAATATATTTATAATTTAAATAATTATAAAATATATATAATTATATGGCTAACGTAGGATTTAAAAGTAAGGATAAGATTGGGTTTTATTAACACAAGCCACCTGACGGATAATCAGCAGACGAACATTCATATTCGATTTGGATTTATCTGGTATACCTGAAAAGTAAAATTTAAACAAAAATAAAAATTAAGCGAGAAATTTAAGAAATAAAATGTGAAAAAAAATTAAAAATGAGTTCTCCCATTTAGCGCTTTATTTAACGTCGTTTAGCTCGACGACCTGGTTCAGACTACAGGCACTGCGGCAAATACTTTTTCAACTTCTTGCGCTTTGTCCAACTGAGAATTTTTTTAAGAATAATTTTACGATTATGGAGTTCATTTGTTTTGCACTTGTAGATTTGATAATTTCTTCGAACATTTTTCAGCCTTGAAAACTTTTCTAAAATAATTACCGACAAAATATCTTTTTTACTCAAAATTTTGCACTTCAAATTATCTGGCAGCAATTTTAAATCGATATCTGGTGCCTGCAAAATGGAAGGGAAATTTTAATTTTTGAAGGAGTTAAGTGTAGATCAGAATTGACAAATGAAATATTTTCCAACTCCCTAATTTTTTCGCCGTGGCCTTCCAATTTCCTACATAAATTATCAGATAAGTTAGATTCTATAAACTCTTCAGCGGCAGCTTCAATGACATCGATAAAATCAATACTAGCAACATTACCTGGATGTCGTGTTGCTTTGTATACGTCAAATTTAACGATCTCACTGTCAAACTCCATTGTAAGAATTTCGCTTCTTACATCTATTTTTGTATTTGTCGTACTAAGGAAAAGACGACAAAGAAGAATTTCTGAAGACGAGTTTGACCGGTCGTTTTCCATATCGATGACGTAAAAATCCACCAGAAAACTAAGAGCATTTACATGGACTAAGACATTCTCGATGAGTCCTTCCGGGTATATTACGGACCTATCTGTCAACTGCACAATCACTTTTGTATCTTTAAAAGGTTCAGCAGAAAGTGAGTTATAAAATGAAAGGGGCATAACATTAATAGAGGCCCCTAAATCACACAGCTCGTTTAATACCCATTTTACCGATTTTGCAAGGAATGACGAACATACCTTGGTCCTTCAATTTTGGCGGTAACCTTCGCTGAAAAATCGTCGATACGTGTTCTCCTATATTAACTTTTTAAACTCCTATAAGACGACGTTTGTTAGTACATAAATCTTTCAAAAATTTAGCATACCTTGGGATTTTTCGGATTACATCGAGGAGTGGGATATTGATTTCCACTTTTTGAAACACATCTAGGATCTCATTTTCTTCAGCTTGTTTATCACGTTTAACCAACCGTGAAGGAAAAAAGGGGGTGGAGTAGCATAGGGAGATGGTGCAGAAGGTGGATTGGACATACCTTTCTTAGTGGAAGATGGTGATTTCTCTTTAACTTTATTTTCAACGCCTTCCTCTGTGGCTTTTGGTTGGATGATGGTACCGCTTCGTAGAGTGATGACGTTCACATTCTCTCTCGAATTGAGCTCCGTTTGAGAAGGTAATTTCTATTTGGATTCTAAGCGACTTACCGCTAACGTCAGTTGACTCATCTATTTGTCAATTGCTTCAAAGTGTCCTTCGGTCTTTAGCTAAAACGTTTTCTTGGACTAGCGCTAACCTTTCAACAATTGACTCTAATGATGACCTCTACGGTTGATATTTTTGTGGTGCAGTTGGTCGATAAGCTTGATTTGGTCTCTAGTTTTGTGCATAATTAAAATTTGGATGATTTTTTCATTCTGGGTTATACGTATTAACGATGGCATTTGCTTGTGTAGTATCTTCTTCTTGTATCATCGGACAACAGTCTGTCGGATGTTCTGGACTAGTGCATATCCTGCAAAGTCTAGATGCTTTTCTTTTGTCTGCAACAAGGGATTGGACTATTTTAGCTAGTTTGTCAATTTTATTCTCTAGGGAAACTGTACTTAACTCGTGAACCCTTCGAGATGGTTCACTAGATTGATTCAATCTTTGCAAGTTGGCGGCCATGGTTGATATTAATGTTTTTACTGATGTTGGAGTCATATTGACTAGAGCCCCGCGGCTTGTTGCATCTACTACTTTCATATCCATGGGCGTCAATTTTTCATAAACATACTAGAGCAGGGCTTGTTCCGACAATCCATGTTGTAGACGATTTGCGCATAATTTTTTAAAACACTGTCAAAATTCATTTAAGGAATCGATATCCTTTTGTTTAATGCTCAGGATACTGCGCCTCATTTCGCTCGCTTTTATAGCAGGGAAGAACATGTCAAGAAAGAGTTTAGCCATATCAGTCCAATTTGTAACAGAGTTGGGAGGTAAATTAAATAACCAATCCTTTGCAATATCTGCTAAAGAAAATGGAAAAGCTCTAAGTTTAATATGGTCATCGGATACTCCATGAGGTTTTGTGCTTAGACAAACCATGTGAAATTCCTTTAAATGTTTATGCGGATCTTCGTTCAGCATGCGGTGGAAAGTAAGTAAAAGTTGAATCAAACTCGTTTTTAGCATGAATAATGTTGTGCCATTCGAGAAGGTAATGCACATCGGTTGTTGTCCATCAGGTGCTGCATTTAGCTGGCGAATAGTTTGATCTTCGTCTCCCATCGGATCCGGTTCTTCGTTGGTATGATCGAAATTCGACTCCGCTTCGGATGTGATCTCTATATCACGTTCAAGTCTTTTTTTAAAGTTGTTTGTTCTTCTTTTCCCGAAGTGTTTGTGCGTGCAACTTTCGGGCTAGTGCTTCAATTTCTGGGACGTAATCAACTTGTTCTCCCAGATTACTCCAGGTTATAAATTAATAAAGTACGATATTAGTAACTTTGTCGTAGTCCCTGGCAACGACGCCAATTTTGATACGTGTCATTACTTGCGTCAAAATAAATCCTTAAACTCAAATAAATAATTAAAAATAATATAGCAAGAGTAGGGTTGATCCACAGGGACTAGGGAGTTCCAACACCTATTCGTTTTGACTTGGACCAAGAAACCTGTAAATAATAAAAATGGGGGTTTAATAAACTAATTCGTTTAATGGAAGTATAATAAAAGCAAAAAGAAATATTGAAATAAATTAGCCTCTAGCTTCGTTTTGCCATAACTCTTCTCGATCATGGAAATGGATTTTTCTTCAACCTTCTTGCCGGTTACAGTCTACAAGGTCCAACCCTTATAACTTGCTTCTCTACGGTAAACTCAATTTTCAGAGAAATCCTTGAAATCAAGTGTTAAGTTGATTAGCTACGGCCATCGATGCTAACATAAGTCTACATTAGTGCTGGAGAAGCCCGTGCTCGAATAGTTGTCGCGACGAGAATCGTTTCCGATTTTGATTCCCCTTAGTGAACTGCCACTAAGTTTGTTCTTAGAGAATTGAATTTGCTACAAGCCTATTCTCGTCCCCCAACGGTGGATTTGAACCACTTCTAATTCGATGACACCTTTGGAATAAAATAATTGAGATGTCAAAAGGTTAAGCCGATTGCCTAACCAATTTTATAGAGAATCGAAAAAAGAAATGTTGGAGGAATGAAGAATTCTTCTAATCTCACGAGGTAAGTCGGGTTTGGCGTTGCTTTTGGCTAAGGGAAATTTAGCTAAGCATGGTTGGTGAAGAAACCATACTTAGTTTTAACAAAGGAAAAGAAAAATAAAAACAAAATAAGGTAAAAGAAAATAGATATATTTAAGCTCAAGATAAATGAAGAACAAGAGTGAATTCCATCCTGAGTTTCACCCCAAAGTGGGGTATTTATAGTAGTCTAAAACCCTAAAAATCACTCTAAAGTGATAAAGATAAATTCTAAAATAATTCAAATTAATTACATATAATAATGATAAATTTTAAAATTTAAATATCACTGATAAGCAAGTTGATATGCGGCTGATAAGTTATCACGCTGCTGACGTCGGCTTCTAGAAGGTGCTGACGTGGCGTCCAGTCATCATTCATGCCCTAGTTCATGCCCAACATCCCAGCCACGAATCCAGATTTTCTGCAGTTCCCAACCTTTTTTTGTTTGTTATGCATCCACCAAGTCCTTCATGAGAAAACACGAAATATCCCACAATTAAGATCCACAAATCATCAATTTAAGCACAATTTAGAATAAAACGACGACTAAACTAGTTACTCATCAATCCCCTAATAGTCCATGTTTCCACCAAAGCTCGGGTACATGGATGGTTGATGTTGAAAATCTGGTACGTATGCTTCAGAATCATTCGTACCCGAGCTCCTGCCCGTTGATGGATGATAAGTGGGTGGCTGCTGATAGTCTATGTTTCTGTAGAACTAATGTTTTGATATAATATTTGAAAAATGTTTTGGACTAACTTAAAAAGTATTTAAAACATTTCCAAAGTCCAAACAACTTGAAATTATGTTTAGGGAATTTCTTAAAAGGGTTTTTCATGTTTTCAAAGGCCAATTTATACAAACCTGTCCAGGTGTTTCGAAACACCTTAGGGCGTTTCGAAACAGGGTGCTCCAGTAGCAAAAACGTTTCGAAACGTGTTTCGAAACGGGCTTACCCTGGACTGAATTTTTGCCCAGCGTTTCGAAACGGGCTAGGCCGTTTCGATACGCCCACGTGGCAATGACCTCAACGGTCATAAACCCCAACTAACTTTTAAATGCAGGCGTTTCGATACGGGCTTATAGCGTTTCGATACGCGTTCCGAAACGGCAAGGGGGTGTTCCGAAACGGGTACCCTGACAGACTGCAACGGCTCTTTCTACATTAAGGGTGTTTCGAAACAGGTTCAAATGTTTCGAAACGGGGAGCTGCAGAATGCATTTATGGTGGGAATTAAAGTCCTCAACGGCTCCAATATGATCCCAACGGCTAGTAACGGCTACAAACTCAATTGGGAGTATAAAAGGGACCTCCAAGCATCAAGAGAAGGCTAATGCTCATATTGTCAAACATCAAATGATCAAGAAATTGTCTTAGTGCTTAATTTGTCATTTCTTGTATAGACAAACACTAGTGAGCCAAAATTGTCAAATTTGCTCAAGTGTTTTAGGTTTGGGTGAGTGCTTCATTGTGCAAACAAACACCTATCAGAGGGTTTAAGTTTGCTTTCATTTTCTCTTTGTAAAAGAGGGTTTTGATCAAGGCTTTGGGTAGAAGCTTGATCGGTTGTAAGGGTTTCCTCCTAATCCTAGAAAAGGGGACGAATCAATTAGTGGATTGATTGTGAAATCCTTAGTTGGGAGCTAAGGTAGTGGATGTAGGTGCTTGTTAGAAGGCCGAACCACTATAAATCATTGTGTCACATTTCATTCTAGCTTCCACAACCCTTCCACCCAAAAATCCTCCTCTCCACCACTTGGTGAGCATTATTGGTTGATCGAATCGAGCCCCACACAACTCAACAGTTTCCACCAAAGCTCGGGTACATGGGTGGTTGATGCTGAAAATTCGGTACGTATGCTTCGAAATCATTCGCACACGAGCTCCCGCCCATTGATGGATGATAAGTGGGTGGATGTTGATGATAGAATCTGTCATCCACTGGATTAGAAACACAACTCTCTCCCATTGATTGATGATAAATGGGTGGCTACTTATGATAGAATCTGGCATCCACTGGATTGGAATATGAGCTCCCGTCCATTGATGGACGATAAAAGTTGTCATCTAATGGATTAGAAAATGAGCTCCCTACTATTGTTGGATTATAAGTACCAGCATACATATCTGATGTACCAGGTTCACTGTGAGATTCATCCGCTGCAATATTAGATGATTGGCCACGACCACCAAATTTTTGTAGAAATATTCGACATTGTTCCCGTTCATCCGCAGTAGTCAAGTATGGCTTCCCATTATTGCGATAGAATAACATGTACTCTGAACTATCAGACTCCAAATCATTGGCTTGAATTCGAGAGCGAGGTGGCAACCGTTCACATCTGTTGTTCCACCTTTCAACGTACTTTCGATGCTTTATTTCCCATGTATGATGCCCCTTTCCGCGAAAGTCCACAAGGTGTAGGGTGTTATGCAACAATGGATCTCTCAGAATGGGCTGATGGAATCCAAACTGCCTTAAGACCCTATCTCCAAACTGGTACTCCACAAAATCAAAGTGGATCAACGGTGTAATCGCACACCAGAAATAGGAATCAATCATCAATTCTTATGGTACATTTACGCGTTCACCGACATATGGCCTCCAAATAAACTGAAAAAAAATATAAATATAAATAAGAGAATAAATCAATTACATAAATAATAAATTAATTGCAAGTAACTTAATTACTATACCTCATCTTTGCAAGATAAATCAATAGAGGCTCTAAACACTCTCAAATTGTTGTTTGCTAACCGTGTGTGAGCTTTTTTCACATTCCATCTGCATATACATCCAAATAATAGTCCTTTCATTATTTTTTAGATAAAATATTTGTTTTAAAAAACGAGTAAACTTAAACTTTCAAATTAAAGTAAAAAAATTACCTACTGACAAGAGGAAAATTTCTTATACTTCGAGTAACCGGTGTAAAAAATAGAAGTCGTTCTCATGCCCAAGCTTGCAATAGCAACATACATCCACCAACACCCTTTGCCTTCAAGCCACGACTATCTAATTAAGCAGCCTTGCACAACTCATGGTACAAGAACGCTAATATTGTTGATCCCCAACTATACTTAGCAGCTTCTGAAGCCGATGACAGATATGGTAGATACCATGTGTAAACGAGATTGATGGATTTATCCGGCATCAGTATCCCTCCAATGAGTTGTAAAATAAAGGCTCGACTCGCACAACTAATATCTTGCGGTGTGTTATTGCACCCGAGCTGAAATTCTCTCTTCAACCAGCTCAATTTAATACGAGATCATCTCACATCGGTTCTAGTCGGAACCTTATTGAGGTAATCGCTGCAAAATTGTGCACCTGATTCCTCTAGCTCCTTAACCAATGGACTCTTGTTTACCGACATCCCAATTAGCATCACCACGTCTTCGAGCGTAATGGTACATTCTCCACACGTCATGTAAAACGTACGAGTCTCCGGTCTCCAACGCTAATTAGCGCAATAATTAAACTGGGAATCAACTTGTAGCCACAAATAAATGTGGCATGATAGAATCCCGACTCTTGCAACCATTCAATTATATTAGGGTGTGGGTGATTACTTCCCATGCTTAGGCGATGTTTAAAGGTTTCTTCGTTTGCTTGCATTAAATTAAAAAAAATTATTAATAATAACAAATAAGAGAATAAAATATTACCAATCTCAAATTAACTTCTTTAAAAATAATTTATCATATCATCAACCACAACACTAGAGACGTGTCGATTTTGTAATCTCAACATATGATTTGAATCGACCATCCTTTTAATAAAATTACATACAAGACAAGTAAGAAAATATTAGAAAAGAAAACAATTACCACTAAATCTAATCCTAACTACTACTTTAAAATTTTATAATGAAAAAAACAACTAAAAATATTCTAACTAAATTTTTTAAAATATATATATATATATAAACTTAAAAAACTTACAATATTTTCTTCAATTCTCATTCTTCACCTAATTTTTTCACAAACTTTCTTCTACAATTCCTTATCTTCAGCCCCTATTTAACAACTTCATCTACACAACCCACCACCCCACCATCCAATAAATATAATTGAACATGGGTCTGAAATAAAGCATGCCCCCTCTCCCGCTCCCCTCACGGGTCTAAAATAAAGCATGCCCCCTCTCCCGCTCCCCTCACGGGTCTGAAATAAAGTATGCCCCCCGCTCCCCTCACTGCACCCCTGCACCACTGCGCGCGACATCATTGTACCCCTACACCCGCCTGCCAGGCCATGAGGTTGGACTGCTTTCCACCGGCCCTCAACTTTTTTTTTCTTTTTCTTTAAGGCCGGATTGCTTTTCCGATGACCTTTTTTTTTAATTTTCCACGATGAGGTCGGATTGCTTTCCCCTATACCTCATCTTTTTTTTTCTTTGAGGTCGAAATGCTTTCCCAAGGCCCACAATTTTTTTTTTAATTTTTTTGAGGTCGGATTGCTTTCTATTTGTCCTTAAAATTTACTGTAAAAAATATCATAGATTCGAAAATAATTTAAAGAGTGCTATAGATTTTAAAATATTTTTTTGAGAACAATATTGGGCCAATTTTGCCCTTTGTTGTTGGTGTGTAATAATGTGTATTATTATAGATATGTAACAATGAGTTGCTCGTTCTAAAAATTTTCTCATTCTAAAAACCTCAAAATTAATTTAAAAATAATATTGTTATTGTGATCACAATTATAAATATAACTAATACCTATCTAAATAATTATCACAATAATTAATCATTATAAAATGCAAATAGATTAATAATCAAAATAAAATATATTATAAAATTTAAACTAATATATATATATAATCAAACACCATATTTCATTAAAATAATGAGAAAAATACACAGATAAGCATACTCTCAAATACAAAAATAAACGTAAAAAAAACAAAGAGTATGCAAACGTGAATAGCAAACTCAAACCTTCTCATAAAACCTTCATCGGTGTTCTTCAAATCTAACATCATAGTCAAATCTTGGAGTGCTCACTGGAATAGCGCATATCATTAAATTACCCCAACCAACAAAAGAGAGAAAACGCCTTAGTTAACTCCACGAACAACCAACCCACACAATGTTGTGCGACAAGATAAAATTATAACATGCACCAGGTTGTAAATGTCTTCAATATCAACGTGTCATAAACTTAAAAGGCAGGCAAAGAACGTGCTATAAAGGCAGATGAAGAACATGCCAAAAACAACCGACGAAAAATAAAAAAGAACAAAACAAAGGAAGGAACAAAAATAAAAAATAAACAAACAAAAAAATTACCGCCGATAAACGGCCAAAGACACCACCATTGACTTGAAAATAATAAAAAACCACTTAAAAATTTCTAACCAAAATAATAACCACTGTAGAAAAAGGTGATAGTGAAAAAGAAAATGTAAGAGTGAAAAAGAAAACAGAATGAATAAACTAAATAAATATTTATTAAATACTCACACGTGACATTTAGGAACAATGATATTTTTTTGACAATGACAACTAGATTTTATTAATAATTATAAAATTATCTCAAATACGAAGCATTCAAAAGTGAGAATAATGAGATCTAGTCCACCAAAATCTCAAACAAACCCAAAGATGCAAAAAAAAAAAAATACTTTCATAGGTATTAGCATACCGACAAAATCTAGAAGTATTCTTGAATCTCATTGTATTTATCTAAACGAGACGTTTTACGGGGTGAAAAGGAGCGGTGAGAGAACCAAACTATCATGCATAGGCTCTGCTACCCATGTCTGACTACATCGGCAAACAACCATCAACCGAGTGGGGATCTATCTTTCTATGAACACCAACAGAATCAAAATCAGAAACTAGTGCCGTGAAGATCTCTGTAAGAACACCAAACGACCGCTAAGGTATGCTAAAATCATGTCAAATGACAGATGAAGCGAACCACAAAAATAAAAATAAAAAGCGTGCCACAAAGACAGAGGAAACACGTGCCACAAGGACAAAAATTCTTATTAAAAATATAAAAAAAACAAATAAATAAATAACATGAAAATAATGAACCCAAATCTATAATTTTACCTCTAATTTTTAATTGTATTAATTTTACCCTTAAAGTCATTTAATCGTTGATCACTTTTGCTTTTTAAGTCATTTAATGTTAGTGATTTGAGTTTAATTCAAGAGCAAAAATATAAAATTAAATTATTTCCATGGCAAAATTAATGTAAATAATTGACTTCGAACGTAATATTAATGCAATTAGAAAATTTGGACAACAATATTGATTTAAGTTTACTTTAATAACAAACTAAGTTCATGTCATGGTTTAACTATCACGTAAAATTAAGGGTAAACTATAATGAAGGTCACCCAATTATGGTAAAGTTATATTTGGGTCTCCCAATTATTAAAAACTATATTCGCGTCACTCAATTATGGGTAAAGTTACATTTGGATCATCCAATTATTAAAAGTTACACCTGGGTCACTCAATTATGGGTAATGTTACATTTAGGTCACCCTTCATATTTAAAAATATATATCAATTTATGTATTGGATTAATTAATGATTTCAAATGAAGTATTATAATGTTAACAAAGGTATATTATTGATTTGGAAGAAAAATGATGAAATTGATGTATTTTTTTTAAATATGAAGGGTGGCCCAAATGTAACATTACCCATAATTGACTGACCCAAGTGTAACCTTTAATAATTGGGTGACCTGAATGTAATTGTGTCCATAATTGAGTGACCCAATATGACTTTACCCATAATTTTAGTGACCTCTATTGTAGTTTACCCTAAAATAAAATGGAAAAATGATAATAATAACATCAATCTATATCCTATACACTGGGGGGAAATTGAAAGTTTCTACAAGCGCCTTAGTTTAGGGTTTAGGATCTTAGTTTAGGGTGTAGGGGTTTAGAATTTAGGGTTTATGGATTGTAATTTTATTTTTAGGGTAATATGATTATGATTTAAGTTTTAACTTATAAACCCTAAATTATAACCATACACAATAAATTCTTATCACTATCCCTAAATTCTAAACCTATACACCTAAATTTAAACTAAGACTCTACATCTAAAATTAAGACGCTTGTGGAAACTACTGCTAGTGTATAGGTTAATAATCTTAATAACATTACAATGATGTGTTCGTGGATTTCTTTGTTACGTCGCTGGCTAAGCTGATTAAGGAATTTAGTGGGAACAAAAAACCCGAAAAGTGAAAATAATTATTAGATGACACGATTCATCACGCCATTTGTGGTATCAGTTAATAAGATTTATTCATCTTAATTTTTAAAGTAAATTTTCACCTCTTTTCTACATGTCAATAAAAAGTAATAACTATTTGAAAGTTAAAGTGAGATTGACGAACTTTATTAATGTGGACCACAAATAAGTAGTGAGCCGAATGCATCAAATAATTTCTCCCAAGGTGAGACTGCCAACTAACAGTCGTGGTAGTTCGTACGTCTAACATTTAAGTCAACGAACTACCCTTCCATTGCTGACGTGGCAGTCACCTCATATTTTTATATTTTCCTCTGCCACGTCAGATCCTTAGTTACAAAGCAACCCCACTTTCATCCAGTTTTCAACTCCATCATCTCAAACGACGGCCTGTTACAAATGCCCACCGTCACAGCCTCACTGGGATATGACACATCAGCCGCTACTTCCATTGATCAAGGCCACGTGGATCATCAACAAAGGGGATCCAGTTGTTCCTTCGTATAGGAATTAGAAGGAAAAAAACCTTGTCGTCACATTTCCATTTTAGCTTTAAAAGAAAAAGGAAATTTTCTTTTTGCCAACCGCCTTAAGCAAACATTTGGTTTTCGTTTTCCTTTCATCCAATCACTATTCTTTTAATTGATTTCTCCATTATTAATTCCAATTCTCAGAATTGAAAACCCCTGATTTTTAGTTGCGAATTTCGACGATAGGTTTGAGCCTTTCTCTCTCTCTCTTTTTTTTTTTTCATTTTAAAAAAATTACATTATCTCCCTCGTTTTCTGCAATATTTATATTGTTTTCTATTTTTATTTTCAAGTGGTTTTTAGTATCGTTAGGGCTTATTTCCCTTCAGTGTGATCAACATTCTAGGGTTTGCTTTCAGTATTGCACCTTGTTTTCCTTCTCTCTTGTTTAATTTAGTTATTTGCTAACTGCTTTCTTTTTCGATTGCAGTTAGGGCTAAGTAATTTTCTTGGTTGTTTGCCGGGAAAACTCAAGAAAATGTTGCTCTGATCGATCGTTGTAGCAGCGAAAGGTGAGTCGAATACAGTTCTTCACTTCTTTGTTTTGCCTTTCAATTTCAGGAATTACTGCAAATTTGGTAAATTTAATTGAATAACGATGCTTTTCTAGCTAAATTGGGGGCATATATAAAACAAATGTTTTGTCTCTTCGTGTTTCTAGCTAAGCAATGGACTTCTGTATATTCAGTCTCTTTATGTTGGTTTTTGTCCTCTAAATGAATTTGATGCTGGGTTCTCCTTGTTATTTTTGAATCTATGCTTCTTAAGAGAGGCTAAAAGCTTTGTATTATTCTTGCTGGTTATATATTTATTGCTAATGAACGTATATTTTACGCTTTAGCATGTTCTAGTTGATAATGTAATAACATTTGGATTGAATAAGAAGATTGGTAAATGAATGAATAACTCAAAGGTAAAAGGATCTGGAAAGAAAATTGGTTGTCGGTTTCTTATGCTGGATATCTGTATTGGAATACCGTTTTTTAGCATCAGTTTTTAGTAACTGAAAGTGGGAAGATTATATTATTCTCATATAGTCACTCCTGAGCTACACTGCTAAGCGTTTTTCCTCCATTCAGTTGATTTTTTTTGAAATTAAGATGGGTTGTGACTTATTTTCCGTATTTTCGAAATGGAAATTTCATCAGTCAGTGCTTCTGTAATTCAACCAAGCCAATTTTTTGTACGTAGATATGTAATTTATTACCTCTTTCTAGGTAGCTTAGTTCAGTATCCAATCTCCACTGCTTTTCCTTTGTATTATTGGAACTTTGGAATTGCATTTCTGTGATGCTTCTTTTCAACCTGAATGTCTTTCTGGTATTTCTTGTTGATTTTAAGGTATCTATGTTCTCTACAAGTGATTTTGGTCCTGTTTCACTAGGCTTCTTTCATTTTCTTTTGGAAGCAAGTGATGTTAAGACCATACAAAGGAAATGAGCGGTGAAGAGAAATGGAATTGTAGTGTGGTATGATTATTTTGTTCTCAATTTGGGCATTTTTTGACAACAAAGTAAGGGGATTTTCTTTGTAAATTTGGAGTTTTACAGCAGTTGTTTCTCACAGTTAACACAGGAGAAACATATATTCAGCGACTGAAAAACAAGGAGTGAGGAATATATTTCTTGAGTTGTAGATTCTTCAGCAAGTTAAAATTGTGATAGGCAGGCATTGGCCTTTTGGACTGTTGAATAAGAATCTTGCGAGTTACCAATCCATGGGATGGAGAGGCGCCTTCTTTTCTTCACTTTTTCTTCTCACCCTAGTTGAATCATCAAGTAGGTCAGAGAAAATATTGTTGTCAAACTTGGGTGACGAAGAAGCTGTAGAATTCAGCTGGCCAGTCTTCAGTGCTAGCATATTTGTCTTTGTTGCTCTTGTCCTGTCTATGTACCTCATCTTTGAGCATTTAGCTTCTTATAATCAACCAGAGGTTTGTTATCATCTTCCTTCCCTTTCTGGATTTTTTCATTTCTTTTGGTTTTACGTCCGTTATTTTTATGTTGTATGTTTTTATTTTGTGCCTTTTCTTCTTAACTTCAGGAGCAGAAGTTTTTAATAGGACTCATTCTGATGGTTCCTGTTTATGCATTGGAATCGGTATGACTAAATTAATTACTATCTATTTTTCTTCCCTCATCTCTATCCTTTTTCGCTTCACTTTTTTATGATTTTCTATCATTAATGGAAATATGTATTTTGTTACATTCATAAAAAGTACCCAATGAATTATTCAATGCATCCTGTTTAGCAGATCCTTGTTCAGAACCCAAAAAAGAAAAAAAAATATTTAGAAAGTGTGCGTCAGTGGTTCAGTTTAACTGAACTACATAATTCATGTGCAATCAAAGCACCATATTGGATTGCTATATCACACTGGAGCAGAATTTACTTGTTTACCATATTACTAACATGTGGTGATGTTGAAGCTATTAGCAATTTTGGTGGATTTTGGTCATACTTTGAATTTTTATTTTCGTTGGAGGGGGAAATTGTTAGTATATGATGTGCAGCATGTTGATTGTTATTATCTGCTTAGTCATTTGAGAGTGCAGTGAGGCAGGGAAGTGGATATCTTATGTTATTAATTTGACTAATGGATAATCTTCACAGCCTCCTAAAAGTGGAGAATCATCTGTTTCTAAGGCTTTCGACTTTTCATTGTAATTTAACATTAGAGCAGGCCAGATGCTTGTTCGTTAATTATGTAGTACTTTTTGGATTTAGTTCGTAACTTGGTATACAATTCTACCTTTACAACTTGCTTTGCTGTTAGCTTTAAAAATATTTCCATTCAAGCAGCAGTGCTTGGTGGTATTGTGCACCTTTTATTATAGAAATGGCTTCTGATTCCCTGTTTATTTTCCCCCCAAAGAAATAAGTAAACTGCAAGTATTGTTGCAAATATTTGAAATTTATATGAACTGTGTTCTGGATTTTTTTTGGTGCAGTTTTTATCACTGTTGAACTCAGATGCTGCTTTCAATTGTGAAGTCATTCGGGACTGTTATGAAGCTTTTGCGTTGTATTGCTTTGAGAGATATTTGATAGCTTGTTTAGGTATGCTAAGATGACCATTGTTTCCTTGTGCATGACAACTAAGAGTTGTTATCTCTTGAATGTTATTTACAATTAATTATAGATTACATTCTCATAGAGTACCTTCAAGATCTTCAATCTCTCATTTTTTTAGTTTCCTTTTTGAGTAGATATGTTTTTTTTTCATACTTTTTTCTGTTTATTTGTTTTCACTTTTTCAGCATCAATAAACTGTGCAAAGAAATGTGTAAGGACTGCATATCTGAAGAGTTATTATGTGCCTCATTTGTTCAGTGGGCTTGTCAAGAGTGATTGAAATACGAAATTTGTTACATGGATATGTTTTAAGTCGTTTTTTTTTCTTTTTCCAATTAAAGGTCTAGGAGAGACCCTTTTCTAGTGAAAACATATAGACTTCCCCCCTACAAACGTTGAATTTGGTGGCCAGTGCATATCTTTGACTTCTTATGTATGTGGCCACTGCATATCTTTGACTTCTTATGTATGTGGCCACTGGAATGGAGGTTTAATGGACTAATCGACCTCTGATTATTTGAAGTTGCTTCATTCTTATATAGGCTGTTTGAGGCTTAGCATTTGTTTTATTTATTAGTGAGAAATCTTTTACTCCGCCTCTTCTAGCTTATCCTACAGTATTTACTGCTGTAGCTCATCTAGTGAGCCACATTATAAAATGAAATCTATTGCCCAGAAAGTTGCCTATTTGTAATTCTATGTGGTTGAAACTAGGTAGTTCGATGATTTTTGTCTTGTAAGTAATATCATGTGTACTAGTTGGTGATCTGAGTTCCGACTGAAAGAATTCTTATGTCTGAATAATTTTGCTCTCATGTATAGAACTTTTCTTTGCAATATACACTTGTCTGGATGCATGCTTAGAGACATAAAGTGACAAGCAAGCAACAGATTGCTTGGATTCCTACCATGGTTTTTATGATGGTGTCATAGATAAGTGTTGTAACCTCCATGTGGACTGTTAGTGATACCATTGGGGTGTCCTGATGGGAACAAGGTTCTTGCATGTTACATTACATCCATCTTTTTCTTCCATTTACTTACTAATACCATTTTCAGCCGGCAAAACAATAATTAGTGTTCATTTTATTTTCCCTAATTTTGATTTAACCTGGAAAAGATGGTGTATGTAGGTGGGGAGGAACGTACAATTCAATTCATGGAAAGTCAGACAGTAGTCACTTCTAGCACCCCTCTTTTAGAAGATGCATATTCATATGGAGTTGTGGAACATCCTTTTCCATTAAATTGGTTCTTGAAGGATTGGTATCTAGGTCCCAAATTTTATCATGCTGTAAAGATTGGAATTGTTCAGTATGTATGTGTGTATATTTCTAAGAAGCCTTCATTTAGATCATCTACTTTTTGAAATTTTACAGCTTTCCAGTGCTTATCATTGCTTTCATATTTCAGATGATATTGAAGATGATCTGTGCTTTACTGGCAATGATTTTGCAATCTTTTGGAGTTTACGGGGAAGGGAAGTTTGAGTGGAGATATGGGTGAGATATTTGCTTCCACATTTTAAGAATCTGAAATAATTATCATGGATTGCTAAGGATTTCAAGTACGTCATTGTAGTAGTTTTTGGCGTGTCCTTCATCACATGCTGACCTTAAGACTCCCGTTTCTCTGGCAGTTATCCATACTTGGCTGTAGTTCTAAATTTCAGTCAGACATGGGCCCTATATTGTCTTTTACAGTTCTATGCTGTTACTAAAGACAAGTTGGAACCAATTAGACCTTTGGCCAAGTTTTTGACATTCAAGTCTATTGTATTCCTGACATGGTGGCAAGGTGTTGCCATTGCATTTCTTTTTTCCATGGGAGCTTTTAAGGGGGCACTGGCTCAGGAACTGAAAACCCGTATACAAGATTACATTATCTGTATTGAGGTATGTTTTTCAACAATCTATCTTTGTTAATAGTTGGTTGCAAGAGTTTATAATTTTATTTTTGTCTTTCCTTTGTTGGCAAAATATTTGTTGATCTGAAAATGTACTAGTCCAGTATCTGTGTAGCTGAGTAAGCAATGATGTTTAGGTATTGAAAAGTTTGCTGTTGTTGGTCTCGACAAGATAATATGTTGGCGATCATTTCTCCCTTGTCCCGTTCATTTTTGGGTCCTGATAAGGCATTACATGTCCAGTCCTACATTAGGCATTTTTACATGAAGTGTCTTGTTGTCAAACTCAAGACTAAAACCTCTGTTAAAACTGTGTTGCTCACATATCTAACATATCCAAGTCGGCACGGTGATAGGGTCTCTTGACACTCTAATTGTAAGAGCAAGCCTAGAGATGGTTAAACACATTCTTTTGGATCCATGGCTGACAGTTCTGATTTTGAGTAACATAGGTTGTAAATTTCTGTATTAATATGCTACCTTGCCCAAATTTAAACATGGTACCGTTAGCATTTGGGTACATGTTTGAGGCAGGGTGTTTCAGTTAAGTCATACTATCATACTATGGATGAGTTGTGTCATAAGGTTTTCTTGACAATGTGTTGTAATATTCTAATTTGCTAAATATACTGCTCTTGTTCCTTTTGCCAAATTTATTTCCAAAATGTAAAGTGATATTCTTTAAAGTAATGTTTGCAAAATAGATGGGTGTTGCTGCTGTTGTGCATCTTTATGTCTTTCCTGCGGTACCTTACAAGCGTGGAGAAAGATGTGTCCGTAATGTAGCGGTTATGACCAACTATGCTTCTCTGGGAACACCACCAGATCCTGAGGAGGTCCAAGATTGTGAAAGAACTACTAGGATGCGCATGGATCGGCATTATGAAAGAGAAAAGCGTTTAAACTTTCCCCAAAGTGTTCGTGATGTGGTCTTGGGAAGTGGCGAAATTGTATGACATAAATTCCTGGTTTTCTGGCTGGATACTTGTTTATTTTACTTGCTTTCTTATTCACATTTTAGTTGGTTTCCTTTAGGTGGAAGTTCCTTTTCTATGTTCTGACATTGTGCACCTTCCATCATATTTCTAGATTGTTGATGACATGAAGTATACAGTGTCACACGTTGTTGAACCAGTTGAAAGGGGAATTGCTAAAATAAATAAGACCTTCCATCAGATATCAGAAAATGTGAAACGCCATGACGAGGAGCGACGGAGGAACTCTAAGGATGACAGTTATCTTGTCCCCTTAAATTCATGGAATAGAGAATTTTCTGAAGCCGTCGATAATGTCGTAGAAGGCAGTGTTAGCGACAGTGGTTTGACAGCCACCAGCAAGAGACATCAGCATATCCAATCCCAAAATACAACTGCTAGATAGTATCTGCAGCTGTTCATTACAATTGGAGTTACCGAAAGGTATGTCAACGTCGCTTTTTATAGGACAATATCAAAGATGCTTTGCATGTACATGCAAGTTTGAGTCTTGTTAGATTTTCTTCTTTTTTTCCCACTTGCCCCTGTTTAAATGCTTGGTTCGGATGATGATATGTTTCTTGGGTGAAGAACATTGGGAAAGGGGTTGGGGGCATGACACTCATACTTTTCTAACTTGAGAAAATGTATAGAGCAAAACCCTGACTGAAACTGCTAAATTTTGCTGGGTTTGGTAAATGTATAGGCATCACTTAATTATGATGTTACTATGCGCTTCCCATTTTACAAGCAATACTTATTTTCTGAATTGTGCTGTCTTTCTGTTGTCAAGTTTATATATAAATATACATAATACTCCAACTCAGTTATCAGAAGTAAAAGACGTTACCAAGCAAGATCACTGCCAACAGAGCTGATAGCTTATCAAGGCTTTTGTTTTGGTACAAACTTCTTCTAGTCCTTAAACGTGTTTACTATTTTCAACTTCATCCCTGAACTTTTTAGTCCATATTAGTCCTTGAATTTAGAAACCTTTTCTTTTTCATGTGGACTCTGATATTGTGTCAAAAGCATTAAAATGACAAAAGAACCAAGTTCAAGGACTAGTAGGAAAAAAAGTTTAGCATTAAGTTTTTCATAATTCTTTATATGATTATTATTATTTGTTTGATGTAACTGTCATATTTTCTTGTATTTTGTGCTTTCACTCAGTTTATTTACAGTACTAAAATCGATGGACGAAATTATGTCATTTTACAAATTGCAATGGTCTAAACCAATAATATCAGATCTTTCATATGCAATATCATGCCACACAAATAATTTTTTACACGTCATTATTTCATTCCATTCCTACCTGGGTTTTTTTTCCACGTTATATAACATTTATATAAAGCGTACATGACATCGTTCATCACTTACTTTTTTCTCAATCTTATTTTGGCCATTAACGTTTAAAATTTTTCAATTTATCATTCAACTTTTGAATTATTCCTATTATAGTCACTCTAGGATGATATGTTATTATTTTATAAATAATTTTCTACGGTATCATATTTTACCAATACTTTAATATCATATTAAATTGAAAATAAAATCTTTAAATCTAATTCCAATCGTGGTTTACGAGTCGAATGATAACAACTCGTTTAGATAATAAACCGTATATACAATCTAACTTTGAGATTCTAAATTTAGGTTTCTCCTAGCGTAAATCATGAGGTTCGCTTTGAATCGATTATGGTTTTTTTAAGTATTTCTTCCGTCACACTAAATTGTTACATGTTGGTCAAAATTGTTCAATTTTAACTATAATTTATTTAAAATTTTTAATTAATTAAATTTTATAAAATATATATTTAAAAACTACTTGATTCAAAGTTTTTAAAATATTTTTTTTATATTTTTATCAATAATAAATTTTAAATTATAAGAAATCACTTAAAAATGTTTGACTCAAATGTGACAGTTTAGTGGGACAAAGGGAGCATATGTTTATGTCATGTTTAGATTTGATAGTTTAAATTATGAGATATTTTAATTCCCAACTCGATCATATATTATAATTACCTTTTTTTAATTTATTATTTGTAATTATAGTTGTACTATTTTGAACTAATAATAGTATTTAGTTTTATGAATAAATTTAATATATATAATTTTTATAAGAAAAGTTTAAAAAATAAAGTGAGTTAATCATATTAACCGATCATTTTCTCTAGAACTATTAGAGTGCACAAAATTATATATAGAGTAAAATTGGATGATATAAAAATGATTAAAAAATTAACCAAACATTCATCATTTTTATTAGAATATAAAAAACTTACTAAAATGAAATAACACAAAATTTTGAATATATTAAAATCTAAAATTATTATATGAAAAAAATAAAAGATGAAGGAACAAGCAACAAGTCTAAGGGTAAAACATAAATGACAACCTTTTAAGCAATCAAAGAGGAAAAAATTGATCTAGTAATTATGGATATTCATCCGTATTATTTTATATAGGTTTTAATTTCGATATTTGTCTAAGAAATATTGTTGTAATAGGGACAGACGCAAGATTTTATATTAGAGGGATGGACCTATAAAATTCTAGATAATGAACTTATAAAATTTTAGAGGACAAAAATAAATTTTCAATAGAAAATACGTAAAAAAAATTTAATTTTTTTAAAATCATATACGAATTTTAAATTTTCAAGAGACGATCGCTCTCTCCAATCCCTCTCTTCATCCCTAATTGTAATACTACTTAATAATAAAAAAATAAGTCCTTACCTTTGTAATAATAATAGTACTTTATTAATATATATATGAGATATGATTTATTTAGACATTGTAAAAGTTTTTAATCATACATATATATATGGAAAATACTTTGATGCACAAGCTGTGTAAATTTTTTTTACACAATCCTTTTATAAAATTTAAAATCTAAATCACAAACCCTAGCAACCTAAACCCTAAACCCTAAGCCCTAAACTCTAAACTCTAAATTCTAACCATAAACCTTAAATTATATACCCTACATACTAAACCCCTAAACTCTAACATAAAACCCTAAACCTTAAACCCTAAAATTAAAGGGCTTGTGTAAACTAAAGTTTACACAGCTTGTGCATCAAAGTATTTTCCTATATATATATATATATATATTATAAGGTATTAGGGCTTTTGGATTTTGGAGCCCATATACAATGTTACAATCGGCTTAATGAGAAGCTAATCCAAAAAAAAAAAAAAAAACATTGGGTTTATTCTAAGCCTATTGTATTCAAACTATAGCCGCATTTTTGGTAAGTTTATCTTTATTCTAGTTTCATACTATTTCAGTGGCAGTTGATCGGTTTAGCTTAAAATGGCGGTTGCTGCTGGTGGAGCAGTAACAGTAACCACGACAGGCGTACGCTTACTTTCAGCCCCGCGCACGTTAGCGGCCATCAGAACTCCTTCATTCGTGACAACTTTGTCATATTCGAAGTTGGGTTTTTTCCCAGAGCGGATAAGGAACAATGAACCCGCAAGAAAGAAGCTTTTGGTTATCCGAGCTGCAAGAACAGAGTCTCAAGGAGTTTCTCTTGGTTCCAGGGCGCCTAATTTCCAGGTTTCTCCATTACCAAAACATAAAAAATCTCTTACATCTTAAACACATTTATCTTTTTACCCTGTATTTATTACAAATGTTTTTGTTTCCTTTGGAGGGTAGTTGCCAGAGCCTCTAACTGGGAAGACTTGGACTTTGGAGGATTTTGAATCTTACCCTGCTTTGTTGGTAATGACCCGTTTCTTTTCTTGCAATATTTATCTGTTTTAGTCATTTTTTCTGGATTATTGTGGTTATTTTCTTTGAATTATAAGTTTTGGGTTAAAAGGGTTATGAATTATGATTTTTATTCTTTAATTATCTGTTTTCTGTGGTTGGTTGGTATAGATTGGGATTACATTAGAGATAGTTACAGACTTACAGTAGGTTTCTTTTCTGAAATTTGCAAATGAAAGTCATTTTTAAACTTTGGGATATTCAAGTTAATTTATATGACAAAGTTGAAGGAATGTTAACAATTTCAAGGATTTCATTGGGAAGAAATGTGAAATCCCTGCTTGTTTTCTTTTAACATTGCTTAATTTGTATTCAGATCGTTTTTTTATAGAATTTCATAAGAAGTTTTAAGGTAAGGCAGTATGAGAAAGGTACATGGAGTTTGTTAATCTGTTAACTGGGGTCTCATTGAATTGAGAGAAGAGCTGAAATGATTGATAATGGGGTCACTCTCAGGTTGGAACACATACTTCTGGTCTCCTTGTTCTTTATTTATAGAGCAATGCCTCAGTATTTAATGAGTTGTGCTTTACTTCATTTGAAGGAGTATGGTTTCTTGTCATGAAATTGAGTAACTGAGTTTTTTTTTTTTTTTTACTATGACAGCCCTTTCTGTTCAGATTAAAATATGTAACCAGTTATTAGTATAAATTTAAGGTCTTTCGATACCACTGGTTTTGAAAGGGAACTGATTGTGACGGGGACTATATGGATGGACAATTACCAGAGTTATTATTCTGATACCGTTGCATGGCATTGGCATTTTTTATTTAGTTTTCCGTATAATTGTGACTCAGCGAATGCTTTGAAAGTGTTAAATTTATGGAATGCATAAGCTCCAAATAGGTATTGCAATAAGCACCTGCCCTCTCAGTTTCAGGTGCTATGGAAATTTTACAGTGATACCTGCTTTACTTTATGTTCGTTCATTTACATGATAATGAAGTAGTTTTTGGAGCATTTTTGTTTAACCAATGTGAATCTTTTGCCTCTGTCTGCTGCTTAGAAATAGCTGGACTTGTTCTAGTTCGATGAATGGAGCCCATATGTGAGCTAGGCCAGTAGGAAATGCTGCAAGGTTGAAGCTTAAGTGCTTATTTTATGAAAAAGCTAAAGCTTTAATATAATGGGGCTTGAAAACGGACAGTTCCTTTATAGAGAGACATCATATAATGGAGTGTCCACAGTTGTCCCTCAAGGTCGAGATCCATGGTCCACTATGCTTCTTGATTCAAGTTGCTTAATGTATAACCATCACTTCTTCTATTTTGGCATTGGCAATTTTATATGGAAGTATAACTATATATTTTCATGTTCCCTCAATCTACTACCTATCAGATGATGTAGAGCTAGTAGTTGAAAAAGGGGTACACTTTTCCCTTGAACAAAGGCAATTTCATGCAGGTAGGAATGGATTTAGTAGGCAGATGTTTGCCCCATTCAAAACTTGAAAAATCCAGATTTAACTAGTATTGTACTTGGCCCGTTTCTGGCATATGTCCTTTCAGGTTTCGATGTAAAGAATCAGAAGCACTTACACTAGCTAAACTAATGGAAATAAATTCTGAAAATATCACAGAACACATTCTAGTTTTATTGAAATGTAGAGTTGAAAACTTATGTGCATATGTATCAACTTTGAACCAACATTGGAAAAGGGGGACATGGCTTATGGCACCGCTTAGAGATAGGTTCATGAAAGTTTTAACCACTTAACAGAATTAGTTTTTTTTTAAACACAAGTATACACCAGCAATTTCAAAATAATTACATGCATCTTTGTTTTTATATTCTTGACTATTTATGGTATTTCTTCTCTTTATTGAAGTATATTTAATCATAAAAGTTGTAGTAACACGTTCTTTTGCAGGTTATGTTTTTATGTAACCACTGCCCATTTGTTAAGCACCTGAAGAAGGATCTTGCGAAGCTTTCCAATTTCTATATGAAGGTAGCTAAGTTCCCTTCCACTTTCTGGGTTCTTCAGCTTGCTTTATTTCCTGTTATGGAACTTGGAAAGATAATTAACTGTACAACAATCCAAAATTTATCGCACTCTGTTGCAGAAAGGGCTTGCTGTTGTTGCGATATCTTCGAATTCTGTCGCCACTCACCCACAGGTTCCACTGATCCCCTAATTTGAGAATAGTGAACAGAGATAATCTGAAGCTTCTTGTATGATTTCTCCAAATGGACTTTTGTTCACAGGATGGACCCAAATTCATGGCAGAAGATGCTAAGCTATATAATTATCCTTTCCCTTACCTATATGATGAGGTGTGCCAGTGCTATTCATTTTCTTATATATATATTTTTATATAACATTGTAAATATATAAAAGCATTATTATGAATTTGACTTTCCCTTCACAAAAAAGTTAAAAACATGCAACTGAGATAATTAATATGAATGTGAAAACCTTAGGACTGCAAGAATATGACTACGGAAATAAGACCGAAAGCATACTTCAAAAAGTACTAGAATCTGTTTTTTGTTTCCACAATTATCTGGCTTGTTCATCTGTGATTAGCCCACCTGTTCATATATTTCTTTAATATCTTAGTATCCTTTACTTCCATTTTTGAGATTTAGACCTCTGGCAAATTTATTCGGTTGTAGCTTCTGTCTTCTGACATTGCATGCATGCGAATCACATTAGCTTGCTTCGTAATTGATTTTCTCATTAAACTCTTCTTATTGATCAAGTTAAATATGTTTAACCTCAGACTCAAGATGTTGCAAGAGATTTTGGGGCAGTTTGTACGCCAGAGTTTTTCCTATTTAAAAAGGTAGCCACAAGCTGTGTAACTTATTTTATGTTCTCGCAAACATCAGACCTTGGTTTAGCTCTTGAATTACCTTACTAGGCTAGGCTACCATCCTTGAATCAGGTTGGAAATGGTAAGTAGGAAGTCTACCGTGCCATGACGGTTTTATTGTTGGAAATTTATGATTTATCAGTATGTAATCCGCTTCGAAGATTGTGGGATTAAGTCTTGGGATCATGTTAAAGAGTTTAAAATAATATCGATAGTAACTTGTTAAGTTCTCTATCTTTGAAAAAGGATGGAAGAAGGCCATTTGAGCTGATATATCACGGCCAATTTGATGATTCCCGGCCAAGTAGTAGTGTTCCTGTCACCGGAAGGTTCGGTTATGTGATTTTATGCTTCATATGATTAATAATTTGACTCCCCATTCCTGTTGCACTAGTAAACAATCTGCTTTGTTTAACAATTTCTAGGGACTTAAGCCTTGCTATAGACAGTGTTCTTAGTGGCCAACCAGTACCATCAGTTCAGAAACCAAGGTGCATTCTTCCTTAAGTACTTCCTCTCTTTTTTTCACTTAATGGTTTGACTGGCTGGATTACCGACTGAAAATCACTATTTCCCTTTTTCTAACAGTGTTGGATGCAGCATTAAGTGGCACCCGCAAAAGAGCTCGTAATCTGCAAAAAGAAAGAAAAAATCCAGTTATCCGATGAACATTCTTTGAGTGCACCTTTGTTCAGAGAAGTGGCATTTGATTTTAGTGCAAATAGATGATATTGGAATATACTTATTTTCCTGTCATAAATGTTTCCATAAATGAACTGGGTCCTTGCTTTGAATTCCTGGAATCACAGGGGAAGATTTAACACGTAAATTTTTATATATAAATTGACTTGGATACAAATAAAAAGTTGTTACATAATTTTACTAGTAGGAGTGTAAATGAACAGAGTCTTCGATGAATTGTTCGTGAATTGTTTATAATGTTCGTCTATTAAGCTAAATAAAATAAACGAGTATGAACAAAAAAATTTATGTTCATTTAATGAACGAACACAAATAGAGCCGTGTTCGGTTCGTTTATGTTTACGAACAAGCTTGTTTATCGACTAGCTTATAAGCTTGTTTATCTACTAGCTTAGTAGCTTATAAGTTCGTTTACCCGGTTCTTCTTTTCCTTATTTTTACATATTGATGAATGTAGGGACTAAATGAAATACATGGTGGATTTTGAAGTTCAAATTGTAAAGTTTGAGTACTAGTGGTGTAATTTTACCATGTTTGCGTATGCTAAACGAACATGTTAGCGGACATATAAACGAGGTTCGTGAACGATAAATGCACCGAACACAATCACTTTTAAAAATAAGTAAACAGAAACAAATACTATTAAAATTTAAATGAACACGAATACTTTTAAAAACAAACAAATAGATACCGTAAAGCCTGACTCATTTTACAGTCATGTGCACTGGTTAGTAAATCAGACTTATCATTGTCGGCATGCAATAATCATTTGCTACTAATTACACATGCAATATGTTAGGTGCAGCATGGTCTCACTGATTGTGCTTGTTGTACCTAAGCCAAGAAGAGACAAATCCTTCAAATATCTCCTCATTTAGTTGACACTTCAATTATACCTTAACATTTATATTGGAATATGTTCTTAACCTTTATTTTATATCCAAATAAACTCTTAATCTTTGAATAATTGTTTTATTTATATGTAAAATAATATGATGAGTTATTTAAATGAAGTGACAAAGTGAATGGACTTTTTAAAAATTTGAGCCATTTAATATCACCAACATCAGCAAAATCAATTAAGCGTTAATCCCAAACAAATGAGAATATCCTTAACTCCCCTCTTGCATGAACAGCCATTGTCCTTGCCAAGAATATAACAGTAAGTAAGAATCATAAATTGGTTGCCTGATTAATATGTTAGTAGAATAAATATATACCAAAACTAGGGTTTTATTCTCACAGCCTCAGCTTCTGTCAGCTATGGTTGAGGATCTTGCCTGGGCCAAAAACAGGAACATGAACCCATTATATTATGTTCTTCAACACATCATTCCATCAATTCTGTCAGAAAAAACATCCCAATTCAAGCACCTGCATTTAGCATAATTACCCATTGAAGGATTGAAGCAGCCGCTTTTGTTTTGTATGGAAGTAAGAGGAAGCAAAGGAGAAGAAAGCAAGTAAGCAGGGCCTGACGCTGTAATGATAGGTCATGTGGGATTGCTCCCCAGTGGCCCATCTTTGATGACCAACATTAAATGATGCAATGGCCAATGGGGACTCTTTTTAATCATTTGACTGTTGGTTGGATGGATGGATGGATGGATGGAGAGAAGTGCAAGTATGTCGTTTGGCTTCCACTCCAGCTTTGCAGACCTTTCATCAATCTGTCCAATAACATCCTTCTACATCTAGGTTACTTGTGATTTAAGATTCCAGACACATGTGATCGTTTATTCTTTTAACCACTTTTATTAGGATGCGGATATATGATTTATTTTTCAAGAATACCGTTGAACCCAACAAGCAGTCCAAATAAAAAAAATAGATGATAGAAATTTTTTGTTTTCACAAATGCCTTAATTTTAGTGTTTAGAGTTTAGGGGTTTAGGTTTATATGTTTAGAATTTAGAAATTGTTGTTTGAATAACATTCATGGTTAGAATTTAGGGTTCATAAGTTAAAACCTAAATTCCTAACATATTACCTTAAAACTTGAATCTTAACCTCTAAACCATAAATTCTAACCATAAACTCAAACTCATAACCTCTAAATTAAATTCATAAGCCCTAGACTAAGGTGTTTGTGAATATAAAAAAATTTCACCGTTGGTGCATTAATGGTGCCAAAATGGTCTTTTTGCTCTCATGATCAAAAGAGTATCGATTGGTGTAACAATCGTGTAGAACTCTCTTATAATACTGTCACAGAATTCCTAACAATAAATGACAAGCATTCATAGAACAAATATCACAAGTTACCTCATCCTTGTATTTACCAATGAAAAATAGTATAACAACTTGTTCGGTAACTTTGATTTCACCACCATTATTCACGTGACAACGTGTATGGAAAATGTTTTCTCGTTATTGTTCATCTTGAGATGGCGGCACATTCAAACTCCGTTTGACAACCAAAATTTCACCGGTTGCTGGTAACTCCACATCCTCTTCAACATCTTCAATAGGGTGCTCATGTTCGTCTTTTTCAGAATCTGACTCTATTTCTCTGTTCTCACGCATCAGCATGGTCCTCCTATTAGGACATTGGCTCACAACATGTCCTCTGCCAAGGCACTTGAAGCACTGGATGTCCCTCGACCTTTCTCGTTTCACCACTTGCTTGCCTCCACTTTATCAGTTACGTTAGGTTTCGGTTTACTTAATTCAGACTTTTTTTGAATCTGAAGTGGTGCTTGCAATGCTTACTTCCTGAAATTGTTAGGAGTACTTAAAGGATTGGAAAATGACATAAATGAAGTATTACCTCGATTTAAGACTTTCTATGTTGTTTTTGTTCAATTTTTATCGCCATGTCACAGGCCTTTATTCTTGTACTTTTCTGAATAATGCACAACATAAAGTCAGACAATGCTCGTTGTACATTCGTAATCCTACAAACAATGACATATAAAAGCAACTCCAAAGAACAACAAGAATCTCGACAATCAACCAGAATTACAATAGAAAGTTGTTCACAATCTAATGTACAACCAAAGAAATCAGCATATAAAAATAAAAAATTAATAGTACAATGGAAAGGATAGCCAAACTGTAGTATAAAAGGTTGTTGAATTTTTAAAAATGACATAAATACACTAGACATACCAACATTCTCAAATTTTAAACTTTAAACTATAAACTATAAATCTAAATTCCTAAATTAAATTTCTAAACCACAAAATAGACATGTTTATGTAAACTAAAACACATTTTATTTATCAAATATTTTTAACTACACTAATTAATATCCGTAACAAATTTGAATCAAATACCTCGAAAAGCTCACAAACATGATGCAATGCCTTCTCAAGTAATCTAACATATTAGTGATTACAGTTGTTCGATATCATGAATTTAGAGAAAGGAATTATCCCATGTTTCGACACGACATTAGATATGATGCATCACATAATGTACCTCTGAATGGTGAATCCTTGCTAGATGAACCATCCACATCACATGCGTCATGCAATACATAAACTCACGTTCCAATGATTTATACATAATTTAACTCTTAATTTTTTATGTCAACCAGGTAACAATTTTTACTATTCCAACTGTAGCCTTATTAACATATCGAGCTGAATCTAACAAGTAGTCTCAGTAAAAAAATAGATAATTTTCATCTTAAATGACTCAAATTCAATTACTTAAAATCTGTACCTTGTCAAAACGTTATGAATATCTATGAACATATACGGTATTAGATCCATCTCAATAGCATCGAACGATTATTATTATTAGCATTATTTTTGTGATGAAAAGATTGGACAAGCATCATGTGAGGGTCGACATCAAAATGGTGTGTAGTTCCAAAATAGAGATTCCCCCAACAACATCACTGGACAAGCATTAATCCCCCGACCTGTTTTCCCATGATCATCAAGGCATCTCTATATCAATTCCATACGTTACTTTCATGTCTTAATATTCTTCTATCCCACATATCCATACAATCATTATTCATAGCATTTATATCAAACCCTTTAATCTCTTATTATTGCTATTTCATCATCTAATTATTTATTTTTTTCACCCATCACAATAATCTTGTTCAACTACAATTATGATAATGCATCATGTTTGGGTCATGCAATTTATTAATGGATTGAAAATTTGTACAATTATACACATAAAATTTAAGTTTTTATTCAATTATACATATTTTAGATATTTATTTTTATATTAAATAAGTATAATTATTTGTTTATATAATATGCTGACATAGAAATACGAGTAAGCAAAACTTATAAATAAAAAAGAGAAGTTAAAGAGGAAAACAAAATATATTTATTTTATACAGCACACCATAATTAACTATTAACTAATACAATTCACTCCAAATTATAAATAAAAAGAAGAATAAGGGTGAAGTGGCCAAGTAAAGCTATTAAAAATGATTAAGTTTTTATATATTTTTATTGCACTCAAAGACACCTTAACTTTTAATTTATATCTAAATAAATCCTTAATGTAAATCAAACTTTCATTTGAAATAAGGCTTTATTTGGATATAAATCAAATGATCAAAGCTTATTTCTGAAACAATAAAAACATAAGGCTTCTATACTAATTCTTCATGTTTTAGTAAAAAGAGAAAAAAAAATAGTATTATGTATTAGACTATTATAGAGTTGGAAATTTGACTTTGACTTCAAGGTTTTGAAAAAAGTTCAAATCCAGAAAGATCAAAGACACTCCAATTATCAGCCATTAAATTTGCAGAAATCTTTAGCTGATCATCAACTAGAAAGGAATCAAACTGTTGCAGTTGAACAATCGGTTGACATTCAAAGCTCGGAGTGTTTGCTGCAGAATTAGACCAGAAAACATCTTGTGCCAGTTCCTCAGCTAACAGATTCTGCAACCCAAACGCGTTCATCTGATCAGTTTCCAGCAACCCTTCGACTCTGTTACTATCCTCTTTTAGATGGTGCTTAACTTGAGGCATTTCTTGAAGCAAATAAGATTCTGGACTCGGATGAACTACTGGTAACTCCAGGCACTCCATCGACGGATCGATCCCTTCATTAGGCCATTCTTGAGTAAGCATCCCGTGCTGATCTGAGCTCGTGCTTTGGTTCAAGAATTGAGAAAAGATAACAGCCAGATCGATATCCGACCCCCCGGCAGGAGTTGGTTGGTTCGCCGAGTCGCCATCGGAGGAACTACTGGTCCCAATCGTATGCTCATCCTGGCTACCGAAACTACTTAAATTGTTAGTAGTATAATTCTCAGAAACCTGAAGCTGACCACCATTTTTGTCGACCCTGGTGGACTTGCCTCGTCGAGTCTTACGACAGCCACCACCGACAGGCACATTCCTGAGGGAACCACCTTTGGTCCAATACCTTCTGCAAGCTTTGCAAAAGTACCTAGGCTGCGACAAGCTGTAGTTGTTGTAATAACAGAATTTGGTGTTGGGCGAGGCACAACGTGGACAATTGGGAGCAAGCTCAACGTTGGATTTCCACTTCCTGTCGATAGGCAACATGGGCCTAGGAGCAGCACACTGCAACATCTGGTCAGCACTAACTGCGAACATTTTCGTGATAAGTTTGCAAAGCAAAGGAAAAGCGGGAGAAGGATGTAGTTTAGTGGGAACAAAAAGGGGCATGTGTGTGTATATGTATGTATAGCATTTGATGACGGTGCAAAGAGAAAACGTGGGCGGTTGGCGTGCGATGTGAGGGGTTGTTTTGTACTATACTCTAACCCTCGTTTAGTTACTAAGTCTAAGGTAGATGGATCGTGTGTGACTCTCTTTGTCAGTCATGTGCCATTTTCTCCATTGCCCCCTCATCTAGATTGTGATTAAAGTACAAGTCAAAGCAACCCTAGTCACAAATTCACTAATTGGTCGAATAATTAAAAATACTTATGTTGTTTCATCTTTCCGAACATTTGTCTTGAATATGTAAACACCTTCTTACTTAATAAAAAAACAACCTTAATGGTGCTCGTATAATTATTATCATTATCTATTAAACTTCATTTAAGTATATTTAAATGTTTATATGTGTCATGCATGTATATATATAGATGCATCCATGCACACTCATGTGAGTAGAAATAATCCATTCCTTAACTTGAAGGACAAAACAAATTATGTGATCCAACTGTATTCCTCATGGTTTCAATAAATGTGACAAAAACTGTGAACTTAAATGCAAGAGAAGTTTCAAATACAAATGCATATAACCCTAGTGATTTGATTAGAAATCATGATTTAATAATTTAATGGAATTATTTTCTTGGAAAGTGCAACATTTGTTCACATGGGCAGCATACAATAGCATTTATAGAGGGGATGAAAATAAGCGAGAATGTGGGCATGCATGATTAACGAAATTCTTTAGTACCAACGTAATGATACAGTGTGCTTCGCTCGTGGTCGTGTAATAATAATAATAATAATAATAATAATAATAATAATAATAATAATAATAATAATATTGATGAAGGAATGAACATCCAGTGGAGGGGCTATGTGTTTGGAGGTAGCTACGTGTCATCTAAAAGGTAAAATTTAAAAGGGAATATTATTCGACTTATCACATGATAAGCGGTTTAGATGCTCATAAACTTTGTCATTTTTTTTGGAGTATTTTGAACATCAGACGGTATAATTTGATGTTTTCAAATTATTCGACTTAGCACAAGAAGGTGTGAAGAGAACGGATTTGTTCAAAGCATGGTGGTAAATTTTCTTTTGACTTGTTCATGACTAGTTCAAAGGTAGATTGGATTTTTGGTAAACTCGGATATGTAATCTTTCTTTGTGAGATGTTAGAACTTAAACATTTCTCTTTTGTTGTATTACCAACTTATGTGTACTCTTTTCCTCCAAATAGAATTAGGAAAGTTTTTAATGAGTCACATAAGTTCGGTAGAGTCTTCTTTAATAAAAATCAGTCTTGCTGAGCAAAAAAAAAAACAATAACTTATCTAAAAAATCTGTTAAGTTTTAACGTCAATGTTAGTTAGAAGAGCGAATTAATGAAATTTAATAGTATATGAACTTAATTCAATACAAAAATAAATAAATAAATATTTTTTCTCCAAAAATTCGAACACTTAAACGAACCTTTGAAATTATTTAAATTATAATTTTTAATTCTTAAAATATTTTATATTTATATATATTAAACTATATTTGTGTAAATTTAAAAATAATTTTTAAATAGTGAAAAATGTATATACATGCAATTTACGTGTCGAAGAAAACTAGTTTTACTATAAGGAGCCTGATATATATGATGATAACCACTTAAATTAGAAATTAACCAAAAATCCAAAAACAAATATTTTTAAAATATATTATTAGTTTTTAAAATATTTTTTATATATTTTTTAAAATATATATATTGTTATAAATATTTATCTATGTGGATGTCTATCATGATTAGAACTTTATCAAAGGAGTTTGATTTATTTATTATTAGGAATATTATCTTTATGAATTAAAGTTTAATGTATTATGTACTTCTTATGCCTATAAATAGATGATTCATTGAAGGCATTGTATACAAGTCTATATTTTGAGAATAATACAAATCTCCATTTTTCTCTCATTTCTTTGTTCTTCTTGTTCTTATTCTTGTTCTTCTTTATTTTATTCACAACACGTTATCAGCACGAGACTCTAATCAACTGAGGTCTTCATCCTTATAATTCAAAAGAATATACCGAGAAGAATTCGATTATAAAATAAACTAAAAATAAGTTTTTTTTCTCATTATTTGTTTTTAGTTACCGATTGTCTTTCTCTTTATATTTTAACTTTATTTTAATTTTTGAAAATTTTAGAAGTATGTTTGATTTTATTCGAACATTAGAAAGAGATAAATTTGTGGCTTCTCACAAACCAAAAGACGAATCGACAACGACGAAGAGGTTGCGTTTGGTGTAAATTACGTGTGTTTTCTCTTGTTCCTAAAAGGGTTAATTAGCGGTATGCTTATTCATACTTTTACTTATATGATTACATTTGATATTTTTCATATTATTATTTATGTCATTTTATTTGGTAAAAATTAATATTTTTAACCGTGTTTTGAGTTTTACATGATATGCTTAAATGGCTTGGAAAGAGATGTGATATAAAGGGACCATGAGAAGCTATCTCGGTCATATGCTATGTCTCCATTATCCACGAGAGAGAAATCAATATCGGTAAATTTTGGTTTTATTTTTATTCTTTATATTATTATTTTAAAGTTCGATAAATCATGATGATTTTGAATTTACAAGAAGATTATTATAAAGTCTATATTTGCTCGAAAGGAATATTTCTTCTTCGTTGAACAACTTGACCATAGACTTCTCCCAATTTTAAGTTACGAAAATTCTTCTTGATCCAAAAAGTTTTATGAGAGGCATTCCTTGAAGTGAATGCAAAGCATGATGTTTATTCCATGCGATTATCAATGATGGGACATTCCCTGAAGTGAATGCAAGCATGATGTTTATTCCATGCAATTATCAATGATGGGGCATTAGCATGATGTTTATTCCATGCGATTATTGGATCTGTTTCATTCCCTGAAGTGAATGCAAACATGGTAAATCATTATTCAATTAGAGACATAATTTCGATATAATCCAAGTATAATTGGCTGGACATCCCGTTCTGCAAGGCTACTGGTCTCAAATGAGGTTTTTAAAGGACCTTGTGGACATGTTTAACAATGCCGCGTACGAGGATTAAATCTTTGTTCTCTGTGATAAGGATATGTGAAAAAGGTTTTAAAGGCCCACTGGCTCTACTCCATTCCCTGAAGTGAATGTGAGATTATATTATGGAAGGAATAAAAAATCACATTAAAAGTTGTGGTCGTGGTCGAGGCTATGAATATACACATGAAAAATATAGTCGTTTTAAGAATACTTCTACCCGCTGGTAGCGAAGTTATAAGGATGACAAGAGTGATAAAGATCATTCTAAGGAAGTGAAATCCTTTTACCAATGTGATGCTATAAACCATTGGTTTCGTACTTGTCAAACGCCAAAGTATTATGGACTTTATCCATAATCATGAATGATAAATGAAATAAAATATAAACAAAATTTGTTTATAGCGAAAATAATTATGGCGTTATTGGTCCAACTCAATTGGATATTGTTAATTTTTCTCATAACCCTTGAAGGGAATAATTTACCATTTATTTTATTTCCTTTATAACCTCTAACAGGAATAATTGATTATTTTTTTAATTTTATTTTTTATGTTAATTCGTTTTATTTATTATTTATTTATGTTAGTTTGCTTTATGTTTATTTATTTCACATATTATTTATTTACGCTTTATGTTAATTTATTATTTGAAGAATGTGATTACTTCCGGAATAAAATATACAATGAATTGTGGCTATTTATGCCTAGAATTGTGGCTATTTATGCCTAGCAGATAATGCAAGTACTCATATTGTACTTAAGCATAAGAAATATTTTTCCCATTTAAATACAAGGGGAAATATGAGTAGTATTTCTCAAAGTACTAAAATATCAATACTTCGGAAGAGCACTTGAAAGTTTATCTTTGATAGATAATCGACTTGATATGATGTGCTATATTTTATATTTTTCATTCCTCGAAGTGAATGATACAAAGTACATATTTTCATTACCTGAAGTAAATGAAACAAAGCACATTTTGAAAGGTGCACAATTATGCATTTCTCGATTAAAATGCAAGGGAATAATGTGAGTACTATATCCGGAAGTACTAATATCACAAAAGGCTCTGGTTGAGTAAATATGTTATTGTCAAATGGAACTTTATTCTATATTCACAATGCGTTATACTCATCAAAGTCATAAAGAGAGCAATATGAGTTCGCAAAATATCCCCTTGGAAATTATAGATAACATATGTTATCAATTGGCATTTGAAATAAGCCAATATAAATATAAGTTCTGGTAGCCAAAAAGTCATTTGAAAGCTCTAGGAGAGCTATATATTGCTAGCAAAAGATAATTTCAATTGGAAGCTTCGAAAGAGCTAAATATATTCCTATTTAAAGGAACAATTTTGATGGTCATACTAGACATGTACGAGTAAGATTGAATTACATGTTATGGTTGTAACCCCCTCGTCCCGGTCTGGTCGGATGTCCGGTCTGAGTGGGCCACACAGGGAAAACCGAAGCGAAACCCGTCAAGGTTTCCCCTCGGTTAACGACCCTAAAAATTTCTTTTTATTTTATCTTGTCTATAGGCATAATTAAAACTTATGTGAAGCACAACAGCGGAAAATACAAACAATGTAACATACTCTGACCAACCAAAACCTTAAACAGCTCATTTTAGTCCTTTACAGCAGGCCGTTTCGAAACGCCTTGACTTGGTCAACAGGCCAGGGTCAACCATAAGATGACCGTTCCGAAATAGGGGTGACCCGTATCGAAACGACCTTGACGGTCAATTTCTCGTGGTCAACGAGATTTGACCGTTTCGAAACATCAAAGGCCCGTTTCGGAACGCCTTTATCTCGTCAATTTCTCAAAATTCCAGTAGCAAAAATGTTCCGAAACGACCCCCATCCATTTCGAAACGGCAGGCCATATGCAAAGGGTCCGTATCGGAACAGGGTGACCCGTTCCGAAACGCCCCCTGTCTGCAGACTCGTTTTGGCTGTTTTAAGGCATAAGGGTGCCCCAAAACACCACCAAAACACCCTACAACATCATAACAATTAAACTTAAGGCAACCCAACTATATTAGCATGCTTCAACAAGATTAAGACAAGTCTAACACTAAGGCAAGACCTCACAAGACATGCGTTCATTCAACATCATTCAAACATAGAGACAACATCTAAGGCACATGGCTAACATTCAAAATGAGCAATTTAGGCATGAGTTACAATTCAACATGGCAACACAAACCATACAAAAGCAAGGTATCAAGGAGTTTAAACAAGCTCCTATACAACTAGCAACCATCCAACAAAACAACACATGTCCCATTGCTCAAACTATTACATGTTCAACTTTAAAACTCATACTTGAAGTACTCAAGGCTAACAACCACACTTGGAGGCCCTCCACTTGCTCGAGCAACCCGCGAACTAAGGATCTGCAATGTTGAACAAAGAGAGCGTAAGCAATGATGCTTAGTGAGGGTAAGCTCTAAAAACAAACCTCAACATTGCAGGGTCCGAGCACGATCTAGCCAAGGCATTTCACAAACATACCAAGGATCCACAAGAGTCATAAGATAAAGATGCATGAGCAATGTACATTACAAATGCCATGATCATAAGCTCACTCCATAATACATGTAAGCACATTCAAGCATCCCATCAAAGATCATAAACCTCAACACATTGATATACTTATCAAACAACATTGGCACCTAGCTATGACCCGAATACGCGGATAAACATGTTGGAACTCACATCCAACAACCACATTACCTCACGGTGGGATTTCACTCATCACCGGTCTCGCGGAGGGGATTCCACTCATCCTCACGCCCCGTCGATGGGATTCCACTTATCACCGACTATATTTAGATACAATTTCCGGGCGAACCCGTACTCCTCCTTGGTGACTCAACGCCACCAAGGCCACGCGCGACTTTTGACTCATGTGTACACACTAACATCCTAATGATCGATCATTTGTATTCAAGTATACTAGTGCCAACATTTACTCATTTCACATTACCCATTTCAAACAATTCCGTGCTTAGCACGTACTCACCAATAACCATCATCATGCATGTCTCAAGCACCACAAGTCATATCTCATCTCACATGTATAATACAATATACATAAGCATTCATATCACATTTCATACGAGATATACACAACCACATAAATGAGTTCATCCAAAGGCTCTAGATCAAGCTTAGGATTAGGCTACCACCCTAATCCTAACTCTAGGTGGGTCTACCAATCCCAACCTAGTCCATATACTCGAAACAACTATTTTAAAACCGTTTAAAACAATTAACCACTCACCTAAGCTTACAAGCTCAAAGACCAAGCAAGCAACCGTCTTCAAAATCCCGGATTTACTTCCGATGCTTCACCGATGCCCAAACTCGATTCTAATCAAACCCAAACCCAAACAAAACATCCACCATCAATAATTCATTGTTGGAATTAACCCGGAATGCAATTCAACCACAAACTACCATGTTGCAAGCATGAACAATTTCCATTTTTCACCAATTCGGATGGCCCCAAGACCATGTCCAAAAACCATGTTTTCAACTTCCATTACACCCACCAATGATCCCAATTCAACCCCTATCCATGGTACTATCAAAAGCCTATTAAAATCCACCTAAAACAACCCCCAAACTCACCCAAAACCCTCCAAAAACCCCAAGTTTACCCAAATCCGAAAATTGTTCAAAATCATTTGAAATTCACATATGATACACCCTTTGACTTCTATATACCATAACTAAGCATAACAAATCAAAATACTTCACTTAACCACATAAAGATTTCATTTTTTTATCAAAACATTCAAAACTTCCATTTTCCAAAACCTTCATGAAAATGAAAATGAAGAGTACTTTTGTGGAGGGGAAGATGAGGGGAAGTCAAAAATACCATTACCTTTCAAAACGGAGTTGAAATAAGGGAGCCTTTGAATGAAATAGTAGATTTGGGTAGAGAGCTCTTGTTTCCCGTTGGTGTATTTTGAAGAAGGAGGTGAATAGTAGAAAATAGGTGTTTTATTTCACATGTGATCTATTTTAAGGCTCAAAAGACTTGTTTACCCTTAATGAAAGGGGACATTTACAAGGAAGGTAAGTCCATGGCTAAATGAAGTTTTAGTCTTAAAACATGGTCAACCCAAATTAATTAATTTAAACACAAAACCCTTAATATTATTTAAATTATAAACCGAGCCCAAAATAATATTAAAATATTATTTTCACCTAACCCCTAAACCCGGGTGTTACAACTCTCCCCCACTTAAGGAAATTTCGTCCCCGAAATTACCTGGTGGAAACAGATACGGAAACTGCTCAACCATATCCGCTTTCCTCACCCACGTGGCCTCTTCCACACCTCTATGTCTCCACAACACCTTGACCAACTCTATGGTCTTTCCACGCAACACCTTGCTATCAGAAGCAAGTATCTCAACGGGTTCTTCATTATAGGACAAATCCGGATTTAACTCTATCTCCTCAACGGGCATCACATGCGAAGGATCCGATCTATATCTCCTAAGCATAGACACATGAAAGACATCATGAATCTTTTCTAACTCAGAAGGTAACCTCAAACAATAAGCTACAGGCCCAATCCGCTCAACTATCTCATACGGACCAATGAACCTCGGACTCAACTTGCCCTTCCGGCCAAATCTCATTACCTTCTTCCACGAAGATACTTTCAGAAACACTTTCTCACCCACTGAGTACTCAATTTCTTTCCTCTTCAAATCTGCATAAGACTTCTGACGATCGGAAGCTGCTCTCAAACGATCACAAATCAACTTCACTTTTTCGGTAGTCCCCTTAAGCAAGTCTGGCATAGGTAACAATCTCTGACCTGTCTCAACCCAACAAATCGGAGTCCTACATCGTCTACCATACAAAGCCTCATAAGGTGTCATCTGAATACTAGACTGATAACTGTTGTTGTAAGCAAACTCAACCAACGGTAAGTGCTTCTCCCAAGAACCCTGGAAGTCAATCACACAACAACGAAGCATATCCTCTAGAACTATATCACTCGCTCTGACTGCCCATCGGACTGAGGATGGTAAGATTTGCTGAAATGCAAACGGCTACCTAAAGCACTATGCAAGCAACCCCAGAACCTCGAAGTAAATCTAGGATCCCTATCTGAAACAATAGACTTCGGAACTCCATGAAGTCTCACAATCTCACGGATGTACAAGTTTGCCAACTTGTCTAAGGAATCCGTAGTGTTCACTGCTAAGAAGTGAGCACACTTAGTGAACCTATCAACAATCACCCAAACGGAGTTCTTCTTCGAAGGAGACAAGGGCAACCCCGACACAAAATCCATGATGATCCTCTCCCATTTCCATTCCGGAATCTTCAAAGGCTGTAGCAAACCTGAAGGAACCTGATGTTCTGCCTTCACTCTCTGACAAACCATACAACAGCTCAAATACTCGGCTACATCTCTCTTCAAACCAACCCAGAAGTAATCATTCTTCAAATCTCGATACATTTTGGTACTACCCGGATGCATAGAAAAGGGACTCGAATGTGCTTCACTCAGAATCTGACGTCTCAACTCAACATCTTCTGGTACAACAATTCTATCTCTAAAGCACAACAAGCTCTCACCACTGAAACTATACTCAGTCGGTCTTCCTTCGGCTATGTCCTGAACATGAGGAACTAGGCTCGCATCTTGCAACTGCTTCTCTCTAATCAACTGAATCAAAGAAGGCTTCACTTGCAACTCGGTAATCAAACCACCATCATCAGACACACTTAATCTAGCAAACATAGCTCTCAACTCAACAACCACTTTTCTACTCAAAGCATCGGCTACTACATTTGCTTTACCCGGATGGTACTCAATGGTCAAATCATAATCTTTTAACAACTCTAGCCATCTTCTCTGTCTCAAGTTCAACTCTTTCTGTGTCATCAGATACTTTAAGCTCTTGTGATCGGTGTAAACAATGCACTTCTCACCATACAAGTAATGACGCCAAATCTTCAATGCAAACACAACTGCGGCTAGCTCTATATCATGAGTAGGATAGTTCTTCTCATGAATCTTCAACTGTCTAGAAGTATACGCAACAACTCTTCTATCTTGCATCAAAACACATCCTAGGCCTACGTAGGAAGCATCATTGTAAATCACAAACTCCTTACCTGAAACAAGTTGCACTAACACGGGAGCATTCGTCAAAGATTCTTTCAATGTTTCAAAAGCCTTCTGTCTTGCATCTGACCATTCAAATTTGACTCCTTTTTGCAACAATTTAGTCAAAGGAGCAGCTACTCTAGAGAAGCCATCAACAAATCTCCTATAGTAACCGGCTAATCCTAGGAAACTCCTAATCTCGGTCACGGACTTAGGTTGTTTCCACTCAACAATAGCCTCAATCTTCGATGGATCAACTCGGATGCCTTCGGCCGAAACAACATGGCCAAGAAACACAACCTCTCGAATCCAGAACTCACATTTACTAAGCTTCGCATACAACTGATTGCTCAACAACCTCTGTAAAACAAATCTCAAGTGCTCATCATGCTCCTCTTCTGTCTTCGAGTACACTAGTATGTCATCAATGAAGACAACTACAAAACGATCTAGATAGTCTCTAAAAATTCTGTTCATCATGTCCATGAATGCTGCTGGTGCATTCGTGAGCCCAGATGACATCACAAGAAACTCATAGTGACCATATCTAGTCCTAAAAGTTGTCTTCGGAACATCACACTCTTTCACCTTCAACTGATAGTACCCGGATCTCAAATCTATCTTCGAGAACACTGAAGCACCTCTCAACTAATCGAACAAATCATCTATACGAGGCAACGGATACTTGTTCTTCACAGTCAACTGATTCAACTGTCTATAGTCAATGCACATGCGCATGCTACCATCTTTCTTTTTCACAAACAACACTGAAGCACCCCACGGAGAACTACTAGGCCTAATGAAACCACGGTCTAATAATTCTTGCAACTGATTGTTCAGTTCTTTCAACTCTTTCGGAGCTATACGATACGGAGCTATCGAAATTGGATTAGATCCTGAAACTTTCTCAATCACAAATTCAACATCTCTGTCAGGAGGCAAACCCGACAACTCTTCAGGAAACACATCTGGAAAGTCACACACTGTTCTGATATCTTTCGGTCTAGCTTCACTCATATCCGGATTCATAACATAAGCTAAATAAGCCCCACATCCAGAGTCCATCAACCTATGAGCCTCTAAAGCTGACACCACATTAGACAAGAACTTAATGTTCTCACCTACTACTACTACCTCGTAGTCATCAGAAAGCTTCAAAGAAATTCTCTTTGTCTCAAAATCCACACTAGCCCGATGCTCAACCAACCAATCCATACCCAGAATAATATCAAAACCATAGAAAGGAAGTTCCATCATATCAACTGAGAACACATGACCCTGAATCTTCAGTGGACACCTCCTATACATACGTCTAACCATAACTGTCTCACCAAAAGAACTAGTAACATGCATACCTACATCTAAGATCTCGACAGGGATATCTAACTTCTGTGCATGCTCACTTAAGATATAGGAATGCGTAGAACCCGAATCAACCAAAGAAAGCAAAGACATAGACTGTAACTCGAAATTACCTGCTATCACATCAGTGTCGTTCCCGGCCTCTCTCTGAGCATAAACTCTCGCTGGTCCTCCCGCCTCCGGCTGCACAGCCACAACATGAGCAAGATTCCTCTGAGCATCTACCCTAGGTGCATCAGCCCTAGGCTGGAAGTAGCCACGACCGCGCCCACGGCCTCTCTGAAAATCATTTGCTCTCGCAGGAGCCTGAGCAATGTTCGGTGCCTGAGCCGCCTGGTGCGGACAATCCCTCCTAAAGTGGTCCCTCGAACCACAATTCCAACAAGCATGGAAGTTACCCCAACACTCACCATCGTGCTGTCTCCCACATCGAGTACACTCGGGCAAACGCCCTCCTCCTCTATGGCCCTGATGACCCCTACCATGGTGGCCACCGCCACGTCTATGGTCAAACTGATGTCCACCACCCCTGTGCCTCTTGGCGTCTCTACCATCAAAGTGGTTATGCCTCTTGCCAGAACTAGAACCACTAGATCGTTTGGCCGAACCCAAACTATGCTCCAAAACCTTGGCCCTCGCGACCAATACATCAAAGTCAGAGTAGTCAGAAGCTAGTGTATACCTCTTAACCTCTTCATTCAATCCGTAGCGGAATCGGTTACAGCGTTCCACTTCAGTAGGAACCAACTCTGGGGCATACTGACTCAAGCGAACAAAGCGGATCTCATAATCAGTCACAGAAGCCTCTCCCTGAGTAAGAGCCATGAACTCTCGCTTCTTCTCGTCTAAGTACCTCGGTCCCAAGTACCTCTTCCGGAAAGCGGTCTCAAAGAATTCCCAGTCAATCTCTGTCTCTGGAACCCCGGTAGTAATGGTGACCCACCAGGTGTAGGCATCACCCTGAAGCAACGAGATCACACAACCCAATCTACGTGCGCCCGCACAACCCATCTGAGCCAAGATACGAACTATCTTCTCCAACCATAACTCCGATCTCTCCGGAGTAGATCCTCTAAACTCCTCGGCCCCCAAGCTACGGAGCCTCTCCAAAGGTAGACTGGCATCGTCACACCCAGGCTGAGCTGCAGCCTGAGCTCCCGCAACTGCGGCCTGAAATGCTCCCGCTATTGCTTGCACTAGCGGAGTCATGTCAATTCCAGCTGGACCTTGGCCACCTTGGCCACCTTGAGGTCCATCTCCTCCGGCTCTATCCTCGCCCCCAACTCCAGGTGGAGGAGGTGGTGGTGGTGGAGGTGGTGGAAGAGCGCCAACTCCCGCGGCCACCGGTCCTTCAAGGTAAGCCTCCGCACCAACCGCCAGCTCAACAGGAGCCGCAACCTGTGGTTCCTGACGAACCACTCTCGGTCTACCTCTCGGTCTAGACATCGCTCTCACAGATATCAACTACAACCACCACAACAAAACATACAAGCTGGGTTAGCAAGGCAAGGCTTCCAAGTGTTCAAGTACGTTTCCTCACTTGAAAATCATTTTTTCCAATGTAATAGTAGCAATGGGACTCACACACACATACTTTCGAATAAACAGTAAATCATACTTGTCAAACAAGCAACCATTCTTTCAAGGCAAGCAAACATCGTGCAATTCAATTTAAAACTTAAACTTACCTAACTTACATGCCCAAGGTCTCGGTAACCTTAGGCTCTGATACCAACAAGTGTAACCCCCTCGTCCCGGTCTGGTCGGATGTCCGGTCCGAGTGGGCCACACGGGGAAAACCGAAGCGAAACCCGTCAAGGTTTCCCCTCGGTTAACGACCCTAAAAATTTCTTTTTATTTTATCTTGTCTATAGGTATAATTAAAACCTATGTGAAGCACAGCAGCGGAAAATACAAACAATGTAACATACTCCGACCAACCAAAACCTTAAACAGCTCATTTTAGTCCTTTACAGCAGGACGTTTCGAAACGCCCTTAGGGTGTTTCGAAACGCCTTGACTTGGTCAACAGGCCAGGGTCAACCATAAGGTGACCGTTCCGAAACAGGGGTGACTCGTATCGAAACGACCTTGACGGTCAATTTCTCGTGGTCAACGAGATTTGACCATTTCGAAACATCAAAGGCCCGTTTCGGAACGCCTTTATCTCGTCAATTTCTCAAAATTCCAGTAGCAAAAATGTTCCGAAACGACCCCCATCCGTTTCGAAACGGCAGGCCATATGCAAAGGGTCCGTATCGGAACAAGGTGACCCGTTCCGAAACGCCCCCTGTCTGCAGACTCGTTTTGGCTGTTTTAAGGCATAAGGGTGCCCCAAAACACCCTACAACATCATAACAATTAAACTTAAGGCAACCCAAGTATATTAGCATGCTTCAACAAGATTAAGACAAGTCTAACACTAAGGCAAGACCTCACAAGACATGCGTTCATTCAACATCATTCAAACATAGAGACAACATCTAAGGCACATGGCTAACATTCAAAATGAGCAATTTAGGCATGAGTTACAATTCAACATGGCAACACAAACCATACAAAAGCAAGGTATCAAGGAGTCTAAACAAGCTCCTATACAACTAGCAACCATCCAACAAAACAACACATGTCCCATTGCTCAAACTATTACATGTTCAACTTTAAAACTCATACTTGAAGTACTCAAGGCTAACAACCACACTTGGAGGCCCTCCACTTGCTCGAGCAACCCGCGAACTAAGGATCTGCAATGTTGAACAAAGAGAGCGTAAGCAATGATGCTTAGTGAGGGTAAGCTCTAAAAACAAACCTCAACATTGCAGGGTCCGAGCACGATCTAGCCAAGGCATTTCACAAACATACCAAGGATCCACAAGAGTCATAAGATAAAGATGCATGAGCAATGTACATTACAAATGCCATGATCATAAGCTCACTCCATAATACATGTAAGCACATTCAAGCATCCCATCAAAGATCATAAACCTCAACACATTGATATACTTATCAAACAACATTGGCACCTAGCTATGACCCGAATACGCGGATAGACATGTTGGAACTCACATCCAACAACCACATTACCTCACGGTGGGATTTCACTCATCACCGGTCTCGCGGAGGGGATTCCACTCATCCTCACGCCCCGTCGATGGGATTCCACTCATCACCGACTATATTTAGATACAATTTCCGGGTGAACCCGTACTCCTCCTTGGTGACTCAACGCCACCAAGGCCACGCGCGACTTTTGACTCATGTGTACACACTAACATCCTAATGATCGATCATTTGTATTCAAGTATACTAGTGCCAACATTTACTCATTTCACATTACCCATTTCAAACAATTCCGTGCTTAGCACGTACTCACCAATAACCATCATCATGCATGTCTCAAGCACCACAAGTCATATCTCATCTCACATGTATAATACAATATACATAAGCATTCATATCACATTTCATACGAGACATACACAACCACATAAATGAGTTCATCCAAAGGCTCTAGATCAAGCTTAGGATTAGGCTACCACCCTAATCCTAACTCTAGGTGGGTCTACCAATCCCAACCTAGTCCATATACTCGAACAAACTATTTTAAAACCATTTAAAACAATTAACCACTCACCTAAGCTTCCAAGCTCAAAGACCAAGCAAGCAACCGTCTTCAAAATCCCGGATTTACTTCCGATGCTTCACCAATGCCCAAACTCGATTCTAATCAAACCCAAACACAAACAAAACATCCACCATCAATAATTCATTGTTGGAATTAACCCGGAATGCAATTCAACCACAAACTACCATGTTGCAAGCATGAACAATTTCCATTTTTCACCAATTCGGATGACCCCAAGACCATGTCCAAAAACCATGTTTTCAACTTCCATTACACCCACCAGTGATCCCAATTCAACCCCTATCCATGGTACTATCAAAAGCCTATCAAAATCCACCTAAAACAACCCCCAAAACTCACCCAAAACCCTCCAAAAACCCCAAGTTTACCCAAATCCGAAAATTGTTCAAAATCATTTGAAATTCACATATGATACACCCTTTGACTTCTATATACCATAACTAAGCATAACAAATCAAAATACTTCACTTAACCACATAAAGATTTCATTTTTTTATCAAAACATTCAAAACTTCCATTTTCCAAAATCTTCATGAAAATGAAAATGAAGAGTACTTTTGTGGAGGGGAAGATGAGGGGAAGTCAAAAATACCATTACCTTTCAAAACGGAGTTGAAATGAGGGAGCCTTTGAATGAAATAGTAGATTTGGGTAGAGAGCTCTTGTTTCCCGTTGGTGTATTTTGAAGAAGGAGGTGAATAGTAGAAAATAGGTGTTTTATTTCACATGTGATCTATTTTAAGGCTCAAAAGACTTGTTTACCCTTAATGAAAGGGGACATTTACAAGGAAGGTAAATCCATGGCTAAATGGAGTTTTAGTCTTAAAACATGGTCAACCCAAATTAATTAATTTAAACACAAAACCCTTAATATTATTTAAATTATAAACCGAGTCCAAAATAATATTAAAATATTATTTTCACCTAACCCCTAAACCCGGGTGTTACAATGGTAAACAAGAAGTTTACAAATTCAGAGATATATACACACATATATATAGTTGGCATGATCGGTTAGACCATCCTGATCAATAATGGTGCAGAAATTATTGAGATTTACATGCACATGTATTAAAAGAACATGTAGTTCTTGTGGTGCTTATTCTCAAAGGAATGAATTAAATTTCACTTATTAAAGAACGTGAAGTTCTTGTGTTGCTTAAAGGAATTGATTAAATTCCACTTACTAAAAGAACCTGAAGTTCTTGTGTTGTTTGTTCTCAATGGATATAGATGATCCCACTTACCAAAAGAATTAGAACTTAAAGTTCTTGTACTGAAGTTAAGACTGTATGTCTTGCATATCTGAACGAAATATAGGCCCATATATCCACAAATGTGGAAAGTTTTATATGATTTTAGTAGATGCATCTACATTGTTTTATCGACTTACAACCAGAAGTTTGTGAGATTGATTCTAAAAAGATTCAGATTATGCAGTTAGACTATTCGTCTTGAAAAACTAGTGGGTTTATATTTTAGGCTATATCAGTTGTTACAAAGCCTATTGATTATGAAAAATATAGTTTAGCAAAATTTCAATTGGATGCCTCCTATTTAATAGCTAAACTATGAGAACAAAAGAGTTATTATTTATATGGTGTTTCCATATAGCAACACTTATACGCATCAAGCCAACGAGTTATAATAAACTCCCCGTTATGATTGGTTTTTGGTCAGAAACCATACATTTCCCATTTTATGATTTTTGAATGTACGATATGAATTGCTCCACCACAACGCACAAAATGGGTAAATAAAAAGGGTTGAGAATATATATTGAGTACGAGTCTCCTTTTATGTTTAAATTCTTAAACATTAATTGGAGAATCATTTATGACATGATTTTTCTCAACATCAGGGGGAGATAATAATCAGCTGGATAGAGGAAAATGAATTATCATCATCTAGATCCTTGTATATGAACTAGAAGTTCATAAGATAATTCATGTTATTACATGTCAACTGCCAGACATATTTACTGACCCAATGAGAGTAATTAAGTCTCATATACCAGCTGAAATGCTCTAAGTTTAAATTACATGTTAGAGCGAGAGAATGTAAATCATGCCTGAAGCATGATAGTTGAAATGGTTCCAATAATCAAAATTCTCGTAAATAGAAAGTAATATGAGATGGTCATATATTGGAGGCGGGTGCTCCTGAAGAGACTCAAAACATAACAAATAATAAAACTCTATAAGAGTTTCAGGTACCTGAAATAAAGATTGAAATCTTGAAGAGATCTCGACGAGTTATGTCAATACGAGAATGGAACCAGAAAATTGGAAAGTTGTCGACAACGATTTTACAAACAATTTTACATAAAATATTTCTATAGAAGTAAAGAAAGAAATCGAGGATCTTGTATAAAATTTATCCAGAAGTATAGATATTGAATTGGCCAATGTTGAAAGACGCTTTGAACTTCTAAAATAGAAGTATTTGGAGCAGCAGTCCAAACACCTAAAGGTGTAATGCAAGTGAGGCACAAATAAGTAGTCGTAAATACGACTTGAACTATGATTTATGAAAAGTTTTAATTACTTCATGGTGGATGCAATTACTTTGGCAGTTTAGAAAATTTTACATGCGTCTAATTATTTGTGGATACATATTTATCCTTGAAGGATCTAAAATGCTATAAGCATTTGGAAATTTCTGAGGAAATTTATTTAGACATGTCTCATGAATATTTTGGCGCATTTGGTATAATCTCCTTAGTGAATACTAATTGAGAAAATACTATAAGAATGATCAGATTTTCTTATGTATTTTATAAAAGAGTTTGGATCAAGATCCATTATGATAATTTTAGAACTCCTAAAGAGCTTCAAATTGGAAACTCATGAAGTACTTTCAATACAAGTACTTGAATCTTGACATCAAGTTTATCTCGACCTGAAGATCGAGCATTTTTATATATTTCTTTTGTCTATGAATAGACATAAGCTGAAAGAATCTTAAAGAAGATTCAATATGAATAGAACATATCTATTAAGTATCACAATAGTTGTAAGATTATTGGATGTGAATAAAGATAATTATATATTTTCTTGGTCTTGAAGCACTATATATTAGTTGGTCAAGAAATATCTATGAATATACAAAGATCATTACATTTAGATCTTCAAACATTCGTTGATGCCTCCTCAAATGTCGTAGAAATAATTGTTATGCACGAGGCAAACCAAAAAAATGTGTTTGGCTAAGACTATTGACCCAACATATCCAAAAGATATGTGGATTTACTTTTACAAGATATGATAAAAGCTATCTTGTGTGAAGATAACGCAAGATGTATATCTCAGTTTGAAAGTGGATACATCATGGAACATATTACTCCAAAGTTTTCATCCCTCACGATCTTTAGAAAAATGATATTCAAGATTAAATTATGAAGATTCAAAGATCTTCTGTGATATTTGCATGAGGGGGAGTAAATACACGTTGCACTCTTTTTTCCTTAACCGAGGTTTTGTCCCAATGGGTTTTCCTGGTAAGGTTTTTAATGAGGCAACATGTTATGCGTATCAAAGATGTGTGTACTCTTTTTCCTTCACTAAAGATTTTTTTCCCACTGGGTTTTTATCTTAGTAAGGTTTTAACGAGGCACATTATCTTCATAGACATCCAAGGGGGGGTGTTATGAATATTTATCTATGTGGATGTCTATCATGATTAGAACTTTATCAAAGGAGTTTGATTTATTTATTATTAGGAATATTATCTCTATGAATTAGAGTTTAATGTATTATGTACTTCTTATGCCTATAAATAGATGATTCATTGAAGGCATTGTATACAAGTCTATATTTTGAGAATAATACAAATCTCCATTTTTCTCTTATCTCTTTGTTCTTCTTGTTCTTATTCTTGTTCTTCTTTATTTTATTCACAACATATATATATATTCAGAGTGTAACGCTGTTTCTCCCAATAACATCATTCCTAAAGTTATATTATTATCTAAAAGAAAATAAAAATATGCAATCAAAGAATATTTTTCTTACCAACAACCAATGATCTAAACGAAATGAGTCATTAGGTCCTTTAAGCAAAGTCAAAAGTTCGAATCCTGACGTTGTGAGTGAAAAAACTGAATTGAGAAGGTTGTCTTTAATTATATTGAGCCTTGTAAAATTATATCTGAATTAGTCAACCAATAAATCGGAAAATGATTATTAAAAAATATTTTTCTTTGTATTTGAACCAAGCTAAACATAATCATCAACTAAAATGTCATTTTTTGGACTAACAGTTAACAATTCACGATTTTTATCTAGATATTCATCACCATCAATTGTCATACTCACGAGCTCTTGAATAAACTTCAGTATTAGCACTACACCAGAGTTGTTCTATAGCGGCGTTTTTTGCGGCGTTTAAACAATAAACGCCGCTAAGATTTCACTTATGCTGGCGTTTTGAATGACAAACGCCTCAAAATTTCAAATTTAGCGGCGTTTTGGGAACAAACGCCGCAATAGAAAACCATTAATGGCGTTTGTAAAAAAAGCGCCACAATAAGTCTGTTATTTGCGGCGTTTGGTTTCCTAAACGCCGCAAGCAGTGTCGTATTCGTGGTGTAGAAAAAAGATTTAGTGGCGTTTATACTAAAAACGCCGCAAAAGGTTCTTTTTAGTGGCGTTTTCTTGGACAAACGCCGCTAAAGGCTATTTTTCATGGCGTTTGGTATGTAAAACGCCGCTAGGTTGGTTTTCAAAACTCACCGTTTTGACACAGACTTTTAATTGGCGCTAGGTTGGTTTTCAAAACTCAGACTTTTATTCCCAAATCGATACGTGCCCTAACTTCTCCCTGCCTCTCCGCCGTACTGCAATCATCGTCGTTCCTGGCCGTTTGCGTCTCCGTAATCCTTGTCGTTTAGCTCGCCGTCGACCGTCTTTTCATCGGTAAGCGCCTTATATCCCCTCCGTCGTTTCATACACTCATGGATACTCTGTTAAATCAGAATCCTCGTGAAGTTCCTTGCCTTTTTAAAATAGAAGTGATGGTAGCTCTAGGAGTATGAAACAAATCGCAGATTACAGCCCTAATTGAAACTCGAGTAGCCTGGGCGTTCTGTTAGTTACACGAATATTGACCAAAAAGGATCCCTCTCATAAGGAAAATAAAAAATCAGCTTGGTTACTGGGCTAGGAAGAAATTAAGCTTTGCTGGAGAAGGATTTTTATGGGTGGCATGAATTAATGAATCTGTGTTCAAGAGTTGGGATATTCGGCGTGTTGAACTAAAGCCACATTATAGTTGGGTTCTTAATAAAATTCTAAAACTTGGGGATGAAGCTTATTCATTGTTTGCTACTGTGACTAATTATTCTATCATTAAAACCAATTGCAAATGGGATCACAACAGGGAAAAAAGAGAGAAAGTAGCATGTCATTAAATGATTTTTTTTCTTTCAAATACTAGAAATAGTTTGAGATGGTTCATTCTTTGTGACAATAGAGTCAGCAGAATTGCTATTTGCTACTGTGACGGTTATTCTTTGTATTTACAAACGCCGCTATAGAACACTTATTTGCGGCGTTTGTAAACACAAACGCCACTGTAGATCTTGACTTCTTGTGGCGTTTTTAGGTAAAAAACGCCGCTAACTATTGCGGCGCTACTTTAGGCGGCATTTCTTGCGGCGTTTTCCTAAGCGCCGGGAAATTTTTTAGCGGCGCTTAAAAACGCCGCTAAAGGGTTAAAAAAACGCCGCTAAAGAACAGTTTTGCTGTAGTGTAGGGGATTTATCGTCGATTTTTTTCTCAGCAAGAAGTTTATTTTTATTATAAAAGTAAAAATTAACTACCGTGAACGGTAGATTAATCATAATTACGACATAGTCCGAGTAAAAGAATACCTTACAATGACAATAATAATCACACATATATTTTTTACCTTTGTGAGATATATATATTTAAATAGATTAATTATAAATTTACTCTTTATATTTTTTAAATATTTATATTTGATCCCAACCTTTAATTTTAATTTCGTCCCTAATAACATGACATAACAAAAGCAAAACATAAAATCTATAAACAACGAAGTCACACTAGTTTAAATATACAAACAATAGATCACAACACTCTTGTGCGTTTACCAGCATAATATCTTCATTTGATTTGTAAATTAAATAGCGTATATTACATGATACATTGTTAAGGACGGAACTAAAATAAAATATTAGAAGAGGCAAGACTCTATTAAGCCTTTAAATTTAAAAATTACAAGGGATAAAGTTCTTATTTAATTAATATTTAAATTTAGAAAGACTACAAATACTATTAGGATAAATATTCTATACACAAGCGGTGGAAACTGAAAATTTCCACAAACGCCTTAGTTTTAGGGTATAGAGAGTTAGTTTAGGGTATAAAGTTTAGGAGTTTATGTGTAGGGGGTTAGAATTTAGGGATAATTGTTTCAATTTAAGGTTTAGGGTTATAATTTAGGGTTTATAGGTTAAAACCTAAATCCTCATTGTATACCCTAAAATTAAACCCTAACCTATAAACCCTAAATTATAACTCTAAACCTTAAATTGAAACAAATATCCCTAAATTCTAAACTCCTACACCTAAACCCTATACCATAAACTAACTCTTTATACCCTAAAACTAAGGCGCTTGTGAAACTGAATGTTTCCACCGCCAGTGTATATGATATTAATCCATACTATTATACCAAAATATTTTAAAAAGGACAAAACCCCTCCCAACATATACATAGTTCCGTTCATGTTCATCATCGATTACGCTCAACGAACCCCCAACAAAAAGTCAATGGAGAATTAGATTCAACAAAAGCAACCACCCAACAAAAGCTCCCACTGAATCAAACGAATATGTTGATATATTTCTCTACAAATTCCGTCATAAAGAGAAAAATAGATTAAAAATGATAAGATAACAAGTCATGGCAGTTTAAGTGGTCAGCATATGTTGCTTCATGAGGTTTACTTCCTACTCCTAGTTCCTACGAGCTGGAAGCAACATATTATTGTATACGAACTTTTATTTCCTTGCGTAAAGCATTGTTTTTTATTTATTTATAATTCGATTATAATATAAAGTAGTGTATGTGTTCGGTTTCAAATTTGAATAAACGAACGTACACTTATAAATTAAACTGCTCGAATTCAAATATTCCACGTGAAATACATTATTCTTTACTATTAGAATCACTTTTTGAGTTCGTTTGCGAAGAAACTTGTTAAGTGTAAACTAGATGGAACCGTCACATTTCACTTCCATGGTGCTAGCTATCATCATTAAATATACCACCATGTGGTCGAACTTGAGGATAAAATCAACTTATGTATTTTAAAAATATATATTGTTTGGGTAAAGGCAGGCTGTGGATTGCAAATATTTATTGAGATTCGGGTAGCATTTTTGAAGCATTGGATAAGATCACGTGGGGGAGGTTTTTAGTCGTTTTCATGAAAATTAGTATATGGGAACGAAAGAAAGAAAGAATTGAGGGTTTTGCATAGACTTTCCTCGCACGTACGTACCTCCACATTTCCACCATTTATTTATTTGCCTTCTCCTCACAACTAATTCCATTTTCAAATTATGTGCACCACTGTTTTGATTTCTATATGAAACAAGAAATAGAATTAGAGTTAGAGCTATCAGATTCAACTTCGGGGATCAGCCTATATATTATTACTTGACTTAATTTTTTGTTATGATTAATTTTAATGCAGCTGATATCGTTAATATGTTCTACTTTACTATTTATCCTGCTCCATTAAAAATGTATAATCTTAAAAAATACAACCACATTCATAGATGTAGAATATATCCATCCCCACTTCGCCCCTCCTCGCCTTTATTTAAATTTCTAATCATTTATAATATTTAAATAAATATATAAGCACGATGTTAAACAAGCAAACATGAAAATATATTATATTTTACAATTGTCTAATCATAAAATATAAATTATAAAAGAATTTATCGCTTTTTGTATAATACATTTTTATATAATCAATTTAATAATTATATATGTATAAGAATAAATAACTTAATATAATAAATCAAACGAAGTAAATAATAACTTATCGGATTAAGTCCTCGCATGAGATTTTCAAAGTTCGCATTTACACCCTAAGTGATGGTATTTTTATCTCATATTTTAAATAAAATATCTAAAAGTCATTATTAGGGTGTATGTGAATGAGAATTTTTAATATTTTAAGGACTGGCATTTTGAAACATTTCGAATTGTTAGCATTAAGTGTTACTTTGTATGAATAAATAATTTTTCTAGAAAAAAACCCAGGGTATTAGAATCTTATCAGTTTAAAAAACAATGTTATTAACAATAAAATGCAAATAAACAAATTATTCTAATATTATAAAACATAGAAATATTTTATAGAATTTTAGTGATTAGTGGAAAATTGTAATATTTAATATTTAACCATCAAGTGGTTTTAGTACAAAAAAATATTGTTATCCCTAAGTGATTTGAGTCGAGTAGTTTGTTTGTACGGTAAATGTATCTTATTAAAAGGCTAGGACTGGTGAACATATATGATCTTATAATCACATCAGATAGTTCAAAAAAATATTATATTTAAATTTAACTTTACAAACGTATATTTAATTTTTTTTAAGTAGAGAAATAATTATATTCTTAAAACAAATGCCGAGATTAGAACTCACCTTAAATAAGACAATATAAACATCTTTTTATCATTCGGTCAATTAACGACTCTACGTGTATTTAATATTCGAATAATAAGAATAGTTTGCGTCAACTTAGATCCTCATGATCTGGATCCAACATGATATTTTGGTAAGTAATATGATTGGGTAAGGCCTATGGCTATGGGTGATTTGAAACTATTGGGCTTCATAAACAAGGGAGATTCTTACTATTTTCTTTACTACATTACAATAAAAGTAAAAATGATTTGATATTAGTCACACAAAAAATTCGAGCATGTAGTTAAAAGTTATCAGTTGACACACTCACTTCTCTTTTAAAATGTGAGTTTAATATTTATTATGAGTAGATTTCCCTTGGAAGAAGCACATCTGCTATAGTGCTCAAACAATTGATGTCCTTCAGAGTGTGCAAAATAAACTGTACCTGTTAACCTCAATAGTTAATCAATATAACTGTTAAATTTTACCGGTTAATTAACCTATCGTTAAAGTTAAACGATTTCGATTAATCAACTGCTAAAAATTATGGTTAATGGTTAACCGTTATGAAATTATTTTGACATAAAATGAAGTTTGTGATTAAAATTTCTCTATTTAAATATTTTTTTTCTGAAATTTTTAATATAATATTTATTAGAGAGATAATTTTATTATTCTCAAAAGAATTAACGAACATATGAATTTTTTTGTAATAGGTTACATGTTACCGAACCGTTAATTAGAGATTAACCGCTATAACGGTTAACTGTTTTTTAATGGTTAGATTACAATTTAATAACTGTTATAACGATTAACCAATGGTTTATACTAAATGACATATAATGACATGATTATATTCGATACTTGTGTGAATAATTTATTAGTTATCAATATTTTGTATCTATTAATATTAATTAAATTATAAAAATTAATTTTTAATATAATATTACTAAACATATTTGAAAGATCTATGTATTAATTTCTTATTTATATAATTATTTTTAATACAATTTAATTAATTATTAAATTTAAATAAAAAAAAAATATGTTAGAATAAAAAGAAGGCTTAATAGTAAAAAAGGGCCCAACCTACACCTTTTCTTCAGGTTGGTGCCTAACTTTTTTTTTTTTTTTTTTTGGGGGGGGGCACTTTGGGGCCTAATGTTTCATTTCGTAACTCAGTTTGGGTTTTTCCGTCAACGGCCGTTAAAAAATTTCCGTTATCCAATAAAAACATGACACATGACCTATTTTATCTATTTATTTAATTTCTTAATTTCTTTAAAAATATAAACTTCTTAAAAACCCTAAAGTTTTAATTTCTTTCAATCAAACCCTCAAATCACATCTCTTTCGTCGTCCGGCATCCCACACACGCCGGCGGTTCACCGTTCACCTCCCAAGCGTCAGGTACCTCACCGTTCAACATCCCTCATCCTTTAGCCATCAATTAGAAGCTCAATCGGTCTCTTTTTCTTCATTTTTGGATGTTCATCGACGAAGCAATCATTGATTCATTCGCCTGTTTTCGACGGCGGGATAATGGGGGTTTCGGTAGTGAGGGGCCGATGAAGGCAAGGGTGGCCGGTGGTGGAAGGGGGAAATTTAAGGATCTAGGGTTTGGGTTTGTGAGTTTTAGAGAATTTAAAGATTTTGAGATTTTTCTTTTTATAAAATTAAAGATTTTTTTATTTTTAGAAAAATAAAATTTAAAATAATTACCAGAATATGCCATGTGTCGCATTTTCAATGGATAACGGAAAATTTTAACGGCTGTTGACAGAAAAACCCAAAATGAGTTACAGAATGAAACGTTAGGCCCCAAAGTGGCCCAGAAAAACGTTAGGCACCAAACTAGAAAAACGAGTATAGGTTGGGCCCGTTTTTTACTATTAAGCCTAAAAAAGAAAAAAAAGTATTAGTTTACAAATGTTACAGTGTAAATAGGTGAGGTTGAAGAATTAAAAATGAAAATGTAAAATTTAGGTTGTTTGGAGATTTTTGATAATTGTTAAGGGTAAAAGGGCCTTTTATAACTCTTATGTCAAAACCTCTAATATTAAAAACTCCTATTAGCCGTTTTTTTTAAATTAGAGGTTTCACCTTAATTCGCTATTACAATCTGCTCTTTACCAAACATTCAAATTAGCAGATTTGACCGATCAAATCTTTAATTTTAACTTAAACCTCTAATTTTGGCTCAAACCGCTCCTTGCCAAAATACGGCCTTAATAAACAAGCAATCGCTATTAAGTAAAGAATACACAATACTAATAAATAGAAGTATCTCCTAATTATAATAAACTTGCTCCAAATAATTCTCATAATCAAATAATAGAAGTGGAAAAGACTAGTACCAAACCATGATAAAGAAGGCATGACCATAAAATCATAGTTATCTTTTTGTAAATCTCAAGAGTCAGAGACCGGAATGTCAGAAATACTCAGAGGAGTATTGATCAGAAGAATTTAGAGTAGGAAGAGAAGTGAGAAGACGAATGAAGATGAAGAAACACAAAAAGAAAATTAAAGAATGAAAAATGAATAAAGGAATTCTTAGTGTAACTTCAATCTGCTTTACAATAACAAGAACGAGCCTATTAATAGCCCAAAGACTTGACTTGATCACAACCCAAGTCTGTTACAAATCTGTTACAATTTGTTACACTAGATTTAACTAATTCCAGCTCAGCATAGAGCTAGTATCTATAGTCTTACATTCTCCTGGTTTTCTTCATCTTGTTGAATAATATGTGCAACAGACACAACACCAAGACGAGCTCGCAAAGAAGCAAAACAAGCTGGTGGAATCGGCTTGGTAAAGATGTCAGCTGTCTGCTCAATAGACGGCACATAGTTCACTAACAGCTGACCAACAAGCACCCTTTCTCGAACAAAATGAATATCAATCTCAACATGCTTGATACGTGCATGATGAGTTGGGTTAGCTGCCATAGAAACCGTGGATGTATTATCACACCAAACAGTGGGTTTTCCACATAACTCAACCTCAATTTCACTCAAGAGTTGTTGAACCCAAACTAATTCAGAGATAGCATTGGCTAGACTGCGATACTCGGCTTCAGAGGAGGACCTGGAGACCATATTCTACTTTTTAGAACACCAGGCAATCGGATTTGCACCAAGATAAATGCAAAATCCAGAAGTAGACCTCCTATCTTCAACAGAAGATGCCCAATCGACATCAGCATAACAAGATAATGAACAAGAGCATACACCAGTGTAGTAAATTCCATAATCAAGAGTCCCACATAAGTAGCGCAGAATACGTTTCACAGCCTTCCAGTGGGAATCACAAGGATGATTCATATACTGACTAACTTTATTCACGGCATAGGCAATGTCTGGCCTGGTAAGACAAACATACTGCAGACCACCCACTGTACTACGATACAGATGAATATCATAAAATAGCTGACCATCATTGGCTTTCAGTTTTGGTGAGACAACCATGAGAGTAGGTGTTGGAGAGGAAGTGAGCATATGAGTGCGATCACGAAGATCCAACACATATTTCTTCTGATTTAGAAGCAAACCAGAGGAAGTTTGAGACACCTCCATCCCAAGAAAAAATCCCAATTGACCTAAGTCCTTAAGAGCAAACTCATCATTTATACTCTAAATGACAATCTGAATCTCATCAGGTTGATCTCCTGTGATGATGATATCACCCACATAAATCATTAAAAGTAAAGAAGAGGAATCAGAGTTCCTAAGAAAAAGAGAAGAGTCAGCCTTGGAAGCAGTAAAACCCAACTTCTGAATAAAGAAGGCTCGTAGAGTCTAAAACCAAGCTCGAGGAGCTTGACGAAGACCATAAATGACTTTATTCAACTTACAAACAAGTTTCTCCTCATTGGATCCAGTCTTTTCAAAACCAGGTGGTTGAGTCATATACAATTCTTCAGTCAATTGCCCATTGAGGAAGGCATTATTGATGTCAATCTGTCGAAGAGTCCAATTCTTCATAACTGTAGTAGCAAGCACAGTCCTAATCGTATTAGACTTAACGACTGGGCTAAATGTTTTATGGAAATCACATCCAGCCATTTGAGAATAGCCTTTTGCCACTAATCGAGCCTTCAACCTCTCAACAGACCCATCTTGCTTCCTTTTTACTTTAAACAACCACTTGCAGCCTATGGGCTTCCTATCAGAGGGAAATGGTTGAAGTGTCCAAGTACCATTAGCAAGAAGGGCTGAGTATTCAGCATCAACATCAGCTGCCCAGCCTTTATGAGAAAGGGCTTTCATAATAGAGGTGGGTTCAACAACTTCAGATTCAACAAGCAGAACCTTGGACTTGAAAACACCAACCTTACCTCTAGTAATCATGGGTTGACAGTTTTGAGGAGCATAAGAAGATGAAGGATGAATAAGTGAAGTGGAATTGGAAGATGGAATAATATTGAAAGATGGATGATGATTAACAACAATGGTGAGTGGAGATGAAATAGTAGTGGGAGATGAAGATGAAGTATGATTAGTAACAGTGGTGTGTGGAGGTGGAATAGTATGAGAAGATGGGAATGAAGTATGCTCAATTGCAGTGGTATATGAAGGTGGAATAGTAGTAGAAGATGGAGATGGAGTATGAGAAATAGCAGTGGTGTGTGGGGATGAAATATCAATAGAGAATGTAGATGGAGTATGAACAATAGTAGTGGTGTGTGGAGGTGACATAGCAGTAGAAGATGGGGGTGGAGTATGAGCAATTGTAGTGGTGAGTGGATATGAGATAGCAGTAGAGAATGGAGATGTAGTATGATTAATAGTAGTGGTGTGTGAAGATGACATAGTAGTAGAAGATGGGGGTGGAGTACGAGCAATTGTAGTGGTGAGTGGAGATGAAATAGCAGTAGGAGATGGGTATGAAGTATGATTAATAGAAGTGGAGTGTGGAGGTGAAATAACAGTAGGAGATGAAGGTGGTGTATGAGAAATTGTAGCAGTAGGATCACTACTTTCTTGAAAAGTAGTGTGAGAGACATTGCAAAGCCTAGTGCAGTTATTAGACAGAACAGAAGAGCTCTTATTATTATTTAGAAGGGCTAACAAGACAGGAGAAAATATAGAATCCTTTAAAACAGATGAACTATGTTTACAAGAAGACTGAGTTGGTTTCACAGCACTAGACAACATGCTTTCAAAAGGAAAGATAGTTTCATCAAAACAAGCATGCCTAGAAATGTAAACTCTTCCATTAGAATCAAGACACCTATAACCTTTATGCTTAGACGAGTAACCCAAAAAGACACATACAGAAGATCTAAACTGAATTTTATTCCTATTATAAACCCTAATATTAGGATAACAGACACATCCAAAAACTTTCATAAAACTATAGTCAGGCAGCCTATGAAACAATCTTTGATATGGAGACATACCATCTAAAGCTTTTTTAGGTAATCCATTTATAAGAAAAATTGCATTTGAAAATGCATCATTCCAGAATTTAAGTGGCATTGAAGCTTGAGCAAGCATGGATAACCCTACCTCAACTATCTGACGATGCTTTCTTTTCACAGTACCATTCTGTTCTGATGTACGTGGACAAGACATCCTATGAACAATTCTTTGATCCTTAAGATATCCACTCAAAGCTACAAACTCTCCTCCACCATCACTTTGAAACATTTTAAGCTTAAAACCAAGAAGCCTCTCTGTCATCCTGTGAAATTGAACAAACACAGTTTTAACTTCAGACTTATGCTTCAAAAAATAGAGCCATGTATATCTAGTAAAAACATCAGTAAAAGTAACAAAATATTGAAAACCATTGGAGTACAAAGGAGCTGGTCCCCACACATATGCAACAACAAGCTCAAGGGGTTGAGTATACTGAGTAACAGAGTCAGTAAATGGTAATTTATGAGATTTGGCAAACTGACATGATGTGCACAAGCTAGCAGTAGATTTATTATTAATAACAGGTAAACTACAACTATGCAAGGCTTTGAGAAGAACATCCTTTGAAGGATGCCCAAGCCTTCTATGCCAGAGATCAAGACTAACAGCATTGCATTCAACATGACTGACACTGGCAGGATTACGTGGAGCATTTTTATTACTAAGGGAAGTACAAAGAGCATGTTTATTTGTAGCAGAAAGTATGTTATCATCAACAACAGTATGACAAGCTTTCAAGGAACCACCATCAAATTGATATAGACCACCAACACTTGATTTGTCCTCAAATCTCTAACTTGACAAATGTTTGGAGAAAACTCAAGCAGAACCTGATTGTCCTAAGTAAATTTGGACACAGATAATAGATTCTTAGTAATGTTAGGAACATATAACAAGTTTTTCAACAATAAATTTTTATTACTAGTTAAAAGAGAAGATTGACCAGAATAAAAAATAGGAATAGACTGACCATTTCCAACTCTGGTAGTACCTGAACCAGGACAAATACTACCAGACTGAAGATTGCTGAAATCCCTAATCAGGTGGTGTGTAGCTCCTGAGTCTGGATACCATGTGTTATCATCCACAACCTTTGAAACTGCCAACAAGGCTTGAGGGGACACTTGAGGGTGAGAGGCAGAAACAGAAGTCACATGCATCATAGGGGAGGCAACTGAGGGAAACATAGGACGAGACTGAACAGGGTTGTAGACAACAGGCTGATGTCCAAACTGAAAGGGGACCACTGGCTGAGAAATCATAGGCTGGTAAGCAGCATGAGACACAACTGAAGATGCATGAGGTGTCAACTGAGAACACACAATAGGTATTTGAGGATAAAGCCTAACATAGGAGATGAAGGATAGCACATAGTATTGTAGGTTGGCACATGTTCAGAAGTATAAACTGTGACATTAGACTGATTACTCTGATTGTCACTATTACCAGTGTTTTGAAAAGACCCAGAGGAATCATTCTTGAAATTTAAATTGAATCTGTTGTAACACCTCTCAACCAGATGTCCTATCTTATCACACAATTGGCATTGAGGCCTACCACCACCAGAAAAACCTATGTCCCTACCTCTGCCCCTAGTGGCACTATTATTATTATTATAACTCTGATCATCCGAATGAACAGTCTGAACAACATACTCGAATAGTTATTGTTTTGTGACTTAGTGTAATTATTAAATTGAGAAACACCAGGACCAGTAGTAGGTTGAGTTGAAGCGCTAGGACCAGAGTAAGACTATTGATGAACAACCACATGAGCTGAGGCAGGAACTTGACTAAACATAGTTGCTTGACGAGAATCAGCATCATGAAGAATAGTACTAACAGCTCTTAGGTCAGAGGATGTAGTGGGATTAGCAATAATAACAGTAACAATATGATCATATTCTGGAGGTAATCCATTTAAAATAGTTGTGATGTGTTCATGATCAGAGATGACCATTTCCACAACTTGCTAAACTACCACATATAAACTTAATTTTCATTAGGTACTCTCTCATGCTCATATCTCCCTTTTTTCTAAGAATGAAAAGACCTCCTATAAGACATGAGCCTAGATGTAGTTTTCCCACTATACAACTGATACAAAGTATTCCAGATTTCTGAAGCAGTGTTATGTCCTATTAGATTAGGAAGAACATCCTCACTCACAGTAGACAAAAGCCAAGATGCAAGAGCACCATCCTGCTCTTCGTACAACTCATACTTAGGATTAATACTGACACTTCCTTCCTTGGAGATATACTGAGTAAGCCAAGTGACATTATTGTCTATGAACTTAAGCAACCTATGTATCTTAATGGTGAGTAAAATTTGATGATGCCAAAGCAAGTAATTATGATCACTTAGTGCGACATTTATCTTCTTAGTAGAGAAAACCTTATTGGTAACAAAACTAGGGGAGGTAGTGATTCTATTGGCACTAGACTGAGGCTTAGTAACCTCATGTTCTACATTATCAACACTAGTATCCACCATGATTACACATGATCAACAAACCAGAATCACACGAAGAACAGAAAAACGCAGAAAATTGAAGGAAAAACAACAGATCAACAAGAGCCACTGAGAATAACAGACAAAATACAGAGAATCTGAAGAGGCTTCAACAGAAACGACACAAAGATCATATTCAAACAGTCATTAACCTTCAAACCAATCAACAAGTCAGACGCATAAAATTCAGATGCACAAATGAATCAAGGTTTTTCAGAAGCATCCAGAGGCAATACTCTCGCAAATCAACAAACAGATCAGATGCACAAAAGCTAGGGTTTCCAAACGCATCAAGAAGTAATAATCCTTCAAATCAATCAACAGAGAGCAAGAAATAACCATGCCAAACAGATGTAACCACAGATAATTGCAGGACAAACACGAAAAACAAGAGAAGAAGCAGAAACGATCTCACCAAATCAAAGAATCAAGCATCTATCCTGCACTGTTGTTGACGAACTTCAAGAACCATCAAATCTTCATCATTCAGTACTTGCGCAAAGATCTCCGACGAATCGTCGCCATCAGCCGGAAGCTCTGATACCATGTCAAAAATACTCAGAGGAGTATTGATCAGAAGAATTCAGAGTAGGAAGAGAAGTGAGAAGACGAATGAAGATGAAGAAACGCAAAGAGAAAATTAAAGAATGAAAAATGAATAAAAAAAATTCTTAGTGTAACTTCAATCTACTTTACAATAACAAGAACGAGCCTATTAATAGCCTAAAGACTTGACTTGATCACAGCCTAAGTCTGTTATAAATCTGTTACAATTTGTTACACTCAACTTAACTAATTCCAGCTCAGCATAGAGCTAGTATCTATAGTCTTACACGGAACAGCTAGTTGAACCGGGGGAAATGGTTTGTCTAGTTCACAAAAATTCCATGTCCTGTCCTTGGACGTGTAGAAAATATTTTGTATAAATATAAGATGATGATAAGAGAATAATTACTCGAACATTCGTGCCAAAAAAGAAATACTGAAAAGCAGAAGCACCGAATGGCAAATCTAAAATTGGATACTTCACTGTCTGAAAACTGACAGTTGAAACAAAAATGATTGGTTGTATTATAAACTAAATTTCCTGGAAGTCCAGTACCTCGTCCACTTCACTGAAAACACAGACAAAAAAACAGAACATCCTCATAACAGTCGAAATCCTGAATGACAAGGAAGACGACGAAATCCGTTAGCTCGTTATCTTCAGTGAAGACCACACCCTCATTGCCTTGCTCTCCTCCCTCCACGTGTCCCCCAAAGCTTCCATTCCCAGCAGATAACCCCTCCCTCTCCCAAGAAATCTTTAATTTATCCTTCCCTTCCCACATCGAAAGCAAATCCGCCACCTTTTCTTTTTCTTTTGGGATTTTGGAGATGGATCATGAAGCGGATGCTTATAGGACTGACTTGATGACCATAACACGATTCGTGTTGAACGAGCAGTCCAAGTATCCCGAGTCTCGTGGAGATTTCACCATCTTGCTTAGTCACATTGTTCTTGGTTGCAAGTTCGTTTGCACTGCTGTTAACAAGGTCTTTCTTTCATATATTCTTCTTGCTATGCATTCACCGATATACTATTTATTGGCCTTATTGGAGATTACAACCTGTTTGCTGCTTTTTGAATCAGGCTGGTCTTGCCAAACTCATTGGACTTGCTGGGGAGACTAATGTCCAGGCAAGTAGTTCCCAAACCCAAACCACTGATTCTTCTTATATCCTACATGTGGCATTAATATTTCATACTTGTCTATTTGTGAATAAAGGGTGAAGAACAAAAGAAGCTGGATGTGCTTTCAAATGAAGTCTTTGTCAAGGCTTTAGTAAGCAGTGGCAGAACAGTGAGTAGCTGGGTGGCTTTTGTTGTATACATTGGTGATGTAATAATTTTCTCTGCTAAGTGTTAACATGTTTTGATATTGTACCAGTGCATCCTTGTCTCTGAAGAAGATGAGGAGGCAACCTTTGTGGAGCGCTCAAAGCGTGGAAGGTTTTTTCAGTTGTTCTCTTCTCTGTTTCTATTGAACATAGTGTTGATGTTAGATTTGTCTTTTTGAACATTTGATATGAACTTGTCTTAAACAACTCAGGTACTGTGTTGTTTTTGATCCACTGGATGGTTCATCCAACATTGATTGTGGAGTTTCCATTGGAACAGTATGGCTCTTCACCTCCAAAATGCAATGTCGATTTCGTGGCAAGTAATTATTTTTCTAAGATTACTTGATATTGCAGTGGTCAACTGAATATGTTCTCTTTCGTCTAGATTTTTGGGATATACATGGAGAAAGATGACCATGATCCGACTCTAGATGATGTGCTGCAACCTGGGAAGCATATGTTGGCAGCTGGCTATTGTATGTATGGAAGCTCTTGCACGGTACAAGGTTTACTTGTTTTTATATCCTTCTGTCTTCCGACCGTACTTTCCCTTTCATTTTCCTATGGTTATTTGTTTCGAGTACTTTTCACCTATGTTACTTGGACTTGATGTTTGAGTCCGTGTCCGACATGAGTATGATCAACCAGTTGTGAGTATTTCTATGTTCAGCCTTCTAGCATATCTGTTTTAAGTTTTCTCTTGCAAGTAAAAGAGCTATCTGTAAACTCGGTTTTTCTTTCCTTGTTGCAAGGGACATTGTAATTTTATGGCCACTTTCTGCAGTATTATGGCCTCTCACTACATACTTAAATGTAATGATTTTACAGCTTGTGTTGAGCACTGGAGAAGGGGTTAATGGATTCACCCTGGATCCATCTCTTGGAGAGTTCATACTAACTCACCCAGACATCAAGGTATATTTTTTAATATTGGATTAATCATGTGATTAGCAAGTATGATTCGAACCGAAACAGATTTTAGCAAAGAATGGATTCTGAACCAATTATTGTCGACGCACCAAATATGATGTTATATGGCTCTTATTTGACAGATTCCAAAGAAAGGGAAGATTTATTCAGTCAATGAAGGGAATGCTAAGAACTGGGATGCTCCAACAGCCAAGTATGTTTTAATTCAGTTTACAATTGTATTTTTGTCAACTTGTTTTCCTGTGCATTTTTCCTCATTTTCTTTTTTGAACTTCAGGTATGTGGAAAAATGCAAGTTCCCTAAAGATGGTTCCTCTCCAAAGTCTCTTAGATACATCGGAAGGTATAATTGATTATGTTGTTAATGGAGTTGCCATGTCTGGTTTATCTCCAACTGTTGTTCCCGAGTACTCTGATTCCGGCATAGAATGAAGGGTATCATCTATTTATTCGCCATGCGCTGAATGTTACTTATGGAGGATCCACCAGAATATCTGTTCTGGTTGTTGCTTATGGACAATGCCTTCTTTTTGGACATGTTCTTGCATCTTGATATTATTCATTCGGTTTCAATGACCCGAACCTGTTTCCCTCAATCTGAACATTGATTTTATGATCATCGCATTGTGATAACAGCATGGTAGCCGACGTCCATCGCACGCTCCTCTACGGTGGTATCTTCTTGTACCCTGCAGATAAGAAGAGCCCCAACGGGAAGCTACGGTACAAAATGCAAAGCTTGTTAAATATGTTCCATCCAAGATACAAATGAGTCTTAGTTGCTTACTGATTTTGAGCAATTTGTGTAAAATAGTGTTCTCTACGAGGTCTTCCCGATGTCGTTCTTGATGGAACAAGCCGGAGGTCAGGCATTCACCGGCAAGCAACGGGTATTTACATCAAACCATTTTGTTATGAAGCTGAATAGCTGATGTAATGACACTGGTTTTGGTGCAGCCTGCAAGTTTCACAGTTGTAATGAAGAAAAATAGTTGATATCTTGCTGATGTTAATCTGATTAAATTATGCAGGCACTTGACTTGATTCCGGAAAAGATACACGAAAGGTCTCCGATATTTCTTGGCAGCTATGACGATGTTGAAGAAATTAAAGAACTATATGCTGCTGAAGTGAAGGGGAAATGAATGTACAATTCTCATTGTCTCTACTGCCGCAGTCCTGCTGGATTCAGTTTTTAATCTTCTCATAAATATATAATCCACGTGTAACGGGATTCTCCCACTTATCCATGGTTATATGTATGTATCAATGTATAAATAATATATAATAAACCGGTGATCACTTTTCTTTCATTTCTTTTATTCTGATACTTATCTTTCAAAAGCTACGTTTTAATCCTATATCTTATCATTTATAATAAAATAATTATTTAAACGTTCGTTGCATGGATGTCAGTGGAGCATGGAGCGGATTTTGTTGGACTCGTCTCACTTCGCATCCAATTAGACAAGAATAAGTATAAGTTCGTAGGTGGTGGAGTGGGGATGAGATAAACTCGTTATAGATAGTGGGACAGAAATGAATAAAATTTTGTATATGTTCCATCCCCACTCGCCCCACCCTGCATTATCTCGATTTTTTTCGTTCAGGTTAATTTTTTAATATTTGTTATGATTTTATAGTATTATTTATTTTTTTAATTTTTTTTGACAATATTCGTACATAACCTCACGGATAAATCCTTTGAATCTAAATCTGTAAGTATAATAATATTTTTTTCGGTGAATCACTCGAAAGGTTCACACTTCACATGAGTCTACAACATTTTAAATGAAGTTTTGATTATTATTATTTTCCACTAAACCAAACTTTTGCCCACATAAAAAATTATCTAATTAAGTTGATAAAAATGTAAAGATAAATAAATTCACCTTCTAAAATTTATTCCAAACGTACACACGTGCTCTGCTGGTTGTTTTTACGAGTCATGGATCGATACTTGTACGAGAAACTCAGCGGGAAATCAGTTTTGTGATCAGTCTCAGAAAAAGGGGAAAACCAACGAAAAAAACTAAAACAAAGTAAAGATAAAGGGAGTAATTAGCAAGCTAGGGTTTCCTCAATCCCAGGCCAAAGGTCTTCCCTCTTCGCTGTCTCTCAATTAAATTCCTCTTTTTTCTTCTTTCTATCAGGAAATAAAGAATTTCGAATTACTTTTATTTTGCAGAGGAAAATTAAGAAAACAGTGGATGGCGGACGGTTACTGGAACCGGCGGCAGCCAAGTCCTCCGATGATGTCTTCCAGTGGGACGCTTAAACGACCTCGTACGGAATACGGTAATACCATTTCTTTCTCCGTTTCTGCAAAGACACTTTTCCTTCAATTTTTGTTTTAGCTTAGATGCTTCGGAGATTAGTTTAGAAAATATCGAACACTTTCGATTAGATTGGTAGAATTTTCTTCAAACTTTGTGTTGGGAAATTATGTATTGGGCTTAATGTAAGGTTTTATTTTGTTTAATTAGATACATTATTTGTTGAGCACGCCTGCAAGTTGATTTTTTTTCTACAATGAATATGAATGCTAAAGAAATTTTTGATACTTTATTTTGAAGTAGTCAGTCCAATGTTCATTGCAGAACCTTAGTTTTAAGTAGCAATTGGTTGTCAGATGAGGAATGGATTATTGTTGAAACTTGAAAACCTAAGTTATAGTGTTCTTTAACATTTATTGTTGGCCTTTGCATGCTTGTATCCTGCTGTTTCGATACCTCTTTTTGTTTTTGTTTTTCTCTTAAAAGAAAGTTTCAAGTTGACCTTTGTTTGACTAATTTCATTGTACTTATTTATTTTTCCATTGTAGGTAGCTGCCAATTTCGTTCATATTTGCATTTAGCCATTTACTGTGTGGAATGTTTGTCTTTGTCTTGCCGTTTCTTCCTGATAAATTTAAGAAAAATGCTTGTGTCACTTCTGAATCTCTTTGAAAACTATTATCTGCTTTAAGAAAATGAGTTTCACCTATATTTTCTATTTTCAACTTCACAGATGGTCCACCTTCTGGGCTACATCCAGCTCATGAGATGCATAATTATTTGGCTAGAGATGTTGATAGGGGTGGACAACTCCCTATGAAGGATACGAAAACAATTGGGTCGGCATATGATCGTTATCTGCAGAGTGCGGTACCATCTTGAACCTTTTACTCGTGCTTATTTTTTCCTCACCATGCATAGCAAATTTTGTTTTCTGAAGCATTTATTAAATTGCTTTTTTAGCAACTTTCTTCTTTTCCATCTGGAGAACCAAGTACATTTGGTGGGTTGGAACAGCCTGTTGTTGGTTCAATGCCTGCTCATCCAATAGCTGATCCTCCTGTGACGGGTCGTCATGTATATGCTGCTTCAGATCTGGTACCAAATCGTCAAAATGTAGGTTATGGTAATCAACTTCCAGGGGATGCAATGTTAAGGCTAGGTCGGGATACTGTACCTCTACCTCCAGATGCTTCCACTACTCTATATGTTGAGGGACTTCCTTCTGACAGCACGAAGAGGGAAGTAGCCCGTATCCTATTTAATGATGTAATGCTTGATAAGATTTCTTGATGTCTTAACTCTTATGGTACCATATTTTAGCTCTAGTACCTTGTTTCAACTATCAGACATCAATTCACATTCCTTGACCAAGGCTTTAGATATCTTTCGCCCTTTTGTTGGATATAAAGAAGTGCGACTAGTGAGCAAAGAATTTAAACATGTGAGTGGACTAGCCATTGTCTTAACACTTAATTTGTCTCCTGTAGCATGGCGTCCTTCGTGTTTTCTTGCATGTGAAATTCTCATGACTGTTTCAGTGAATGCTAAAACCTGATACATTGGCAATGCAGCGTGGTGGGGATCCTCTTATCCTTTGTTTTGTTGATTTTTCAAGTCCCGCCTGTGCAGCAACCGCAATGAGTGCCTTGCAAGGTGATCTTTTCTTCTTTTAATTTTGACATTCATAGAAGTTAGCTCATCAGTGGAAAATGATATATGGTTTGTTCTTTTAAAAACTGATAGGAAACAATAATTAACTCTTTAAATGATATTGGTACACTGGGGCATTTGGCTCAAGCAGTAAGTGTATGTATCCCCTGCTCAACGAGTAGAGTTTGAATTTCCCATCCATCCAAATCAAAATGAAAAAAAAAGAAGAAAAATGAGAAAGGTAGTTTTTTTATGCTATGCTAATTTTCTTCTATTCCCTGGTTTCTAGTTTCTGTCAATTTGTGCATGTGTCTGTTTTTTTTCTTCTTTTTTGACACGTGTGAATGATTATAAAAGGATGTGAGCCTTACGCAGGCAGAAAATATGCATTCTCAACCTTTTTTCCCCAGAATGAATGCTACAGAGTGGAACATGAATTTGAAAATAGAAGTTTGAACTTAACATGCCATAAGTTGAGTCCGTCACACTGGCTGGCAGATGCATTTGCCTGTCTCAAATTCCCAATTTGAGTTTATTGTTGAATTGTGCAGGTTATAAAATTGATGAACACAATCCTGATTCTAACTACTTGAGACTTCAGTTTTCCCGGAACCCAGGCCCAAGGTCAGGTCCTGGAACTCGCGGAAGGTGAATGTCACATTCTGGAGGCTGTATGCAAGTCATCTTTAAGCCAATTTTATGGCTTGCGTCTTTTATATACATGGCTGGGTTATGAGGAGTGTACACGTTTATTAAATAGTATATTTTAGTACTTGCAACCCAAATTGCTGAATCCAGCTAACAGTTGGCACTAGAGATACAGAGAAATTTAGGAGATCTAGGATCCAGAAATTCTTGAGTTGCTTGCACATTTCAGGAAGCTGTGTTGTACAATAACTTGCATGTAAAACCAAAAGATTCCTTTTTGTGGTATAGATTAGGGGTGTTCATGGTTAACCGTTGGTTAACCATTAAGAATGAATTTCTAATTTTCTATACATTGTTAGATACATTCTCTATGCATTTTCCTTCTAATTATATTAAGAACATATATTTTTTACACTAAGAACATAACTTATAGGTTAACCGTTATAGTATTTTGGTTAACCGCGAACACCCCTAGTATAGATCATAGTAGCATTTAATTTTTTGTGTTCAAATAGAGGAATAAATGTTTGGTTTGTTTGTTTGTTTCAGATGCATGGATGTTAATTAGCCTAGGCCAAAAACTATTGTGGTTTAGCCTAATGTTTAGTTGAGAATGTTAATTGTCTTTGTTTGGAGGTAATTATGTCCATTGTGATTTTAGTTTTAGATACTTTGCTAAGTTTAGTTTGTAAATCACTTGGGTTTTGTTACAGATTCTTAGGCTAAAATCTAGGTTATTTATTAGGCTAGAATATATTGTAATTAATGTTATATATATGTTACCTAGTTTAGGAAAATTAGTAATTAATGTTATATATATGTTACCTAGTTTAGGAATATTAGATGTGTATATATAGCCTATATGTTCTATGAATAAAAGACAAGGAATTATTTTCTACATGGTATCAGTTGTCCTAGGTTTTTTATTTTTGAATACAATAATTTTTTTTTGGGCTGTTAGGGTTTTGACCTAAAGACAATATTTTTGTCGTTCTTCACCGGCCACCTTCGAAGGCCGTTTCTGTCGACACCGCCCGTACCACAAGGGCCGCCGATCTGCCGATCTGGAGTTTTCGGTCACCGGATTCCCTGCGCGTGAGCCTCACGCGCCGCCACAAGCTTCCGCCTGTCCTTCACGCGCCGGCGCGTGAGAGCGCGTGGAGGCCCCTTTTCGCCGCCGTTTTTTCCACCGCCGTCGCTGCTTCCTTCCGATCACACCCCTGCCGCCGGTCCTTGCTTTCGGATTGTTTTGGGTTGGGTGTTCTATCTTTTGAATTTATTAGGGTTTTGTTTTTTGGCTCTTTGCTTCTTTGACTTCATGGCTGATAAAAAGGTTGACTTTATGCCTGATATCGTTCCGATTACGTCTAAGATTACTGATCATTAATTGAATGGCTTTAATTTTCTCAATTGGAACCATACAATTGAGTTGTATTTGTTAAGCCTTTCTATGGACAGACATTTGACTGATGATCCTCCGACGGATGATTCTCGCCTTCCTTGGATGAGAGAAGATGCTCGCCTTTATATTCAGATTCGTAATTCTATTGACAGCGAGGTGATAGGTTTGGTTAATCATTGCAAGACGGTGAAACAGTTGATGAGCTATTTGCAATTTTTATATTCTGGCAAAGGAAATTTTTCTCGTATCTATGATGTTTGTCAGCATTTTTACAGGGCTGACAAAGAAGACCGGACTTTAACCAGTTATTTTATGGATTTCAAGAAAACGTATGAAGAGCTTAATATGTTGCTTCCTTTTAGTGCTGATATTGAGGTCCAACGTAGTCAACGAGAGCAAATGGCGGTTATGAGTTTTCTTGCTGGTCTTCCACCGGAATTTGAGACAGCTAAATCTCAGATTCTCTCTGGTTCCGAGATCTCCAGCCTCGATGATGTTTTTCGGAGAGTCCGTCGTATTGAGAATTCTTTGCCTACTCCATCCCCACAACATGGCAGTGTTTTGCTTAGTCGTGCTCTTCCTTCTGACTCCGGCAAGCAAAATTTCAAGAGTAATGGTCCTGGTCGTTCTATGGGGTCGGGGTCTACCAAAAGCGATCCACAGTTTGGGGTTCGTGGTCCGGATCACAATACAGTTATCTGTCATTATTGTCACAAACCGGGACATACCAAGCGTGATTGCCGGAAGCTGCAGTTTAAGAAAACTTTGTCTGCTAATGTTGCTTCTAGTGTAGACACTTCTTCATCGGCTGTTACGATATCTGCGGATGAGTATGCCAAGCTTCTTCACCTTCAGGACACTGTCAAGCATCCTTCCGGTCCTGTTTCTGCCCTTGTTGAGTCAGGTAAATCCAATACATGTCTTGTTTCCACCTCTTCCAAATGGGTCATTGATTCTGGTGCCACAGACCACATGACAGGTAACCCCAATCTTCTTTCTCATTTTACAACACATCCTTCTATCAATCCTGTTACTTTAGCCGATGGTTCTACATCTTCTGTTCTTGGCTCTGGCACTTCGTACCCCACTCCCTCTCTTACTTTGTCCTCTGTTTTGAGTTTACCACATTTATCCTTTAACCTGATGTCAGTTAGTAAACTTACAAAAACCCTTAATTGTTGTGTCTCATTTTTTCCTGGTTATTGTGTGTTTCAGGATCTTTTGACGAAGAAGATTATTGGTAAAGGGCATGAGTCTGATGGCCTCTACATCCTTGACACCCATGTTCCAGAACCTGTCGCTTGCACTGGAATTGTCAGTCCTTTTGAAGAACATTGTCGATTGGGTCATCCTTCTCTACCTTCTTTGAAGAAACTTAGTCCTCAATTTTCTAGTTTAAAATCCTTGGATTGTGAGTCTTGTCAGTTTGCTAAACACCATCGCCTTAGCTTCAGTCCTAGAGTCAATAACCGAGCTTCTGCTCCATTTGAGTTAGTTCACTCTGATGTTTGGGGTCCTAGTCCTGTTACTTCTAAACCTGATTTTCGTTGTTTTGTTACTTTTGTTGATGATTATTCTCGAATGACATGGCTTTATTTCATGAAATCTCGCTCAGAATTATTTACTCATTTCTCTTCTTTTTGTGCTGAGATTCGAACCCAATTTGGTACACCTGTCCGAAACTTGAGAAGTGATAATGCCAAAGAGTATGTTTCAGGTCCTTTTCAGAAATATATGCTTGAGCACGGTATTCTCCGTCAAACTTCTTGTGTTGACACCCCTTCTCAAAACGGTGTTGCTGAACGCAAAAATAGACATCTTCTTGAAACAGCCCGAGCTTTGCTATTTCAAATGCAAGTTCCAAAATGTTTTTGGGCTGATGCCATCTCCACAGCTTGTTTTTTGATCAATCGTATGCCCTCTTCGGTTTTGTCGGGTAACATCCCTTTTCATACTCTTTTCCCCACTAAAGATTTGTTTCCCCTCTCCCCGAAAATTTGTGGTTGTATTTGTTTTGTTCGGGATGTCCGTCCTCAAGTTACAAAGCTTGATCCTAAGTCTTTGAGATGTGTGTTTTTGGGTATTCACGTGGTCAAAAAGGGTATCGCTGTTATTGTCCGGGTCTAGGTAGGTATCTTGTGTCTGCTGATGTTACTTTTTTGGAACACAAACCTTTTCTGTTTTCTTCAGGGTCTATCGCTCAGGAGGACGAGGATTTCTTGTTTTATCCGGTCCCATCACCTTTGGAGTTGTCCTCATCCTCCTTGGTTCCGCCCCCTTTTGTCAAGCCCCCCATAAAAAATATCTATACTCGTCGGCCACAACCACCACCTTCAGACCCAATTCTAAACGTTCCGGATGTTCTAGATTCATGTCCTGATGAGCCAATATCTTCGTCATCAGATTCGCCTTGTATTGCTGATCTTGACCTTCCTATTGCTCTTCGGAAAGGTAAACGTGCTTGCACTTACCCCATTTCCTCTGTTGTTTCCTATAATTGTTTGTCTTCTTCTTCTCGTGCCTTTGTTACATCCCTAGATACTATTTTTGTCCCTAAAACTGTTAGCTAGGCATTATCTCATCCTGGATGGCGTGCGGCTATGCTTGAGGAAATGACTGCTCTAGATGACAATGGCACGTGGACTTTGGTTTCTTTGCCTAACGGTAAGCGAGCTATTGGATGTAAGTGGGTGTTTACTGTTAAATTTAATCCTGATGGCTCTCTTAATCGTTTGAAAGCCCGTCTTGTTGCTAAGGGATATGCTCAGACCTATGGTGTGGATTATTATGATACTTTCTCTCATGTTGCCAAACTTGTTTCTGTCCGGTTATTTATCTCCCTTGCAGCAATTTTTGATTGGCCTTTGCATCAGTTGGATATCAAGAATGCTTTCCTTCATGGTGATCTTCAGGAGGAGGTGTATATGGAGCAACCACCTGGGTTTGTTGCTCAGGGGGAGTCTGGGAAGGTATGTTATTTGAAGAAATCTTTATATGGTTTGAAACAGAGTCCTCGGGCTTGGTTTGGTAAGCTCAGTCAGGCTATTGAAAAATTCGGGATGCAAAGAAGTGAATCAGACCATTCTGTTTTCTTTAGAAAGTCTGATGGGGGCACGATTCTACTAGTCGTGTATGTGGATGATATTGTACTCACTGGTAATGACACTAGTGGAATTTCTTCACTGAAGTCTTTTCTCCATACTCAGTTTCACACTAAAGATCTGGGGACGTTGAAATACTTCCTGGGGGTTGAGGTGAACAGAAATAGAAAAGGAATTTTCCTATCTCAGAGGAAGTATGTGCTTGATCTTTTATTGGAAACAGGGAAATTGGGCGCCAAACCTTGTAGTACGCCAATGGTCCCTAATCTACAGTTAACTAAAGAAGGTGAATTATTTGATGACCCTGAAAGGTACATAAGACTTATCGGTAAATTAAACTATCTCACGGTGACACGTCCTGATATATCTTTTCCAGTGAGTGTTTTGAGTCAATACATGTCGTCACCGACTGTTGATCATTGGAAAGCAGTAGAGCAAGTTTTATGTTACCTAAAAAGTGCTCCTGGGCGTGGTATTCTATATGGCAATCATGGTCATACTAGAATTGAATGTTTTTCCGACTCGGATTGGGCAGGATGCAAGGAGGATAGAAGATCCACCTCAGGATATTGTGTGTTTGTTGGAGGAAACTTGATTTCTTGGAAGAGTAAAAAGCAGAACGTAGTTTCACGATCTAGTGCAGAAGCCGAATATAGAGCAATGGCCAAGTCCGTATGTGAGATTACATGGGTATATCAGCTCCTCGGTGAGATTGGAATTAAAGCCTCAATACCTGCAAAACTTTGGTGTGATAATCAAGCTGCATTACACATTGCTTCTAATCCAGTTTTTCATGAAAGAACGAAACACATTGAGATTGATTGTCACTTCATTCGCGAAAAGATACAACAAGGTTTGATATCTACTGGTTATGTGAAAACCGGAGAACAACTAGGAGACATCTTCACCAAAGCTCTCAATGGAATTCGAATCAATTATCTATGTAACAAGTTGGGCATGATTAATATCTATGATCCAACTTGAGGGTGAGTGTTACAGATTCTTAGGCTAAAATCTAGGTTATTTATTAGGCTAGAATATATTGTAATTAATGTTATATATATGTTACCTAGTTTAGGAAAATTAGTAATTAATGTTATATATATGTTACCTAGTTTAGGAATATTAGATGTGTATATATAGCCTATATGTTCTATGAATAAAAGACAAGGAATTATTTTCTACAGGTTTTAAATGCTGGGAGTGTTTTGTTTAGATTGCCTAATATCTTAACATTGTTTATACTGTTAGGATAAAATTTTGATATGCATGTTGTGTAAAACTAATTTTACACAAGTTTGCATATTTATACTATAAAACACAAATCCTAAATTATTAAGGAAAATACTTTGATGCACAAGCTGTGTAAACTTTAGTTTACACAAGCCCTTTAATTTTAGGGTTTAGGGTTTAGGGTTTTATGTTAGGGTTTAGGGGTTTAGTATGTAGGGTATATAATTTAAGGTTTATGGTTAGAATTTAGAGTTTAGAGTTTAGGGCTTAGGGTTTAGGGTTTAGGTTGCTAGGGTTTGTGATTTAGATTTTAAATTTTATAAAAGGATTGTGTAAAAAAAATTTACACAGCTTGTGCATCAAAATAAAACCCAATTATTAATCCTAAGCCTTAAATCATATATCCTAAATTCTAAATCTTACAACTTTAAAGCCTAAACTAAAATTTTAACCCCTAAAATTAAAAGGCACGTGTAAATTAAAGTTTACACGGAAGTTTTTTCCATACTGTTATGCTTGTACATTTATCTTCAATTGGCTGATTGCAATCGGTATGAGTGGTGGGTCTAAACTCCGAAGTCTTGCACTTGAGTTGGGAGGGATTGATAATGCAACAGTGGAGCAATAGGCCATTAACAAACCATATATAATTACATTTGTTTTTTGTTATTGGGAAGTGAATCGACCTCATTTCATATCACCAAAGCCAAAGCCCATATGGGACGGGAAAGCTTAATCCCTTTCAAGTTCATTCCCTCCCAACGGATCAAAATTGAGATTTAAATCCGTTAGATATTTAACTCATCAAAAACTTATAAAAATTAGAACGGATTTAAATCTCAATTTTTATAAGTTTTTTTCATCCACGACCCTTGTCGGATCCCTTCTGATTCAAATTGTGGTTTTAAGTTTTGTAACAAAGTTACATTTTGATTTTTTTTACAATTAACTTCTTGCATTTGAAATTGTATTTTAGAAGGGCATGCATGCACATATCTCTTTCAGGCCCCTAAACTTTAATCCATAAATTTTAAAATTTAAACTCTAAACTTTAAACCATAAATCTATTCTCAAATCTTAAAACATAACTATAAACAATAAAATTCTAACCCTAACCTTAATGTGAAAATTTGGTGCATAGTTTCCTTCGATAAATAATTTTCCCGACAAAAGAAAAAAAGTAGTAAAAGTAAATGGACGCGAGTTCAATTCCAAAACATTATTTTTGCACTAGTAATGTGATGTATGCATTTCTTTTTATCTATTCCGCAAACATGAGCATCTTTACAAAGACATGAACAATATTCTATTATGAGCCAAAATGTAATCCGAAAGTTGTCTGCCAATGAACACAAAAAAACTCGACTTCTCTGCCTTGGGAATCCCGTATCAGTATCAAATTGCTCGATGCATTTTTCCTTTCTACACCGTGTCCAAGTAAGAGTTTCATTAGGAAAAAAGAAGAAAAAAGACATTTTCTGTCCAATTCGTGTACTAGGTACATAGCGTAGTCTTGCTAAAATCCCCTTCCCCTCAATTATGTAAAGACCTCTATATAACCGTCTGACAAAGAAATCTTCAAATGTGTCAATTAGGCTCCCTACTTGGATACAAAATTCTTCAGTTCCCATTCACTTCTTCTGTGTCTTCCTGTGTCACAAATTTAATTAGAGACAAAGAATTCCAGCTCAACTTCTAAAGGATGAATACAATTCGACTTCAGAAAGGATTTCCTACCTTAACTTCCTCAAAAAGTGTCTCCAGCTGAGCTGTTATCTCCGAGAAGAAAGGCCGCTTGTCAGGAGCCGCTTCCCAACATCTCTGCATCAAGTCTAAGAGTTTTGGATGTGCATTCTCTGGAAGATCTGGACGCAGTCCCTGAAATGAAATAGCACAAGACATTAGTAAAAATTATAATCGATCCGTTTCTAAGTGTGACCAAACTGATGAAACAGTTAACTTCGGACCACAGATGGTAGACTATGATATAGTTGAGGTTACTATTTAACTCCATAGATAGAAGAAAATCATACCTGTCTTACTCCCAAGGCAGCTTGCAATGGAGTCATGGTATCATATGGAACCTGCATCAACAAGGAAAATAAAATTCGAAAGTGTTGACTTCCAAACATTTTGACATACAATTGTTCTTTAACTTTCGTCAATTTCGGGAAATACCTTGGCAGTCACTAGCTCCCAGAGTACAATAGCAAAACTGAACACGTCTGCTTTCTGATCATATGGCTGGTGGTTTATAACCTTGCAGGAGTAATAAAGTAGGAAGAAAAAAAAAACAAAAATAAGAAGTTGAAGTTGAAGGTGACAGTTAATGTACACAGTAAGTAATAAGGACTAAATCATTAACCCTGCACCTACTTACATTTTAGGCAGAAAATGTGAAGAAGGAACAATGACTAATGACTAAGGAAGTTCCCACCAGGCTCGAAATATAAACCGAATTTTGGAACAATTAAAGGAGGTTACCACAGTAACCCAGTCTATTGGACAGGAAAAATAAGAAATAAACATAAGAGATTCACACCTCGGGTGCCATCCATCTGTATGTCCCTGTCTCAGCTGTCATAACTCCTCCTTGGTTCTGGAACCGAGCAACACCAAAATCTGCCACCTTAACAACCTTTAGAGAAAACACAACTCGTCAGTTGCCGATACACATTACAGCCAGCTATCTTAGCTGTCTACCCTATTAACTTGTAGAAACTACATTGCTAGTACATTAATATATATAACATTACAGATGGATCAAGTAAGTAGAAGTACTTTAAGGACTCTGATAATTCAGTAAAAAAAATAATTAAAAGAAACTATATATTGCTTGCTCCATTCATCACAACTTCCATAAAAGGTCTAGTAGAGTACCTAATGACTAGAAGCTGGAGGTTTGCTTGAGATGAACTTAAATTATTAAAGTTTACAACATAAACAATGTAATAAAGCATGAAACCAATGAAGCAAATCTATGACTTGCTACTTATGATGAATCTAAACACATGCAATGTCTGACAGTAAAACATAGGATGCTTGCCACTCCTCAAAAACCACGCATGTACTTGGTTGCCAACTGGATAATTCTCAACAGACAATACTTAATGATATGCATCACTTATTTATTATATTTCAAAATTCCGACTGGCATAAACCATTAATCCTCTCCGACAGGTTTTTGATGATCCACATGCTGATTAGGGTGAAACTAATTTTTGGGACACAAAGCATTCGGCTCAATCACTCCAATAAAACTTCAAAAAGTGAGTGTAATGCATGCATGCACCCAGAGAGAAGATTGTAGATACCCAGAACCATAATGAAACAAACCTCAGTAGGACAGATAGTATTAACACAATGAAGAAGTATTTGTGACAAATCAAGAGACACTTGAACTAATTCCTAATCGAGGAAACCTCCACGCAAAAGATTTCAAGTCCATCAATATCTGGCAAGGGCTAAAAGTAATTCAAGACACAGCCCTAATCAGCACTTTAACCAGATAAAGGTGTGGATTTTCGGCAGCATTCTATTCATTAGCCTTGGTATGCAAATTGATTAAATTAGTTTACGATCCTGCATGCATGTTCTACCTTTTTAACAACTTATACAAGGCAAAACTCACTCTTACGCATTTCAATGTTCTGGTTTCCAACTTAATCTTCAGTAATGTTGACCAACAACTAGAACAATTTAATTGTTAGAAATCAGATAAACTAATCCCTTATGTACGCTTACACCAATATTAAAAGAAAAAAACTTACATTGTCTGTATCCATCAGCAAATTTGCTGTCTTCAGGTCCCGATGAATTATGTGCTTTCGATGCAAATATTCCATGCCTTTGCAGACATCAACTGCAAACTTCAGCAGCTGAGTGAGCTTCAAGACATTATGATTCTTATGCAGATAGTCATACAGGCTTCCCCCAGTCATATATTCTGCAAATATTAATGAGAACTGTGAAATGAGAAATTTTTTAAAAATATTTGAAATTAAACAGATAGAAAACTTGAAACAGTAAGTGAATGGCGGGTGCTCCAGAGAGGGGGATTGGAACCCCCAGTTGCTATCAACTACATAAATTCATTTAGTTGTAGTCCCGATTTAAGGCCATGTTCTAAAAGATCTTTAGACAACCCCAGAATGAAAAAGAAGCCGACTTTAATCAAAGAGTTTTATTTTTAGATGGAACATACCTGTTACTATGCACAAATGCGGAGATTTTGTACATGCACCAATGAAACGAACAACATTTTTATGCTGGACCTCTCTACACTCAAGAACGAAAAAAATATCAATATCCATATAATTTTGTTCCTACAGAAATACAAATACACAAACACACCAACCATATTTTACATCAGAAATTAGCCAGTCGATTATTGGTAAGAAAAAATTAATTAATTTTATTTGCTTGACAAACAAGTTTATCCTCAATAAAATTTAAATCAAATTTAACGTAAATAGAAAAAATTGTTTATCCAAAAAATTGATGTAAAGAGAAAGCCGCACATTCTTTAGTGCATGAGAGAGATGAATATATAGGAATGTATTTTGCTGAAGTAGTCCTCAAAGGGTAAAACACATTGTTATACATTCATCAGTTAGTAAGTGAATGCTAGCTAAATTTACATTTTCCATAAAGGAAACTAACAAAATTTTATAGCATAACAAGCAAATACATAATTAGTCCAAGGTAGATTCTAGAAAAAGACAAAGCTATTTCAACAACTTGATAACAGAGTTTCAACAACTTGTTTCCATGCCAGTAGCTTATTAAGGTAAAGGGAGTGTCAGACATAATCAAATTCTTTGGGAGAGTGAACCTACATTGATACCTTAACATGAAAACATAAGTGTTCACAAATTCAACTATTCTTTCCTTTCATTATCCTCCTCTTTTGGGTAGGTGAGTGGGTGTTGGACGAGGGGTTATTGAACAAAATACAAAGGGAGAAAACAACGGAAAATTAAAGATTGTTGCAAAGACAACACGAACCATTACAGAACACTAAAGCAACATGTAAAAGCTTCTCACCGTAGAATTGCCACCTCTTGAGTAAACTCATCTTCCATAGCATCATTCAAATGCTCAGACCTAAGAATTTTGACAGCAACATCTTTCCCAAGGTAGATACCATGATACCTTCAGATGAAGGGTCGGAAGAAGCTTGATCAACCAAGGAAATTACAGTATAGAAAATATCCCAAAGAAGTAAGTTCATAAGGGTACAACTTACAGGTCTCCACAAGATCCAGAAGCAATTCTTTCTCCTATCTTCAGAAGCTTTCTATCTATCTCCCAATCTCCAGGTTTTTCTTGTGCTGCCAATGCATTACCTATAGCTGAATGAGAATGCAAAGATCCAGACAAAGGCCCCTAGATTTCCAAAGAATCATAAGGTAGATTATCTTTTCAACATTCATTTATAATTTACTTAAAGAAAAAGTCGTGCAAATAAAAAAGTGCAAGCAGCATATGTTATGAAAGAGATCCAACAAGAGGAAAATAGTAACAGATGTAGAAAATAAATGCAACAAATTCAAAGTGTTTTCGGGGTTAAAAACAGAGTTATAATATGAGCAATCAATTATGAGAATAGAAATTAACATACAAATTATTTGTCAAAAGCACAAAGCTCGGTGGGGCTAGATCAAGAGCTTTAAAGCAATGTGAAGAACTCTTCGATGGTCATTCATGAACCACTCAAACTTCCAAATAGAGGAAGGCAGTAGTAATCTTTAAAAAATTTAATAACAGTAGAGTAAAAATGATTAGCTTTATCATGTTCAAAGACATTGTAAAAACTACAACCCTGTACTGTTAACAACCCCTCATCCTTGGAATTCGATATAAATTTCAGAGCACTTGGAATTAAACTCAGAAACAAACTGAAAGGCGATAAATAGCATTCACAGGGACAAGGTTTACCTTGCTTCTAGAAACCGCTTCCTCCATAGCTTTATATAAACCATCTGTATCCTGGCCACAACATTGCAAAGTCAGCAACAATCGAACTCACCAGAGATCCCTGTCATAAAAGGAATACAATCACAATGCCCCTTAATACATTACAAGGCCACTCTCTGGGGTTAAACTGTATGTTGATTAACCGCTTGATAAATTTTAATATAAAAGAAGCATCAATCTAGTGGATTTTGGATTTGTGCTCAAATGTACAAGTCACATTACAGAATTAGACACGCACACACACGCAAAAACAAAAAAGGAACAGTTCAAGGCAGGAAGAATAGAACATTTAAAGAAAGAGTGCCCATGACAATAGAAGAAGATACAGCATCTTCAATAAAGCAAGATTTTTTATTTGTTAAACATCTTACACCTCACCAGACAATATGAGGATACAAGGATTTAATAACAACAAAACATCTAAGGAAGTAATGTTTACCTCAACAGACCATCCATCCACCACAAACACATCCAAAGAGTAGCCATCAGTTGTTGAGAACACATGTGCTTCACGAATATTAAGCCCTATATCTGAAAGCAATGCAGAAAGCTAGAAGGCAACAACAGATGGTCAGTATTTCCAATACTACTAGATTGACGAGATAAATGATGATGCCGGAAAGCCCCATAAGCTTCTAAAGTATTAACTCAAGAATATATTCCAGAAGTAACTGTAGCACAAATTTCGACATTGTTCACCAAAGATGAATTATTGCTCTACTGTTTTGAAAAATATTTTAAACGCCATATATTTTGATCAACATAATAAAGTTTTTGACAAGTAAAACTACACCTATCAGCCAATAGAAAGCAGAATAAGCAGGACATCATCATTACAAACCACAATATGATGACAACAGGGTTTCAAGAGACTATTATAACCAAAGTAATATTTAACACCGTGAAAGCATATAAATCAGATAAGAAACTGCAAACTTTCCTTTGATGAATTGAACCCACAGAAAAGAAACTAGTAAACGATCACGCATCATAAGCTGCGTTTTAAATCTCAAGGAAAGCAACAAAACAATTTCAAGATAAGCTCAGAATTTTTTCCTCATGGGTGGACTTGCATCAACTGAAACTCAGTTCGAAGAAATGTTGAATGCACAGATAGAGATTATACCGGATGTACACTTTAATGCACATGTTATGGAATATCAATATAAAAATCAGTCATGCAAGAAGTATAACAGTAGATATTATAACCAGAGTTGTGAAGAAGACAAAGAATGCATCAGCTTTGCACCGTGCAGCTTTTTCCTTTTAACATGTAGCACAACACAGTTTCCTCATGTTACCAAAGGTGGTTATCATCTTAATTATTAATAAGAAAATGTCTTTTGAATATGAAGATACTTTTATTATTATTTTTTAAATAGTTTGCACTCTAACCCTCTGACAATAGCAACCACAGGGTGTTCTGTGCTACGAGAAAATTCTGAAGGCGTTACTTTAAAAATAAAAATCAACATGAGCATAAAATGAAAATTTACTCTAAGAGAAAACTAATACTAGGCATAAAAAGAAGAGAATACATTGTTAACAAACATACCTGACTAAGCAGCTTTGGCCTGTCAGTGGTAGAAAATATCACTTCATGAATTGGAATATGTACAATCTCTTGACTGCATAACATTTACCAAAAGCCAACTCACTACCCACACAAAAGTATGACAATCCAAGACCAAGACTGATATAATGAAGCTGCATTTATAAGCCTAATTCTAATATGTGTGCATTCTTAATGGGCATAAATGTAAACTAAACATGTCGACATACATATACATGCATTGCTATACAAAATTTCTGCTTCAATTGTAATTTCAGAGAGGGGAAAGAGAAAGAGATTTAGAGAAGGTCATCTATAGAAACAGAAAAATGTTCCCAAATGAACCTCTCGGATACTAATTATATGTATAGTTATGTTATCTTATAACCATCTAGATAGTTAGAAAGCAACTATAATAATACCCGTAAGACAGGCTTCAGTACAGTAAAGATCTGCAGCCAAGTTTTGCCATACCAATGACAAGAACCTAACCTTTCATTGTACAATGAATAAAATAAACGACCTTAAAAGGCAAGAAGAACTAAGAATGGAAATACAAGTATTGTTATTGTATTGGTATCATCGACATCCATTCAATAGAAACATGAACAATTAGGGAAACCAAAAATCATACAGATCTGAGATAAACATATTACTCCATGTGAGAGGATGAAAAAACAAATAGTTTCAGAAATGTTGCAGGCAGAAAACTGAATGATACAAGCACCAAATATTAGCCTATTTTGTATGTAATGTTGATAATGCTCCAATTTAGCCATTTCATTTCAGTTTGAAGTGGTCCTCTATGAGGATGATTCAAATGAACACAAATGCACAAGCACAAACATTCCACACCCCACTCACCCACAAAAAAATACAGAGATTATCATTTCTAAATGCAGGGAAATCTACTCATGCATGGTCAAGTTAAAAAAAAACAGGAAAACGAAATGTGGAAATTTCAACAAAAAAAGGAAAGCGGTATAACAACTCTTCAACAGAGTACCTTTTTGAAATTTTCTCAGTGGGATATCCATTCTCTACACACTTGGAATTCTTTCTGACGTCCAAATTTAAGTCCTCAAGCTTAGAGCAAGCTTCAAAATCAACTGGATGATCCCTGCTTCTATTACAGATGGTGATAGAGCATTAATAAATAAAATTATTAGTAAAAGATACAATTCAAATGATATTAAAATGTTATTAGTGAAAAAAATGGTTAGGATCAAATACAGAAAGAGAGCAAAGAACCAAGAACATATTCATATAATACCTTTTATGCAACGGTAAAACCTTTTCTCCATCTGCATCATCAAAAGGCCTTTGAGCAGATGAAGAATTTATACATTGCTGATCATCATTAGCGTCTCCTCTGGTGCAAAGGTTCTGCATGGCATAAGTTGGAGAAAACAAACAGAATCAGGAAAAGAAAGCAATAAAATCATGCATCACATGAAGAAAATATCAAGAGTAATCTAGAAATAATACCATAATGGGAGAAAAAGGTATAAAATGTTCAAGAGCATACATTTCTTCAAGAGTTATTATTATATTGAAACAGTGATTTCATATACTGTTGTAGACTTGTAGTCTACTTTATCCATCTACTTCTACTTTCCAAAATCTAAAAACCACTTATACAACCAGCGCCTTCCTTTAACATTGTTAGCAACTGATTTTCCATGAAAAAAAATCAGTCCGTAAAACGACAAGATATGCTAAAATTCATTTGCAGTGTTTCAATAAAATTCCACAAATATCAGGGAGGTCTAAGGTGTTGTTTTGGGTTCCCATATGCTTCTCCAAGTAAGAAATGGATTTTTCCGAATTCCGGACTCAATGAAAAAAAGGCCCCTGGGAAATATTTGGCTTGTATGGTCAAGTACCTTTGTCAGATTTCTTTAATTTTAATATCACAAGTTTTTCCCTTAAAATATAGTTGTTCCGAACTTAGTTCTCAAAATGTGCCACTTTTTGTAAGGATAGAACTTACCAGCCACTTTTTATTTCAATGTAGTTGATGCTAGGGTCATGCTACAATTACAAAAGTTATTTGCTGAGTGCAAATTCTTCAACCCAATTTTCCTTTGTAAATGGATAAACGTGTTTTACCAAAACGTTATTGGAAAAAATATCCCAACAATCTTCTCTTTAACATGACATTAGCTTTCCACTTATACTAGCTCAACTAAAACTGATTATTTTGACTTCACAAATTTGCTACCGACTGTTTAAAGCTCCCTCATATAAATAGGGATCAAGTAAATAACAAAAAAGTATACTGAAAGGCATTGTCTTTTTTTCCATTCACTAAAAGGCATTGTTCTGAGCACTGATGTCCCTCTACACATCATTCCTATGTTCCTAAAACTGTACCACAAACCGAGCATCTATGCCCAATTATTCAACAATCGACACTTTGGTTTCTACCGCACTTTTTTAATGGTTATGGATCAGTAACGAATTAGCACAAATTAGATATATTTCTAGTAACATCTACTTTTTTAGAAGGAAAAACAAATAAAACTCACTACATGAATCTCAGTTTGTACCGCTTTGCTTGAATTATAACAGTAGCGCCAAAAAAAACCCAATATTCAGCCACTTCACATTAACTTGACTACAAGCAGTGGTACAGAGGAACTAGTTTTGAAACAGAAGATGATACTTCCATTTTGACCTGTTTTGATAACCATGCCTTGATTATAGCAAAAAAGGGACGAAACCTGTATTGTGTTCTACTTAAGCCCTGAACATTTGATATTAAAAAAAGGAAAGGAGTACCTCCAAGAAGCGGATATGATAAACCGGTCTATTCTCCGGATCCTCCGCAGCTGCAAGTAGCTTCTGATGTAACAAAACATCTTCCACTCTCTCCATATTAACATCAAGTCCATAACTAAATCCAAAAAAGAACAAACAATTTCATCAGCTTCAACGTATCCTACTTAAAAAATCCTAAACTCTTCATAGAAAAAAAAAACGTACAAAACAGATTGTACGGATAAACTATTGGTATAAGAAATAAATTTTTACCTGGCAGGCAAGCGATTGAAGTGAGAATCCAAGCGGTCGCGAAAGTCGGGGTTAGAAATAGCGTCTTCATGTCCGGTTTCAAGCAAGCGATTGAAAACGTCGTTTCTGACATCGTAGTTGTTAAAGCTACCGAAGCTTCTCGGCGGCGATGAACTCTCTCCGACTCCTTCTGTTAAATCCATCAACAATGGAATCTACGTCTTCTTCCTCTCCTCGTCTTGCTCCTTCCTATTTGAGCATCGCATGAGGGGGGAAATTGTTGTGTTTTTTGGTTGATCAAATTGGAGAGGATCTTTGACTAATAATGGAATCTGGGAGGACAAAAATGGAGGGAGAATATGGTGGTTTTGGGAAACATTGGAGGACAATTTTGGAAATTTTGTTTAAGCGTTAGAGAGGGAAAAAAACAGTGGAAGCGTATGTTCGGGTAAGAGAAAGAGGAAGAAAAGAAAAGAGTATCGAAGTGGATAGGATTAGCCAATTCCCTGGAATAAAATACTCATCTAAGTTACGGAAATACCCTTAAATAAGAAAGAGAATTTACGGCGACAGATTCAACGAAATGACGGAAACGCCAATTTGGTAAGACATAAAAAGAGTGTGAAAATATATATGAGAGAGAAAATGGGACTGGCGGGGTAAGTGGTGTTGTAGGTGTAAGGTGCGATTAAAAAAACAGTAAATCTTAAATTTTGTTTAAAATTTTAAAATATTTTTATAGAAATATTTTAAGTTGATTTTTGATAAATTTCATAACTTAAAAAATAAATTCTGAAATTTGGTTTTCTGATTATATTTTAAATTAGCTATTTTTAAAAAAATAAAACTTACCGTTTTTAATTCTTAATTTAGGCGGTTGTTTTTTAGACATCGACGGGCGGTTATATTTTAAATTAGCTATTTTTAAAAAAATTCTGATTATATTTTAAAATACTCACGCTGCGCGTGTTTTGGGTTAGTTGATGGATTGGGGAGATGCTAAGGTGACGGACGGGGACGAGAGAAATCAGAGTATTGAGCAGAAAATACACACATTCTGGTAGGATTCTCTGTTTCGATCACGCGTTGTAAATTAAAAGGAAGACACCTGGCATTTTAGGACTGGGTGGGATCCATTTCGTCGTGCTTTTGCAGTAACGCCTAGGATGGGAATGTGTCCGGGTAGAGTAGGAGTGGCCAGTGGGACAGTTTTTCCAAAAGTGTGAATCTTAAATGGCTTAATTTATAATTTGGTCCCTGAATCATATCTGTTTTCGCTTTAGTATTTATGTTTTCAAATCTCACGTCTCAGTTTACCCTAAAATAGAAAAGTTGTCAACAAGAAAATGATGCTGCATGTTTTTCATTGGAGTCGGTATATTTTATGGTAAAAATAAGACATCGTTCGAGTAATATTTGGACTATGAATGAAATGTTGGGGGTATATTTGGACTAAAAGAAAGAATAGGGGGCCAAATGACAAAACAAGCAAACGTTGGGGGCATATTTGGACCAAAAAAAAGATAGGGGGCAAATGACAAAACATGCAAACGTTGGGGGATATTTGGACCAAAAAAAAAGAATAGGAGGGCAAATGACAAAACATGCAAACGTTAAGGGCATCTTTTGTTATTTTGTTTTTTTAAAATTAGAGGTTTTGACATAAGAGTTATAAAGACTCTTTTACCCTTAACAATTATAAAAAATCTCCAAATAACCTAAATTTAACCATTTCTATTTTAATTCTTCAATCTCACATATTTATATTCTGACATTTGTAAATTAATATTTTTTATTTTTTCCTTTTTATTCTCACACATTTATATTTTTATTTAAATTTAATAATAAATTAAATTGTATTAAAAATAATTATATGTCATTTTTCTATTTTAACCTAAATTTAACCATTTTTATTTTAATTCTTCAATCTTACATATTTATATTTTGACTTTTGTAAACTAATATTTTTTTGTTTTTTTTTTTATTTTCACACATTTATATTTTTATTTAAATTTAATAATGAATTAAATTGTATTAAAAATAATTATATAACTAATAAATTAATATATAGATCCTTCAAATATACTTAGTAATGTTATATTAAAAATTATTTTTCATAATCTAATTAATAATAGATACAAAATATTGATAACTAATAAAGTATTCAAATAAGTATTGAATATAATCATGTCCTTATATGTTATTTTGCTTGTTTAAATAATCAAATATCTACTAGTTATCAGTTAATTTTATCAAACACTGTTATATAATCAACTAATACAATCCGCTAGTAAAACAACTAATGCAATCAGTAATCAGCTAATTGTCAAACAATATCATCGTAATATAATTATACGTATGAAATTTTGAATAAATTAAAAATATTTAGTAATTTATTAAAGTAAACGCACATGCATTTATAAGATAATAATTGTTTATTCAGCATACGTGTGAAGGTTAATTTATTTTAAATTATCAATTATTTTAAAAATTATGATAACATTCTTTTAACGGATTTCAATTTTATTTTAATGCTTTTATATTAAATTTTATATAAAAATTTCTTATAAGATTAGTGTCAACTAACACCCCAATCTACCTAGGGATAAGAACCGAGCGAGACAAGGATGGTTTTGTATTTCTCACTCTGTTCCTAATACTTGCGGTTATAATTTCAGAGAATTTCCATTAAATAATTTGGATAATTTTTCATCCCCATATCCTTCCAGTGCGGATCCTCACGTTTTTTCGGGAAATCTCTATCCTCGGGCCAATTCAATTTAAAATATAAATTTTGGGTATTTCGATTAGAAGCAATTACGAGATAATGAAGATTGAAGGAGTATTGTGTTAGGAAAGATTTATACGAGAGTTTTAGCTTATATCTAAAAATTAAGATAGAAATTTGAGTATGACTATGTTTGAGAGAAAGTTAAATGATAATAATATAGTTAGTTTTTTTATTAAGACGTGTATTAGGATTATATATAAATAAGTATATATATATATATTTAAAAAATATTGTAAAATATAAGGATTTTTGCGGATATTTTTTGGGATCCTCACGGTTATTCATATAACTATGGTTTGATTATCCTCACGGTTCGAATATAGCAATCTTCGTCCCCATCTGTATTTTGAGTTTCAGTTATAAATCTTTCTCGGTCTCTGTCCCATTAGATGTAGGACGGAGCCAGGGTTTGAGGTTGAGAGGCAAAACATAAATGTTTGTAAGTGGATTGGGGATTAAAAAATAAACTAATTTGCAAAAAAATTATATAGAAAGACAAAACTGAAAAAAATTTATTGGATGGAGAATATGTAGTTGATGAAAATTTCGATTATTCCTCATTCTTGTTAATTCAAATTTCCACATTTTTTTGATATTTCACACCCAATACCGCTAAATCTACCCGATACATATGCTCTTGAATATGTGTTGTTATAACATATTGCTTTAATATCTGTCATTAAAATTAATTAATCTCATAATCCTAAAACAGTGTATTGTATAAGTGAAACCTAACTTCCTATAAATAACAGAAATAGAAAAAGGTAGGATTAAGATTCCATATATTGTATGCAATTCCCACAAACTATAAACGGAATATATTAAAAGCAACCTAAAATCTGTATTCTTCATTTTCCTTCTTTTTTTTGTCTTCAATTTATTCTTTTTTAGGCAATGAAATTAAATGAAAAATACAGCTGCCCAAACACAAAAGCAAAGGCACTATGAAAATATTTAATAATTTATCCAAAAAGTAAATGTACATAGTAATTATTCATTCAGATTTAAGCGTAGGAAGGTTATTCAGAAAAGACATCAATTTTACTAGTGGCGGGTCCAAAATTTAAAAAATGTGGGTCTAAAATTTATGAATAAATAGTGTTACAATAGTTAGTTTGCAACTGAGTAAACTAACGACAACTTATGATTGATTTTTTTCTTCAATATAATTGTGTGACGGAATAAGAGAGGAGAGGGCTAAATGAGAGAGAAAAAAAATATTAGACTGTTGTTTAAGTCTAGAAGGCACTCAATTTTTTTAAATTAAAAAAAATAAAAATAAAAATAAAAATAAAAAATTTATCAAATCAAATCACGTGATAATTAATAGAACAATAAAATCAATAAAGGCCCATATTTCCATCAAAGTGTCAACCTTTTACATTTTAATACTGTTTTTCTTTTTTAAAATGAGTCCGCAAAATATTTTTAAAACAATTTTCTCCCGTATACATTAAACTCTACATGGTAGCTTCTCCCAAATAATGGGGTGCAACTGCTACCTAGAGGGCTTAATAAATCTGCCCCTGAATTTTACTGACCCTGTGTGCTGGGCCTGGTATAATCCATTGTTTTCCCATGGAAGAGCATTAGTGCCCGTACGTTGTCTAGGCTGGAAAATAAATTGAATGACCAATCCCCCAACTGGCGTGTTTAATTTCACCCTATACAATAATAAGCCATCAATCTCATGCGGATACGATAGAGATTTTTCATTATTGGAGTTAATGAAGACGGTTGTGGCTGGGCAATTCCGTTGAATTTAATAAATGTATGTAACTGGGTTTAAACCAATAATGAGTAGTTTTAGTGGGATGAAATATTATATTCAATGAATATGGATAAATGTTTAAATTTTGACGTTGTGAATAAAATAAATTGAGTTAATAGAATCATACTTATAATGAGTCTCTACAATACCTGATCTAGATTAATCAACCAACGAGTCGAATAATGATAGTTAAAAAAATGAATGTATTTAACCTAACAATTTGATTGAAATCGATGCAAATCTTTTGGGGTTGTTGTCCCGAATGTCGGTTAGAGGGCAAACAGTCGTTGGTCAAAAGCTAAATTTTCTAACTGCCACCAACGTCTGTTTGGGTGCTAAAAATGATGAACAAATATCCGTTAAGGACTAAATCAGTGATTGTTTAAAATTACTGTGAGTGATATACGAGCGTTAAAGACGACAACAACAATAACAATAAACAAAGAGATCCAATGCACTAATGAATGAAAAGGGACTTTTATGCCACTTATCAAATGAGTGGTCGTTTGGGATTGCTTGACCGGCATACGAGCGTTATAAACAGCAGCAACAACAAAAAAACGGGGCCTTAGCCTCAAAGTTTTTTTGGACTCGTACTTGTTATATGAGCCCCCAATTGTGGGCAGAAACCCAATATGTATATGGCCCAAGAGATCCATTGCACTAATGAATGAAAAGGACTTTTATGCCACTTATCCGAACCCTTCTAAAGATTGTTTTCCTCTTGTTTTTTATGTGTAAAAACCAAAGGTTTAAGATTCGATCTTATACGCATATTAGAAATAATTATTTCAATAAAGAGCATATTAGAAAAAAACGAATGATATTCATTTTAAGATATTTAATTTTAAATTATTCCAATAAGTGCCATGATATTTTTATTTATTTTTAAATATTAAAACAAAATAAATATATTAAAATATTTATTTATTTTATTTTATTTTCCAAAAATACCCAAAACACTCCATCTTCACCCCTTATCATCTTCTTCTCCAATTTCATCAAGCATGATTTTGGGATAACTACCGATATCAGTCTTGCTTAGTAATTAGCATTTCATCTTGAAAAATTCAGCGGCAAAACAGACCAAATTGAAGCCACAACCGAGATTGGCAGATGGAGAAACGTCGTTCAAGAAGTTGCCGCTTCTAAATCGTTGTTTGTGACGATATACGCGTCGCCACTGTCGTGATGGGGATAGTGGCGTCTTTGTCTTATGTATTCTCCGTTATTTACTCTCTGTTCGCTTCTACTACTCCGTTCATCTCTATTTATTGACTTTTCTCTCTTCTTCTCTCCCAAAGTACGCCGTTTTTTCTTTTCTTTAATAAAGCTTATGCTTTTTAACAAATGATTGAGCATATTAAAACTACCTTGTTGCATTATTTTAGTTATTCAATTTTTGTCAAAATGAAGCATTGTTACTGAGCTTTTGTTAGTTTGACTTTTTGTCTGTATATTAGACCTTTACTTCCCTTACCTTTTTTCCCCAAAATAATGTTGTAAATTTTTGCTCAAATGTAGTAAGATATCTAAATGTGATAAACGAACCAGAATTATATATATATATATATATATATTTTGGGGGGTTATTGGCTTTATAAATATTTAAGCTTTTGATTTATAGATTAATTGTAGAATTTGACTTTGCATTCTTTGTTTGGTGCTGTCTTTTAGGTTTTATTTGAATTTTATGGATGATGAATTAAAGTTACATATAAATAGTTTGGAGATTCTGAGTAAGCTCAATCTGTCTAAATTCAAGGTTCAATGTTATGAGATTTCTCTTTGAAAAATAATGATGACTATGAAGCTATGAAAATTTTCAAAACAATGGCAGAACTGTTGCAATGGAGGGTGGGTACTTTAAGGGAAAAAGATGGGGTATTTTGAGAAATATTTTAACATATTTATTTTTATTTTATTTTAAAATTTAAAAATAAAGAAAGAAAATGACGTGGCACGTTCTGATTGGTCAAGACATAATTTTTAATGATGTTAGCTTTTGGAGATAAAATGAATAACAATGTAAAGTTTAAGGGTAAAAGTGGTCAAAATAAACTTTAGCGGGCAAATTTAAAAAACACAATACACCATTTGATCAGGAAAAGTCAATTGTTTTCTATAGTTAGATCTCATTTTGTGACATTTGGTCGATGCATTCAGAATTTGTGGAGAAATCTGTAAGTCCAATTTATTCTAATTCCACTTAGAGGTAGCAAACGAGTCATTTAGATCGGGTTCGGTTCGGGTCATTTCGATTATTTCAGGTCTGGTCATTCGGTTTAGATTCGATTCGGTTCGGTTGTGATTCAAGTCATTTCGGGTCGGTTGATTTTCGGTTCGGTTGAATTCAATTCGGGTCAATTTCGGGTCAACTGGAGATCAATCGGTTTTAATCAAGTTTTTAGGCCGATCAATTTTTTTACACCATATATATATGACTTTACAAAGCCAATATATTTAACTTTTTGGTGAGTTGTGTGGCTGTTCATATGCCATCTTTCTTTATTTCTATTAATATCTTTTATTTATTTCGGGTTGTCTTTAGTTCGTGCTACTTTCGGTTCAGCTAAAATTTGGTTCGGTTTATTTTGAGTTTCAGATCAATTTTGGGTCTCAGTTCGAGTCTCGAGTCAAGTTTGCCAGGTCTAACTCCACTCATACGTCAACATAATAGTTTGAATGTAGAAAGAGATACCGTTGATAAATAATTTTTTTTTATGAAAGACGAAGATTGAACTCAAGCGATTTTTTTGACTTTGTTTACATTCGTTGAGTTTTTATGTTAAGGGTAAACTACTGCAGGGGTCATTTACGTTTAGCGTCTGTACAGGGTTAGTCACCACTTTTGAAAAGTGCCTATTAGTAGTCCTCTACGTTTTCGATGTGTAAATACTTGGTCACTCTGACGTTAACTCCGTTAGTCCCTTAACGGATTGCTGATGTGGCGCAATTAAAATAAGGATAAATTACTGCAATAGCCATTAAAATTTATCTCATGTACATTTTTCTCCTCAATTTAAAAAAGTAAACATCATAGTCACTAATAAAAATGTTTCTTTATAATTTCACTCTTAAATTTTTAAAAATTCATTTTTCAATCCTAAAACTTTACAATCAATTAACACAATAATATTATAAATGCTTAGATGAAAAATATGTGCCCAAAGTATACCCTTTGAAACTTAGGTGCCCAAATTGCTCCTATTTAATAACTCAAACTTAAAAATTTAGTCCACTAACTACTAAAAAATTCGAGTTATTGGAATTTCTATTTTATAATTCAAGCTTTATTTTGAATTTTTGAGTCGAGTTTATGAAATTATGAGTCGAGTATTTTCACATCAAACCTAAAAATTTAATTTTTTTGAGTCAAGTCGAGTTATTGGAATTTCTATTTTATAATTCAAACTTTATTTTGAATTTTTGAGTCGAGTTTATGAAATTATGAGTCGAGTATTTTCACATCAAACCTAAAAATTTAATTTTTTCGAATAAGTCGACTTGACTGCCGCTACCCAAAAACTCGACTTGACTCGAAAAAAATTAAATTTTCACTTGATAGTTCCCTACTTTCATGAAGTAAGCAAATAAGTCCCCTACTTTCATGAAGTAAGCAAATAAGTCCTACTTAATAATGGACCAAATTAAAATTGAAGCAAATTGGTAAAAAAAATTCGAGTCACTATCTAGAGGTTGACGTATAAGGATGAGTAGAATCTGATGGCCAAGCATGCACCGCAAAATCTCCAACACCGCCACCTTGACTGCCGCTACCCAAGTTGAGGTTCTGAACCGACGTTTGATTTGGAAAAACGATAGGATACGATGTCGGTGTCGAAGAAGAAGAAGAAGATTGTTCTTTAGAACCCACTAGAGTTGACAAAACCATTTGGTCGTAGGGGTTCACAGACTGCTGCTGTGTTCCACTGGTAAAATCATTGCCGGAACCAACAAAGTACTGAGAATAGTCGATATACTGGCCGGAAACTTGAGAGTGTTGAAGTTGAACCGAGTGATGAGACGGAATAGAGAAATGGGTTGTGGGTGGAGGGGGTGATATGAGTTTGACGTTTTCAGGGAAGTTGAGCTTGGCTTTGTTGCCACGGAATCGAAGGGTGGCTTCGTCGTAGGCTCTGGCGGCGGCCTCGACGGTGTCGAATGTTCCTAACCAAACTTTAGCGGCTTTGAAGGGGTCTCTTATCTCAGCTGCCCATTGAATTTTTTTTACCAATTTGCTTCAATTTTAATTTGGTCCATTATTAAGTAGGACTTATTTGCTTACTTCATGAAAGTAGTGACTCGAGTATTTTCACACTCCAATAACTCGACTTGACTCGAAAAAATTAAATTTTTTGGTTTGATGTGAAAATACTCGACTCATAATTTTATAAACTCGACTCAAAAATTCAAAATAAAGTTTGAATTATAAAATAGAAATTCCAATAACTCGAATTTTTTAGTAGTTAGTGGACTAAAATTTTAAGTTTGAGTTATTAAATAGGAGCAATTTGGGCACCTAAGTTTCAAAGGGTATACTTTGGGGCTTGGGCACCTATTTTTCATCTAAGCATTTATAATATTATTGTGTTAATTGATTGTAAATTTTTAGGATTGAAAAATGAATTTTTAAAAATTTAAGGGTGAAATTATAAAGAAACATTTTTATTAGTGACTATAATGTTTACTTTTTTAAATTGAGGAGAAAAATGTACATGAGATAAATTTTAATGGCTATTGCAGTAATTTATCTTTATTTTAATTTCGCCACATCAGCAATCCGTTAGGGGACTAACGGAGTTAACGTCGGAGTGACCAAGTATTTACACATCGAAAACGTAGAGGACTACTAATAGGCACTTTTCAAAAATGGTGACTAACTCTGTACAGACGCTAAACGTAAGTGACCCTGCAGTAGTTTACCCTTATGTTAATTAGTGAAACCTAAATTCAAGTTCTCAATGTTCGTCATTAGCTCGTGGGATCAGAATTTTCCTTGCTCAAGAGTGGGATGTTCAGATATCTTATGTCCCGCGTAAAGCAAACAAGGCTGCCGACTACATTGCGCATTCTGACTCGAACCAGCCCCTGGGACTATGGCTTGTACATCGGCCATCACAGGATCTGCATCGAATAATGCCAGCAGTACTTGCTCTCTATCCCTCTAGTTTCTCATAGCATTGTAGCTGTGGTTTCTGTTACCCCAAAAAATATACAAGGCCTCATTTTAGAGACTGTGCTACTGTTGTAAACTGTATAAACAAAACTGTGAGTATACGGTACAAAGCAAAGATATAAGAATGTCCAATGTAAGTAACTCAATTAAGGAGGCTTGGGGAATTTTCTAAGGGGATGGCTGTCCAAGATCTATATTATTGTAATTTTAAAGCTACTTTTTTGGATAATAAAATCACAATTTATCCAAAAAAAAAAATTAAGTCGATGAAGGGCAAAGAAATTAAATGGAACCAAGGTATCATTTAATACGGTGCTTGAAAATATCAAATTACGATGTTTCCCAACTACTTGCAGTGAAGAGAAGGATGAAGCCCACTATTGTCAAGTATGAAGAGGACCGGAGAAAGGATGAAGCATTCAAGAACAAAATTTATCTGCTCTTCTTTCGTGTCTCTTTATATGTCTCGGCAATAATTTAATGTTAGGAGAGATTAGAATATCAGTCTTCACTCTTCACGCTTACCATTCGATACAGTCGTGCTGTTTTAAAGATGGAGTAATGTGATTCTGGTGAAGCATATAAAATCCCATCCGGAAACACTTCCCACCCTGCAAAATTCAACCAGTTATTTTCACCTTTCAACTGAAATAAGATTACAATGTTTGAAAAATAAATACCAAGTAATCAATGTTTAGAAAATAATTTCAACAATCAAACGTTGTTGCGTAACAACCTTAATACTAAATTTTAGTGTGATCCCCGTAACTATAATCGAACTTAACAAGTGGTGTCAGTGGAAAAATCGATAATGTTCATTTTAAGAGATCCGAGTTCAATCACTTTCTCTATAAGGTATGCATTGTCAAAGAGTTAAGAATAAAAATACAATTAATTTAAAATTTTGAAATAATTAGAGGACCAAATATATATTTAAAGAAAAAATTAGATGAAAATACAATAATTTATTATGCATATATAGGGATAGACGTTTTACCCGTCGGGTCGAATTTTTTAATAAAAAATCGGGTTGTGCTCGGGTCGAGTTTTTATTAAGGGTGTAGTCGGGTCAGTTTATGGTGAAAAATATCCGACCGGGACTAATAATGTATTTTTTCCTAAATTTTAGGAAAATTTATAATAATACCATTCTTTATATATTTTTTATAATTAGATCTTTAAAATTGAATTTTTATTTATGATTAAGTCTCCTAAGATTATTATTTTTCAATTATGTCCCTAAAATTGATTTTTTTTCTTCTATAAATCGAGTAGGATCAGGTTCAGAGTATTTATTTTTAAGTCGGGTCAAATTTTTCAAAATAATGAAGTCGGGTCAAATTTAATTTTAAAATAAGTCTTTTCAAATCAGATTTGTGTGGGCCAAAAACTCGACCAGCATATATTGTCATATGATATCTACTTATAGCTCACCAGCAAAAGCACGGGCACCCAATGGAAATATAGGGAGACCGTACCTTTACTCCTCATAAAAGGAAAGGATAATACTTCATTTCCCAAAATGCCATCACCTTTTGCTTTCAATTCTGCTAAGAACCGGTGTACAAACTGGTCATTCAATAGGTCATCCATCTTCGGTTTTTTTCACATGCGATTACTTTTCCTATTTTAGCCCTACTGAGAATTTTTTGTTGTTGGTTTCTTAAACGGAATTTTCCACTAGCTTAAATGTCCAGCTCGTTACAGTCTACCTAAAATTTTAAACCCATATTTGTTTTATTTCTTCAGAAAAACCTATTTGTTATTCTTATATTTATCAATCATTGAATTCGAATCGAAATCAAAATCAGGTTCATAACCAATGGAAGTTGAAAGTTTTGTTAAATTCAATTGATCTCTATAGAAATTCATCTGTTTCCTGACATTAGATTGCTAAATCTCGATTGGTGGTTGTCAAATGGCCGATCACCAAGAAGAGGATGACCTGAGAATGGCTTTACAAATGAGCATGCAAAATTTGCCACCAGAGCCTAAACGGAGCAAGCCCAGAGAAGCTGCCATCTCACCGGCAGCGAAAACTCCCGAGGAGGATAGCCGCCGGTTTCAGCGCGAGCTCATGGCTGCTGCAGCTGAGAAACGGATGATGGCTGCTGCTAAAAGCGCTCCGTCTTCCAGTTCTCCGTCGAAGAACGCAAGGAGCGGGGATCTAGGTATCAAAGAGGCCGAAATGAAATCCAAAGAAATTAATTTAGGCAATGAATTGTCAGAGAAAGAAGCCTATAATTTATTTTCAATAGTGTTTGGAAGTGGCGTTTCAAAGGATATACTTGCTCAGTGGAGCAATCAGGGTATAAGGTAAAGTGTAGTATTTTACTGTTACTTTAAGATTTTAATTTGTGTGTGTTTTTTAAATACTGCTCGGAGATCAGGAGTTACTTAAATTCTTGTACTTCATATGCTATATACGGTTTTCTGCACACCAGACTGATGGAATTTTTGTACTTCATTTTGATCTCTTATGCATAATGTAGTTGATGGACCTTAGGTTATGAGGTAAACGATTTTCTACCCGGAATAAAAGCAATATTAGGAATCTAAATGTTCTCTTCATCGATATCTTTATAGGATCCATAATGTTTTCAAATGAATTGCCGGTGTAATTAACACTTTCTAATATGCACATGTTTATTTCACAGCAAACTAATTATGAATGGTTAGGATGATTAAGGTCAACTTCTAGGTTTTTTAATGAAAAACTCTGGTATATTTAATTAGAATTAGAATTTATTTCTGCATAGGGTTAAGAATTGATAAGAAATCGGGATTTAGAAAACCACATTGGAGAGCAGTCCTGGTATGGTGAACAATAGCCGTGAATTGTGTTGGGAACAATATTTAGCAGTTTCAAAGTTGAGTTTAGTGGTGTGCATATTTCAGTTGGCTTAAAATCTTACATTGGTTCTATGCAAGTTTAGGTCAGATAATGCCGGAAAGGTCAACTTTTCAGCAGGATTCTTAAGGTTCCATAGGCCCTTTATTCTTAAGGTGCTACATATCGAAAGAAGTTACATCTTACATGTTAATATATGAAGTTACAGAATATCTTTATTAACTTGATGGTAAGGTATCAAAATTGACTAGACAACTCTTGAACAATCAGGTAAAGCCTAAAAAATTTAGAAAACCGGAAATGAAAAAAAAATGCTTCCTATAATCAGACTAGTATTCTCAATATCCACTGATAAAAGTCTATTCAAGGATCCCCCTAAGCTTTTCGTCATTTAGATGTGCCAAATTAAGGCTTGGGCTGTAGAATCAGTCTTAAAACATGTTTCTAGCTGCTTTAGAAGCTGTTACATACATACAAGGTGCTATGCCATCTAACCCTTGATTGGAAAAACTTGACCATGTTGATAAAGTTTTGGTTAAGTTACTGCATCCATTGTTGAGTCATGTCTAATTGGATATGGATGCCTTGCCTTTCTGTTTGAGAAGAAACTGCGTGGTGACTTCCTTGTTGGATGCACTAGCTGATCAACAATACACGTATTCAAAGTAGAAGACATCACTTATTCTCATACCATCATAAAAGTCAAGGACTTGTTTGTCACTTTGCTTTTAGGTTGGATGCTTAATGGGTGTCATTTGTTACTTGTTGTTTGTCCACATGTTAAGCATTCTTATTTTGGCTCTTATTGTCTTTCCTTCTACCTTTAATAATCCTAGAAATGAACCCCTGAAATTCTCATCACCCCTATCCACCCATCAAAAAGCTCAACCACACTGCAGTAATCCATGCCTTCAATGAACATAAATTCCAGTCATGTTCATATGATGGTACTTTTATTGGTGACCTAACTGGTGAAGAGCATGAAAAGGTTTAATAAATGTTAAATTAAAGGATCTTAAAGATGATGCCAGTTATAAGTATGTTTATCCAGGGTGGAGCCAGGAATTTATTTAAGGGGTGTCATTGCATTTATAAAAGGGTGTCAATTATATATCTTTTAATTTTTTATATACAAATTATATAAAAAATACAATTTCCAAAAAAATTTGGGTGTCAACAGACACCCCAATTAACAAGGTGGCTCCGCCCATGTGTTTATCTAGAGTTATAATCATATTATCTCGAATGTTAGCAGGCTATTTATCATTTGCGATTCGTTGTGCTTAAAAATGCCTCATCTTAATGTATTACATTATGATTACATGTTATGAACCTGGCCTGGAAATTACTGGTTTAGCCGACTTTTTTTATTCTTCAGTGAACATAATCTCTTTTATATCCTTGTGGAGTTTCTTATTTTGCTTATTGTCTAATGCATGCCAAAATATTATATAGATTTAGCTCTGATCCAGAAACATCTATGGGCCTAGTACAGCATGAAGGTGGGCCCTGTGGCGTCCTAGCAGCCATACAAGTAATTCCTTAATTTCTCAGTCTTTACAAGTTTCATCTACCATGAAGCTAGTAAATTGTCAATTGATGTGCTATCTGAAGTTCTTAATACTCAACAGTTATTTGATTTATTCTGGTTCTAAACCAGAAATTATGTACCTATCATTTTATCTTCCGAGTGGGTTAATATTACGCACTGACCTCAGAAAAACTTTATTTCTTTGAATTGAACATATTTACTACTGAAGTTATTCAAATATAAGTAACATTGGATCCATTTAAAATATAGCTGTTAAATGCACGAACCAACTTGCTTCAGTGGTTAAGGGAGCAGGGTGATTGAGCATGTATTGTCAAATGGTTGAGAGTATATTCGAAACAGATACTACTTGTAATCATCTTAGTTTTCAAAAAAAAAATATATAGCTGTTAAATCAACTTAAACTTGTTACTTTTACCAGTGATGCACTTATTTTTATGCAATCCTTTTGGGATGTTAACGGTTAAGAAATCCTCGATTGATGCACATGAGTTGATGACCTAATGTAAAGCAATTAGGTCGGACCTTCATCTACATTCTTTAGAATGACCATCTTATATAACCTAGTTTGATTTCTGTTCTGATGTTTGTCACTTGATAAATAGCCAATATCGCTTCTCCTGACAATATTTTGTCTTTGTACAGGCATTTGTTCTTAAACATCTTCTTTTCTTTCCGGAGGATTTGGGTAAAGTTGCAGCAAACATGCCACAGAATTTGAGTTCCAGGAGATCATCCAAAAGTCAGTATGTTGCGTCAAATAATTTTTCTGCTTTTACTGAAGATGCAAAAACAAGGTGATTAAATTTGCAGGGCAACATGTATGATGTATTCTAAGCTGCATAAGGACACATCTTTTTATTTTTAACTTAGCTGCCTTTCAAAGTTTTCTAGCTTATAGTCATGAAATGAAAGGATTAAACAGTTGAGTACTTTTAATTGCGGTTTTGTCCAACAGGGTAAATCCTTTGTATTCACTTTATTAATCATCTAATTATCTCCCACGTCTCAATGTTCCTTCTATTGATTACTTCCATGAATGATAGAATTGGAATTTGCTAAAACTGTCGGAAAAAGGTATAATGCCTGATCTCAATAGGTGAAGTCGAATCGCATGTGTGATTTCTCATTTGTAGACGTCTTTCCAGAGATGTATTGCTGTTTGTGTGGACTGCTAGTGGTATATGTTTTGCAGTATATCTGCAATAACCAGTTTGGAAGGAATACTTGTTTTTTTATTCAAGTTTTGCAGCTGTTTCATAATTTATATTTTCTTTTTCCCTACAATCCATTTCAGCTAAAATTTTTGTTTCTGTACGCAGAGCCCTGGTTAAAAGTATGAGTGAGATATTGTTTTTATGTGGAAATAACAAAAGGGCTGTAATTGCAACTTTAAGTGTTGTTGCTGACGGCATTGAAGGATCCGAAGGCAGCCCAAAGGATGTGGTTAGTGGAATTGGGTTGACCTGAATATGTTAACAGTTTGCTGCCATGCCCTTTTTGTGTTATTACTTGCTGATAACTGTTTGTGTTTTTCAGATCATTGCACAAGTGCTCCAAGACCTTTCAATTGAATCAGCTTCTGATTTGCAGAAAGTGCTAAGAGTAGACACGTTCACATCACCTACAAATGCCTTTAAGAGGCTTGAAGCAATGGTTCCCATTTTTCAAAGTCGCGTGGGAGCACTTCTATTCCTTATCTCGGCATTACTTTCTCGAGGACTGGTGAGTTTGTTGGCTTGAAAACTCCTTTTTATTTTCATCCTCAATATTCTGGTAGTTCAGAAAGAAAATTCAAGAGGAAGTATATACCCGTTTGTCCAGAGTTAAGATTGGTGTAATTTTATCTGTGCTTCCTTTTTTCTTTAGGACTGTGTTCAAGCTGACCGGGACGATCCCAGCCTACCCCTAGTAACTGCACCATTTGGCCATGCTTCTCAGGTAGTAAATTTTGCATATATCCATTGAATGGATGGGGCTTCAATATCTCCAAATTGGTAGTGTCGTCCTTGATGCATTCTTCTGTTTATAAAAAATATTTCAGGAAATTGTGAACTTATTGCTCTGTGGGCAAGCTGTTCCAAATGTATTTGATGGGAGGATGGATTTTGGTGGTGGCATGTTTCTGAAGGGTATACCTACAAGTGTGGAGGTTGGATTCCTCACTCTTCTAGAATCCCTTAATTTCTGTAAGGTTGGTCAAAATCTGAAGTGCCCGAAATGGCCAATATGGGTTGTTGGAAGTGAGTCCCATTATACAGTCCTATTTGCTCTGGATACAGCTGTTCAAGTTGAGAATGAACTGGAAGAAAGGGAATCACAGATCCGGAAAGCCTTTGATGCCCAGGATCAGAGTGGAGGTGGTGGCTTTATCAGTGTGGAAGCTTTCCATCAAGTACTCAGGGTGACAAGTATCCAACTTCCATCCGACAAACTTGATAGCCTTTGCAGCTCGGGATTCATTGTATGGAGTGAGTTCTGGCAAGTTATTTTGGATTTGGACAAAAACTTGGGAGGTCTTAAGGATTCAACTGGACAGATGGGTAGAAAGATATTTGACCTTTACCATTTCAATGGTATTGCAAAATCAGATTTGAACGGCAGCCAAGCCGGAGGCGAGTCTCCAGTACAAAGACCCAGGCTTACGAAATTGAGGGTTTCAGTACCCCCAAGGTGGACCCCGGATGAATTCATGGCAGATGTAGCAGTTCCCCCTGGTACTGCGGGCAGTGAATCGAGTGGGAAAGACGCTGAAGTGGCTAAGCTCGAACAACCTCCGCAGCATGCACCATTGGCAGACTGCATTAGAACACGCTGGCCTCGTGCTGTTTGTAATTGGATTGGGGACCCTCCTAGTATAGTCTGAATGTATATTAAATCAATCACCTTAGTGTTGCTGGTGGTGTCAAGGAACGTGCTGGAACGAAGCTTAATGAGACAGAAAAACCTGCAAGAAAGTAGTAAACCTGATTGATTGCAAACGAGGCAAAGTTATTTTCCAGGTTCTGTTCGTTTCAGGTTCTGTTGTGTATTTGCTGTAATCATTGACATTCAAGTTCAATCTTCATATGTTAATTGTTAAATACCGGGGGGGGGGGGGTGGATTTTACGTCAATCAAATGGGAATTCATTCAGGTTTGCATTTGTTTTAGCGATCAAATGTTATAAATCTAACTGCAATTTTGTCCTCTGAAGCTCTTCAGTTTGGTTCACTAAAAATACTCGTTTAAGTATGGTACTAAATACGTACAGTATGGTACTTGAGCAGGCAATGAAAAAAGAGTTGTTCCATTACCCATTTTGTCTTGAAATAGATGATCATACAAAGTTATGGATGATCTAAAAATGTGCAAACATTCCAACAGAATGTAGCAATAATCCTTTAGAGGGTCAATTTGACACAGCATCAACAGACGAGTAAGAAATTTGACAAAAGGTGATTCATTCCCTGAAAATGAAGAAACTTCCTTCTCCTAATCAAGCAGTCCGTAGAGGTGGAGAAACCAGTATGACTCCATCACCCCTTACAAACAGAAATGGAACCGTGCGCTTCGTAGTCTGAAATGAGGAGAAAATAAGGTCATCATCCAAAAACATGAAATAAAAACCCTAATTTATAACAACGACCCTGTTTTTTTCCCTTTTAATCAGTCACTTAAAACAAAACCCTAAATTCATGTTCGCTTGAAATCTCCAGTTTAATAGTTCATGTTTGCTTCCATCCCAGAGTCAGACTCTTGCATTGCCCAAGATAAAATAAGTTCTTCCTGTTAATCACTAAACAAAAACTTTTGATGTAGTACACTGGTACTAGTAGCTAGAATGGCATCAAAGTTACCAATGACACCATTACAGCCAAAACTTATTGAAGCTAACCTACTACCTCAAGTTCATACATTAGCTTTCAAAACAAATATACTCGTACCGAAAGGGAACAACAGTGATATGATAACCTACCCGAACAATCTCCTCATAGGTTTCATCATCTATTTCAACTGTAGTAACAACCTCTTCAACATCTCCTAGAATCATATTCAAATGCTGATCATAAGCCTGCAAGCCACATTAGAGAAGAACTAAGCATCAGAATGAAGAGCTACAGGCTCTTAACATTGTGGCCAATTATAATGGCAAGTAAAAAGAACATAATTACCAATTACTATTACTGAGCAAGGAAAAACTCTCTCTGTAGAATCAAAGTGATCCGTATTCAATCACCTACTGTAATGGCTAGAAAAATATATTCTTGATGTCTTGCCAAAAATCAAAGAGAACTCTAAAAGAATATTAAAACAAATGAATATGAACCAGAGTATAGATGTTAACAAAACAATGAAATCATGAATTTGCGGAAAAACATATGAGGGGCTAGAATACGAGAGAACTTAGATTGTTGGTATAGAGTATCAATATCATAAATACGATTAAACATTTATAAACCATACAATAAACAGACTAATAATGCCATCTCAATCCCTCAATGAAACTGGAAACAAGGATTTAGAAAATTTTCTAATCACCCAAAAAAACTGCATCATTGCAGCATAACAATTGGGCAACAAGTCGTGGAATTTGAGGGGGGAAAAGATACCCAAGATTTTGATTCATCCTGTTTAGGCATGTTCAAGTCGGAATATTACCTAACACTACCTGAATTAGCATATCCTGAATTAAACAGGGGAGGAAGAAGAGCCAGATTAAGGAACCCTAGAATGGAATTCGAAGATTAAACATTTGAAACTTAAAAGTGGTAGAAAAGAGAAGCGTAGGGTTAACGTACATGGAGCTTGCCGCGGAGCTCACGGTCAGAGCGGAGCTTGACGTAAATACGCTCGTCGAGGCTGAGTCTTATCAAATCCAAAGGCTCCTTCACCGCGCTCTCTTCTTCGCTTGCCATTCTTCCTCTCCCTTTTGCTCTTTCCTTCTTCAGTAATAGTTTAGGGATGGGTTTTAACTTTTAAGAGAAATAAAATACACAAGTTAATATTATAGGGTAAATTACCTTGATGGTCTCAAACCTTTAGTGCTATGATTTAACATTTAAATAATAATAATTTTAGGCATTTGTTTATATTTTTCTGAGAATGAAAATTTTGTACGTTTCTAATTTGTATAGGGGCTCAAGTGATATTTATGTAATTTAGTTGTGAAATTCAATTCAAATAAGAATTAAAATAATGAATAACTCGATTTAATTAATTCAAATTCTATTATTTTTCAACAAATAATCTGAAAAACGTGGTTATATAAAAGAGAGCGAACTTGCAACAAATAAGTTTTTTTTTTCAATTGCGCATTCTAAAGGAAAAGCATTTCTTCCGAAATCTTTTTTTCTCTTATTTTGTAATTTCGACGTAAGTTTTTTTTTGGGAAAACTACACGGGTGGTCTTCAAATTATTACTATCTTCTTATTTTGGTTCCAAAACTATTTTTTTGACAAAACCGTCCCTTCTGTTACATAGTTCTCCTGTTTGCGGAATTGTTAAATATTTTTTATTATTATTTTCTCTCTCCTATATATGTATATATTATTTAAATTTTTTATTCATACTAATGTGGTGGTGACACGTGTCACCACCATAACAAAGAAAATAAATTTAATGTGAGGGGAGTTGGGATTCAAACCCATATATATCCCCTAGCTATAAAGTCATTCAGCTAACCACTGGGCTAAACTCCAAGTGCTAATATGTTTTAGCACAAATTATCTTTAAAGCAATCAAATATTTTCTGCTTTGGATAACATCAGGCGAATGGACCATCCAGGTAAATAGTCTGTTAGAAAATTTACCTCATAACAACAAGAAGCACGAATACACAATTTCTAGGCCATCAACCTCTCTGGCTAGGGGTGAGCGTTCGATCGAGTCGAGTCGAGTCAAAAAATTTCGAGTTATTCGAGTTGACGAGTCATATTTTATGACTCAAACTTTATTTGAAATTTTTTCGATTCGAGTTGAGTTTAAGAAATTCGAGTTGAGTCGAGTCGATTCGAGTTTTCGAGTTCCTATAAAAATTTAACTGTAATTATTTATCATGTTATAGTAGGGTTTGATTCCAATTTAAACTCCTTTCTCTAATCATATAAGATATGCACATATATATTTTTCACATGTGACAATATTTATTCATATTTTTATATATCAGTATATATATATCATAAAAAATAGAGGGACTCGTCTCGAACTTAAAAATAAATCTACTAATTACTAAAAATTTCGAGTTGTTCGAGTTATTCGAATTTCCATTTTACAACTCAAACTTTATTTGAAATTTTTTCGAGTTATTCGAGTTTATGAAATTTCGAGTCGAGTCAAGACGAGTCGAGTATTTTTGCCTCGAATTGAGTCGAGTTATTCGGTTTTTTCGAGTCGAGTCGAATTTTGCTCACCTCTATCTCTGGCTATTTGATGCAAGAAGGCCCATTTGCTCCGTAAGATGATTCATACGTTGAATCCCATCCCATCCATTGCCCTGCTCTAACAGTAATTACATTGCCAATTACATTGCTTCTATTTTTCTTTCTCTAATCAGATAACACATATACCACATATATTATATTTGGTATTCCTTATACTAGAAACATGCTTAGCCCAAACCTATGTTTGATTCCCCTTGGGGCCAACTTTTACTATTTCATTTTTCTTACTCCAATTGGTGGTGACACGTGTCACCACCTAATTGAATAATTAATTTATTTTATTAGATTAAAATTAGGACTAAATTGAATGATTGTATAAATAAAAAGGACTAAATGTGTAATTATACCAATTATTTTAACAGACTCGTTAATTTTTCGTTTTTTAAATGACATGTGGCTACATTGGAACCAATTAAATAATTATGTGGTATATTTAACACAATTAAAAATATAGTGGTCAAATCGACACCAATCCCATAGTTCGGTGGTCATTAGTATAATTTACCCTTAATATTATGGGGTAAATTACCTTGATGCTCTCAAACCTTTTTTTTTATCAAAGAAACTTTCATTGGATTAAAGGAAACCATACAAGACAAACAGGATGAAAACAAACAAAAACACATGCCAGACATGCACAAACCCATGCAAACCACGCATCGGCCTTGCAATGCCAACCAGCAGTGTCAACAAAAGCCAACCAAACCGACCAGCCACCTTAAGGGTGGCCAGATAAAAGAAAAGAAAGACAACCCTAACTTCGAAAACACTCTGAAAGCAACCCTGAACGGGGGAGAGGACAACAAACATAACAACTAGAAGGGCCATGCAAGGCCAAGCATTAAACTTAAAAAACTCAAAGTAAAACCAAACCGCCAGCAGCCATGGATCAAACATCAGCAACCAACAAAGGATAATAGCAGCCCGCTCGGACATTCCACCAAAGCAGATCGAAAAACAAACTGGAGAACCCAGATAGACACTTCCATCGGCCAAGCCGTGGATCGTGTTTCCTAAAACAACGAAGCCAGAACGATACTGGAGAAAGCACAGAGACCATAAACTCTTCTCGGGGACAGTAGTCGTGCCTGAGAGCTCTATCCAGAGGCAGGCTTCCAACGCAAATACGTTGATCCTTATCAAGGCACTATCTGCTGTGTCCCAAATATGAGGAGAAAATGAGAACACCAAGCCTTCTCCCAATCCTGGTTCATCGAGACCAAAGAAACAAAGCCGAACAAAGATGAAAATCCGATTGAAAATAGGCCACTTATCATCCGTTGATTGCAGTCCTGGGATTATATCATCCACCGATAAAAAATGGGATTTATACGACTGAACGGGGCCACCAGGATCCCACCTAAATCTACTTGCAGACGCTTCCCTAGATCCTTCAGATCTCCAAGAACCACAATCTTCATCAGATCCATAATTCACGGCAAGAAAAAACTTAAAATGGAAATCTTTGGGCCAGAACCCCCAAGAGCCGGACAAATTAAGCTGAAAACGGAAAGGGCCCACACAGGGAAAAAACAAGACATAAATTTCAGATCCTTTCAAGATGGAAGAAGACAGTTTTACCCTTGACCTCGTCAACCCTTCTCTGTGGACCTCCATGTCGGTTTCCGACGAACCCGCGGACTCATCAGCCAGACGCCGTCCGACCAGACAACTTTGAGGGGATCGACTCCACTGTGAACTGGGAACACAATCAGAGACTCTGGCAGAGAGTGCCAAGCTGGGACGCTGGCAAGAAAGCCTCGCTTCCAGCTCTGACGCCGGCAAGAGCGGCACATGCATAAACTGCGGATCGACTTTCGTGGGAAATGAAAAGGAAACCGAAAGCTGGGACGCAAAAATCAAAAGATCTTCTTTCGAATTGCAGTTCGACTTTGGATCTACAGCGGGAAGACCCACTGGAAAACGGGGATGGAAACCGTTGGTGAGAAACTGGAACACATCCCGCTCCCGCCCCGGTGAGGGCGGAGACCACACGACCACACTCCTTCCATTCCAAACCAGCCGCGACAAAGAGCCCTCAGGAAACCACGAAGATAGGGGAGTGTTCTCGGATGCGTCACCGTCGAAGGAGTATCCGCCGGCGTTAGCAAAACCGCCCGCCAACCCTCCGAACGCCTGCCGGTCCGGAATCACAACAAGCCTAAAGACGAGCCTAGGGTTTTCTCGGGAGGGAATTTTGGAGCAGGCGCGTGAGGCGCGTTCCATTATTATCTAAAATAATAATTTTATATGTTGTTCGCTCTCAAACCTTTAGTGCTATGATTTCACATATCTAAAATAATAATTTTAGGCATTTGTTTATATTTTTCTGAGAATGAAAAATTTGTACGTTTCTAATTTGTATAGGGGCTCAAGTGATATTTATGTAATTTAGTTGTAAAATTCAATTCAAATAGGAATTAAAATAATGAATAACTCGATTTTAATTAATTCAAATTGTATTATTTTTCAACAAATAATCTGAAAAACATGGTTATATAAAAGAGAGCGAACTTGGAACAAATAAGTTTTTTCCTCAATTGCGCATTCTAAAGGAAAAGGATTTCTCCCGAAATCTTTTTTTTTATTTTGTAATCTCGAGGTGAGCTTTCTTTAACGGTTTTAACTTCAGTGGTGGCCGTCCGATCTTCTGTTGTCTTTTTTTTCTTCTTTTTTCGTTTAAGTTTTTTCGCTCTCTCTTCCGTCGCCGCCTTCTCTTTCTTTCTTGCTTTTTTTTCGGCATTCGTCTTCTTCGACCACCTCTTGATTTTCTTATTGCGGAACCTCTCCCCTGGTGACCAGAGCTCTCGTTGGGTCACGTTTTTGTGAGAGAATATTGGGTTCGTTGGTAAAATTGAAGGAGCGACGCCTTGCCTCCGGTTCTGTCGGACTCCTTGTCGGGGGTCTTGCCCTCCGTCTTGCTCGGGGGTCTTTTTGACCCTAGTTCCCGTCGTCTCCTCCCGTCATCATCGCCTCCAGATCTTTCGTGATGTCTCGGTTGGATCTCTTCCTGCATTACCTTCAAAACACTCATCCTCTGTGCCGTCAGAATCGACATGCAGACTAAAGAGCGACAACTGATTTGGTGTTCTCCTTCCCCCTCGGTGGTCCTGACTCTCCCTCGTGTTGGGAGTTGTTGCTCCACCTTTCTTGTGTGGTTTTCTTTGTTTGTTTTCTTTTTGTGGTTTATTCTCTTTGGTCCTGTTTGTTGCTTCTTTGTCCTCTGTTTCAATTTTTGTCTTGTGTTTTTGTGTGATGTTTGTCTGCTTTGTTATTCTCTTCTCCCCCTTCTTCTTCAAGTGTCTTTGTTTGTTTGTTGTTATTTTATTTAAATGAATGAATGCCGGCTTTACTATCAATTTTTTTCTCAATTGCTTATCCCTAAAAAGATAAAGCTTCCTCAAGCTTTGTCCGGGCCTAATGATGTAAATGAGCAATAATCCTTAAACTTCGATTGGGCCTAACCCAATATTCCCTCCACCGGCTGCTGCTGTTCATAGTGGAAGAAACAATGTATACAATTGTACGGTTGGTGGTGGATATCTGTTCTACTTGTGTTTTTCAACTTATTCATACACCTCTGACTCTGAGTCTGGCCCACTCCCTGTTTTCCTACAATCCACTAGTTATAGGGCCATTTCAACCAACAAAAATCCCAACTCATTTTCGATGTTTATTTCTATATTTTAATACTATAAAAATTAAATTTTAAATTTTAAATTATAAACTCTTAATTTTAAACCTTAAAAAAATTTCACCCTAGTTCCCTATATTATAATTTTAAGGATTAATATCTTATACACTGACAGTGGAAACTGAAAGTTTTCACAAGCGTCTTAGTTTTAGGGTACAAGGAGTTAGTTTAGAGTATATGGTTTAGGAATTTAGGTGTAGGAGTTTAAAATTTAGGGATAGTTGTTTCAATTTAAGGTTTAGGGTTATAATTTAGGCTTTATTGGTTAGGGTTTAGTTTTTAGGGTAATATGATGATAATTTAGGTTTTAACCTATAAACCTTAAATTCTAACCCTAAACCTTAAATTGAAACAACTATCCTTAAATTCTAACTCCATACACCTAAACTCTATACCTTAATAGAGAAAGTACAAAAATGAATAAAGAAGTAGAGAAGAGCTTTTCAACGCGCCAACCACGCGCCTCCCCTTTCTCACCCCGTCCAAACCCCTCAGAGCCTCGGACGTTTTGCTTTGATTCACCGGTCCGGCATTGTCGAGCGGTTCTCCTCAACGTGTGGCGTCGTCCCCGTCGAGAGGCCTCCGCTGTGCAGGAAGTGGTTTGTGAACGACGACGACGCTGGTTTGCTTCGAGGAGGCTGGAACGGAAGAGAAATCAAGGAGGTGGTCGTGGCGGGCCCTCAGTCACGGTTTCGTTGAGCCTTGACGGATCTCTCTCTGTGATTCTCTATCAGTTTCTCTGGTCGTCGAAGTTCCAAAGCGCGTCTAGGTTTGCCGGAGTTCAACGGGTCCTCCCTGTTGTCGGTTTTATTGGGGATCACCTCTGTTATGGATTAGGACAAAGCTCTTCTCCGACAAGAGCATGCTTCGGTCCCGGCGGGATGAGGAGTGGACGGCATGCTGGTCGTGGGTGTTCTACTTCGAGGCCTTGTGCGTGCTTGATGTTGATAGCCATCAACGGAAGCGTATCCATCTCCCTGGTGTTGCAAGTCGGTGGAAAATGAGGCTTCTGGAAGCTAACTGTGCTGGGTTCGCAAAGAAGAAGGTTGGGTGAGGTTTCCGGTCAGGGCGTTAGGCCCCACGACGGACGTCGAACTACCGGAGCGTGGTTCGACCCTTCATCGGCAAAGCTGAGTTTGCTTCCTGTGGAGAATACAACAGAGGCAAGGGCAGAATGGACTTGTTACTTCCTGCCAAGCCTTACCACTCAAGGGCCCCACCTTTCCAGTTTTGGATTTTTCCTTATTCAACTTTCCGGTTTTGGTGGATCTGGGGATAGCTTTTCCCTTTTAAAGTCAAACAAATCCTCATTTCATGGGATTTGGAAGCATGCAGATCCTTGGAGATTTATTGGCCCCACCCGGCTGTTGACTTTGGCCCTTAACATGCCTCGATTTTTATTGGTTAGTAGCTTTGGTTGGGACCCGGGAGGATTTAATGCTATAGGAAAGTCCCGGATCAGTTTTTCTATGCCAGCAAAAGATAATCAGTGGACTAAGAGTTATTGGTTTTTCCTTGTTGTTCGGGTTGTTACCAAAGGTTTCGACGAATCAGGATTGTGAGAAGACTCGGTGAACTCATACTCTTTTCAAATCTGGGGTACAGTAGATGATGCCTTGATAAGGACCAACGTTTTCACGTTGGAAGCCTGCCTCTGGATAGAGCTCTCAGGCACGGCTACTGTTTGTCGCCCCGAGAAGAGTTTATGGTCTCTTTGTTTTCTCCAGTATCGTTCTGGTTTCGTCGTTTTTGAAAACACGATCCATGACTTGGCCGTTGGAGGTGTCTATCTGGGTGCTCCAGTTTATTTTTCGATCTGCTGTGGTGGGATGTCCGCGCGGTCTGCTGTTTTCCTTTGTTGGTTGCTGATGTATGATACATGGCTGATGGCGGTTAGGTTTTCCTTTGAGTTTTTTATGTTTGGTGTTTGGCCTTGCATGGCCCTTCATGACGTTGTTTCTGTTGAGCTCTTCCCCGTTCAGGGTTGCTTCCGAAATGTTCTCGGAGTTAGGGTTGTCTTTGTTTTCGCTTTTCTGGCCACCCTTAAGGTGGCTGGTCGGATTGGTTTGCTGTTGATGATGATGCTGGGTGACATTGCGAGGCTTATGCGTGGTTTGCATGGGCATGTGCATGTCTGACACGTTTTTTCTTTGTTCTCTTTGTTTTCATCCTTGTTTGTGTATGGTTTTCTGTGATCCAATGAAAGTTATGTTTGATCAAAAAAAAAATTCTATACCTTAAACTAACTCTCTATACCCTAAAATTAAGGCGCTTCTGAAAACTTACAGTTTCCACTGCCTGTTATAAAATATTTATCCTAATTTTAAACATTCAACCTTTTTCTGAGTGTGGTGGCATTAATAGGGGAAAAAAGGGCTGAGATTTCTATTCCTTTTCAACCATGACAATGACTTGATTCCGTTATACCAGTAATCTTATTATATATTTACAGAAAGTTTACACATCCTTAATTCATATCTTATTTCAATAGTTTATTGACTTTTGGTACTTCATCCCAATCAATGTCTGCTTGATCTTTTTTGAACTCTTGCTACTTTACTTCTCCAGTCAAGAGCTGCATATGTTAGATTTTAAAATTTGTTAAATATTATTTTTTAAAAACATATCTAAAACATCATTCTTCTTTCTCTCTCTTTATTTTTATGGAGTGGTAGTGGTATCTTTCACAACATTAATGATGAGACCAATATTTATGAATTTGTCCACTTTATTTCATTTTCATCATCCCCTAGTTTCACAAAACACCACGGTGTTGCTTTCTAATTCAAATCTCACAAAACTTGTTATACTTTAATACATTTTTTGTTCTGTAAAGCATTTTTAACATTTTATCTATGTTCTGTATAATACTACTTTACAAAAGTATGAGTAAAAATAACATGGCAAGGTTATTAGATTATCTTCACTTTTGAGAGGTTTCGGAGAATTTAAATATATATTAATCAAATATGGAAATAGCTAAAATATTTTATTTTAACATTTTTCTACATTACTGAGGGTTTTTCATTTTTTTCTTTCAGAAACAAAAACAAAGAACTCTCGTTGGCAAGTTTACCCAAATATTACTCTTCAATTTTTTCCCCTAACAATGTGGTACTCTCCGGTCTCCACTTTATTTCAATCAATGTGGTTGTTTACTGTAACAAAATCAGAAGTTGAATTGTCTTTGATCCGTCTTTCAATAATGCCTTTTTCATATTAAAAAAAATAACTAAAGTCAGACTGCTTGTAATCCGACTTCAAATAGTAAAAGTGATGAACACTATTTAAAGTCGAATTGTCCTTGATCCGTCTTCAAGCTTATTTCCAACTTTAAGTTTATTTTTTTGAAAAAACACTGTTTAAAGTCGGATAAAAATCAGTCCGACTTCTGACTTGAATAATAAATCACTATAGATCTGGAAATAATATGCCCTAGACCATATTTTCAGAAAAAAATTTCAAAGACCGTATTGTGGTCATTTCACCACTTTAGTTACTAGTAAAATAAAAATATACATTAAATTTTATATAAAATATGTTACTAATACTAATACATTAAAAAATAATATATATATAATATTTTACAAACATAATTACGAATTAGGGAGATCCAGTGTATAATAGGAGCCCAAAGACTTATCTTTTTTTATCCGGACAAGTGTCTCACATCAATAGAAGTGGTAGGAAAATGACTGTGGACCGTGGGGAACGTGTTTGTTTTTTTGTTAATACTCTTCCTTTCGTACTCATTTTATTACAATTTGTCAACATAATTAGTCTTTGGTATTGCGATATAAAAGTGATTTTAAAAAGTTAGATTTAAAAATTTAGTTTTTTATATTGATGTTAAAAAAGTGTTGTTAGAAAAATAAAATATTTATTTTAGACACGTTGTCAAAAAGTATTTTTTAAAAAAATAAAATTTAAATTTAAAAATAAATAAAGCTTAAACTTGTCATTTTAAATCTAAACGGACAAAGCTAAAAATATAAATTTTGGATTTGGGTCAATAATCACTTTTTAAAAACAAATTTTCTATCAAAATTCAAGTATTTGTCATTGATTATTAAGTGAAGAAGTGATTTTGGCTTGCCAAACTCAATCTTTACGGGGTGGTAAGCTATTTATAGGGGCGTATTTTGGTATAACTAGTTGAGGAGGCTAATTCAATTTTTTAATATTTTATAAGCTTAAACTAAAATTTTTAAAAAAATTTAGAACGTAATGAGAAATTTTCAAAATTTTAGAAGCCATCACCAGCATCCGCCTATGGCAGTTTGGTATCCTTTAAGCATGTCTCATGTTCGAGACTTTCTGATACAAAAAAATTGTTTGAAGACTGCCTACTATTATTTTTCTGCTTAGTAAATTTTTTTATTAATAAGACGAGCTCAACCGAAATAATGTGCTTCATTAAAATTATCTCTAACTCCAAATGGAGAAAAGAAGTACACATAACTCGAGAAGATACAAAACGCAAAAGACTAAAATACAAAAATAGTTGAACGTTTCAAATAAATCCGCAGCTGATTTCTACCCATGGAAAACAACAACTAATTCTTCAACCCATTACTGGGGCAAACTTCTCTCGTTCTCTCGTGAAAGAGGCTATATGCACTCTTAGAGTGATCCCCCTCCGTCGTTAGGAAGGTGTCTCGTGTCTTGACTGCATGATCGCTGCCTTCAGAGGTAATGTGAGGCTCGAGTCACTGCCTTTTTAACTTTCTCTTTCACACCCTAGCCCTAAGCCAAATATTTTCTCGCCATTTCTGCGCGCATCCCCTTTTCTTTTTTAACCTGCTCCACCTTTCACATCCCCGATCTTAACCAAAATATGTTTCTCGCCATTATTGCGCCCAAATCACTTTCTTTTTTTGTAAGCATCCTTGTTCTATCCGCTTTAACTCACCATGTCATTAAATACTTCCCAGGCTAACCAACATATAGAAATCGTTTCTGACCCTCAACTCCAACAACCACCTACCTTGGAAAACCCAGTAAATGACACCCCCGACTCACTATACTAAAATGAGGATGGTGAAGTCAACTCTACCATTAAAAATCAAGCTTTGGTAGGCAAAATAATATCGGACGCGACGGCTAAACACCTGACCATCAATGCCATACTTCGAAAGGCTTGAAAATGTCCAGACTTGAAATTCCATGATTTAGGTAAAATATCTTCCTCTTTGTGTTCCAATCACCGGAAGACATGCTTAGAATTTTAGGTAGTAGACCATGGGCAGTTCAAGACCGTCTCCTAATCCTAAAGGAATGGTTACCAGAAGTAGCATTTGAAGAGCCGGACTTCACAACGGAAGAATTCTAGATCCATGTGCACAATCTCCCAATCACGTTGATCACTCTGGAGAACATCAAGAAAATCAGGAATCTGTTTCCGCGATGCTATGTGTTCAATTTCGACATTAAAAGCAAAGTGAAGTGGGATGGACAACTCAACCTAAGAGTGGCAATTAGGGTGGAAGACCCGTTGAAGACAAGCTTTATACTCAATAGGCAAAACTACAAATCAGTGGAAGTTTCCTTCAAGTATGAAAGATTCCCAAAGTTCTGTTACAAGTGCGGTAGAATAGGGCATGGGGAGAAGGAATGCTGGCACGGCACGAGCCTCTTCAAGCTCTCAGGTCGTTTCGGACCTTGGTTGATAGCCTCTCAGACCTGAGAGAGAAAGATGAACCAGGTATCACGCCAATCTCGACGTAGCCCAGCAATCGACGACAACATTTCGACCAGCCTCTCTCTAGACATAGAAAACAACAAGAAAGATCAGGGCACGTCTTGCCTCAGTCCCTAGGAAACCTCGAAATTCTCGATTTCTCCCCCCAAGGGTACGAGGTTTCTAGAGTCAACTATGGATGTGACGGCTCCTTCCCCACTCCACGCAATGTCCATTCTTGGCAAGGAGCCTTTGGGGATCTATCCTCTCAATGAAAAGAACTTAGCTGACTTTCCTAAGTCAAATGAAACCTTTGATGCCTTGACGACCAAGGTTCCTTGGCCAAAGGTGATTGTTGCAGGTCTCATCTCGAGTCAGTCCACTCTTGAATGGACAAAACCAGACGAGCTTTGGAGTGACATGATCTTTGAAGGTGTCAATAAACTAGGAGTCTCTAGCAATCTCAAACGTAAAAGAAGGGATTCCCCGGAAGAATCATTTTTCGTGGCCAAGAGAAGAGAACTTTGGAACTACATCTCCGATGGGATCTATCATATTGCACCGAGAAATTAGGGTGCGAATAACTTTGGAACTGTGGCAAACGAAGACGTCCTAAAGGTGGCTTTGTTCCCTGATTCTTTCACCTGCGCTTCACCGGTTATCAATAGCATTGAAAGGAAGAAGAAAGAATTCTCATGCGGTTCAAAAAGACTCACTTTAATCAAGCAAGCTGCGAAATGCAAGCATGCCATGGAAACAACTAGAGTCATGCTTGATGGAGTAGGAATTATAGAACCAAGAATAGATCCCTATGAAGAAAAAAAACCAGAATAGCGTCCATGTTCGTGGATAACAATTACATACTCAATGAGGAAATTGTGCTTAGTGATGAGGAATGCACTCCAAACGCAGAACAAGAGAAGATCCCAGTGAATGCTAACTGCATTAGAAACGGTCAGGCGGATAACTCTCATGGGGGTTATCCACATCAAATATGATATATTATGGCAGCACCTCTTTCGAAAGGAAGGGTCGGAAGATGGTGTCTCTTGCAAACCCTTCCCCTAGGACCATCTTGTGCACTATATCCACAGTTGATCTAAAGTTTGTCTATGTTTGGTCATCGTCTGTTTTCGTATCCAGCTCCGGACTGAAGGCAATGTTAGTCGCTGGTTGTCTGAACCTTGCCATCCCAAGTTCAAGGTATGGCCTTTCGATCATTCTATTCCAGTTGACAAGGCTTATATCCATCGATAAGAGAGTCTGCCTCCGAAAGGAGCTCTCACTAGAATGCCACGATCGAGTTTCAAAACCAGTCCCTAGAACGGTAAGAATTTCTCTGTTTGTTTCACTTGCTCTCCTTTGTTTAGGACTGACCCTGTGTTCAAGGATCACCCTTGTCTGCATTTATCTTTCACCTTTTGTCTTTGTCTTTGTTTGTGTAAGGCTTGTATTGTTGGTCTCCTCCCCCAGGGTTGATCCATGCCGTGTCATGGTGCCTTGCGTCCCCGTTTGCATGCTGCTTTTGTGTTGTACGTGGGATAAGGTGGTTGTAATTCCTTTTAATGAAATTTCGTTCTGAATCAAAAAAAAAAAAAACTCCAACCCATCACCTAGTCCACCAAACTCCAAAAATCACCAGCTCCTAGAACAATGCTGCATACAATTTCCCTTAGCTCTTGCCACCGGCACCAAGGGCTAAACAAAGGCTGTAGTATCCACTTTAACATCATCTTAAACTCATCAAAATTAAATATACGACGTAAATTAATTCGAATTAGTCAGAGTAAAGTCTTCAAGAATCGAGAGAAAAATAAAAAAATAATTTACAAAATGTTACTAAATTGAAATATAAATGACTCACTTATTTCAAGAGAAAATATTAGTAAAAGGCGAGTAGTGTTTTACCGGGTTGTTATTTTTTAAAATTAAATAAAACTTGTGCACTACTTATATTATTTTAATTTCATGTGATTTTCTTAGTCGGTGTCATTTGAAATTTTGAATCCAATTTAGACAATAATTTCACAATTAATATACTCGGGTGTGGCATTAGGGACTGGCACCTGGTTGGGGCTTTCCCCTTGGTTCGTAAAATTATCATTTCAGTCCCTTAAAATTCAAAATCCATCAAATCGATCCGAAAAATGTACCTTAAAATATTGTAAAAGAAAGAAAGAAAAAACTTATCATCATTTAGCATTTACCTTATATATATATATACACACACACACCATACACGTATACTTCAAGGCTCAAACACATGGAATATATATACACACACACGATACACCACGTATACTTGAAGGCTCAAACACACGATTCCATGTTGTAATTATACTGAAAAGTGGCTGTTGCAAGCTTATACTATATAAGCAATTAATTGAAGTCGGTGGGCACATGGTTTTGTGATTTCTGATTGCTTTCATTTTCAATCCCCTTTTATTCTTTATAAATTAAGCCTTATTTTATGTTTATAAGTTTAAACAAAAAAAAACGATAAATAATGTAAAAAAAAGTATATATTTTTTAAATTAAAAGATAACAGAACAGAACCAATGGGATAAGTGTAAGAAGTGATGGTGGCATTTCATTTTAGGCCATGCCGATGCGTCACATTCAGGTGATTGCCTTTCTTTCCAGACTAAAAGATTCATTTTTTTTTGCAGTGGATGGTTGCTTTTTCACAGTAATCGCCAACCAGCAAGTGGGTGTTTTTATTTCATATTACAGCCCATGACTAATATATATATATATATATATATGAAATCTAAGGTGATTATAAGTAATATTTGTTCTGAATATACTCTCAATTATTTAACAATACATGCTCAATCACCCTATTAGTGTTCGAACTCGTAACCTCTAAGAACAACAACCGTTTCCTTAACCACTAAGACAAGTTAGTTCGCATATATATATATATATAATTTTATTCAACCAACTGTATTTCTCACTTGTAATAATATATGTGATGACATTTCCATAGTTTCGGATAAGAAAATAAACCAGACCACGATATATTTAATACATCACATTTATATTTACAATTTCTATTCTATTTATACGGTACTGTATATATGGGGGCGAAAATTGTCAACTTGTAAGATAAAAGAAAAATTGAGAATCAAAGAAGGTGGATGTGTTTTCGGTGAGCTGGTGGGAGATAAATGCAGGGATGCATCATGCATACATATGCTGACATGCTACACATAATGCATGATGCATATATGTATGTATGAGTTTACATTCAACTCACATGCCCTGATGCCCGCCTTTAAATATAAAAATATTAATATATTAAAACAAGTTAATCTCGGTTTCATGAACAAATGAATTTCTATTAGTCTGAATTTATATATTATTATTATAATATTTTTAAATAATTTTTAAATGTCAAAATAATGCTATTTTAAAATAATGTGTATTTTAATTGTTTTATTTTTTTATTCTCAAACCATACTTTTAAGGGTGGGAATTGGGTGGAGAATTTTTAAAAATTATAGGGATCCGAACAACGGGTATGAGAAATAACTAAAACTTTTATCCACAGAGATGGGGTAGGGGAAATTTTATCACCGAAGCTCAAATTAGGATGGATATATAAATTGCTATATCCGAACCGTGGGAATAACCGAACCGTGACTGTATAAATAATCGCGGGAATCTCAAAAAATATCTCCAAGGATCCCGATATTTTACAAGATTTAAAAAAATATATACTTATTTATTTATATACACCTAATACATATATATCTTAATAAAAAAATCATAACCATAATATTATCACTTTAACTTTCTCTCAAATTTAGCCACACTCAAATTTTTCAACATGTTTCTATCTTAGGTTTTAGATATAAGCTAAAATCATGGTCTAGATCTCCCCCAACTCAACAGCCTTTCAATCTTCATCATCTCGTAACTGCTTCCAATAGAATTATCCAAACCTTATATTTCAAACTGAATTGGCAATTTATTTTGGTCAGTAAACTAGTAATTTTTTTTAACATTTTATGGCATGAGGATTCCCCGAAAATCGTAGGGATCCGCACGGGGAGGGTATGGAGACGAAAAAAATCCCGAAGCATTTAATGAGATTTGCAAGTGTTGGGGACGGAATGAGGAACGTAAAATCGTCTCCGCCCCACCCGATTCCCGAATAGAAATCTTCTGCCCATTTTTCAGTACCTTTTTATGCCCAACACTAAAAATTAGGTTTATGGTTAGAGTTTAGGGAATTTAAGGTATGATGTATTTTTAAGGTGTAGGGGGTAGGGTTTAGAATTTAGAGCTTGATTTTTTTTTACGTTTTTTAGTGTTGGACATAGAAAGGGCACAAAAAAGGGCATGTGATTTTTATCCCCTATTCCCACCCTTACATATAGGTTTTAACTCATAAACTCTAAATTTCAAACACACATCCTAAATTCAAAATTTATACACTTAAACCCCTAAACACTAGACCCAAAACAAAATCTATACACCCTAAAATTAAGGCGCTTATGGATTAGAATTTAAAGTTTATACAAGCACTTTTGTATAGAAAAATTACTCATTTTTTAATAGAATTTAAGTTAAGAATTAAAGTTGAATAACCAACAATTGTTACATTTATTAGTAAATTATATTGCACTCTTAAAATGAAGACACGGCTACTAGTACTCTGAGTTTAAAGTTTTCATTTTATATTTTTCTCATATTAAAAAATAATTTGATATTTTTGTACGTTATGTTATCAAGTTTAGATTGTTTGAGATAAGGAAGTAATTTAAAAAATCTGTTAAACTTGAATGATTAGGATGGGTAGGCAAGGGAGTCACATCCCACACTAATTGTATGGAACACGTCACCTCTCTTAAGACAGAATTAGTGAAACAATCCAATTGACCTAACTAACCAAGTTAAATGCTCCCCCCAAAGTTCACAAATAATTAATTTATTTTATAATTATTATATTTTAAATTTTGAAAATCATGGATCAATTCACACGGCTTTAAATTGATTTATAGCCATGAAAAATATAAAATTACAAAATAATAATAAAAACGGTAGGTTGCAACCTAACAGAAAATGGCTTCAATTCATAAATGGCTTGGCCCCTAATAACACGACCTACAACGTGTAACATGTTTATCAAAACTTTTAATTGAATAATTATTAATTTGTTTTTAAATAATATTTTAACTATTGTTTTTAAATAATTATTAACTTGTTTTCTAAAATTATCTCATCCGTTACACTAACTAATATAGTTGATAAATAATATTTTAACTATTATTTTAAAATAATTATTAACATGTTTTCTTGTTATGAATATTTATTTATGTGGATATCTATCATGATTAGAACTTCATTTAAGGAGTTGATTTATTTATTATTATGAATATTATCTCTATTAATTAGAGTTTAATGTATTATGTACTTCTTATGCCTATAAATAGATGAATGTATTGTACACAATTCTAGTTTTTGATAATAATATGAATCTCATTCTTTCTCTCATCTCTTTATTCTTTTATACTCGTTCGATGTTCTTCATTATTTTATTCACAACACGTTATGAGCACGAGACTCTAATCAATTGAGATCTTCATCGTTCGAATCCAAAAGAATGAATTCGATTATAGAATGAAACTAAAGATAAGTTTTTCCCCCTCTTATTTTTAGCTATTGATTGTCTTTCTCTTTATATTTTAATTTTAATTTGATTTTATTTTAAAAAGAATGGAAGCATGCTTAATCACATCGAATCCAATCTAGCTCAAATAATTGATCTCTCAAGCGACCCAAATCCATATCAAGGGGATCGTGGGGAAGAAGATGAGTATCTTGAGTATATTTACAGATAAGTATGTTTTTTTATGGATTCATGATATATCATATGGTGAATGTTTTTTATATTTTATTTAACCGTATTTTAAGTTTTACATGATATGCTTAAATGGCTTGAAAATAGACGTGACATAAAGAAATTATGAGAAGTTGCTTTGGTCATTTGCTATGTCTCCATTGTCCTCGAGAAGAAAATTATCAGTAAACTTTATTTTTTTCTCTTTAAATTTTGATTTTAATGTGTGATAAATCATGGTGAATTTTAATCTATAAAAAGATTGTTATAAAGTCTATATTTGCTCGAAAGCAATATTTCTTCTTCCTCAAAAAACTCGACCATAGACTTCTCCCAATTTCAAGTTACGAAAATTCGTCTTGATCAAAAAAAATTTATGGGAGGCATTCCCTAAAGTGAATGCAAAGCATGATGTTTATTCCATGCGATTATTAATGATGGAGCATTCCCTGAAGTGAATGCAAGCATGATGTTTGCTCCATGCGATTATTGGAACTGTTTCATTCCCTGAAGTGAATACAAACATGGTAAATCATTATTCAATTAGAGACATAATCTCGATATAATCCAAGTATATTGACTGGACATCCCGTTCTGCGAAGCTACTGGTCTTAAATGAGGTTTTTAAAGGACCTTCTAGACTGGTTTTACAATGCCGCGTACGAGGATTAAATCTTTGTTCTTTGTGATAAGGATATGTGAAAAAGGTTTCAAAGGTCCACTGGCTCTACTTCATTCCCTGAAGTGAATGTGATATTATATTATAGAAGGAATAAAAACCGCATTAGAAGTTGTGGTCGTGGTTATGTATATAAACATGAAAAATATGGTCATTTTAAGAATACTTCTACCCACAGATAGTGAGGTTATAAGGATGACAAGAGTGATAAAGATCATTCTAATGAAGTTAAATTCTTCTTATTATCTATGCGATGTTATAAACTATTGGTCTCGTACGTGTTGTACGTTGAAAAATCAACAATCATTGAAGGATAAAGGAAAGAAAATAGAAGCAAATTTTGTTTGCGAAACATGACGAAGATGATACTAGTCTAACTTTATTTGGACATTGTTGGTCCAACTCATTTGGACATTGTTGATTTTTTTATAACCCTCGAAGGGAATAAAATCATCTTTTAATTATTCTCGTAACTTTGAAGAGAATTATTTATCATTTTATTTTTTATTATGTTTATTTACTTTACACACATTAATTATTTATGTTTTATACTTTTATTTATATATTATGATATTTATTTATTTTATTTAACATGATTACATGTCAAATACAATCTATGATGACGATTTATGCTCAACATAAGCATAATATATATTTCCTCATTTAAATACAAAGGAATAATGTGAGTACTATATCTCAAAGTACTGAAAATATTAATGCTCTAGAAGAGCAATAAATTCTTGAGAGAAAGTAAATTATGAAAAGTGCAGAATTGTAAATATTGCAATGATTACCACTAATGGTAATAATATCGTCACCACTAGAAGTGGAAATTTCAAGAGAGCAATATGAGCTCGCAAAATATCCCTTTAGGAATTATAGATAACATATGTTATCAATTGACATTTGAAATAAGTCAATATGGATATAAGTTCTGGTAGCTAAAAAGTCAGTTGAAAGCTATAGAAGAGCTATATATTGCTATCAAAAGATAATTTCAATTGAAAGCTCCGAAAGAGCTAAATATATTCCTATTTAAAGGAATAATTTTGATGGTTGTACTAGACATGTACGAGTAAAATTGAATTACATGTTATAATAAACAAGAAGTTTACAAATTCAGAGATATATGCACACATATATAGTTGGCATGATCGGTTAGACCATCCTGGTCAATAATGTTGTAGAAATTATTGAGATTTACATGCACATGTATTAAAAGAACCTAGAGTTCTTATGGGGCTTATTCTCAATGTAACCCCCTCGTCCCGGGCTACACGTTAAGGTTCCACATTGATTAGCAACCCTAGAAAAATTTCTTTAAATTGTCTTATCTAATATTACATTTAGCCCTATGTGCGAAAACGACAGCGAAAAACGATAACAGAACAAGCCAATTAGAATATAAGGCGGCTTAAATTTACCAAGTGTCAAGTTAGTTCATTTGCAAGCTTACGATGCAAAACCATACATAAACGATGCATATAAACTTAATAAGGAAGCAAACAAACAAACGAGACTAAGACACCGCATCTGAGAACCTCTGAAGATGCCTAAAAGCTCAATTACATGTCTGCGTTTCGAAACAGGCTTGCTCGTTTCGATACGCAGGCTCCAGTTTAAAAGTCAGACCAGGCCGTACCGATACGGTCCACTCCGTTCCGGTATGAGGGTCTCCAGTGTCGAAACGTTTCGGAACTCGTTCCGAAACAGACACTCACAGAGGCAAATCGTATCGAAACGGGAACTCACAGTGTCAAATCATACCGAAACGGCACCACCCCCATTCCGATACGAGTATCCCTGGAGCTACACCCGTTCCGAAACAACCACGAGCGTTTCGAAATACCTGCACTCTGAGAGACCTTGAAAACAGTTTTCTGCACCTCTAAACATTCCCAAACATGCCCCAAATTAACAAGATTCATAAAACATCAATCATACACATAATCTAGAGGCATACATCCTACTACAAGCATGACCAAACATATAAACATGCATAACAAGTCCATTTCATTCATAGAAAACATACATCCACAAAACAATGCATAACAAGGTTACATGCCTTCAATACAAAACATAAGCATCTCATAAAACATGGTTTACGAATCTTCATTGCTAACACATGCTCCTAAACACGTAACATCCCCATTGCTAACTATTACATTATTCAATAAAATCATACTTGAGCAACCACGCACGCGCTTGGATGCCCCTTCTTTGTTCCTTGCTAACTTTTACACTAATGATCTGCATTGCCGAAAATGAGAGCGTAAGCTAGAAGCTTAGTGAGGGAGCTCAAAACAAAACATCGAAAATGCAGGGTTCAAAGCATGGCATCCATGAAACATCCACAAGGCATACATTTGCACCGACAAGCAACATAGCCAACTACTACAAGAATGCATGAACATGACATCTTACCTCATGTTATGCTAAACAAGGATATAACAATTATCTTGCACAACAACCATACATTAACAAGTATATTGGCAACTATATAGCTTACTCGGATATGCGGATAACTTTCGTTGGGATTTTCGCCCCAACGTACTCAACAACCATATTACCTTCTGGTGGGATTACACACATCACCGTTTTCATTTACGAATGAGATTACACTCATCATCACATACTAACATTTTCCGGTGGAATGTTACCTCACTGTGCTCCTCATTGATGACTACACGTCATCACATAACCAAAAATTTCATTAAATATTCGAATATTTTAAATCAACTTTTTCTTTTAAATTGAATATTTTTAAATTCAATCGAATATTTAAAGTAGTTATTAAATATTCGATTTAATTTAAATATGAAAATATTAAATATTTTATTTTAAAAAATATTTGATTTAAATGAAAAAAAATGATTTAAAATATTCGAATATTTCGAGTTATTCGAGTTGACGCGTCATATCTTAAGATAGAGGTGAGCGTTCGATCGAGTCGAGTAAAAAAATTTCGAGTTATTCGAGTTTACGCGTCATATTTTACAACTCAAATTTTATTTGAATTTTTTTCGATTCAAGTCGAGTCGAGATTTCGAGTTCCTATAAAAATTTAATTAAATATTTGAATATTTTAAATCATTTTTTTCTTTTAAATTGAATATTTAAAGTTGTTATTAAATAATCGATGTGATTTAAATATGAAAATATTAAATATTCTATTTTAAAAATATTCGATATTAAAGAAAAAATGATTTAAAATATTCAAATATTTCGAGTTATTCGAGTCGACGCGTCATATCTTAAGATAGAGATGAGCGTTCGATCGAGTCGAGTAAAAAAATTTCGAGTTATTCGAGTTGACGCGTCATATTTTACAAACTCAAACTTTATTTGAAATTTTTTCGATTCGAGTCGAGTTTTCGAGTTCCTATAAAAATTTAATTGTAATTACTTATCATGTTACCATACTTTGGAATTTTTCTTTAAGGACCAAATTGAAAGAATGCATAAATAACGATGACTAAATTTAGTAAATTGTTTCGAATTAGGATTAAATTGATTGAATGTATAAATATGAAGGACTAAATGTGTTATTATACCAAATTTTATAACAGTCACTTAACGACATTTAACGTCTAGTCACCATTTTGTTATAAAACATAAAGTTTAATTGACATTTTGTGATTTTTGAAAGTTTGGTTACCATTTTGTTTTTTTACCAAAGTTCAGTGTTTGTCTATGTACCTTACCCAATTTTTTAAAAACAATATGATGTGTCAACGTCTGATTGGTTAAAGAATTTTTTAATGGATATAACGATGGGCCTAAAGTGGTTACAAAACTATAGTATAGATACACAATTTAACTAAAAAATAATTTAGGTATCAACTCAAAAAAAAAATATAGGCCCTGTTTGGCAATTAGCGGATAGCTGATAGCTGATAGCGAATTACATTAGCTGATAGCTGATAGCTGATTTGACTAGCGGATTGTATTAGCTGATTGTATAAAATTGTTTGGTAAAATTAACTGATAGCTGATAGCTGTTTGATTATTTAAACAAGCAAAATGACATATAATGACATGGTTATATTTAATAATTGTTTGAATAATTTATCAATTATTAATATTTTGTATCTAATAAATATTAATTAGATTTGTAAAAATTATTTTTTAATATAAATTTCCTAAACATATTTGAAAGATTTATATATTAATTTATTATTTATATAATTATTAAATTTTTTATATGCACATATAAATATGTGATAATAAAAAATAAAATTAACGTACAAATGTCACTATATAAATTAGTAGTAACAACAAATAAGTCCAATATTTAATATGTTATTATTTATATTAAAAATTATTATTATTTAATTTAGGTTATTTGGAGATTTTTGGTAATTGTTAAGGGTAAAAGAGTCATTACAACTCTAATATCAAACCTCTAATCTCAAAAAGCTCATATTATGAGCTTTTTCAAAATTAGCTTTTTCACCCCAATCCGCTATTTACCAAACATCAATATTAACAGATTTGACTAATCAAACCTCTAATTATATCTCAAACCTTTAATTTTTGCCCAAACCGCTATTTACCAAACAAGGCCATAGTTTTGGGGTCTTACTAATGAACTAAGCCATTTGAACTTTTACAAATATTATATATAGTACGTTAAGCAACTAGTACATCAAAATTATACAAATATTAAAGATAATTATTAGTGCTAGAAGATTATTTACTCAAACACAGATTTTCAACCATATATGAGTGAGTCTTGGGTGCAACAGGTATAAAGTACGATTAAAAGACGGTAAGTTTTGAAACTTGTTCAAAAATTTAAAATGTTAGACTTTTAAATAACATTTTAAGTTTGTTTTTTTATTTCTCGTGATTTTGATAAGTATTGATACTTACAAAACAAGTATCGACACTTTAAATTGTCCAAGAACTTAAAATGTTATAAAAAATAAGTATCGATACTTGTCAAAAATCACGAAAAAACAATCTTAAAATGTCATCTAAAAGTCTAACATTTTAAGTTCTTAAACAAGATTCGAAACTTACTTTTTGTTAGTCGTACCCTAGACTTGTTGTACTTCAGAGTCCCTATAATATAGGGAGTATTTAAAAACTACGTGCTTCAATGATTAAAGGTCCATATGAGCATGTTCTGAAGGGGGCTGATTTTTGACAGATTGAATGCAAATCTGACTTCAGTTGGATCATCAAAAAATTGCTGAAATTGCGAACTGTTACTACAATTGTCTTCCCCACAGTTAATAATTGGCCAATGCTTAAAAGTAGAGGGATTTGGGAGTGTATCTGTGACAAGAAGAGCAAGGTGGTATGTCATAAGTTGTTGTGGTAGCCATTACACATCCCCAAACAAGGTAATGCTATAGTAAGATGGATGTCAATTTTTTATAGACTTCCTACTTATGATCGGCTACAAAGAATGAGACTAGTTGTAGCTAATGCTTGTCTACTTTGTGGGATGAACTTCAAATCTAAGGACTATATTTTCTTTGAATGCTCCTTGTCTAAAGAGACTTGGGTAAATGTCTTGGAGCTTTGCGATATTCTGAGGAGGGCCAATGGTTAGTATGACGAGCTCGTTTGGGCTGTTGCTTGTCTAAAAGAAAAATCACTGTTGGTAATTATCTTTAAACTCTCATGGAATGGTTATATTTATAACATCTGGTTGGAACGAAACTCTAGACATTTTAGGGGAAGTATCAAACTGCTGCTGACATTTTTTTATGCATAAAAAATATAACTCGTATACGACTTCACAATAGATGTATAGACATTAATGATAGGGGAAATGTCACGCTTTGTACAGCTTGGAACCTGATTTAAGTTCTTTTTCTCTTTTTTCGATTTGTTCTTACCCTATGTTAGAGTGATTCTCTTTATTTTTTAGTAGTTCTACTGCTTTCTTAGATAAATACAACACACATTTATTCAAAAAAAAAAAATAATTAAAGGTCCATATGATATTTATCGGGATCCATGTTAGGGGTCTTTTAGCCATTTAGATAAAATATTTACTGAATGTCATTGAAAGTACATTAAAGTAGGGTGTTCAAATGATTAATTTGATTATGATAAAAAAATGATTAATTTGGTTATTGATTGAATCAAAATATTTAAAATTGAGTTAATTAAAATTTTAACTGTTAATTGAAGTGATTTTTTAAATATTGATTGAACTGAATAACATTTGATTAATTCAATTGATTTTTGAATTAATCGAACAAATGTTTTAGAATTTGTATTTTTTTATTTAATTAAATTAATTTAGATAATTTTTGGGTTAAAAATTAATAGGATCTTGAAATCTTAATAGTCTCGTGGTGGTGGAGTTAAAAATTAGCTGAGTTTTTACATTTTAATGTATACGATCTTAAAATATATATGTAATATATAATATACTTAAATATTTAATATTTTCGAGTAGTTAATCGATTTAAAATTGAGTTAACTGATAATCGAGTTTTTTAAAAAGTTAACCAGATGAAATTTTAATTAGTCGACCGACTAATCAAAATAAATGTCAGTTTAATAATTAATTTAACTTTAAGCGAACAATAAACATCCTCGATTGAAAGTATAAAAAATCTACAACAATTTGTTGTTCTTCAATTTAATGATTTTTCTTCTTCACGCTAAGGGAAAAAGAAATTTAGATAAGATCCCCTAATTATCCTAATGATTAAAGATGTTCAGGCTTATGTTATCTTATTTTGTATGAATTTAAATCCATATCTAAAAATATAATACATCTCTATTTAATAAAAATTAAATATATATATATATAAAAACAAAAATATTTCAGAAAATAAAATTGAAAATGAAAAGAAAAGAAAGTAAAAAAGTTGAAGAAAACGGGTCAGCTTTTAGCTAAAAATAGGAGGACAGACAAAAAACAACTAATTATCACAATCGTCTGTTTGCGCAGCTGTTTGATCAAATTTTGGAATTTATTTTTTCCTTTTTTTATACCATATGTCTTTCAGTGCAACCTTTCAATTATTACAGAGACAAACAAATAAATAATAATTCAGTGCAAACTTTGAAGATGATATTGTTGGGAGGGGCAGCCTCGCACTCTGAACATGAACAGTAGGACGAACATGGATATAACTAAAAAATAAATAAATAATAATTCAAAAATATTTTTAAATTAAATCTAAAAACAACTTTTATCATGGGAAGATTTACTTGTTAAAAATGACATTTAAAAATTAATAAAATGAATAAATTTTATTAGTTGAGACTATGAATGATATAACAAAACGAGTCTGTGATATAATTTCTCACAGATGTGAGAGCATGTTAAAATATTGAAAAATAAATTTTATGATTTATTTATAATTATATAACTCAATATTAAAAAATAAATCTTATATATGTTTCATATGTCAATAAAACCCATACCACTCTTTTATTTATTTTTAACAAACTGTCTTTTAAAAATAAAATAAGATTCCAATAAAAAGAATAAATTACTAATTATAAATTCACCCATATACAAACCCATCTTCTTTGAAGAAGAGAAGATTGAATTCACCACCCTCCTTCCTCTGTTCACAGAGATAGGATCGTAGGAATACAGACATACAAAGTTAAAATATTTACTATTTTTTCATATTTCTTTATTTATATTTTTTATTTTTTCCTCTTTCTTCATTGAAAGCTGCAAGTAAATCGCAAGCTCTTGCCAGGGGGCCAAGAAGTGAAAGAAAGGAAGAAAGTTGTCGTATCTACAAGATCATATATATGCTGGGTGGTGGTGACACAACTGCTGCTGTTCTCAGCGGCGGCGGCGGCACTGATGGAAACGTTATGGTTGGCAGCGGTGGAGCTGGTGATAGAAGCAGTGAAGTCGTAGCGGCCAGCATGTTTGGCTCCAATGGCAATAATAGCACTTCTGGTGATGACGAGAGAGTTAAGGTTGAGGAAGGTGAGCGTTTTTTCGGAGGCAACCGGTGGCCGAGGCAAGAAACTTTGGCACTCTTGAAGATAAGGTCCGACATGGATGTTACCTTTCGTGACGCTAGCGTCAAGGGTCCATTATGGGAAGAGGTTTCCAGGTGACCTTTTTTTTCTGATAATTCAATGGAAATTTGAAGTTCGTTTAAGCTTAATGAGTGGAGATCTGTGTTTTCGAATTATATTCTTTCTGTTTATTTTCTCTTTCTAAGCATCATCAATGTCCATATGATTTAAGATATTTGGACACTTCGAGGTATGGAATTTGTTATCGATTCTGGCATTTTGCTTTTCCCACTCCCAGTATTTTCTCAGGGAATCTTAAGCTGGATTTTGCTCATAAATTTTATCCCTTTTCCTTCTTCATCATCTTTTAACTCTCAAAAACAAGATATAAGGACATGGGTTTAGTAATAGTTTAATTAGACTTGTGTGTATTATCTTTATGTTTCTGTTAAAGTTTTCTTGTCTGAAATTCGGTTCATGGTTTATTTTATGTGTGAATCAGTGTTTGGGTTTGTTTTACTACTGAATTGAAGTTATAGTTTTGTCTAATGTCGATATCAGGAAACTAGCAGAGCTTGGGTATCATCGAAGTGCCAAGAAATGCAAGGAGAAATTCGAGAATGTTTTCAAGTATCACAAGAGAACCAAAGATGGCCGAACTGGTAAATCAGATGGCAAGACTTATCGTTTTTCCGATCAACTTCTAGCCCTCGAAACTCATCTTTCCGTCCAGCCCCCAGCAACAGCTGCATCAGCGCCGCCGCAAGCTCAGCCTCAGACAACAATGGCAGCAGCTAATAACCCTCCGAGTCTGCCTAATAACGTCACTGTTCCATCAGCAACAACAGTATTCCCCAGTTTGCCTCAAAATGTTGTACCGACAAGTATAAACCCCACGATACCTCCTTTTGCTAACGTGTCCGCAGATCTAGAGTCGTCATCGACCTCGTCGGATTTAGAATTGGAAGGTCGGAGGAAGAGGAAACGGAAATGGAAGGGGTTTTTCGAGAGGCTAATGAAGCAGGTGGTTGAAGAGCAGGAGAAGATGCAGAAGAAATTCTTGGAAGCATTAGAGAAACGCGAGCAGGAAAGAAGGGTTCGTGAAGAAGCTTGGCGAACGCAAGAGATGGCGAGAATAAATAGAGAACACGAATCATTAGCCCAGGAAAGATCAATTGCAGCAGCAAAGGATGCAGCTCTAATTGCCTTCTTGCAGAAATTATCCGACCAACAAAATCCGGGGCAGACACAACCGCAACCACCTATATCAGCGGTGGCAGCAGCACCAGCACCGCAGCCCCCAGCAGTGGTACCGCAACGGGTGCCGAATTTAGAGGTTTCAAAAACGGATAACGGCGATCAGAGTAACAAACCGAGCTCATCGAGATGGCCTAAAGTGGAGATTGAAGCATTGATCGAGGTGAGGAGTAGGCTGGACAATAAATACCACGACAGTGGTCCAAAGGGACCATTGTGGGAGGAGATATCCGGTGCAATGAAACGGCTGGGTTACAATCGCAACGCCAAACGGTGCAAAGAGAAATGGGAGAACATAAACAAGTACTTCAAGAAGGTAAAAGATAACCAGAAGAAAAGGCCGGAGGATTCCAAAACCTGTCCCTACTTCCACCAACTTGATGCTTTATATAGAGAAAAGAACAAACATGACAGCTCCTCCAATCAATTCAAACCCGAGAACTCAGTCCCTTTGATGGTACGCCCCGAGCAGCAATGGCCCCCTCCTCCTCCGGAGCCTTATCAACAACAACAACAACAACAACAACAACAACAACGTGATCACATAATGGAAGACTTGGAAAGCAATCGCAACCAAGACGACGACGACATGGACGGCGATGACGATGAAGAGGACGAAGAAGAAGGGGGTGAGTATGAAATCGTAGCCAGCAGACCGGTTTCCATGAATTGAATGTTTAAAGGTGAGTACACACATGACACATTGGTGGGGTTGTAGCATATAGTCAGCGGAATTTTACATGTTCATGTTCATTTTCGTTACATTATTTATTTTTTGGGCCACATAAATAAGTTGAGAGGAGATGTAGATCACCCAAAGAGAGGTTCGAAATCTCATTCCACATACTAGTAGTAAATAAACAGGGAAAAGAAAGGGACCTGTGCTCTGTGTTATTGTTTTGTTTTTCATAATGGTTGTAATTTGTAAATGTTAGAAATGGTAACTATTTCTAGCACATCTCTTCTTCTGGTTTCTCTTTGTTGCCTTCTTCCAAGTTTTCACCACCTCAATTGAAGAGGGTTTTCAATGGAAATGGTGGTGATGTTGAGTTGAGCCTGACATACCCATTTTGCAGGGAGTCTTTTGACAGAATTTCACATGTAGTGTCATGAGACCTCTTTCCACTTGTAAAGGACTCATCCATGATCCATTTTACCATTTATTTTACCAAAATTCTTTTAACAATCTAATTCAATGTAATTTTTTAATTTGATTTTTTTCATCGTAGTCTAAATATAAATTTAGATTAACTTACACATCTACAAATTAATCTGTTCACACTCAAGCCACTTAAAAGATACATTATTTTTTTACCACAAAACCACTTAATAAATTCGATTTTAATTATATGGTAGTAACTAACAACTTTTATATTTATGTTATAATTTGTAGGCCCGTCAGATTAAGTGTAGTTGAAGTCTGAAGACGTTCAATTCTAACGGCGGTTCTGAGAATTGATGTACTTGCATATATAATTAAGATTTATATTTAATATACATGTATCCTAAAATTTTTTTTACAAGAGCTTTAGTTTTAAGATTTATAATTAAAATTTAAAGTTTAGATATTTTGAGTTTATGATTAGATGTTTAGAATTTATGAGTTTTTGTTAAAATTTAGAATTTAGGGTTAGAATTTAAGGTTTAGAGTTTATGATAATATAAATAAGGAGTTAAGTTTTAACCTATAAACCCTAAATTATAAACAAAAGACATCAATTCTAAACAACTTAACCCCTAAAGTTTCCACACGCGTCTTACTTTTAAAGTTTTCACCGCTTGTGCGAAATAATTATCCATATAATTATACTTTGAAATTATAAAATTAATATAATTTTATAACTTATACAATTTGTGTAAGTATGATTTTGTATTAACAAATATGTCACGAAGAGTTAAGAAGTAATTAGTAAAATAATAATTACATGTAATTAAATTGGAATGTCAAACACACCAATCAAAAATAAATTATTTGTGAAGGTTATTATGCTTTATTAAGTACCTTACTTCATATCCTCCCTTGAGAATTGAATAATGTAATTGAGATGGTTTAATTACACACAATTCATTAAAACCAATAAATTATAATAATTATACAATACAATTATGTTTAATTCAATAAGATCCACCAACTATAATGGTCACATAGGGTGAGCACATAGTAGATTAAAGTGAATTAACCGAACCGTTTTATCATCTTCTTGAATCCTCGTTTTCGAAAATCTTTACGGAATAAAATTTTAATTATTTTAACTTAAAATATGAAATTAAATGTTCAAATATAAAACAAACTTAATCCTTTTATTTGATTAGCTTCATATAAATGTTTAATTTAATAATGATAGTTTTTAATTTTATAAATAAATCTTAAAGAAAGAATAAAATATCAACTCAATTTATTTGGGATGAAAATCCTCTGCCCTTTTCGGTGTCCCTATTTATGCTCCACGTTTAAAACTAAGTTTAGAGTTTAAGATTTGAGGTTAGGATTTGTAGAATTTAGAGTGGTGTGTATTTTACGGTATAAAGTTTAAGGTTTAGGATTTAAAATTTAGGGTTAGGGCTTATAATTTAATTTTATAGTGTTTTTAGTGTTGGGCATAAGAAGGATCACCAAAAAGGGCATAGTTTTTTATCTGTTTATTTGCTTGTTTATGTTCAATTAAGAAGAAATCCATTTGGTTCAAATTTGGTATTAAATAGTTTTGTTTATTTAATTATTGATATATAAAATGAGCACTGATGAATACTATTAACGACGAGCACCGATAAATATTATTAATTCATTTTATAAAAATTAAAAATTTAAAAGACTCACCGTATAATTATAAATTATTTAAAAATCAAAAGGTGAATTAATTAAAATATATTATTTTATTTTTAGTTTTCTTTTAAACATAGATTAAAATAATATCTACCCTAAATTATAAAACTATAATTTTTATTTATTTGAAATTCAAGCCGCCATCGATGCCCCTACCGTCGCCGCTATTGCCTCCTGCCATCACCATCGTTACCTTTTGTATGACCGCCGTAAAAAAATTTCGTAAAAGAATGATTTAAAATTGTTTGAATGAAATCAGTGATGGAGAGAGAACATAAATCCTTATAAGGTTGGGAATAAATCCTTATTTCACCGCTGGATATAAATGCAATCTTCTGAAATAATTCCCAACTTTCTTCATCATTCAAGCATTACAACTCGTATAGGTGACCTCTTCTGTTTGCTTGTGAAACTACTTCTTTATGTCGAGAAGCTAGCAAGAACTTGCTTTTTATGACCCTTACGACTGGAAAAGCAAGTTTGAGAAGATCCCAAGCCTATGTGCTCCAGATATCATCAAGAATCACCAAGTATTTGTTATCCTTATTCCACCGTTTGATATAAACCCTAAATTATAATATCTTTATTCTACCAATGAACAACTTTTGAATAGCGGCCGCGGCAGCGAATTAAATTTTAAATGAACAAAAACTAGAGTTTTGTAATTTAAGGATAGAGATCTATGTTTTAAAAAATTAAAAATAAAATAATATATTTTAATTAGTTTATCTTTTGATTTTTAAATAATTTATAATTATAGATGATTCCTTTAAATTTTTAAACTTTATAAATTTAATTAATGGTGTTCATCTGTGCTCGTCGTTAGTGGTGCTCATCGGTACTCGTTGAGCGTGACAGACTCATTCTATATAAAAAAAATTAAAATTCAGACATAACATAATCATTTTTGAGTGAAATACCGGTTGGAAAATATTATTAAGACAAAACAAAGAAACGGTATCCCAAAAAACAAAACGACAAAGTACAGGGCAAAAGATAAAGTACCAAAAGAAAACGAAAACAGACCAAAAGAAAAGAAATTAAAAGGCAGAGGCACAAACACCAGGCCGACCACGATCCTCAGGCGAACTACTTCAGATGAGCAAGAAGCATGAGCAATTTCCAAATCAAAGTCGAGGATAACAAAAGAGGTTACTTAACTCAAGAATTACCCCAAAAAATTTAGTCAGAAGCCGAAGATCACAGAGGGTTCTGGAATCTCTCGTCCGACGCAACCCACGCCCTAGCTTCTAGAGGTACTTCTTCAACCCAGTAATTTTCTGTCGATGATCCCACACCAAGCTTCGCAATCGAGTGGGCAACTCAATTACAACTACGAGGCACAAATTCGAACTCACAAACCTGGAGCTGATTCGCCCTGTGTTTTACCTCCCAAATTAGGGCACTAATTTCAGATAAGTCAGGTTCGTTGCTTTTAAGCTTCTTTATAATGGTTAAAGCATCACCTTCAATGACTACCTTGTTAAAGCCCATCTCTTATGCAAATTTTACAGTAAGAATCGCCGCATAAGCTTCTGCTGCAAACGGAGAGAGGACTCGAGCAGATTTCCGAGAGCACGCACCCATAATCTCACCACGACTATCACGAATGACCACTCTTGAGAAAGATTCAGCCAAAGCCGAGTTGAAACAAGCATCAAAGTTGGCATTCACCAAACCCTCCACTAGGGGCTTCCAAGAGGTCTCAGGAAAGCTCAGAGGGCACTGAGTTCTGACAGATAAAGTAGAATATTCAGAGCAGTAGGCTTTGATGAAGGTAATAATCTCCTCCTTACGTTGTATAGTGTTCTCATGTAGTCGTTTATTTCTAGCATACCATAATGCCTAGACTAAAACTATTGCCTCTTCATGTTTTGATCTAGACACATTCGAAAAAACCCAAGATAGCCACTCGTAAAAAGAGAAGGTATTGACATTAGGGGGCCAAATGTACCCCAAATGACTCCATACCTCTTTTGCAATAGTACAGTGACACACAACATGTAAACTACTCTCTGAATCATTTGGGCACCATAGACAATTAGGAGTAAAGGCTAACCTTCTATAATGAAGATTACTCATTGTGGGCACACAACTGTTTACAAACTTCCAGGCTTGAATCTTCACTTTTTCTGGGCACTTTAAACTCCATAGGTGTCGGTAGAAGGCTTTCACATTAGGTTCGAGCTCAGGCTGACTAATAAGAAGTCTGTAACCACTTCTTACAGTATAAGAGCCAGAATGTTCTCTTGTCCAAACAAGAACATCCTTTTAAAGGAAAGAGGACATCATAATACATGAGATAGCCCGAGCTTATGTCGGCTGGAATAGAGTATGTAGTAGAGCTAGGTTCCATTCCCTTGAATCATTAGAGAGAAGGTCAGCTACTAAAAAAACTTTCGGGTTGGTTGGAGAGGTGACATTCGTAAGAGTTTTCCCTGGGAGCCAATAATCATTCCAAATGTTTATCGATGTTCCGGAGCCCACCTTCCAACGCAGGCCCATATTCAGTAAGCCCTTCACACTCCAAATGCTCCTCCATATCAACGAGGGTTGTGAGCCCAATTGAGAGTTCAAAAAATTTGAAGAGGGGAAATATTTAGCCCTTAAGACATGGCTGACAAGGCTCGTAGGATTAGTAATCACCCTCCAACCTTGCTTCGCTAGGAGTGATATATTGAACTTGGCAAGGTCTCAAAAACCAAGACCCCTATCCTCCTTCAACAGACACAGATAGCTCCAAAAGCACCAATGCATCCCTCTTCTCTTGTTCGACTTGTTCCACCAAAACTTTGCCATGATATTCTCCAAATCCCTACAAATGTCATTGGCAAAAGAAATACACTCATCACATACATGGGAATTTCTTGGAGAACACTCTTGATAAAGACCAACTTCCCACCTTGCGAGAGAGGCCGAACACTCCAGGACATAATATGACCATTCATCCTATCTCTAAGGTGGGCAAAAGCCTTTCGTTTATTCCGGCCTACAATAGCAGGCAAGCCCAAATACCACTCAAGGCTAGAGTAGCTGTGAACACCAAAAACAATTTGTAACTCCTCTAAAACATCCAAGGAAACTTTAGAGCTGAAAAAATCCCAGACTTTGCAAAATTAATCAGTTGCCCTGAACATTCCGAGTATTCCCGCAAAAGGGCTTTAATTTCCATCGCCTCATCATAAACAGCCTTACCAAGAATAATACTATCGTCGGCAAAGAAAAGGTGGGTTAAAGATGGTGCGTACCGATTAATACGGGCCCGGATAAACGACCAAGTGACAATGATTGGCGGAGAAGAAAGGATAGGCCCTCCGCACAAATTAAGTAAAGATATGGGCTTAGCGGGTCCCCTTGGCGTAGGCCCCGTGAAGGTGAAAACAGAGGTCCAACTTTTCCATTTAGCACAACCGAATACGACACCGTTGAAATACATCGATGAATAGTATCAACCCAGCGTTGATCAAAGCCCATTCGAACTAGGACATTTACAGTGTAAGCCCACTTCACTCTATCGTAGGCCTTGCTCATGTTCAGCTTGAGCGCGAAGAGACCAGTAGCCCCCGATTTCTTCTTCTTAAAAGAGTGTAACATCTCATACGCAATAATAATGTTGTTCGTTATCAGACGCCCAGGCACGAAAGCACTTTGTGCCTCATCTATACAAAAATGGAGGACTTTCTAAAAACGCAAAACTAAAACTTTAGAGGCTACCTTGTAGAGAACGTTGCAAAGACTGATGGGCCGATAGTGTAGCATAGAGCTCGGGCTATTTATTTTCGGAAATAACACTATATTCGTGCGATTCACACACTCCATCGGAATAAACCCATTAAAAAGCCCAATACAAAAATCAGATACATCCGGTTCAACAAGCTCCCAAAATCTTTGATAGAACAGAGCACCAAACCCATCATTACCTGCTGCTTTAAGTGGATTCATAGTCTTCAAAGCCTGATACACCTCGGAAGGGGTAAACTCAGCACAGAGGACCCGTTTCATCTCTGAAGTTATACACGGAGCAATCCCTTGCAATATTCGCTCCGGATCTTTTACCCCTTGTGAGTTAAACAAGTTTTGAAAATATCCCCGAGCAACCTCAGCCATATCATGATCAGAATCACGCCTCATATCTGTGTCATCCATCAAGAAAGTGACTTTATTCATGCGCTTCCGCAAAGTGGCAGAACGGTGAAAAAAGGATGTATTCCTATCACCATTCTTCATCCAATTTGAACGAGCCCTTTGCTCCCAATAAAGCTCGGCTTTATCGTACTCCATATTCAACAACAATTTAGAGTCCATAATATCACCCAAAACATCATCCGAGGGATCCATCTCTAGCAAATCCTGAAGCTTTTTCTCTAAAGAGGTGATGGAGAAATTCCTCCTTTTCCGAAGATCCAAAAACCATCTGTCAAGACCACTCCCAACCATTTGTAATCTGTTAGGGACACTTCCAGCAAAGTTATCCCAAAGCCGCCTTACTTCAGCCATACATGACTCCTCCATAAGCCAAGCAGCTTCGAAACGAAATGTGTGAAACCTTTGCTGATTCCCTTGAGGACTGGTATCCAGCAACAGTGGACAGTGATCAGAGAACGTATGGGCCAAGTGAGTGAGAGAAAAATTCGGAAAACTCTCCCACCACTCACCATTTGCAACCCCTCGATCAAGCCTTTCAGGCACATGGCCAGCAGAATTAACACATTTTTGCCAGGTGTACCATCTCCCTCTGTACCCAATATCTGATAAAGAACAATCTTCCAAAACGTTCCGAAAACTATTCATTTGCCTCTCGCTTCTTAACTTGCCTCCTCTTTTCTCCGATGCTAGAAGTATCTCATTGAAGTCCCCAATAAACAGCCACAGACACCCATGAGAATCATTCAGACTTCGAAGGACACTCCAAGCTTCATCACACAAATGTGTTTCAGGGGCACCATAGAAACTAGTGCAACGCCAACTAGAGCCATCTTCATTGGTAATAATAACATCAATATGCATGTTAGAGTACGATCGAAGAGCAACATTACACTTCGGTTTCCAAGCCAAGGAAAGGCCACCACTACGGCCTTGTGAATCAACATCAATCCCACACAAATAACCACACTTACGACGAACTCTCTCCATTTTAACATGACTTAACTTAGTTTCTATTAAAAAACAAACATCGGGTTGGCTTCTTTCAACTTTCGTCGAAGCCGTCGTACTGTCCGGGGCTTCCCCAAGCCACAAACATTCCAACTAATAAGTTTCTTGGCTACTGGCCGGCCTGCTTAGCATGGCCTGTCGATAAACAATGATCGACTTCAATCGAATCCATAGAGTCAGAAGCGACTGAAGCTTGAAGATGGGTTCGTTGCCTCTTAGGTCCATCCAAGTTCTCAATTGGATGGTCTTCTGAAGCAGAGGCCATTTCAAGGTCAAAGCCCCCCATAATAGGCCCACTAGGCCCAACCCCACCCAAAGTAAACTGTCCATGAGATACTCCTTCTTGATAAACAGAATTTCCTTTTTGGAAAAGATTCCCCCATAAAGCAGTCGCTGAATTACCGCCCAGATACCCTCTAATATTTTTCAAGACAGCTTGTGACAATCCCGGAATTCTGGTCCCGGCGTTAAAACCTTCCCCCTAATTGCGCCATCATCTTCTCGCAGCCATGGACTGGCAACTTGCACTCCCCGTCTCACCGGAGCTTGCAAAGAGTTGTCCCACCCACATTCAAGCGCACTAGCATTGGGCAACATACGTAAAGGACATAACGCATATCCATGCCTCAACTTTCCGCACAGAAAACAAAATAGCTTCAACTTTTCATATTGAAAACGAACATAGACACTCATACTCTGGCGATCATCAATCTTCTTCCTCCTTTTTAGTGACTTCCTCACGTCTAACTTGACTCGAATCCTCATGATACCCATGTAGCCCAAAGAGACCATCAACGTATCATATTCAATGAACGAAACAAGAAAATTTCCCAATTGCGCCGCCACCACTGAGGAGACAAACCCGTGGGGAACATCCAAAACCAAAACCCAAAAATCAACATGAAACAAAGGGACCCCCATAGGCTCTTCACCCGGCAAAAGACGATGTAATATGAGGAGGTGATTGTTAAAATACCATGGTCCTTCATTCACAACCCTATCCACATCCACTTGATTATAGAAGCGAAATAGATACCGAGCCTCACCCAAGTTAGAAATGGCCACACCTCCAATCGGAACCAGACGTTCGCTAGAGTCGATCGCATCGCCTGAAAATTAACAACACTGGTTGTCAGAAACGACCCCACCAAGCAGAAGGTGTATTGTATTGTTTGCTTCTGATGACTATTTTCCATTTCCAGGGGGACATCCTCATTGTCATCAATCGCAAGATTTGCAAGATCCTCTGCCACATTTGCCATGGTTCAGACAAGACCCAGATCAGACGGAAAAACTCACAACAAGTAAAAGAAAGAGACAAATCCTCCCAAACAGAGAAAAGCAATAGAGACAAGGAATCATAAGCAAAAAATCAAAACATGCCACAGAGAGTAGAAAACGAGCGTGCCACAGAGAGCAGAGATGTTATCGTTTATTTATTTACATAACATAATCATTTAATTCAAACATAACACAATATATTTAATGTAATTTTGTTTTTGACACAGAGAATAAATTCGAATAAATTGCTTCATTAGACCTTGATCTTCATGATTTTAATTGGTAATTTTTATCTAAGAATTCAGATAGAGTGTGAACTACTTCTTAGATTATCCTTCCGTTAATTTGGTGGACACCGAGGCAAATAACATCGTCTACGCAAACAGACTTTTCTATTCCTTCATGATTTGGGATTCTATTTTATTGTTTATGACTTCCAATGTTCATGACTATACTATATCTTGAAAACAAATTATATTATAAAGTTTTACGGAAAGTATTTAACATATACATATATTATATTTACTTTTAATGACTAGAAAGTATGGATAACCTGATAAGTCTCTTTCAATGGGTTGCTTCTACCATCAAAAATATTATTATGCGATTGGTTTTGATCAATTAGCGCGAGATGTGCATAAAACACTTTCCCCCCAAAATTGAAAAAAAAAACGTGAAAATGAGTTAAAAAAAATATTTTTATGCCTGTTAGTCATATAGATCTAAACTATTTTTCTTTGTTTAATCTTCAATGTATGTTTCATTGATATATTTTTCAAATTGAAATTCAGATTTATTTAAAAATCGTTCAACATTCTTAATCAAATATTTTAAAATTTTGGTAACTATGTCAAGGGAAAAAATTCTAACTGCTATCTCTTAAATCTCTGCCGCCTACAACTTTACTTTTCTTCCTTTGATTGGTGGTCCGTAATTACTTTTAGTATTAGTTGTTGATAGAGGTGGGAAAAAATACTCGACCCGGTTGACCCGATCCGACGACTCGAACCTAAAATATCGGGTAATTCCCGGGAAAAAATACCCGACCCAGCAAATTTTTTGGGATATGGGCCGGGAAACGGGCCGGAAGTTTTCTCTTATCGGGTACCCGACCCGATAAAATTTAATATATATATTTTTTATATTTAAAATTATATTTTTATTTTATGTTTCTTAATATTTTTTCTCTAAAATTAAGTTTAAATCCCTAAATTTTTTCTATGTTTGTATTATATTCTTTTAATTTTTAAGTTTAATTTTTTTAAATAATTTTGTGTTTAACATGTGTTTTTTTTAATTTTAGAATTAAAAAAATAAAAATCGGGTACCCGACAATGCCCACCCCTAGTTGTCGACCACCGGGTCTGTTATTTTTCTTATTTTTTTTCTTGTTTTTCTTTATTTTAATAAAAAAATCGTCTTTGTGGCACGTGTTTTCTCCATCCTCATGACATGTTTTTCTTTGATTTTTTGTAATTTATTTTATCCGTCCTTGTGGTATGCTTTCAGCATACCTTAGCACTCATTTGGTACTCATACAGAGATCTTCACGACGTTAATCTCTGATTATAATTTTGTTGGTGGTCTTAGAAAGATGGATCCCCACTCGTTTGATGGTCGGTTGCCGATGTAATTAGACCTCGGTAGCGAGCAATCTATCTGATATTTGGTTTGCTCACCACTCTTTTTTCACCCCGTAAAGCGTCTCATTTGGATAGAGACAAGGAGATTCAGGAAGGTTTCTGGATTTTGGTATGATAATCTCGATGAAAGTGTCTTCTTTTCTTTGCACTATTGTAAGAGATTTTTAGCGGACTTGTCTTTTTTTTTATCTCTTTTTAATGCATTGTATTGTATTCTCTTTTATGGTGATTAAAAAATGGGTAAATTATAACAAAGGTCACTCAATTATGGGTAAAGTTACATTTGGGTCACTCAATTATTAAAAGCTACATTTGGGTCACTCAATTATGGGTAAGGTTATGTTTGAGTCACCCAATTATTAAAGGTTACATTTGGATCACTGAATTATGGGCAAGGTTACATTTGGGTTACCCTTCATATTTAAAAAAATACATCAATTTGTGTATTAGAATAATTAATGATTTCAAATGAAGTATTCTGATGTTAACAAGGGTATACAAATGATTTGGACGAAAAAATGACTAAATTGATGTACTTTTTTAAATATGAAGGGTGACCCAAACGTAACTTTACCCATAATTGAGTGACCAAAATGTAACCTTTAATAATTGGGTGACCCAAATGTAACCTTACCCATAACTGGGTGACTCGAATGTAACTTTCAATAATTAGGTAACTCAAATGTAACCTTATCCATAATTGAGTGATCTTCGTTGTAGTTTACCCTAAAAAAAATTCAGATGCCATTATTAAAATAATATTTTAAAATTTGATCCATTTTATTACAAGCTATAGAATAGGATTGGATGGTATCCCTTCTCATAATAAGTTAGGGTTCATTTATATAGTGTAAAACTCAAATATTTTTATACCGAATTTTTTTCATAATATAATGTTTTAATTTATTTTCTCTCAAAATATAGCATCAACCATCTTATTTCCCAAAATATTGCATTTTGAATAGTGAATAGGAAGATGATTTCAAAAGGTCCAACTTTAAATAGTAAATAGACTAAATTGAATAAAATATTAAAGTTGGGATCAAGAGGGTCCGACTTTGAACAGTAATTTGATAAATTTTAGCATGTTTTCTGCAAAATTACTGTTCAAAGTCAGAGCCTATTGGTTCCGGCTTTAATATTTTATTCAATTTAGTCCATTTATTATTTAAAGTCGGACCCTTTTTGAAATTATCTCCATATTCAGTGTTTAAAATGTAATATTTCGGGAAATAAAATGGTTGATGTCATATTTTGAGAAATAATAAATTAAAACATCATATTTATGGAATAACTCCCTTTATACATTTTTAAACCATTGGATGATGGTAAATAAATGACTAAGATTTTTTATTTATCATTTTTCATGTGATAATCTCCCTATTTCTTACCGTTAATCTTAGTTATCCATTTATCTTCATCCAACGATTAAAAAATAGATTATTATCCTATACATTGACGTTGGAAACTAAATAAATGGCTAAGATTATTTATTTATCATTTTCATGTGATAATCTCCCTATTCCTTACCGTTAATCTTAGTTATTTATTTATCTTCATCCAACGATTAAAAATGAATTATTATCCCATACATTGACGGTGGAAACTACAAGTTTCCACAAGTGCTTAAGTTTTAGAGGTGTGTGGCTTAGTTTAGGGTGTAGGGTTTAGGGATTTAGGTGTATGTAAATAGAATTTAGGCTTTAGTTTTTAGGGCAATATGGTGAGGATTTAGGTTTTAATATATAAATCTTAACATATAACCCTAAATTGTAAAATTTAATCACTATCCTTAATTTTAAAACTCATACGCCTAACCCCTAAACTATACACCCTAAACTAAATTCCTAAACCCTAAAACTAAGACACTTGTAAAAACTAACAGTGTATCAAACATTTACTCTTAAAAATATATATATATATATAAACTTTAAGTTTTACATGTTATAAGAGGATCTTATTTCCTAATAAATACGAATTAATTATCTATATTATCCCAGTACAAAATAGAGCATGACCACTCAAGTTTTGTGGGTATGAATTAATCACCAAAATTTAAATGTGGGATTCCCAACAAGATGGGCAAAGCAAATATGAAGCATGACCCAAGGATTAGTTGGAGTGGGAAAATTCATCAAATGTAGTATGGAATTTTTTTTTTTTTTTTGAATATGCTAGTGCGATGCAAGGGTAGCATCTGTTCAACTTTCTTAGTCTTTTCAAAGACGGCACACACAGCATGGCATAACTGGTGCTCGAACCCGGGTCCCAAGGGATGATAAACATCTATCTTTACCACCAGGACACAAGGGGATGAGCATGGAATTTTAGATTTATGTAAATGCAGCACAATGAGATGTTCCAACTTTTCTAGGGAATGATGAGACAATTGATTAATTTTTTTTGGAGATTTACGGATATAGTTTTAGTAAATTAATCAATACACCGGCAATGTGGAAAGTCAAGACGGAGGGTTGCAATAATAATTATATCATACATTATAATAATAATTATTATCATTATTGAAGATTCCTCTTGTAGGACCCGAATTAGAGTTAGGTTTATCCCATTGAGTTTTTCATTATTTTTTGGGTTATTTACACATATGCAGCAATTATAAGAGAAAGAAAGATACAGCACTAAGTTTTTGTTTTTATTTCTCTCTCTTTCAAATATATATAGGATAAATATTCTATACACAGGCGGTGGAGACTGAAAATTTCCACAAGCGCCTTAATTTTAGGATATAGAGAGTTAGTTTAGGGTATATGGTTTAGGGGTTTAGGTGTAGGGGGTTAGAATTTAGGGATAATTGTTTCAATTTAAGGTTTAGGGTTGTAATTTAGGGTTTATACGTTAAAACATAAATTCTCACCATATTACCCTAAAAATAAACCCTAACATATAAACCCTAAATTATAGCCCTAAGCCTTAAATTGAAATAACTATCCCTAAATTCTAAACCCCTACACCTAAACCCCTAAACTCTATATCATAAACTAATTCCCTATACCCTAAAACTAAGGCGCTTGTGGAAACTTTCAGTTTACACCGCCAGTGTATAGGATATTAATCCATATATTAATATTAATATAAAGAAAAATGTATTCCACTATGACAATAAAGAAGGATAGAATCATACAAAGAACTATTTAGCTTTTATACTGTGTGTAAGCTCCCCCTACCCCACCGTAACTCTTTTCCACCCTTTTAATATATTTTTATTTAGTAAACAAATAATAAACTATATATATAAAAAGAAAAACAATTTAACCCCACTATAAAATTACACACCCATGTGCATGTGCTGTTAATCCAAGTCATCCCCACCGGCCACCAGTTCCTGCTCGATGCACCAACTGGATTTTTTTTTCCACTTCTCAGACTCAGACAAAAAATTATCATGTTTTTGTTTTATGATTTATTACTATTTATTATCACAGTAAAAAACAGTACTATAGTAAAACCACCTTTGTCAGTGATGATGTCATCTTTGATTAGAAGCTTCCCTTTGCTGTCTCACTCACCGCCATTGCCTATTCCAGCAGCTTTCGCTACTAACTCGAAACCATTCCCTTCGTATTCATCCTCAGTATCCCCATCGTCTTCGTTATCTTGAATCTGATCCGGGTTATCCTTGTCAGATTCTTCTCCCATCAACGCCGCCGCCACGACCCGGCGGCTAACTTCTTCCTGCGGCGGCCATTGCTGTTCCGGCCGTACCATTAGTGGCACCATCGTGCTGCTGTCTGGCTTAGCTAACTTGTCTTTGTAAAGAGCATCCAGCTGGTGGAAATATGGGCATGTCTTGGAATCCTCGGGCCTTGCCTTGTTGTTTTCTTTTACTTTCTTGTAGTATTTGTTGATGTTTTCCCATTTCTCTTTGCATCTCTTTGCGCTACGATTGTATCCCAGATTTCTCATGGCCGATGAGATATCCTCCCACAGAGGACCCTTCGGTCCGTTTTCTTGATACTTAATGTCCAGATTGGTTCTAAGCTTTATAAGAGCATCAATTTCAGCTTTTGGCCATCGAGAAGGACTTGGTGGAAGTGAAACCGGAACCAAAATATTATTATTAATCCCCCCATTATCGAAATTCATGGCCTGGGTTGACGGCTGCTGCAAAGGAGGCGGAAGAGATAACGGTGCTGATATCGGCGGCGGCGGAGGAGGTGGTTCTGATAGAGGATTATCTTGTCGCAGTTGCACTTGATGTGCTTGTGCCGATATCTTTTGCAAGAATGCAAGCAGTGCAGCATCTTTGGCAGCCGCCTCGGATCTTTCCTGGACTAAAATCCCATGTTCTTTATTGATCCGTGCCATTTCTTGAATCCTCCAAGCTTCTTCTCGAGCCATCCTTTGCTGCTCGCATTTCTCAATTGTCCGCAAGAACTTGTTCTGCAACTCCTCTTGTTTCTCAATCACCTCCCTAGTCAGCCTCTTGAAAAACTCCTTCCATTTCCTCTTCTTCCCGCTGCTTCCCTGGTACGAATCGTCGTTGGAAGTAGTCGAAGAAGAGGTGGAAGTCGAGAAAAGATTCGAAGAGAGATTAAAAAAACAAGGATTCGTAGAATGCATAGGAACCGCCTGGCTGGAAATGGTAGGGTTCATCGATGGCCCAGTGGCGTTGTTGGTTTGAGGTACATTCGTAGGGTTCACCGTCGAAGGTGATAATAATATATTATTATTTTGAAAGGCTTGTAATTGATCAAAGAAACGGTAAGTCTTGGTCTTGCTGCCATCTGCCTTGGCCGTTCGGCCATCTTGGGTTCTCTTGTGGTACTTGTAAACATTCTCGAATTTCTCTTTGCATTTCTTGGCACTTCGATGATATCCAAGCTCACCTAGTTTCCTGTTTAAAACAGCTTTATTTGCTCAAATTCGGCAATGGAATAGAATATGGTTTAAAAAAGCACACAAGAAAGTAAAGACCTAAGCAGCTAAGGTCACATGGGAAACTCACAAGTCACAACCCATGTTGGAAGTATGTGTAGACATTTATTAGGCTAAAATGGACCAAACACCACAATTATCACCATCAGAGTTCTGTTTCTGTACAGCTTTAAGTTTTAAATGTTTGTAAGAAAAGCAGTCTGACAAGATGAAGCTGAACTCAGTTCCCAGAATTCCATGAAACCGAAAACTGAAATTCTGCTTCCTCGGATTTGCATGCATGATCAGCTGAAAAGACAGCTTAAATTCTACAAAAAAAGAAAAAGAATTATATAGCTAACCTGGAAACCTCTTCCCACAATGGACCTTTGAGAGTAGAGTCCCGGAAAACGGAATCCATGTCGGAACGTATCTTCAACAAAGCTAAAGTCTCTTGCCTCGGCCATCGATTTCCTCCTTCACCAACCCTACCTTTATATTGTTCGCCTTCACTTCCGTCATGGATTCCGGGCACCATCGCCTCTTCGCCAGAGCCTTCTACCATACTAGAGTCCCCCATCACAGGACTCTCCCTTTGCAATTACAGCACCAAAAAAGGGAAATAGTATAACAAGCGCAAGGTGAATATTATCAAAGGGTTCTATGTAAGATAGATGTATAGTGATTTTATTTTATTTTCTTGGGCGTGGATCTGCCTGTCAATCTCAACCCCTCAATAAATAAAATAAAAAAGCTATTTGCAAACAACAACCTTTTTTGCTATCTTTTCTAATGTTTAATTTCTATGAGATCTATGCGCTTCAGCTGGTAAAAAAAATAAAATGCCTACTAACTATCATTTAGTCCGGTGATACGAACATTATAAATAAATAAATTTGGATTGAGAGTATTATTTTTATAATAAAATTTGATCGTATTTAATTTGTCAATAAATTAGACACTAATAATTATTAAAAAATTAAAAAATTATTTAAATTTTTATAGTAAACAAATATAAAAGGGGAGAGGATAAATTGATTATAAAAATATATTTGTACTAATAATTTTAAATGTTATAAATGGTAATGGGAAATTTATTAGCAACAATGGCTACAGATAGATAAGCTTGGGGGGGGGGGGAGGAAGGCGTGTTACGCGTGTAGGTCAGCTTTGCTTTTTGGGACGTTTTGGAATTAAGTGGCCGTTGCTACACCTAAGATTGAAATTACTAATACCCCCCTGCATGTATCCCGTTGTTAATGTCTTCGTCGTATTCCTATTTTTTTATTATAGTTTTCTTTATAAAAAAAATTGTTTTTGTGTATTTGTATAATTTTTGACAATACATGTCGTGTTTTGTTTTCCTTTATTATTAATATTTCTAATTATATTATTTTGGTGTCATGATAATCCATTTCTGGCATTGTAAACTAGCTTCTGCGATCAAAGAAATAACTAGGCATGGCAAAGTTATCTGATCTCAATTCAATCGAATTTTTCTTCTTGAATTTTAGAGATCAGGGTGGGGCGGTTCGGATATAACATAAAAATTCCCCACACTATCCCGCCCGGTATATTTTTAATTATATATTTATATTTTTATCATATTTATGAAAATATCGTATAAACACTTTTAGGGTTTAGAGTTATTTTTTTACTTTGTGCTTATCGTAATTTTATGTTAGATGTTGTTCGAATTTTGACGTATTTGATTCTGACGAATAATGGTTCAAGTTTATTCTTTTAAATATGTGTTTTTTTTGTATGGGTAATTCAATTGGTTTTATTTTTTTATCTAGGTTTAAAGTCCCTTGAAACCTATATTTTGTGATGTGATTTGGTCAAATTTAACATTTATCGTCGACGAAGATAATAGGATTATAAGCTGTTAGTAGTTTAGTTAGGTTGTTAATAGGTTTGTTAGCTGAGGTGGCAAGATTGTAAAGATTCAATCTTGAATCTCTTATGTAGTATATAATAAACATTTAAGGATACTTACAGGATTAACCCAATTTTAATAAAGTTCAGTTTACTTTTACTTCTTGTTTTCTTTTCATCGAAGAGTCTATCCGACTACTTCTTCCTCCTCTCGATTCTTTCCCAACCTTGTGAAATCACCAGTAAATCTAGTTTCAATATGGTATCAGTAGATTCTACCGCACCGCGTACTTTCGATTCCGATCGAACCTACAAACCCGAGGATCCTTCCGATGAGTTCTATATCCACCCGAACGAAAATTCGGCGTTGGTCCTCACGTCTTCTCTTCTCACTGGTTCGAATTATCATGCGTGGTCTAGGTCAATAAGGATGTCCTTGATTTCGAAGAACAAGTACTCTTTTGTCGATGGGTCGATTAGGAAAGTTTCAGAGGAAAACCCTAAATTTCAAGCGTGGGTCAAATGTAATAATTTGGTCCTTTCTTGGCTTCAGAGGGCGATTCATCCAGATATTGTACAAAGTGTTATATGGATTGATACTGCACGAGAGCTTTGGGTCGATCTTTTCGACCGCTTCAACCAAGGTGATTTAGTTCATTTGTCTGATTTGCTCCACGAGTTCTATAATCTCCAGCAAGGTAACCTATCTGTTACCAGTTATCATACTCAGCTAAAAACCCTCTGGGATGAAATATCCAATTTACAACCTTTATCTTCTTGTGTCTGTGATACTCAGAAGTATAGGAATCAGGATTTTTCTTTAAGATTTCTTAGGGGTTTAAATGAGCACTTTTCTGTTCCTAAATCTCAGATTCTCATGTCTAAGCCTTTTCCCAAAATTAATCAGATCTTTGCTATGGTTGTTCAACATGAATGAACTGTTGTGTCTGCTGCTTCTCATGAGTCGAATATTTTTTTAGTAGATAGGGCTAATGGGAAGTCTGGGGAATCGAATAAGTTTCAAAAGAAGTTTTTATAATAACAATGTCAATAAGAGGCCTGTCTGCACCTTTTGTGGTCTTGTGGGTCATTCGATCGATAGGTGTTATAGGAAACATGGGTTTCCACCTGGTTATAAACACAAAAATCAGATTAGTAAATCTAATCTTGTTGGTCAATCTGGGTCTAATGTTGATGATTCAGTTTCTGATCAATTTGGTTCTTTACTCAAAGTGTCTGGTCAATCTGGTCAGACTGGTCAAGTTATCAGTTTCTCTCAAGAACAATACAATGATATCTTGAGTATGATACAAGAAAGAAATGCAAGTTCTGGTCAACCTGCTGCTAGTAGGATCAATATGCTTACATCTGCTTTTGATATTCCTTGTGCTGAAGGAACATGTATGGTTTCTTCTTTTAATTCTGAAACATGTGATAGTAGGATTAATGTGTTTGATTCTTGTCCTTATATTGTTTCTTGGGTTGTTGATTCTGGAGCTACGGATCATATAGTTAAGGTCTTTAGATTTCTTTGATGAGTATATAGTTGTTTATAATAAATCTGTTAAGTTGCCTAATGGTCAGTTGATTAAAGTTACTCATATAGGGTTTAGGGTTTAGGGTTTAGGGTTTAGTGTTTAGGGTTTAGGGTTTAAATATCAATGATGCTTCTATCTCTACATTGGAACATAGAATCTATTATGACCATTTCACACAAGGTAGACCTTCCAGAGTTAAACATTTGCCTCAAAAGTTTAAGGATTTTCAAGTGGATCTGCCTGGATCAAGAACAACTTCACATACTATTTCTCAGGTGATGTCTTTCCATCATATCTCTCCTGCTTATCATAGTTTTATTAATGCTGTAGAAGTTTTATCTGAACCTAAGAGTTATAAAGAAGCTGTTTTGCATCCTTGTTGGCAAAATGCTACGAGTGAAGAAATAGCTGCTTTAGAGAGAAATAATACATGGGAACTTGTTCCCTTACCTAAAGATAAAACTACTATAGATTGTAAATGGGTCTTTAAGACCAAACTAAAATCTGATGGGTCTCTCGAACGATATAAAGCTAGATTGGTGGCTAAAGAGTATACTCAGCAAGCTGGGATAGATTTTTTACACACTTTTAGTCCAGTTACAAAAATTACTACTGTTAGAATGCTTATTGCTATTGCTGCTGCTAAAGGTTGGTTCTTACATCAATTAGATGTAAACAATGCCTTTCTTCATGGCAATTTAGATGAAGAAGTCTTTATGGAACCACCTCAAGGTTTTAACAGTCAAGGGTTAGTGTGTAAGCTTAATAAGAATCTCTATGGTCTAAAACAAGCAAGTAGGCAATGGAATGAACGTTTGACTTCTGCCCTTTTGTTACAAGGTTTTAAAAGAGTTGATTCTGATTGTTCTTTATTTGTTAAAGGTTGTGAAGAAAGTTTTATAACACTAGCTGTGTATGTTGATGATATAATAATAGCTAGTCCTAGTATGAAAGCTATTACATCTATAAAAACTTATCTTCATGATACTTTTAAAATTAAAGATCTTGGTAATCTAAAATATTTTCTAGGTTTTGAGATTGCTAGGTCAGAAAAAGGGATTAATCTTAGCCAAAGAAAATATACACTTGATCTTCTTAAGGACACTGGTTTTTTGGGTTCTAAACCAGCTTCTACCCCAATTGCTACTACAACTAGACTTTCTAAAAATGAAGGAGAACCTTTATCTGATATTCTTTCTTTTAGAAGGTTAGTTGGCAGGTGTTGCGTGTAAAATAGTCTATCGCAATGGTAGTGCAAGTATACACGACTCAAGTAGTAAAGTGATACGAAGTATCGAATATCGTCTCCACAGGGATTGAGCTAATAGCTTCACCTTAATTCACTACACGAAAGTAAAGAAAATAATTGAGAAAGTTGTCACGAAAATAATGAAGTAAACGTAAATAAAAGAGTAAAGATATCAAGATAGAGAGAATGGGCTGGTATTGAATTTCTCAGTAGTGCAGGTATTGCAGAGCTTAGGAAATCCAGTTCTGTCGTCGCGCCCGTCGCGGCAGCACCTGTCGCGGCAGCAGTCCGTTGATTGTCGCGGCAGCAAACACACAACTCAGTACTTCAAGTTTGGCAAGAATCCCAGATGTGCCTTGGCCTATCCCTAGATCCAAGTCTGTCGATGATCACGTCTTTGATGATACCTCCCGGCGTGAATCGAAGGATGAACACCGATGTGTATGAATTCTTCTTTAGCCACTTAATCTCGTCCTATCCCTAGGCCCGAGATAGTTCAACTATAAACTAGAGAACTTGCTCTTATTTCTTTCGTATACTTAACTCTCCCGATGCTAAGTAAATAGATAACCTCACAATGCTCTCCCGATGCTCTTGCAAGATATTAATAACCAAAATAAGAGAACTTGAAGTTTATTTTGTTGAACTGAAAATACCTAAAACAAAACAACCCTTGCAACTACTTTACAAATCAACTCGTGGCCCTAGGGGGAATTTAGAACATGATGGGGGAAGGAAATCGGCTAGAATTTTGGGAAGAAGCTAGGGTAATCGGTTATGCCCTATAGGTTAAAATACATGCCCTTATATAAGCTTTGGGCTCAAGTTATCTAAAATAGCAAAAATACAACTTTAAATAAAAGTATGATTCTAATAAAGACTAAATCTTCAAGGAATCTACTTTCCAACCGTCATCTTCTTGCTTGGGATTTTCTCTCCTTTAACTTTGGGCTTGACATATCTTTTGATCTGGGGCTTAGAAAAATATGAGGTTTTCACACGACAGATGGGCTGAATTTTCTCTATCTATCGAGGTCCATTTTGCTTCTTCTCCACAAAACTGCTGTCGTCCTCTACTGTCACGGCAGCAACCATGGCAGCATCGTCCTCTTTGTCTGCTTGTCCAGTTCAGTTCTTCTACTTCACTGCCCAGCGCCTGCCCCTTTCCGTCCGTTACGGCAGCAACCTGCAAAAACATATATTTTTAGTAGAAACTGTGCCTTTTAATATATTTGTGATGTTTTGCTGTAAACTAACCTAAATGCAATGAATAATGCTTGCATGCAGCAGAAATATGGGTTAAAAAGGGTGTAAATAATAGAACTTTTACACTCTCAACACACCCCCAAACTCAAGTTTTTGCTTGCCCTCAAGCAACTATGACCTAAAAGAAAAAATGAAATATTTTTGTTTTGGCTTTCAAACAGTGAACTTTCCCTTACCCGTCGTTCGTTCCATGTGACGGCAGCAACCTGTCGGATAATTTAGAATCTGTCCGGAATCTCACTATAGTCCTCGTGCAGTGTGTGCATGCTTGTGAACAATTATATGCCAAGACTCTCTTAGTTTCACTAGAATATTCAACTCTGAACTCGAATTTTTATGCCAAAGTTTATCTTTTGAAGGCACTTTTTCATGCTTCTTTGATTTTTTGTTTTGTTTTGATTCGATTTCTCTATTTTAAGCTTAAGTTTTACTAGAGCCAGTTTTAGGCACCTCTAGTTAACTTCCTAGAGCCAGTTTCGGGCACCTCTAGGGCTATTGAGTCTCTTTTGCTAAACTTCTTTCCTAGAGCCAGTGTTAGGCACCTCTAGGGGCTATTCAAGTGCTAAGCTTCCTATTCTAGTTTGGCTAAAAGAAGTCTAAGCAGTATAACAGTTACAATGGTGTTTAAGTTTTCAGAACTATAGAAAGGCTCTAAACTTCTCCTTAAACTATCCTAAAGTTACTGCCACGACAGAGCTGTCACGACAGGCAAGTTCAGTTCATAGTTTTAAGCCAAAATTTTTGATATTTTCAATTTTTTTAAGAAAAATAACTAAGTAAAAGACACAAAATTTAACTAAGATGTACTCCATTAATATGGAGGGTTGCCACCCCCAAACTCGAGGGTTGCATTGCCCTCAATGCAAATGACAAAAATAAAAATGAAAACATATGAAGGCAGTACATCACAAAATATATATGGCAGGCAGCAATAAGAAGATAAGAAACTTAAATTTAGGCGTTGTCTTCGATGTTGCTGCTGAGGCGGATCTGGCGGCGGATTCTGGTTCTCAGGGCGGGCTGGGGTGGTTGTTGTACAACCTGAATATCAGAACTGTTGTCGCTGTTGTCACTGCTGCTGCTGGCCTTTGGCAGAGTGTTCTTATCTGCCATTCTTTTCTGCCTCTTTATCGGTGTAAATTCCTTCGACAGGTTCCTCTGAATAGAGGGTTCATCGTCACTGTCTGCCCAAACGGAGAAGGAAGAGAACCCATCAACAAAGGCAACAAGGTCATCCGATGGCACTGGTCGCTTTGTTCCTCGAGCAGATGGTTCGGCATGAGTGCTGCCGGCTGCTGTCGAGGCATGCGATGGTATGGAGGCGGTAGATGGTGTTTGTGGGGTAGCAGCAGGTGTAGGTGTGTGGACAGGGGTGGTGACAGTGAAGTAATGGGCAGGGAAAGTGGGGAAAACAACATCAGGGAAATTTAAAGTATTTTGAATAAAATTTACCGTAGAGGCGGTGAAGTCTCTGATGAATGTCATGAGGCCCAACTGTCTTTCCTCCATCTTTTGAATGGCAGCTAGGATCTGATTGGAGGAGTCTGTCGGAGCAGCTGCTGCGGCGGCAGGTGTAAGATTTGAATGCTCTGATGATTCAGCTGTGGCGGCAGCGGGGTTGAATGATGATAGAGGGGTGGCCACGGTCAGCTCCATGAGGCTGAGGATATTCTTTTCCGTCTAACCCCGTCCTTTCACTATTAAATCAGTGTCGGCTTCCGGCACATTATGGCCGCGGTAGAGTGATGTGATGAGGTAGAGGAGGAAAAGAAGGCCCGTCGGTCGATGTGCACTTTCCAAAATACTCTCTCGAATATAACTACCCACATTAATGGGCCGCTCATTTAAAATAGAGTGTATTAAGGCTAACCTTTGCTGGTCAACGGTTGTATGGTGTGACGACGGCATAATCCTCTTTTTGATGAAGGCATTCCATAGTTTTGCCTCCGGCAGCAGCTGCCCCCTCTTCACCGTGTGTGGATTTTTTCGGCTGGTATTCCATTCGGTCCCCTCTTTTGTCAGTTCTGCCATGACAACGTCATAGGCAGCATCATCCAAGGTGTCGAGGAACTGCTGGTGTGCATCATCATTGTGGCCTATGTAGAGGCCATATAAGGAATTGATGTGCTCGGCTGTAAACAGTACCTTTTTCCCTCTAACACTCACTGCTGTCGCCGTTTTGCTGCTGATGGCATCATAAAATTCTCTCACCAGCGTCTCGTTCATCTCCTCTGGTTGCTCCGCAAATGTTTGCCATAATAGAGCTCTAATCTTCCTGGCTATGAAAGGTTTGAGGCCTAGATTCTTTGCCTTTGGAGTATAAATGAAGCCTCGTTCTTCCCACAGATCTCTGGTTGCAAAGGACTGTGGGGGAGTTGCTGCCGGTGAGGAAGTAGAGGCAGCATTGCGGCAGGTTTTTCTGGAAGACATGTTAGTGCAAGGGTTGTGAAAAGTAAATGAAAACTAAAGATGGAGAGCAAGTAAGAAAGGCATAAGTGAGTGAAAATGAAAATGAAACGGGGTTTTATAGAAGAGGAATTGTTGCCCGTTGAAATTGTAACGGCAGACGCGAATAACGGGGCTGCTGTTGAGCTTTAGCGTGTCTGACGCGTCTGACACACGTTTCCGCGTCTGTTACGCGTCTGTCACACGTTTCCGCGTCTGTCACACGTTTCCGCGTCTGTCGTGACAGCATGGTGATAGCCTGTCTTTTCCGCGTCTGTCATGGCAGCCGTAACAACAGGCTTCAATATTGGGCTTTGTTGGGCTGGTGGATGGGTGGTGGGCTGAGTTCACTTCTCCTGTTCTTCTTGACTCCTTTATTTCCTAAAAACAATAAATATAAAAAACATTATTCGAATAAAATAAACCTTATTTCCTAATAAATAATAAAAATAAAAATAAAATTTAGGTTAAATTAGGGATGCCAGGTGGGGCATCTCCTAAGGTAACCACTTCCTGCATTCATGGGGCTTCAGTCCCCTGATAATGCTTGAGGCGCTGTTCGTTGACTTTGAATTGGTGCCCGTCTTTTAATGATCGGATTGTGATGACACCATGGGGAAAAACTTGTACTATTTGGAATGGGCCAGACCATCTAGATTTCAGTTTTCCTGGGAAAAGTTTCAGTCTAGAATTGAACAACAATACAAGCTGCCCTGGGCAGAACTGTCGTGGCAGCAACTTCTTGTCATGCCACTTCTTAGTTTTCTCCTTGTAGATTCTTGCATTGTCGTAGGCCATTGTCCGTATTTCTTTAATTTCGTTCAAATCTAATAGTCTTTTCTGTCCTGCCCTGTCCAAATCCATATTTACTGCCTTGATTGCCCAATATGCTCTGTGCTCTATCTCGACAGGTAGATGACATGTTTTCCCATAAATCAATCGGTATAGAGACGTGCCCAATGGAGTTTTAAAAGTTGTCCTATATGCCTATAATGCATCATTGAGGAGTAAAGACCAATCTTTCCTAGTTGGCTTAACCATCTTCTCAAGAATGTTCTTAACTTCCCTATTAGATATTTCAGCTTGTCCAATGGTCTGTGGGTGATATGCTGTCGCGATCCGATGCTTGACACCATATTTCTTCAAGGCGGCAGCAATAACCTTATTGTCGAAATGTCTCTCTTCATCACTGATAATCGCCTTAGGGATGCCAAACCTAGAAAAAATGTCTTTGTGTAAAAATCTTTGGACTGTTTTGGCATCATTCTTTTGAGTGGCGATAACTTCAACCCACTTAGAGACATAATCTACTGCCAGGAGAATGTATAGATTTCCACATGAAGATGGAAAAGGTCCCATAAAATCAATCCCCAAACGTCGAAGATTTCGACTTCTAAAATGTTCTGCAGCGGCATCTCGTTTCTCCTTGAGATGTTTCCTGTCCTTTGGCACATGTCACAGTTCTTGTAGAAGATTTGAACATCTTTATACAGTGACGGTCAATAAAACCCTGACTGCAGCACCTTGACAGCAGTTTTGTTGCCTCCTAAGTGACCTCCATACTGTGAAGCATGGCAGTGATGAAGTATGTCTTCTTGCTCTTCTTGTGGTACACACCTTCTTATAACCTGATCTGCACATATTTTGAAAAGAAGAGGTTCGTCCCAATAATAATGCTTAACATCATTTTGGAACCTCTTCCTGGCTTGATAATTAAGATCAGAAGGAATTATTCCGCTAACTATAAAATTAACGAAATCAGCATACCAGGGGAGTTCAGAAGACTTAGCTGCCGCCATGGCTGTCGCGACAGTGATTGCGACAGCAAAGAGCTGCTCATCTGGGAAGGTCTCCAGTATGCTTGTCTCATCTATTTGTAGACTCTGTCCCTTCTCCAACCTTGACAAGTGATCTGCCACCTGATTTTCTGTCCCTTTTTTGTCCTTGATTTCAAGGTCGAATTCTTGCAATAGTAGGATCCACCATATCAATCGAGGCTTTGCATCCTTTTTCGCAAACAAATACTTCAGGGCAGAATGATCTGTGTGCACTATTACCTTCGTTCCAAGTATGTAAGAACGAAACTTGTCAATGGAGAACACCACAGCTAGTAACTCCTTCTCTGTGGTGGTGTAGTTCACTTCATTCCAAGTATGAAATAACTTGTCTCTCTGCTGCCCAAGTGCTGCCCCGACAGCATAGTCACTAGCATCACACATAATCTCAAATGGATGTGTCCAGTCTGGTGGCTGTACTATTGGGGCTGTTACACGACGCAAGTGCTGCCCAAGTGCAAGTATACACGACGCAAGTAGTAAAGTGATACGAAGTATCGGATATCGTCTCCACAGGGATTGGGCTAATAGCTTCACCTTAATTCACTGCACGAAAGTAAAGAAAATAATTGAGAAAGTTGTCACGAAAATAATGAAGTCAACGTAAATAAAAGAGTAAAGATATCAAGATAGAGAGAATGGGCTGGTATTGAATTGCTCAGTAGTGCAGGTATTGCAGAGCTTAGGAAATCTAGTTCTGTCGTCGCGCCCGTCGCGGCAGCACCTGTCGCGGCAGCAGTCCGTTGATTGTCGCGGCAGCAAATACTCAACTCAGTACTTCAAGTTTGGCAAGAATCCCAGATGTGCCTTGGCCTATCCCTAGATCCAAGTCTGTCGATGATCACGTCTTTGATTATACCTCCCGGCGTGAATCGAAGGATGAACACCGATATGTATGAATTCTTCTTTAGCCACTTAACCTCGTCCTATCCCTAGGCCCGAGATAGTTCAACTATAAACTAGAGAACTTGCTCTTATTTCTTTCGTATACTTAACTCTCCCGATGCTAAGTAAATAGATAACCTCACAATGCTCTCCCGATGCTCTTGCAAGATAGTAATAACCAAAATAAGAGAACTTGAAGTTTATTTTATTGAACTAAAAATACCTAAAACAAAACAACCCTTGCAACCACTTTACAAATCAACCCGTGGCCCTAGGGGGAATTTAGAACATGATGGGGGAAGGAAATCGGCTAGAATTTTGGGAAGAAGCTAGGGTAATCGGTTATGCCCTATAGGTTAAAATACATGCCCTTATACAAGCTTTGGGCTCAAGTTATCTAAAATAGCAAGAATACAACTTTAAATAAAAGTATGATTCTAATAAAGACTAAATCTTCAAGGAATCTACTTTCCAGTCGTCATCTTCTTGCTTGGGATTTTCTCTCCTTGAACTTTGGGCTTGACATATCTTTTGATCTGGGGCTTGGAAAAATATGAGGTTTTCACACGACAGACGGGCTGAATTTTCTCTATCTATCGAGGTCCACTTTGCTTCTTCTCCACAAAACTGTTGTCGTCCTCTGCTGTCACGGCAGCAACCATGGCAGCATCGTCCTCTTTGTCTGATTGTCCAGTTCAGTTCTTCTGCTTCACTGCCCAGCGCCTGCCCCTTTCCGTCCGTTATGGCATCAACCTGCAAAAACAGCTATTTTTAGTAGAAACTGTGCCTTTTAATATATTTGTGATGTTTTGCTGTAAACTAACCTAAATGCAATGAATAATGCTTGAATGCAGCAGAAATATGGGTTAAAAAAGGTGTAAATAATAGAACTTTTACACACTCAACAGCAGGTTGCTTTACTTAACCAATACAAGGCCTGACATTTCTTTTGCTGTTCAACAGCTCTCTCAATTTATTTCAGCACCCACTTCATTACATCTTGTAGCTGCTCACAGAGTCTTAATATATTTGAAAGGGTCTCCTGGGCAAGGACTGTTCTATCCTGTTTCTACTGATTTTAAGCTTCATGCTTTCTCAGACTCAGATTGGGCATCGTGTCCAGATTCAAGGCGGTCAACAACTGGGTTTTGTGTTTTTCTTGGACGTTCCTTAATTTCCTAGAAATATAAGAAACAACAAACTGTTTCTAGGTCATCCAGTGAGGCAGAGTATAGGGCCATTACTTCTGTTACTTGCGAATTACAATGGCTTACTTACCTTTTAAATGATTTACATATTTCCTTTTCTACATCTAACTTGTATTGTGACAATCTTTCTGCCATTAAACTTGCAGAGAACCCTGTGTATCATGAACGTACAAAGCACATCGAGATTGATTGTCATCTTATCCGGGAAAAGATTCACAACAAGCTTATTAATCTCTTACCTGTTTCCAGTCCAAACCAGTTGGCAGATTGCTTCACCAAAGCTCTTCCTGCAAATATTTTTCTACCTTCTATTTCCAAGCTGGGCATACAAGATTTGTATGCTCCACCTGGAGGGGGCTAATAGGATTATAAGTTGTTAGTAGTTTAGTTAGGTTGTTAATAGGTTTGTTAGCTGAGGTGGCAAGATTGTAAAGATTCAATCTTGAATCTCTTATGTAGTATATAATAAACATTTAAGGATACTTACAGGATTAACCCAATTTTAATAAAGTTCAGTTTACTTTTACTTCTTGTTTTCTTTTCATCGAAGAGTCTATCCGACTACTTCTTCCTCCTCTCGATTCTTTCCCAACCTTGTAAAATCACCAGTAAATCTAGTTTCAATAGAAGATTAATATATTTTTTAAAATTTTCTGGTCGGATCGGATTTATAAGTTAATAGATCAGGGCGGGGAGAGGCCAGTAAATTAATATTTATATCTGGGACGAAACGGAGTTAAATTTAAAAATCTATAGATCGTGGCGGATTCGAGACGGCCAAAAAATCGACCCGCCCGTTGCCCCTAGAAATAACACTCGTCAATTTTCAATGTATTCAACTTTTTCTATAATTATTGAATTACAACTTGCTTTGTATTTAGGGGGGGGGGGGGGCTTTTTATTTTATCACTGGCTTCAATTCTACAATGTTTTACATGCATGGCTAAAGTCAATAATATTTTAGTAGCTAAATTTAAATTATAATATTTTATAGGGGTTAAATATAATTTATCATCATATTAACTTTTAGTTTTATAAAAGTTTAACCGTAAAATATGTGCTCAAACTATACTCATTTTTATGTTAGGTGTCTAAACAAATCAAAAGAACAAGTTACATTTTCTATATTTTAAAAATACAATTTGGAATAACTTTATAAAAGGACAAGTAATTTGTCCAATAATTAGACAATCTATTCAAATCCAAAAGTTCATCTTAAATATGGAAGCTTGAAAAATGAATTTGGACATGTATCATAAATATACTTTTGAGGTATAGAATTTTGACCTTCATCAATCATGTGGGTGTGAATAAGATTTTTTTTGAACTTGTATGGTTTTCTTATGCCTTGAAACGACCGCTACAAATTAAACAAGAGGAAAGATAAAGTTGTTTAATTTTAAAATTAACAAGGACCTTGTGAGTATTTAATCCAACGTTTGTAATGAATAAAATTTATTTTGACAAACATTTAAATTAATACAGAAAACGTAGCCATTTCCTTAGGAACTCCATCCCTGAATGATAATGTTCAACTTAATAGCTCCATTATTGATAGAAGAAAGCAACAAAAATGAAGTAGGCGTGCAGCACATTCTTGTACATGTAATGCATGAAAAGAGGGACCCAGTAGTCAATATGACATTATAACCATATTATATGCTGGATTATTAATGTTTAATACATACACGCTAAGAAAAATATTTATTTTTTTAAAGTTAAGGTAATTACAAGTAGTATCTGTTCTAAATATATTCTCAATCATTTGATAATGCATGCTCTATCACTCTGTTGCAGTTGTTGTGTTTGATCCGTGACCTCTAAAAAAATAATCATTCTTTTAACCACTAAAATAAATTGGTTCGTGCAAAAATATTTATGATATTTTTTTCTCTATTTTCATAAAAAAATATATTTATCATCCAACTACAGGTCAAATGCAATGTTGTAATATTCAGACTCGCGACCGAAATGATTTGATAAATGATAACGAATTCTCGGTTTGTCCATTCAAATTGTAGGATAAACAATAATTGAATAAAAATAAATTTAAAAATCAGTTGAATCGTTATCTTCTTTTACCCCGGTTTATAATTTTTTAATATAGTTTTTTTTTTCAGTTTTCTTTTATTGATTTCTAATTCAACTGGTCAGTTCAAATTAGACTCGATAAACTTCGAGACCCGGAACTCGAATCAATTTAGCTGGCTCGATAGTTGATACGGAACTGAACAAGATGATAATTTGAGTTGAACTCGAAGCAAATCGAATCAAACCAAAATTAAATTTTAGTTGAAACAAAAATCAACTCGAACCTAATGTAATCGAAACCGGAAATAACCAAAACCAAATGCAACTCGAACCAAAAGTAACACGAATTTATTTTATTCAAATATGTATATTTTATTCTCCTTTTGTATTATATTACTAATTAACAATCACCTTTAATAATAGTTTAATGGTTTAATGAAAAAAATTCTCTAAAAAATCATCTTCATGTATTGACTCAAATCAAAATTCGGCCGATCCGATATTGACCCGAACCGAAAATCAACTAATCTTATATTAACCTGACTTGATTCTCGACCCGACTCGAAATAATATGGACCAAACTAAATCCGAATCAGATTCGGTCTGACCTCAATTGAACCTAAACCAAAAACAACCAAATTTAAAATTACCCCAAACCGAAATAACCCGACTTGAACCCAATCCCATTCCACCTTGAATTCAAACACATAATTAATAGGCTCAATCTGATATTGATAATCCTACTTTATTGAGACGGAGGATGTCAAGTGGAGGAAGTAAGGTAGGTAAACCTCAAGGTGAAATGGGGCACCTTACCTCTATTATTGCTATTAGTATGGACGGGCTCAAGCGCACGTAATTAATTTACAACCTGACTTGTCACATTTTCTATATACGTAATTATTGTCCTCGTCTTTCTTAATTTTTTTTATTAGACGTGTATTTATATATTTTTAAATAATCATGTTGAGGGACGTAATGAGGAATTTCGTATTGAATAAGCCAATGTAATATTAAAATTTGTTGAGGCCGTTAAAACAAAACCTCTGAGTTAGAAAAACCTTAAATTAGAATGAATAATTTTCCGGAGGGCCAAATATGTTATATAAATTTTAAGATATTGGTTGGCATTTTGTTTGGACCAACTTTTATGTAACATGTGGTTTAATGGTGATGCCTGTCCTGTCCTCCCCACTTTTCCAGCATTAATAAGGTGCCTTTCACTTTCTGGATGTGTTTGATTCATCACATGGCGGGAAGAAGCTATGGTTTTATTTCTTACAAGTAGTGTAAATAACAGAGAGATACAGTCTATAAAAAAATAGTTGTACAATTTATGAAAAAATGGTGCATAATTGTGGAATGAAAAAAAATTAAATCCATAAGATAAATTAGATATTTTTGAAATTTTTGTTCAGGGTAAATATATATTTCTCATATCTCAAATTGTTTTTGGATATCTATTTTTTACTTAGATATTTAAAATTGACATTTTTTTTTGTTAAAATTGATATTTTAACTTTACACTTTAGGGCCCAGAACTGATTTTTATAGTGAATAATTTTTTTATAATGACAAATAAATTATATTAAAAATATTATGAAAGATATTATAAATACGACGCATCTAGAGGGGAGAATAATCAATAATTAGAATTAGTTCATTAAAATCTCATACAAAACTCAAAAGTGTAAAGAAAAATAAATACTTCAATAGAGATTTGCATAACGTCAAAATTCAGAAGCCTTCCTAAATTTCTTTGTCTTATCTAAACGAGACGTATTACGGGTAAAAAAGGAGTGATGAGCGAGCCAAACTATCAGGCAGATTGCTCCGCAACCTAGGACTAATTATATCGGCTAGCAACCATCAACCAAGTGAGGATCTATCTTTATGTGACAACCGACAGAATTATAATCAGAAATTAGTCTCGTGATGATTTTTGTAAGAGCACCAAACGACCACTAAGGTATGCTGAGATCATGCCAAAAAGACATATGAAACGAAACCACAAAGTAAAGAAAAAACGTGTCACAAAAGAAAATTTTTCTTATTAAAAGTATGAAAAAAATAAAAAAAAATAAAAATCATAAAACTGGTAGTCGACAATTAATACTATGATTGATTGTCGACCACCGACTAAAAAGAATGTGACTGTAGGAATGATGATGAAAAAAAATTAGGTTAAAAAACCCCAAGAGCAACAATTTCTGTGTGTATATTCTGTCAGTAAACAATTTATTTGAATCAATTTAAACTATGAAACTAAATTTGAGTATCGGTTTGAACCTACAAACCAAATTTAATTACCTAATTGAACTTAAAGATGTAGGTATCAAACTGTATATTAAAATCAAATTCAAATATTAAAATATTTATTTATTTATTTTAATAGTTTGCTTGACAATTAGCGGATAGCTATTAATAACAGATTATATTAGTTGATGGCTAATTGTATAGCTGATTTGGCTAGCGAATTGTGTTAGTTGATTTGGCTAGCGGATTGTGTGAGCCGATTGCATGAAAGTATTTGATAAAATTAACTGATAGCTTATAGTTATTTGACCATTTAAACAAGCAAAATGACATATAATGACGTGATTATATTCGATACTTATTTGAATAGTTTATTAGTTATCAATATTTTGTATCTATTAATATTAATTAGATTATGAAAAATATTTTTTAATATAACATTACTAAGTATATTTGAAGGATCTATATATTAATTTATTATTTATATAATTATGTTTAATATAATTTAATTAATTATTAAATTTAAATACAAATATAAATGTGTGAGAATAAAAAGAAAAAACAAAATAAATATTAGTTTACAAATGTCACAATGTAAATACGTGTGGTTGAAAAATTAAAATAGAAATTGTTAAATTTAAGTTATTTGGAGATTTTTTATAATTGTTAAAGGTAAAAGAGTCTTTATAACTCTTATGTCAAAACCTCTAATTTCAAAAAATTCCTATTAGTAACTTTTTTTAAAATTAGAGGTTTCACCCAAATCTCATTTCAATCCGCTCTTTACCAAACATCCAAATTAACGAATTTAACCGGTCAAACGTCTAATTTTAGCTCAAACCTCTCATTTTTACTCAAACCTCTCTTTACCAAACGAGATTATAGTAAACTATAGCCATTTTTTAAATTCTATAAAAAGTTAGCAAGTTAGATCGAAGTTGCTTTAAACATAGGGATTCCAATCATTCAATCAAATGGTACTTATTACCGAGAAGTTAATTATTAATTAACAATAATAAATACATAAAGTATCGATTGATACATCTTAAACATATTATCAATCTTCAATTACAGATCAAAGAAACAACAGCCTAGGGATGTAAAAACAAGTCAGAACCTGGTAACCTGACTGAAATCTGCCCGAGTCAGAATCTAATTTGACTCGAATTTTTGTTAACTCGAACCCGATCTGCAACCGACTGTTGTTGATCCGAACCCGAATTTGACCTGTTACTGTAGCAACCGAACCCGATCTGCGTCCGACTGAAAACGACCCGAACCCGAATTGGACCTGTTAATTTGGACCTGAAACCCGACCTGCGTCCGACTGAAAAGAACCCGAACCCGAAGCCGACCTGGCAAATAACCGAAATTACCCGACTGAATTGACCCGATATCCGATTTTACCCGACCTGAAATGGACCCGACCTGAAAATGGACCCGACCTGAAATGAACCCGACCTGAAATGGACCCGACCTGAAATGGACCCGACCTGTTTTGAACCCGACTGAAATGGACCCGACCTGCTTTTAAACCCGACCTGTTAAGTGACCCGACCTGTTCTTGACCTGAACTGATAAAATACAAGAAATTTGTTTGTAATAATATTAGCTCTCAGATCTTATAGCAAAGACATAATTTATCTCACATAAAATAATTTATTTCAATACAAAGGAGAAATCAATATTGAACATCTGATGGAATTAAAATATTGAATTTCAAAATTACAAGGACTTAATAAGTATTCAAACTCAAAATTTAGGGACAATACATAGTTTATCTAATAATTATACTTATATAGACCTAAATTGTTATTAGACCAAAAAATTGAGGACACATGTGAGTTGTGACATGCTCATCCTTCTTTTAGTTCAACCATGTTTAATTAAATCTAAAGAAACTATACCAAAAGTTAACACTAAAAAAACAAACTAAAACTTAAATAATCTAAACCCTAAACATCTAATTAAGGAAGGGCCTAAAGGGTAATTAACCCATAAATAACAAATTCAACTCAATTTTCAATCAATTTGGCGCCCCCCTCCCCCCGCCCCCGCCAATTCGAAATCCCCCCCCCCCCCCCCCCCCCGCCAATTTCCCAAATTAAAAATTAAAATATTTTTAATTTTTAACTTTCCCCCTAAACTAAAAACTAAAGTATTTTTAATTTTTAACTTTCCCCCTAAACTAAAAACTAAAGTATTTTTAATTTTTAACTTCTCCCCTAATTAAAATTTTAATTTAATGATCATAATTAATAAAATGATTTAAATTTTAAATAATTTATTTTTAATTCATCCATCACAAGTTATTAATTTAATAAAATTTAAGTTATTAACGCCAGAAATAATTCACATTAAATGAGTTAATACTAAGCATATTGAATTATTTAACAAAATTTAAAATTTAGAAGCATGAAATGAATATTTAAATACAATTTTTTATACATATATATTAAATTGATTATATATGTATATTTAACAGAAATATTATTTAACACTTTAAATTGATTTAAAAAATTAATAGTTAATATTTTACATTTATCAACACTTTAAATTCATCAAATCATAGACCCTAAACACTAAACTCTAAACTATAATGTATATAAGTATGTATATATCTATCAATGTATGAACTCTAAACCCTTGATGAGTTTTACCTTAAACCTTAAACTCTAAACACTAAACCCTAAATCCCAAACGATAATGTATGTAAGTATGTATGTATATACCTATCAATATCTAACGCCTAAACCCTTAATGAAGTTTTCCATAAACCCTAAACCCTTAAATCCACAGCCTAAACCCCTAAACCATAAACTCTAAACCATAAACCCTAATGTATGTAAGTATGTTTATATCTATCAATATATGAACCCTAAACCCTTAATGAGTTTTCGCTACACCCTAAACTCTAGACAATTGATCATAAAACATAAACATTAAACCCTAAACTCTAATATATATATAAGTATATATATATGTAGCTATCAATGTATGAGCCCTAAACCCTTAATGAATTTCTCCCTAAACCTTAAACACTAAACCTAAACCTTAAACCATAAACACTTAGTGAAGTTTTCATAAAACTCTAAACCCTAAACCCTTAAATCCACAACCTAAACCATTAAAACATAAACTCTAAACCTTAAACCCTAATGTATGTAAGTATGTTTGTATCTATCAATGTATGAACCCTAAACCCTTAATGAGTTTTCGCTACACCCTAAACTCTAAACATTAAAGCTTAAACCTTAAACCTTAAACCCTAATGTATATAAGTATGTATATATATAGGTATTAATGTATGAGTCCTAAACCCTTAATGAATTTTTCCCTAAACCCTAAACCCTAATGCATGTATGTAAATGTACCTATAAATGTATGAACCCTAAACTCATATTCATTATTTTTTAATCCGTCCAATATTTTATAATTTTAATTTGATATTTTCATCATCCTAGACCCTAAAACTTTATTTTTATTCCAATTTGACCAACATTTTTTTTATTTTGTCTAATGTTTTATTATTTTAATTTAATATTTTCTTTATTCTAGTCCTTTAACTTTATTTTAATTCCGTATTGACCCTTGTATATATTTTAATTCATCATGTTTTATAATTTTAATTTGAAATTTTGTTCATTCTAGACCCTAAAACTTTATTTTCATTCTAAATTGACCTCTACTTATTGTTTTGTAATTACTCTAATTTTTATACTTTTAATTTGATATTTTTGTTCATTCTAGTCCCCAAAACTTTATTTTTATTCCAAATTGACTCATTTTCCTTGTTTTTCTTTTAAATTTGTCTAATGTTTTATAATTTTAATTTGATATTTTTGTTCATTATAATCTGTGAAAGTTTATTTTTAATCCAAATTGACCCATTTTCAGTCCAAATTGACCCATTTTCAGTCCAAATTGACCCATTTTCATTATTTTTTTAATTACTCCAATGTTTTATAATTTTAATTTGATATGACTTTAAACAATTGACTTAAAATCAATGACGATTGACGGAGGCCACCCTAAAGTCTATCAACTACATATACGGTTGTACCGAACTCAAACTCAATACGAATTTCAATTCCGAAAATACCCTGACCTGAATTACCCGACCTAAAACTACCCGACCTGAAATTACCTGACCTGAAATGCACCCGACCTGAAATGCAACCGACCTGAAATGAACCCGACCTGAAATGAACCCGACCTGAAATGGACCCGACCTGAAATGGACCCGGCCTGAAACGAACCCGACCTGAAACGGACCCGACCTGAAATGGACCCGACCTGAAATGGACCCGACCTGAAGTGTATCCGAACCCGAATTAACCTGTCAATTACCTGCTTCGGACCCGACCTGTTTTGACCCGACCTGAAATGGACCCGACCTGAAATAGACCCGACCTGAAATGGACCCGATCTGAAATGAACCCGACCTGAAATAAACCCGACCTGAAATGGACCCGCACCCGACCCGAGTCGAGTCAAAACAGAAAAATGACCTGAAATGACCTGTATCCGATTTTACCCGACCTGACAGTACCCGACCTGAAACCCGTCCGATTACCTGTTTTTACTTCCCTACAACAGCCAACGATGGTTTCTACTTTCTCGTGCTATGATGAGGCAGCCAGCCTGGTACTGGCGCAGTTATAACGTAGCTGTCTGAGTGAAATCGGATATTAAATGTCAAGGTATTTGTATCATAAAACATTAATTACGTGGTTAATTATGTGTTACATTAAATACTAACTGCATATTTATAAGTCTATAAAAAATATCACTCAAAAGTGTAAGAAATCTTTAAACTTTTGGAAAAAAAATCAATTAAGTTTATAATTTTTTTTACACAATTAAGTATTTGTATCTATTAAGCACCGAAATTAAATTTGACCATTAAATCTTGATAGATTTTTTCTTTAGATATTATTGTCACGTGATAAATTACAATTATAATAGGTAACATTTACATATTTTTTTAAAATATTTTATTATGAGATTTTTTTAATGGTATTATGAGGTTTTTTTAATGGTGTTATGAGATTTTATTATGTATAACATGATCTGATTGGACCACATATTTTTCTAACAATAATAACAATTCAGACAAAGTGATAAAAACGGTATATGAAATAATTTTTTTGAATGGTCTAAAGGTAATTACAAAGTAGTATTTGTTCATACACAATTTTAACTCTTTGACAATGCGTATATACTATGTAGATAAAGTAAACTCATATCTCCTCAAATGAATATCATCAACTTTTTCACTAGAACACTTGTTGATTTGAGATAAATTGAAAAATATAAAACTTTTAAACCGAGAATTTTTTTTTATGAGAAAAGACTATCACAAGATTCCAGTTGGTTTAACCTTCCAAATTACCCACCCTTCATTGCATTATACAACAGCAACCGTAACTTTTCTTTTTATCCGACTTATTATCGATTAATTTATATTGTGTTTTGTAATTTAATTTAGATGCGACCTTTTTAATGGAATTTTTTTATTTATAATGTCAAATTCTAAAATTTTAATTTTATTTACATAATTTAATGTCTCATCTCATTAGACCAAGTGATTATTGGTACAACAACATTAATTTTATTTCTATACTGCTGAATGCTGAATCGGGTGCACATGCCGGTGGCTGCTCACGATCATCAATAGATTGTCGATGGATTACTCATGTGATGATAAACAATGTTAAAAAAACAGAGAAAGCAACTAAGCAAGCACTGCAAGTGCAAGGGGCAGACTTGGCAGTGAGTATAATGGTGTCCGAAAAATCTCAGTTAGTATTCACTGTCCTGATGTTTTGATGGAACGTTTTGCTGTCAGAATTCAGCTATAATAAGATAATTCTATGCGACAGATACATAACATGCCCTTCCCAAAAGTAAGACTAAAAACATATACAATCTCTGAAATCCAATAAGTGATTGCAGTAGAATAACGAATGATATATATTTTAATAACTTTTAAGTTTAATTATTTTATTTGTAAATTGTATGTTTTTTTTATTGAGAGGGGTATCACCATGAGTCTCATTAAAAAATTTCTCTAAACTTAAATGTAGGAAAAAGAGTACTTATGGTGATGGAATACATCAAGTAAGATAAGCTACATTGTCTTGCTGATAGAAAGCATATGCATAATTAGGAGGGGCGACGAATTCATGAGTACCAAACGAAAACCTCCATGCTGCCTGCGTAAGGGCATCGACGACTCTATTCCTATCACAAGTAATGACTGTCAGACGTACCACCCACTCTCGATCTAAAAGATCCCAAATATGTTGAACAATTGATGGTCTACTATCCATGTTCGAGCGGTCGCTAAGAATGTCAATCGCGTATCAACAATCTGACTCTAACCAAAGACGACGAATCCCAAGTTCCCATGCCACTGTAAGGCCTTTATAGGTGCCCCAAAATTCAACTTCTAACGCTGGACATAAACCCAAACTCTTGGCGAAGCCAACAATCCATTCACCCGAATGGTTACGAAGAACACCCCCGCACGTGTCCCCTCCTACGTTTGGCCGAAATGATCCATCGGTATTAGCCTTGACCCACCCCTCCAACGGTGGTTCCCAAAGTCGCACACGAGGCCGCTGGCCACCACAAACCTGAATGCTCGAATAAACCCTAGCGAGTTTGGGCTGATCTACCACTTCTCTCTCAAGCCGACGGCAATGCTCAATCACGGGTTCCCCCTGATGCTCATTATCAAAGATGTGACTATTCCGCTGGAGCCAAAGCACCCACAACATATAGCAAAACATAAGGATCAAATGCAAGATTCCTTAAGGAAAGTCGCAGTCCTCCCTCATGTTTCAGACCACCCATTCTCGCATGTTCAACGAGCAGAACGACCCTAGACGATCAGGTCAAACAAGGGATGACCACACTGCCATTGCCGCTGGGCAGTCACGAAGCACGTGTAGCGTGTCTTCAACTACTGAGTTACAAATTACACAACATGCATCATTTGAGAGGTGTCTACGAACCCTTTCGTTATTGGTAAGGATGTTATCTTTGAGCACAAGCCATACAAATGTTTTCACTCTTGGCGAACCTCTAAATTTCACCAACATGGACCACGTTCATCCTCCACGCAGAGCACATGCCGTTTAAGAAAGGAGTAAGCTAATCGAACTGAAAAAGCATGCATCGAATCAGGTTTCCAACTCGGCATCCCCTCGCTAATACCAACGATGGCTTAGTCACTGCAATCCGAAGAATCACAGTTGCTGGTAAAATCTGATCAAAACACTCCCACTTCCACTCACCATGACTATGCACCATTGTAGCGATTGAAATCCGTGTATCACCTACCATGGCCGAATCGACCACATGTTTAATTAGCGGTCCAAGTTCCCCAACCTAAGGATCAAGCCAAAATTTAATGTTTTCTCCATTCACGAGGCTCCAAGTGACACCCGAGCAAACATCATTTCATATTCGTGAAAGGCCTTGCCAAAATCGGGAACATCCAGTCCGACTAATAGACGCAGGTAGAGCTGAATCCCATTTATATTTCGCTCGGACTACTTGAACCCAAAGTTTATCCGGCCGAGATAATAGGGTGAACGTTGCCTTCATCAAGAAGGTCGCATTCTGTACCTCCAAGCAACAGAAGCCAAGACCACAATCGTTAACTGGCAGACACTCCTCTTCCCACCTGACCAACGCAATTGAGCCTTTAGAATCTGTCATTCCTTAGATAAATCTCCAAATAAGTTTTTTGATCTCTTCACGAACGCCCTTAGGGAGAAGAACCGAATGCATAGTATAATAAGGAATTGCGGCCAAAACCGCCTTCGCCAAGACTATCCGACCAGCACGAGATAAGTTCCTCGCTTTCCAACCAGACAAACGATCTTAAACCTTATGAAAATATACACATATGTCACTTTCGTCACTCTCTTATGCAAAAGAGGTACCCCGAGATACATGCCCAGATCGTCAACTTCTGTATAACCAAGTAACTATGTTATGCTAGACCGCAAAACCATGTCTGCATTATTTGAAAAGAACATGTTAGATTTAACGCTACTAATCTTATGGCAAGAACTGTAGCAGAAGGTGCCTAAAAAATGTTTATAACCCCTGCTTGATCTAAGGATGCCTTAGCAAACAATACTAGATCATCAGCAAAGAACAAGTAAAAGATCCCTGGACTGCCACAGGATAGTTTCACCGGAATCCAATGACCCTGACTAACCTCAGCTTATATCGTATGGCTTAGCCGTTCCATGCATAAGACAAAGAGATAGGGAGGGAGAGGATCCCCTTGTCGGATACACCTAGATGGGGAGAACGGGGGCACAAGTTGTCCATTCCAGAGGACTTGTGTCGATATAGTCGACACGCACTGCATAATAAGCTCACAAAGCTGCACAAGAATACCAATCTCCATAAGTGTATCCTAAATAAAACTCCATTCAAGTCTATCATAAGCCTTCTCCAGATCAATCTTGACGGCTAACCAACCCTCCTTACCCTTCTTCTGCTTCATCGAGTGAACAACTTCTTGCGCAAGAATAATGTTTTCCGTGATCAGCCGACTAGTAACAAAGCTCGTTTGGGTCTCAGATACCCAACTAGGTAAAAGGGGTTTCAAACGATTTACAATTACCTTCGTGATCATCTTGTAAAGAATGTTACAAAGACTGATGAGCCTAAACTGAGATATAACTTCCAGATTATTTAGCTTTAGAATAAGAACCAATAGTGTTTGATTCAGCCCCGGTGAAAGCATACCCGACACAAAAACTTGTTTCACAAAAGATAGCACATCACCACCTACCGTGCCTCAATTGCGTTGATAGAAGGCGATATGTAAACCATCAATCCCTGGATCCTTAAGAGACCTAATAAAAAAGACCACATCAATAATTTCCTGGTTCAAAACCGGCCGCACAAGTGCTTTCAGATCAATATCCGGTACCCTATGAAAAAAACCAACAAGGGGAAACGACGACAAAATAGCACCAGGTGAAGGAAAAAGCTCCCGAAAGAAATTCGAAGCCAAAGAGCGAAGTATATTTTGATTCGAAGACTAGTTGCCATCAGGTAACCTTAGTGAAAGAAATCCCTGGAAAAATTTTATATTGCGATCTTCATAAGAAATCCATTTCAACCGCGATCGTTGAAACCACAAAACCTCATCTTGTTCAAAGACTTCATCAAGCTGAGCTATTAACCTCTTCCATAGCCGACTTAGTGATTTCGAGAAGCATGATTCCAACTTCACGTCTATGCCCTTAATGCGAGCCGTGAGCCGTTTCTTTTTGTGGATAATGTGACCAAATACGGATTTGTTCCAATCCCTTATCCGTGAAGTGAACTGACCCAAATTTTGTTCCAAGTCTCGGTTCCTATCCCAACAAAACTCCAAAAACTTACTAAAATCAGCATGCTCTTGCCAACAAGCAAGGTAGCAGAACAGTCACCTTCCCAAACCCAGGTCCATGGCCATCCTCATCACAACCGGTCTATGGTCCGAGCCAAGTTGATCTAAACGACTTATGAAAAAAATCTGAAAATCGGGACATCCACGCTTCATTAATAGTAAAATGGTCAAGGCGCTTAAAAAGATTACCTCTATTCCATGTGAATCGAGGTCCTGTAAAGCCTGAGTCTGTAACCCCCTCGTCCCGGTCTGGCCGGATGACCGGTCCGAGTGGGCCACACGGGGAAAACCGAAGCGAAACCCAAAGGGTTCCTCCTCGGTTAGCAACCCTAAATTTTTTTTTTCATTTTAAACTTGTCATTTTCGAACCCCAAACCACATTCAAAACAACCAAATTTTAATCTCGACTAAAGGCACATTAATTCCTATGTGTTTTTCTCTTTAAAAAGGCCAACAATTCAAAACAGTGCAGATTTAAGCAGAAGTTTCGAAACCTTTACCAAGGGTTTCGAAACTTTTGCTGGCAGAAACCCCTGGAACCAATTTCTCTGCAAAGGTTTCGAAACCTTGGGGAAGGTTTCGGAACCTTTGACCATAGTTTCGAAACCTACCCCAAAGGTCTCGAAACTTTGGCTGGCAGTGACCCCTGGAACCAAAATTCTCTGCAAAGGTTTCGAAACCTTACCCATGGTTTCGAAACCTTAGTGCAGGGGATCACTTACTGCCCAACTTATGGACTTCCTAACCATGGAAAAACACTAAGATCATGCATGGACATATGTAGAAGCTCAAAGAACCAAAGGCATGAAACAACACCCACAAGACTCGCACATACAACCATTTCAACAAGCATACATGAGCCATAAGTAGCATTTAACATGGATCAAGGCATTCGAACATGATATTCTAACAAAAGAGTAAAATTCAGCATTTAAGGCCAAACATGGAAGCTCAAGAGCCAAAATGGCACGATTCAACACAAGAGGTTTGCACTCATACACAAGGCAACCTAAGCATCTAAGACATGCCATCACACACCATCCATCCACATAGCATTTCATGCTTTACAATCCAAAACATCAATCCAAACCAACATCATTCAAAAGAGTCATACAAGGCTCATACAAACACACCCTATTGCCACATTGCTTAACTACTACAAAATTAACCATACTTGAGCAACAACTTGGAAAGCCCTTCTTGCCTTGCCTCGAGCTAACGCCACGCTAATGATCTGCATTGTTGAACATAGAGAGCGTAAGCTATAAGCTTAGTGAGGGTGCTCTAAAGCGAAAACATCAACAATGCAGGGTTCAAGCATGTTAATCCTAGACTTACATCCATCAAACATAGGCATAATATCAAGTAGACCTAGCTAGTCTTTCAAGTGGCATATATGGTCTCTCAATCCTAACAAGCTTAAACATCAATATCATCAACATACAACAATACCATATATCACACTCACATATCACCATCATATATCACAATACATGATTTAAGTTTAATTGGCCACTTTAATTACCCTGATTGTGCGGATATAAACCTTGACAACACTTTACCTCGGTGGGATTCCACTCATCACCGGACCTTGCATGTGCGGGATTCCACTCATCGCCACATGCCCTACGGATGGGATTCCACTCATCATCCCGTAGAAATATATGAATAGCTTCCGGTGGAATGTTACATCACCGTACTCCTCCTTGATGACTTAACGCCATCAAGGCCACGTACGTTTTGACTCAATTTGTGTGCACACTATCCTAATGATCGATCATTTACAACCGGTAATTTTTAGTGCCAATTATCATAACCACATCATATATAAACATCATCAACCACAATACATGCTCATCACATATCTACTCATCATGATATATGCAAGCATCAATTAACCACAAATCAAGAGTATAGCTAGTAAGCACAATAACACATGGATATCAAAGGCTAAGCTATCAACTTGAATCAACTAGAAGTGGCTTACCAAGCACACTTCACCCACACACGCACACTCGAACCAAACTTTAAAAACAAGTTGAAACCACTCACCACCCTTCCTTAGCAATTCGAACCAATCTTCCTACGAACCCGGATTCGGTCCCAAAGCCCCTTCCGCGTTTCCTCTTGCTTCTAGTCAAACAAAAACACATATATTACTTCCCAATTCAATGCTAATTCAACCTTCAACCCACTTTGCAATCACAACCCAAATTCCAAAATTTCCAAACCACATAACATCTCTAAAAATCCAATTTTCGGACTCCCACAACTCAAGGCTGAAAATTCAATTTCCAAACATCCAAATGGCTTCCAAACCATCCCAAAACACCCTCATACCATAGGTAGACCAACAACCCTTCAATTTCAACATAAAACCCACCAAAAACTCAAGTTTTACTACCTTAAAACTTGCCTTAAGACCAAACTACGAAATTTTATCAAAACTCAACCAAATTAATATATATGGTGTATTTCATCATGCTTAAGCAAAACCCCAACATGATTTAACAAAACAAATTGAAAAGCCCCATCAAAACCTCAATTTCCATATGAACCCTAATTTCTCAAAACCCCATATTTTTGAAATTTAAGACAAGATACAAGTAGAGGATGGAGAGGAGGTTAAGAAAATATAATTACCTCTTAAAATGGTGTTGGAAACAAGTGGTAGGATCAATGGAATAGTGACAAAGCTTGAGAGGTTTTAGAAATGGTGTTTTCTTCACTTTAACGTTGGAAAGAAGATGAAAAGAAGATGACAACATTTGGTTTAAAGTTGTCTAGCTTTTTAAAAACTTTAGGGTCAAATTACCTCATAAGCCCTCCCCTTTTTCCAAAACTCAATTAGGCCATTATTTGAAGTTGAAATGTTTTAATTAAGTTTTATTTGACTCGAACTAATACCCGGCTAACTCCTAGGCCCAAAACACGGGTGTTACAACTCTCTCCCACTTAAGGAATTTCGTCCCCGAAATTACCTGACTGAAAGAGATACGGAAACTGCTTTTCCATATCCTCCTTTCTTTCCCAAGTGGCCTCGTCCACACCTCTACGCCGCCACCGCACCTTAACTAACTCAATCGATCTACCCCTCAACACTTTACTGTCAGAAGCTAAGATTTCCACTGGCTCTTCTTCATAAGTCAAGTCCGGATTCAATTCAATTTCTTCTACGGGCATAACATGTGATGGATCGGACCTATACTTGCGAAGCATCGACACATGGAACACATCATGTATCTTCTCAAGCTCGGATGGCAAACGCAACTGATAAGCAACCGGACCAACCCTCTTCACAATCTCATACGGTCCTATGTACCTCGGACTCAATTTCCCTTTTCTGCCAAATCTCATCACCTTTTTCCACGGAGACACCTTCAAGAATACCTTCTCACCCACTGAGAACTCAACTTCCTTCCTCTTCAAATCGGCATAGGACTTCTGCCTATCCGAAGCAGCCTTCAAGCGATCACAAATCAATTTTACCTTTTTGGTTGTCCCCTTGAGCAAATCCGACATAGGTAACAGTTTCTGTCCTACCTCGGCCCAACACACAGGTGTTCTACACTTCCGGCCATACAAGGCCTCATACGGAGCCATCTGAATGCTCGACTGAAAATTGTTATTGTACGCAAACTCTACTAGAGGCAAATGCTTCTCCCAAGTACCCTGAAAGTCAATGATACAACAACGCAACATGTCCTCTAAGATCTGAATAACCCTCTCTGACTGACCATCTGTCTGAGGATGATAAGAAGTGCTGAAGCTGTAATATGAAGATCTACCCTCGGCTATATCTTGCACGTGAGGTGCCAAAGATCTATCTAAGAGCTGTTTCTCTCGAATCAACTGACCTAGAGTAGGTCTAACCTGAAGCTCGGCTACCAAGCCACCATCTCCGGACAAACTCAATCTAGCAAACATAGCTCTCAAGTCTACGGCCATCTTTCTACTCAATGCATCGGCCACTACGTTGGCCTTACCCGGATGGTACTCAATAGTAAGATCATAGTCCTTTAGCAACTCTAACCACCTACGCTGTCTGAGATTCAAATCTCGCTGAGTCATAATATACTTCAGACTCTTGTGGTCGGTGTATACTGTGCATTTCTCACCATACAAATAATGCCTCCAAATCTTCAGAGCAAACACAACTACGGCTAACTCTATATCATGGGTCGGATAGTTGCGCTCATGGGTCTTCAACTGTCTTGAGGCATAAGCCACTACTCTTCGGTCTTGCATCAGAACACATCCTAACCCTACATAAGAAGCATCACTGTAAACTACATAGTCCTTCCCAGACTCAGGCTGTATCAAGATTGGTGCTTGGGTCAAAGCTTCTTTCAATTTCTCAAAGGATCTCTGTCTTGCATCTGTCCACTCAAACTGAACACTCTTCTGAAGTAACTGTGTCAATGGAGCGGCTAGCTTAGAGAAACCCTCTACAAACCTCCTATAGTATCCGACTAAGCCTAGGAAGCTACGTACCTTTGTCACTGACTTCGGTTGCTTCCACTCAACAATGGCTTCAATCTTCTTCGGATCAACTCTAATGCCTTCAGCTGACACTACATGTCCTAAGAAGACTACTTCCCGGATCCAGAATTCACACTTGCTGAGCTTCGCATACAACTGATGATCTAGCAAAGTCTTCAAAACAAGTCTCAAGTGTCGGTCGTGGTCTTCTTCAGTTTGCGAATACACCAAGATGTCATCAATAAACACAACTACAAACTGATCTAGATACTGATGAAAAATCCTATTCATCATGTCCATGAAAGCTGCCGGTGCATTAGTCAACCCAAAGGGCATGACTAAAAACTCATAATGTCCATACCTAGTCCTAAAGGCTGTCTTCGGTACATCAACCTCTCTAACCTTTAGCTGGTAGTAACCTGATCTCAAATCAATCTTCGAAAAGACAGACGCCCCTCTCAACTGATCAAACAAATCATCAATTCTAGGCAACAAATATTTGTTCTTCACTGTCAACTGATTTAACTGTCTGTAATCTATGCACATTCTCATACTTCCATCCTTCTTCTTCACAAACAATACTGGTGCACCCCAAGGTGAAGAACTAGGCTTAATAAAACCTCTATCTGTCAATTCTTGCAACTGAGTCTTCAACTCTTTCAATTCTTTCAGTGCCATACGATACGGAGCAATCGAAACAGGATCTGAATCAGAATAAGTCTCAATGCTGAACTCTACCTCTCTGTCCGGTGGTAACCCTGGCAATTCTTCCGGAAACACACTAGGAAAATCGCATACTGTCCGGATGTCCTGAGGTCTAACCTCACTCATGTTAGGGTTCATCACATACGCTAAGTATGCTTCACACCCCAACTCAATTAACCTCTTAGCCTCTAATACTGAAACCACATTGGACAAGAACTTCACATTCTCACCCACCACTACGATCTCATAATCATCTGTGAGCTTCAAAGAAATCTGCTTAGTTTCAAAATCTATCCTAGCTCTATGCTCAGTGAGCCAGTCCATACCCAGAATTACATCAAAACCATAGAAAGAAAGTTCCATCATATCCACTGGAAACACATGTCCCTGAACCATCAACGGACACCTTCGGTACATCTTCCTAACTACTACCGTGTCCCCAAAGGAACTAGTAACACTAACTCCTACCTCTAGCAACTCACAAGGCAAATTCAAAGACTGTGCATGCTCACTCAATATGTAGGAATGTGTAGACCCAGAGTCAATCAAAGAAAGCAAACCCAAAGACTGTATCGAGAAGTTACCTGCGATCACATCGGTGTCATGCTGTTCCCCGCGCTGAGCGTAAACCCAGCCTGTCCTCCGCCCTCCGGCTGGACTGCAACTACATGAGCTAAATTCCTTTGACCATAGTTCCTCGGCTGGAAATTACCTCTACCGCGCCCGCGGCCTCTTTGGAAGTCATTGGCTCTAGCAGGAGCCTAAGCTGGTGCCTGTCCCACCTGATGTGGACAGTCACGCCTAATGTGGTCTCTAGCACCACAACTCCAACAAGAATGATAATTCCCCCAACACTCACCGGTGTGGTTCCTCCCGCAAGTAGCACATGTGGGCAACTTCCCACCAACTCTCTGACCCTGATGGCCCCTACCGTGGTTACCGCCACCACGCCTATGATCAAACTGATGCCAGTTGTCCCGATGCCTCTTGGCATCACCTCTATCAAAGTTGTTGGACCTCTTACCCGAACTAGATCCACCTGACCGCCTGGTCAAACTCAAACTGTGCTCCAAGTCCTTGGCCCTCGAGACCAAGACATCAAAATCAGTGTAATCTGAAGCTAGAGTATAAGTCTTGATCTCCTCACTCAGCCCATATCAGAAGCGGTTACAACGCTCCACCTCAGTAGGTACAAGCTCAGGTGCATACTGACTCAATCTGACAAACCGAATCTCATAATCAGTCACGGACATACTCCCCTGAAGCAATGCCATAAACTCTCTCTTCCTCTCATCGAGGTATCGCGGACCCAAATACTTCTTCCGGAAAGCTGTCTCAAAGAACTCCCAAGTGATCTCGGTCTCATCCATCCCCGAAGTAACGGTGACCCACCAGGTGTAGGCATCACCCTGAAGCAGAGACTCAACACATCCCAACTTGCGCTCACCAGTACATCCCATCTGAGCAAGAATACGGACAGTCTTCTCAAACCACATCTCTGACCTCTCCGGAGTAGCACCTCTAAACTCTTCGGCCCCAAGGCCCCGAAGTCTCTCTAATGGCAATCCGGTACCCTCACCCTGATGATGAGCTGCCTGACCTCCAGCTACTGCAGCCTGGAATGCTCCGGCTATTGCCTGAACCAACGGAGCTAAGTCAATCCCGGCCGGTCCTTGGCCACCTTGGTCTCCTTGTGGTCCCATTCCTTCGGGCCCGGCCTCGCCTCCCACTCCCGGTGGAGGAGGTGGTGGTGGTGGAGGTGGTGGAGGAGCTCCAACTCCAACCACTGGCTCTCCCACTTGAGCCTCAACTCTCACAACTAGCTCAACTCTCGGAGCCTCTGCCCGTGGTTCCGGTCGAACCATCCTAGGCCTCCCACGTGGTCTCATGGTTCAACTAGCAAGGTAAAACTACAACAAGAAACAGATAAGGATTACGTTAGTCAAAGCAAGGGTCCAATAGTGCTCAAGTATTCCTCTTTTCAAAAATCCTTTTAAATTAAGTAATAGTAGCAATGGGCACTCACTCTATACCAGACACGACAATTCATGCATTCAAAACATCGTACAATCAATCAAGCATCAAAGATTCATGGCAATTCATGCATCAAACAACACAAGCATTTAACACATTAATCTTACCTCACTTACCTGCCCGAGGTCTCGGTAACCTCAGGCTCTGATACCAACAAATGTAACCCCCTCGTCCCAGTCTGGCCGGATGACCGGTCCGAGTGGGCCACACGGGGAAAACCGAAGCGAAACCCAAAGGGTTCCTCCTCGGTTAGCAACCCTAAATTTTTTTTTTCATTTTAAACTTGTCATTTTTGAACCCCAAACCACATTCAAAACAACCAAATTTTAGTCTCGACTAAAGGAACATTAATTCCTATGTGTTTTTCTCTTTAAAAAGGCCAACAATTCAAAACAGTGCAGATTTAAGCAGAAGTTTCGAAACCTTTACCAAGGGTTTCGAAACTTTTGCTGGCAGAAACCCCTGGAACCAATTTCTCTGCAAAGGTTTCGAAACCTTGGGGAAGGTTTCGGAACCTTTGACCATAGTTTCGAAACCTACCCCAAAGGTCTCGAAACTTTGGCTGGCAGTGACCCCTGGAACCAAAATTCTCTGCAAAGGTTTCGAAACCTTACCCATGGTTTCGAAACCTTAGTGCAGGGGATCACTTACTGCCCAACTTATGGACTTCCTAACCATGGAAAAACACTAAGATCATGCATGGACATATGTAGAAGCTCAAAGAACCAAAGGCATGAAACAACACCCACAAGACTCGCACATACAACCATTTCAACAAGCATACATGAGCCATAAGTAGCATTTAACATGGATCAAGGCATTCGAACATGATATTCTAACAAAAGAGTAAAATTCAGCATTTAAGGCCAAACATGGAAGCTCAAGAGCCAAAATGGCACGATTCAACACAAGAGGTTTGCACTCATACACAAGGCAACCTAAGCATCTAAGACATGCCATCACACACCATCCATCCACATAGCATTTCATGCTTTACAATCCAAAACATCAATCCAAACCAACATCATTCAAAAGAGTCATACAAGGCTCATACAAACACACCCTATTGCGACATTGCTTAACTACTACAAAATTAACCATACTTGAGCAACAACTTGGAAAGCCCTTCTTGCCTTGCCTCGAGCTAACGCCACGCTAATGATCTGCATTGTTGAACATAGAGAGCGTAAGCTATAAGCTTAGTGAGGGTGCTCTAAAGCGAAAACATCAACAATGCAGGGTTCAAGCATGTTAATCCTAGACTTACATCCATCAAACATAGGCATAATATCAAGTAGACCTAGCTAGTCTTTCAAGTGGCATATATGGTCTCTCAATCCTAACAAGCTTAAACACCAATATCATCAACATACAACAATACCATATATCACACTCACATATCACCATCATATATCACAATACATGATTTAAGTTTAATTGGCCACTTTAATTACCCCGATTGTGCGGATATAAACCTTGACAACACTTTACCTCGGTGGGATTCCACTCATCACCGGACCTTGCATGTGCGGGATTCCACTCATCGCCACATGCCCTACGGATGGGATTCCACTCATCATCCCGTAGAAATATATGAATAGCTTCCGGTGGAATGTTACATCACCGTACTCCTTCTTGATGACTTAACGCCATCAAGGCCACGTACGTTTTGACTCAATTTGTGTGCACACTATCCTAATGATCGATCATTTACAACCGGTAATTTTTAGTTCCAATTATCATAACCACATCATATATAAACATCATCAACCACAATACATGCTCATCACATATCTACTCATCATGATATATGCAAGCATCAATTAACCACAAATCAAGAGTATAGCTAGTAAGCACAATAGCACATGGATATCAAAGGCTAAGCTATCAACTTGAATCAACTAGAAGTGGCTTACCAAGCACACTTCACCCACACACACACACTCGAACCAAACTTTAAAAACAAGTTGAAACCACTCACCGCCCTTCCTTAGCAATTCGAACCAATCTTCCTACGAACCCGGATTCGGTCCCAAAGCCCCTTCCGCGTTTCCTCTTGCTTCTAGTCAAACAAAAACACATATATTACTTCCCAATTCAATGCTAATTCAACCTTCAACCCACTTTGCAATCACAACCCAAATTCCAAAATTTCCAAACCACATAACATCTCTAAAAATCCAATTTTCGGACTCCCACAACTCAAGGCTGAAAATTCAATTTCCAAACATCCAAATGGCTTCCAAACCATCCCAAAACACCCTCATACCATAGGTAGACCAACAACATTTAAATTTTAACATAAAACCCACCAAAAACTCAAGTTTTACTACCTTAAAACTTGCCTTAAGACCAAACTACGAAATTTTATCAAAACTCAACCAAAATAATATATATGGTGTATTTCATCATGCTTAAGCAAAACCCCAACATGATTTAACAAAACAAATTGAAAAGCCCCATCAAAACCCCAATTTCCATATGAACCCTAATTTCTCAAAACCCCATATTTTTGAAATTTAAGACAAGATACAAGTAGAGGATGGAGAGGAGGTTAAGAAAATATAATTACCTCTTAAAATGGTGTTGGAAACAAGTGGTAGGATCAATAGAATAGTGACAAAGCTTGAGAGGTTTTAGAAATGGTGTTTTCTTCACTTTAACGTTGGAAAGAAGATGAAAAGAAGATGACAACATTTGGTTTAAAGTTGTCTAGCTTTTTAAAAACTTTAGGGTCAAATTACCTCATAAGCCCTCCCCTTTTTCCAAAACTCAATTAGGCCATTATTTGAAGTTGAAATGTTTTAATTAAGTTTTATTTGACTCGAACTAATACCCGGCTAACTCCTAGGCCCAAAACACGGGTGTTACAGAGTCAATCAGACCCTATGAAAAAACAAACTCCACAAAGAGATCGTTGACACATAAACCCAATTGAGCACCCCCATTCCTATCCTCTACATTCAAAGTCGCATTAAAATCACCCCTAGCACCCATGCAAAATCAGCCCTTAGATCAAAAGTTTCAAGCCGACCCCACAAGTGCCTACGCAAATACATCGTAGGGCTGGCATAAACAGCAGTAAAGAAGAACTGGTCATTAGAAGTTGTAAGGCTCACTCGACAATGAATAAACTAGTTATCGATCTGCTCAACACGAACCACTATCGAATCTCTCCACAATAGCCATATGCCTCCGTTAAAGCCATACGCCTCAATTCGATACGAGTTCGAAAAGCCCAATCTAAGTAAAACTCTATTCGCCCTGCGACCACTAATACGTGGCTCAAAAAGTGCCACAATATGAGGATCATTATCCCAAATAAAATTCTTGAAATGTCTTCGAAAAGTAGGGCTTGCAACACCCTATGCATTCCAACAAAGAATGTTAATCATTGGTAGAAAAAGGAAAACAAAGAGTAACACCTCATTGCATGTCCATTGCGAACACTACACACTCATCACCCAAAGCTTCCCTTGTAGTGGCAACTAACACAGCTGGCAAGTTCGCATTATCCACTGCCTCATGCGCAATAATCGTAGCTTCCATGCTCGGGGACTCACTCCCAACTTTGAGACCATCACCTACCCCAGTCGTGTTATGGACGACAAACAGACGCTCTGCAATGGGAGGCTTCGCAGAGAGTTTGAAATCTGAACTCTTACGAATACGTAATCCATTGGATCCCTGATCCCTTACGCCACGCTATTTACCGAAACCTTTACCCGAACCTTTAGAACCCGTAAGAATTTTTTGTCCCTCTTCAACAATCACCGCAGCAATGTGATTACCATTCCTCCGAACCGTTCTTGTTTCAAATTCCTTAACTACGCTCTTATCCACCCTTATACCATCGATAACACGAGTCTCATGAACGTTACTTAGCCCAGCACCAGTCGGTATTACCGTCCTAACCTTTGTCTTGAGGGGTACCAAGTCAGTCGCTGGCATTTGCTTTGTCACCGACTTGCCAGATCCAAAGACCCCCATTTGCCGTTATTAGGAGTGGGTGAAACTATTGCCTTAGGAGCCATTGAAATCGCCCCCTCCACCTCCTGCTCATCCCCCATCTCTGCCAGGACCTAAAATCGTGAGCTATAAGCAACATTTGTCGCCCCTAGACTCCCTTTAGGTGCTGCAATAACCTTTCTAAGTTTCCTAGAATGAGTAGGAGCCATCATCTATGGTCCATATACCTCGGTGTCCTTTGTTTCAGCTTTCACCTCCTACCGACTCTGGCCTGACTCAGTAGCCAAATCAATTCCACACCAATCCTTAGTGTGACCATAAGTCCCACATTTATAACAGATCAGGTGTAACCCCTCATATTCAAGTTTCTGGTTAAAACCATATATATATGCTCGGAATGAGGGGTTTATTAAGGTCCACTATTACGGTCAGCCTTGCGAACCGACCTCTCCCCCCAACTTGGGTGTTGTAGTCCACCTTGATAACTTTATCGATCAACTCCCCGATCCATCGAAACATAGCTTTCATGTAGTAACGATAAGGTAGCCCTGGAAGTCTCACCCAAGCCACAACTTGCGATGGGTGTTTTTCAGCTGTTGAGAAAGACCTGCTCTACGGTTGTACTGTCAGGTAACTGCCAAACAGAGTCCACGGTCCATATTTCAAAATCTTTAAATAATCATCAATTTCATCAAATCTAACTAAAAATAATCATTCTCAATGTCTATGAGTTGAAAATAGCCCTTAGGTGCCCACAAAGAGATAATTCTAGTATACAGTGCACGATAACTTATTAACTTTTCCAGCAAATGAACAATGATCGTAGTTCCCATGCGTTCATCAATAAGTGCATGAACCCTCTTTGAAAACTTTATCGAGGGTATCAAGCCGTTCTTATCAATCTGAACATTTCTGCATTGACTGCAATTTCCTTCTCACGCATGGAAGTGGGTTTAACGTTAGATGGGGGGACCAAAACCCTTCAACGCCCCCAAGTATGAAGTTTTTCCAGCAAACCCAAGGGGGTTCACGGTTTCAGTTCCCGACTTAAGCGGCACACAGGTATTGTTGATTTCTATGAAGCCAACCTCCTCTTCAACAAGGTTCACCGGTACGTCCCCTAGACCCTCAGCTCCCTCCTTGTCCATGCAGGGGTTTACACCTTTATTTTTAACCTTATTTGTCGCCCGCTGGTCTTCAGGCGCAAAAGGTGAGCATGGTCTCTCTAAAACCGAAGGACACTCAAAGCTGGTCACCTCATTTACCGCGAAGGGCATGGGGTGTTGACTGGTGCACCCGCAGCCACCGCCATGGCGTTTCCCGCAGCCACCTCCTCTATTTTCGCAGCTTCCTCTTTGCTCTCGTGAAGCCCCGACTTCATTAGAAACCTCTCCAATTCTGTATTTTGCTGAATATCAGCCTCAGTCGGCCCCGCGAGGGATATGGGTTTCGTAATCCCAAAATTTATCGGGGGCAATGATTGTCGCGGCAAAGACCCGTTAGGGCTCTGAGTCTCCATCGGTTTCTGCACTAAATCGTTGTCATAATATCTTTAACCTAATGATCACAACAATCTCTGTCGCTTTTATGTTCTTCGACACAAAAACCTGTAAATTCCCTGGTGTCGGCGCATAGGTTTTCTAATCTCGAAAATTGAAAAGAATTCTGAGATCAAATTGTATGTTTTTTTGTTAAAAGATTAAAAAATATATAAATAAATATTACCTTATAATCACATTTAAACTATTAAAATAATTTCTTATGTTTGTAATAAATGTTATCTAAAAAATGCTTAAAACACTTTTTCTTTGACGTTATGTTAAAAAAAAACTCATCTTCTTTGACGTCACCAATTTCCCTATCTCCTACGCGACTGGACTTATGCTTAACCAACACTTGTATACCCCATGTTATTTGTTAAAGGTTTAAGACAATTAAATATATCAATAAAGTCAACATTTTCTGAAAAAGATGGTTAAAGTTTTTAGTTGACATCTTCTCGTTCCCTATGTTGTGGGTTTAAGACTCAGTATGAGTAAAAAGAAAATTTCCCTCCCTCAAATAGAAATTATTCAAAAAAATATATCAATAAATATCAGGTGCAGTTTGAATATATATTATACTTTAAAAAATAATTATGTTGAAGACTAAAGAGTGTATTGTTGGAAGGAATATTTAGAAATCTTAAATACAAATCATAAAACAAATATAAACTATTGAAAAATATAAATGTATGTATGATATCAATTAAATTTGATATTTTATCTAGAATTAAAATTCACTTACACATTTTTAGATCATTGGATAAAAATAGTAAATGGCTCCTTGAATTCTAAGCTTAGGAACCCATTGTACATTTCGGTCAAGATTATAGCCCAATGTATTGTGGAGAATTAGACCACCTCTCAGCCCAAAACTACCGAGGGGGCTTTGATTTTAACTTTGGTTATTCACATTAGGATGTATATGATTAAAACATTAATAATTTATTCTTTGTTCGTTTATAATTATTAAATTAAACTAATGCTTGTGCATTCTTTTGAACAAACAATATCTTTCAAATGAAAAGATTTGAATAAGTTGTATTAAGTCCATTTATGCTCGAACAGACTCATCTAAAAAAACATTAATAAATCCATCTAATAATCATTGAAAGCCATTTCAATCGATCATGTAAAACTTGTTTATTACTCGAAAAAATTATTGTTTGGGATTTATTTAATATACAATACCATTGTTGATGGGGATTTATATTTTATTATTTATACCTAAGATTAGAAGAAAAACATGTTTATTTCTTTGTTTAGGTTTCATGAGGCTACTTTAATCATTAGACATCATGTTGAATTTCATGGAGATAAACGAAAAAAATCTCTACCTTTTTCGGTGACTTTATTTATGCCCACACTAAAAATTAAGTTTATAGTTTATAGTTTAAGGTTATGGTTTGTGGTTAGGGTTTAAGAAATTTAGGGTAAGGTGTATTTTTAGGGCATATGGTTTAAGATTTACAATTTAAGATTAGAGTTTGAAATTTAATTTTAATGTTTTTTTAGTGTTGGGGCATAGAAAGTGGCACCGAAAAGGGACAAATAATTTTTATCCGAGATAAACTTGGCTTAGTGGCGATAAGTTCAGAACAAAAATCATATGCCCCTAAGCATGCTCTTTCTATGTCCCACACTAAAAAAATACTAAAAATTAAATTTTAAACCTTAATCCTAAATTTCACATCTTAAACCTTAAACCCTACCCTCTAAAAAATACACCTACCACTAATTATCTAAATCTTAACCATAAACCCTAAACACACTTTTTTAAACCAGAGCACCAAAAAAAATATAATTAAAGGGCATACAATTTCTATCCATAACTTCATTTAAATGGTTGTTTCTCAATTGAACATAATTTATTGTCGTTTACAAAAAGAAAATAAACTCGAAATATGCCTCAACCGGTCCTTAATAGTTGACATTTCCCTTAAATATATGTTATTAGGTTTAGGCCCAATAATTCATGTAAACCATTGGGTTTAGACCAGATAATATCAACTTAAAAATATTTATGAACTTAAATGGTGGAAATTAATACAACAAACGTCAATTTACAGGTTATCTAATTAATAGATCTAGAATTCTTTACCAACTATTCCCTGGTCTAACGAGATAAATTAGGTTAAGAGAGTTTGAATTCTGATTTTGTGAGTGGAAGCGTGGAACAAATTAGATTGAAATAACCGTTCTTTAAAATAGATTTTTATAGTACCTAATCTGAAATAGTAGTTTATAAATCAAATACAAGTGATTACAAAAATTTATTGAATCATTTATTGTTTACCCTTTAAAATGATTTACGAGAAAGGAATTTCATTATTTATTGATTACAAACTAGTGGTATAATTGAAGTAAATGAAATTTTAATGATATAATTGAAGTGATTGAAAATTCAGTGGTAAGAATAATATAATGCCTAAAGTTCAATGGTATTCTGTATAGTTTATCCTTTAAAATAGTTTAAATATATAAAGGAAACGTGACTTTCTAAACATGTTAGTGGGATTGTAATTTCAGGATTGAGCTAAGATATTTTTCTCATTTTTTTTTAATATGCTGGTGTGATGCAAGGGTAGCATCTGTTCAACTTTCTTAGTCTTTTCAAAAATGACATACACAGCATAACATTACTAGTGCTCGAATCCGAGTCTTAAAGGATGATAAACATCTACCTTTACCACCAGGGCACAAAGGAACGAGCTATTTTTCTCTATTATTTTATATGTACGTATAAATTCCCATAAATTTGTATTTACATCATATTTGTTCAACCCATCTCATCTTTTCTCTTCAAGTTTTTCCTTAGTTGCTTTGAATAGTAGAAATCATCGTTAATGATAAAGATCCATCAAAAATGAAAAAGTCAAATATATACCATCTTTCTAAAATTATTAATAAATTACAAATACCCTAAACATTGAAGAGTACAAATATTTTTTTGACACATCAATTTAGCTTTATTTTTTTTTTTTGAAAATAAGCTATAGTTTTATTAATGAGAAAATACTCAAAATTACAATAAGGGTTTACAAACTATCATTGTAAACTAAATACATAATTTGGACTTTCTCCTAAAACTAGTCACTTTAGATCAGATATGAACCATACATAAAAAGGTTATAAACCCATCCAAATACTCGATCGAAAATAGATACAAAACCTGATTGCATCGGTAAAACGAACCACAAAAGGGGATGAAGCTATTGATAGACCACCGAGAAAACGCAGATCAGAGCCGAGCACCTGAAAACTCATCACAAGCGCAAACCGTATATCCAAATTCAAATCGAATGTCCATAGCAGGGAAGATCAACATGATTACAAATAATCGCCATCTTGATCAGTCGTGGCGTCGTCAAATCAACCCTCATAGAAAACAAATAATGGAAAAACGTGCTAAGAGACAGAAAAACATGCTAAAAAGCAGAAAAACGTACCAAACGGTAGAGAAAAGCGTGTCATAAAGACAGATTTATTGAATTAAAAGATTGAAAATCAAAAGAACGAAACAAATAAATGAAAGAGGGTGACCGGCGGTCGACAAATAACCTGAAAGCTATTGCCGCCGCCGGCCTAAGTTCGAACCAAAGAGAAAGAGAGCGGCGACACCGAGAAAAAAGTGAAAAACCCTAAGCATATTCTATGTAGTGTTCAACTGGATTTCTATTTTTCATCAATTTAGCTTTATTGATAAACAAAATTATAGCAAGAACATAACATAATATAGGTTGTAAAACATCCAAACAAATAATAAAAAATAGAAAATCTAAAATAAAAAAAATAAATACTACATCACTCAGATCAGACACTCTCTCTTTACACCAATTTTTTTTTTCAAGTTCTATTGTAGGAAGGGTCCATGAAGAGTTGTGAAAACACGAATCAGATGAAATCTTCAAAATCGACAAACATCTTTCACGCCTATTCCCAAAAGTGAAGATCCACTATAGATTACAACGAAAAATAACTCAAAAAGGGATCAAATTCTACGTGACACACCGACAAACATGAATAAAAAAATAAATATTGTGAGGATCACCGTATGAACACTAAAAACTTACAAAAGTAACTATAGAAACGTGCTATAAAGGCAGAAAGAACGTGCCGCGAAAGTAAAAAAAATGCAACAAGATGTGCGAAGAGAAGATAAATTAACTAGAATCAAATAAAAAAAATAGTAAAAAATATAAATTACTGGCAGTTAACAACCAACACAAGACTTATATAGCCGCGTATTAAGCAAAGAGAAAAAGGTGATGAAGAAAGCGCCTATAGTTTGATGCGGCTAGATTTTTCAAGTTTCTTCAAAAGTAGATTTGGCTCTTATATAAATTTACAAATATATAGTGTATTAATTTTAAGACTCCAAATATCTAAGTCATGTTGAATTTAATTATTTATAAATGATGGTGGTAGGGCAACTCAACACTTCCAGCGAATACAGTGTCTATACAGGAACACTTGCTAATTTCTTTCATAGGAATGCTGTTCCTTGAAACTCATTTAGTTCAAAAATCTTTAAAAAGTTATATTTAATAAATATGTGATTCAAATCTCAACATTTCATCACGGAATCTTTTATAAGATAAAAGAAATAATGGGAATTCGGTCCATTCCTAGTTGTATTCAATATCAAAGCTTTACTTCATCTCTATTGTAGCTGCTTTTTGCTCTACATGGATGTCCATTGATTTGGTTCTGCTGATCTGGCTTGGCAAACAATGTTGTGCGATCCAGAAATGTGATACGAGATTACGACTGCGATTTTGTAGTTCCGAGTTTCTCATCATAAACATTCAATATGTTTACGACCACGATAAATACGATATAATTGATAAGATGTGTAGCCCAGTATTGAGAGACACTATATTGTACCGAAAGAAAGTCGATGAAGTAAAAGTAAGAACATAACACGTTGAAAGACTTCACACTCTAAGAAAGTAAAAATAAAAAAGGAAAGAATGGAGAGGATTGAGATGATGAAGTTGTTGGAGGCGTAGAGCTTACATTATATTGTTATATACTTTTGGTGGACCTTTCTATTTTTGAACTACTTTTATTTGACCTGTCTACCACACTGGATAGTGGAAAGCACAAAACCAGTCTAAAAAATGGCTGATAATTTGAGAAATCATGTTCATGTGTCTATCCGGTCGCGATTCGCAAGCATAGATCGAGGAACAATAAGCATCAAAATTGTTTGAAATTGGTGAAATGGATGACACTGTTAACGAAGAACAACAACAACAAAGAGAAGAAGAAAGTTTGTTTGCTGTAGGAAGTGGCTTCTAATGGAGTGCTGTGCTTGTATGCTTGTCTGTCAAACAGTTGGTTCTGTGTTTCAACTGTTGTGAAATCAAATTAAAACATGTCTAAATTCATGGAAAAGGACAAGTGACCAGCTTCCATTCCGGGGATCTGTTTAGGTCATATTTGCACTAGCCAATAAGTTCACATGCTCAATTTCTTTAATAAGAGTGGAGCATTCGATTTGGTTCGATGTTCATGATGCTTCCACTGACTTATGAATACTGCAATGATCCATGTTGGTGATATCAGATATACTCAAAGCTGAGACAATATCTGCAACTTGTAAGATCAGAACACGGGAAGTTGTATCCTACGAGAAACTGAAACCTTGGACAATGATTGCGGTGGTGAATCGAATCCGTAACCTGTTCCTTTGGATACCATGGGGTGTCTGAAGTACTGGACCTGTCTGAACTAGCTGGTGGCTTGGTGCAAAAGTTAAATGTGTAAGAAAATGGTCAAGATTTTTTTGACAAGGCAAGTGAAAGTCTGGACTCAATTCGCAACCAAGAACCTTGGTATTGGTCGATGTGTTGAATATATCATGTTAGGAAGACTCTTTATTAGTAGTGTCTGCACGCCTTGTCCTGAAAAAAAAGCATATGCATAAAGCATTGTCCTTCCCTTCTCAATCTGTCGTACCAAAACAAAAGGATCCCTGAAGGCCACTGGAATAGATTCGTTTCTCTCGACACTACAACGGGCAAAGCATAGCCTACCCTACTCTAGCCTATCCCAATTGTGTCCAAATTTAACACCAAATTTAACTTGTGGGGTGCTCTTAGCCATATGCCATTGCCTTTTGATGGTTATCCTAAAATTTGTGAATATGAAATATCATTGTATTCTCATTAATAATTTAGAATAAGAGTACACAACTATTTATACAAATGGTCCAACCAATCTACAACTAATATAACAAACAAACAAACTACATAACAGAAATATCACTCTAACTAACTCTCTACACTCCCCCTCAAGTTGGCGGTTGAAACACACTTTTTATCCCCCAACTTGGAAGAAATATACTCATGTTGCAGTGCTCCAAGAGGCTTCGTGAGGATATATGCTAGTTGCTCTGTTGACTTCACATGCTCAGTTGTAATTAGACCTTCTTGAATTTTTTCTCTGATGAAATGGCAGTCTATTACAATGTGCTTCGTTCTCTCATGAAACACTGGATTTGCTGCAATCTGAAGAGTTGCTTTGCTGTCACTAAATAACTTCGCTGGTAGTTCCCATTTCACTTCAAGCTCTTGCAAAACTCCTTTTATCCACACTATTTCTGCTGCAGTAATAGCCATACTTCTGTATTCAGCCTCAGCTGAAGACCTGGCAATGGTATTCTGTTTTTTTGCTTTCCATGAGACAGGTGACTCTCCAATTTTGATGCAAAATCCTGTTACTGACTTTCTTGACATGGGACATGATGCCCAGTCAGAATCACAATAAGCCACAATCTGACATCTGCCTCCACTCTTAAGTAATATCCCCTTGCCTGGATCATTTTTGAGGTACTTAACTATCCTCAATGCTGCTTCAAGATGAGTCTTCTTAGGATGTTGCATAAATTGACTCAAATGTTGTACCGCAAATGTGATATCAGGTCGTGTGTGTCAGATAAATAAGCCTTCCTATTAATCTCTGAAAACTTGACTTGTCTTCAAGCAAGACATCTAACTCTGTATCCTTCTGTAAATGCTCATCAAACTCCACTGTAGTCAGTTTTACATTTTGTTCCAAGGGAGTACTAACTGGCTTAGAACCACCTAAACTACTGTCTTCTATGAGCTCCAGTGCATACTTGCGTTGATTGAGTAATATTCCCTCCTCTGATCTCAAGATTTCTAAACCTAAGAAGTACTTCAAGTTTTCTAGGTCTTTCATCTTGAAATTATGATTCAGGATGTTCTTCAGTTCATCTATTATTGCACTATCATTACCAGTCAAGAGTAAATCATCAACATAGATGAGCAAAACTACCAGTTTATCATTTACCCTCTTGGTAAACATAGAGTAATCAAACTTGCTCTGTCTATACCCAGCTGCTATCAAGGAATATGTCAGTTTAACATTCCATTGTCTAGAGGCATGCTTCAGTCCATAAAGGGATTTTTGTAGCCTACATACCAAGTTCTCCCCCTGGTTATAAACACCCTCAGGTAAAACCATGTATACCTCTTCAAAAAGATCACCTTGGAGAAAGGCATTGTGAACATCAATTTGGTAGAGAGGCTAGTTAAAAGAAGCAACAAGGGCAAGAAGAATACGAACAATAACAAGCTTGGCTACATGAGAGAATGTGTCAACATAATCTATCCCCTCCCTTTGGTTGTAGCCTTTTGCAACAAGGCGGGCTTTGAAACGTTCAACGGTGCCATCAGCCTTGTACTTAACCTTGTAAACTCATTTACAACCAATGGGAACTTTGCCATGAGGCAAGGGCACAACTGACCATGTACCATTTGTTTTCAAAGCCTGAATCTTCGCTTGCATGACATTAACCCAAACAGAATGTTCACTAGCTTTAGAATAAGATGTAAGTTCTCGGTATGGGATGTGGAAATTAAAAAAGATCGGGTATGAGATGGTAAATGAGAATAGGTGATATAGTTAGAAATTGGATAACAAGAAGTAACAGTAGAAGAAGAAGGAGATGGGCAAGAGCAAATGGTGTTACAAACATAATCACTTAACCAAGAAGGTGTTTTAGTGACCCGAGAAGAATGACGAGAGGAAACAAGACCAGGACCAAGAACCCCTATTGAGACTGAATTTAATGTAGTAGGTATTTCAGAATGAGTATCTGGAGATAAGGGATGAGGAATTGATATTTCTGAAATAGGAGAAGAAGGAATTGAAGATGGAACTAAAGATGAAACTGAATTATTAGTGGAGGAAGAAAGAGAAGAAAGATTTAAAAACTCCTCATCAGGGATGTGAGAATGAGATAAAAAAATAGGAGAAGACTTGGGAGACAAGTTATGAAATGGAAAGATGGACTCATGAAAAACAACATCATTGTTAACAAAAAAAGTTTTGGTTGCAAGGTTAAAAAGAACATAACCTTTCTGGGTAGTGGAATATCCCATAAAAATTGATGGAATAACTTTGGCAGAAAATTTGTCACGGAAATGAGGTTGTGTAGCATATGCAAGACATCTAAAAATACGCAAATGAGACATGGAAGGTGGTTTATGAAAAAAGTAGTTTAAAAGGTGTCTGCCAATTTAAAACAGAAGAAGAAATTCTGTTAATTAAGTAACAGACAGTCAAAATGCATTCACCCCAAAATTTAAGAGGAACTTAGAATGAAATCGAAGAGCACGAGCAACCTCTAAAAGGTGCTTATGTTTACGTTCAGTCACCCCATTTTGTTGAGGTGTATGAACACAACTAATCTGATGGATAATGTCTAAGGATTGAAAGAGAGAACCACATTCTGAATTAAAAAAATTCAGAACCATTATTAGATCGAAATTTTTTTATAGAGGCTGAGAATTGAGTTTTGATAAGAGAAAAAAAAGTTCTAAGGAACAGAACCACATCACATTTAAGTCTCAACAGAAAAACTTTAGTCATCCTACTAAAATCATCTACCAAAGTCAGAAAGTACCTATGTCCATCATGAGTGGACACTCTATAAGGTCCCCATAGATCAGCATGGATCAACTCAAAAGGAGAAGAAGCCCTAGAACTACTAACAGGAAAGGGCACCCTAGATTGTTTTGCTAAAGGACACACAATGCAATCATGAACATAATTTTTATGAAATGAAACAGAATGTAAAGCTGGCATTTTATTCATTTTAATAAGAGTGGCATGCCCTAAACGAGAGTGCCAAAGTACAGTAGGATTCAAAATAGATGACATACACTTTGTAAGACAATTACAAACAAAAGAATGAAAAATGGAGGAACCTGTAGATGAGCACACACCAGAAGTTGAAAAAGATGACTCGAAAAAATACAGACCACCAAATACTCTACCAATCCCCTTGATCCTCCCACTTGATAGATCATGCAATAGATAAAAGTCAGGATAAAAGAGAACACCACACTGGAGAACATAAGTAAGCTTAGAAACAGAAATCAAATTGTGTGTAAAATTGAGAACAAATAAAACATGATTCAATGTCAAGGTAGGGGTTAAGGCAAACAGATCCAGTGTGTGTAATTAATGTTTTTTTTCATTGGGAAGATGAACAAACTGATGAGCAGATGTACATGCAACATGATCAATCAAACTATGAAAATCAAAAGTTATATGATCAGTAGCACCTGTATCAAGAATCCAATTGCAAATAGCAGAGTGATTAAGAGTAATATTACCTGTCATATTAGCCACAGGTTCAACAATAGAGGTCTTGCTAAGAAGATCCAGAATCTGATTGTATTGAGCATTAGTGAAAACAGGAACAGAGGTAGAAGAAGCCCGATCAGTAGAAGGGATAGAGACTGGATCAGATGCAACAGAATTCTCCGGTTGAATAGTTAAAGCAGCATGAACATCTCTTTTCTTACCAAACTTATAATTAGGTGGAAACCCGATTAGTCTGTAACAGTTCTCTTTCTTATGACCACGGATTTTACAGTGGTCACAGACGCCATTGAATCGACGATGAGCAGAACCACCGGTGACAACATTAGAGTAGAAAGCAGACGGCTCCAACGAAGAAGAACTGGACATCAGCAGACGCTGCGACTCCTCCTGGACCCCATGGAATAAGCTCGGTTAACAGAGGGCAAGGGCTTCATCAGGAGGATCTGACTACGAACCGCCGCATAAGACTCATTCAGGCTTATAAGGAATTGGAACAGCCGTTGTTGAAGAGCATGATTAACAATGTCAGTAGACTAATCACAATCACAAGACGGTAAAGGAACCAAAATAACATATTCGTCCCAAAGAAGCTTGAGGCGAGTGAAATAAGTGGAAACATAGACATCACCTTGAACGGAAGTGGCAATTGCATGATGAAGGTAATAGATCCGAGCGCCATCGACCTTATCGAAACGCTCTTTCAAGTCCTTCCAGATGAGAGCCGCACTAGACGCAAAAACGATGCCGGCAGAGAGATCCTTACTAACGGTGTTAAGGATCCACGATAAAACAATGGCGTTACATCTGTCCCACTGAGATTGCATCTTCGGATATGTATCGCGAGTGCAAGAACCATCAATGAAACCAAGCTTGTTCTTGGCGAGTAGGGAGATGCGCATAGATCAGCTCTAGACACTGTAATTCTCGAATCTGATCAACTGATGCGAGACCATAACCGCTCTGGGCGTATCGGAAGGATGCAGATACAAAGTATGACTGAAGTCAATAGAATCAGATGGCGGCATGTCGACAGGGAAGAAGAAGGAAATAGGGGAAAATGAAACCCTAGCAGACGAATGAAAAGGGAAAAAACAAACGAAACCCAAAAGCACGGGAAAAATGAAAACCCAAATGAAAACCCGTGAAAAAACAAAAAATGGGTTAACAAAGATCAAACCCAAGAACGAGTGGCCCAAGAAAGTGGCTAACTGATACCATGTAAAATTTGTGAATATGAAATATCATTGTATTCTCATTATTAATTTAGAATAAGAGTACACAACTATTTATACAAATGGTCCAACCAATCTACAACTAATATAACAAACTAACTAACTACATAACAGAAATGTGTGATTATAGAGTCGGACTCGCAGGTGGCATTGAGCTAGGCTACACGTTCGGCGAAGCGACCGTGACGTTTATGGGAGGTCTTCTCAGCGATTGATCAGGCTTGTCAGGTATCGTATGAGATACAGTTCTGTTACGTGCCTAGGGAGGCGAATGGCTTTGCGGATGTGTTAGCGAAAGAAGGCGTGGATAGATGTTCGCTTTTTGTGGCGTGTCTATGATTTGGATGTTTGTTCTTTGTTGTTTCGGCGGATCTTATCGTACTCTTTTCCTCCATTAGGGAGGTTTTTAACGAGGCCTAAGATCCGTCACGCTGTATGTTTTCTTATTTTATAATAATATCATACAGTTGCTGATAAAAAAAAACTACATAACATAAATATCACTCTAACTAACTCTCTACGGTTATCCCTCCACCACCATGCAATAATTTAGATGAGTTTTGTTGGTGGAAAAGGAAAAATGAACTGTGGTCAAGTAAGAAAAGCTTTTATAATGCCATAAAACGATTAGATGCTGAATTTGCTTATGCCAGATATCCAGTAAAAGTATTTTTTTTCACTCTACTGTTCACTAACACATGCTTCTGTAGTTCTATGTCTGCTTGAGTCATGAAAAGTAAGGGAAAAAGTGTTTCTCTAGTGGTTGAAGCAGAAACATATTCCACTTAATATTGACATGAAAGATGAGAAAATATAGGAAAAGTTTGTTTTTTAATACAAAAAGGTGCTAAAGGAGACTACTGAGTGTACTGTTTTTTCTATATATTGAAGAGCTTGTTAATCCAAGACTGACAAAAGGAAGCTAAGAGGCATCATCACAATATGAAGAGTTCACTTAAGTATGCAATGTTTATGGAGAACCATAAGCCTTACATTGCAATGCTCTTTGTACAGTTTATATTTGCAGGCACGGCCTTGTTTTCCAAAGCTGCAATTTCCAAAGGAATGAACCCTTATGTGTTCGTGGTGTACCGGCAAGCCTTCGCCACGATCACGTTAGCTCCGTTTGCTTTCTTCTTCAAAAGGTTTCTTTCAGTGTACACAATATTTCTAGTTTGCATTAACCCTCAAGTGCATCCCATTTTTCTCATTTTTTGTTTGGGGAACTTCTAATTTGCAGTAAGCAGACGTCTCTATCCTACAATTTAATATGGAAGATCTTCTTGATTTCGTTATTCGGGTACGAACATGGTCTCAGTCGATGTTATAATCCAATATGAACACATAATGCTGGATTGTCTAACAGTACTTCATATACTGAAAATGCCAGGCTCACCTTGAGTTTAAATCTCTTCTCTGTTGCAATCAAATACACCACTGCAACATTTGCTGCTGCCACAACCAACACCATTCCTGTTATTACCTTAATAATTGCTGTTTGCCTAAGGTATTTCGCAAAAGGCGAAAAGAATATATTTTAAAGGTCTCTTTCACTAGCTGAACAAAACTAATTTCGAATATTTCAGGATGGAAAGCATATCGGTACGAAAACTTCCAGGATTCGCCAAGGTGTTAGGTTCAGTAATCAGTCTTTCAGGAGCCTTGGTGTTTGCTTTTGTTAAGGGGCCAGCTATAAATTTCATGAACTGGTATCCATCGGCTCACAACCAAACCACAGACTCCGTGATCAAGAATCACCCCGTGGGGGAGTGGATAAAAGGTTGCTTTATCATGCTTTCAGGCTATGCAGCTTGGTCTATGTGGCTTGTTCTGCAGGTTTGATCTTAATCAGCATGCTCTCCTTTACATTCCATTATCCCCTGCTTTTATATTTATCCTTTGACGAAGCTTTTTTCGATCGTTAGGGTTGCATAGTGAAGCAATATCCGGACAAACTACGCCTTATCGCTCTTCAATGCTTCTTTAGTTGCATTCAATCAGCAATTTGGGCTATTGCAGCAGAGAGAAATCCATCAGCTTGGAAGCTTGGATGGGACGTTCATCTTCTAGCTGTTCTATATTGTGTATGTTATCCACATAATCCATTATAAACTAATTTTACATCTGGTTAATACGTGAATACTTATTTAGTCCATCAAGTTAACATCATTTCAATTCCCAAGCCCATCAAAGCAGACCATAGTGATTACACCCCTTGCACAACATGTTCAACAGTAAAACCAGCCTCGAACTCGGAGTTTAACTGAATCGATTCATGCAATCACGTAACTGCAGGGCGTGATCGTGGCTGGCATCACATACTGGCTGCAAGTATGGACCATAGAGAAGAAAGGTCCAGTTTTCACAGCAATTTTCACTCCATTGGCTCTGGTGATAACAGCCATCTTCTCTGCATTCTTGTGGAAGGAGACCCTTCACTGGGGAAGGTACTGCATATTATTACTCTCTCTATATATACATATGAACAAATTGATTACGAAATCACAGCCGTTCGTTAAGCCACGTTTTTCCAATAATTTGATACTTATTTTTTTCATTAACCTGGCAGTGTTGCTGGGATTGTCCTACTGGTTGGAGGACTGTACAGCGTGCTGTGGGGCAAGAAGAGAGAAGAAGGAGAAAGGGTTACAAATGAACAAAATATTGATTCTAATAAAGAAGAAACTGTACTAGAGTGCATTACACATCAGTAAACAGATGGACCATCTTAGCTCCATCAAATATATATATCTTTTTGGCTTCACTTGTATTATTTAGCTTCTTGTTTTGTTTGCTCTAACTTATTAGTGTTTTGGTTTGATCCATTGAACCACTTGTGAATACCTAAACCTTTGTTATTGTATATCTGTCTTTGTTGTTCAATGGATGGAATATTAGAACAAGAAGATTATATCATGTACTTATTTGTAAGATTGTTTATAACGATTTGGCTCGTTACTCGGAAAAATTATTTTATGGTCCCGGGCCACCACGTCATCCATGGTCTCTCCCACTAAAAATTAGAGTGGGTGGTTTATGGTTACATAAAAGTTGATTATAAATAAAATAATGACATAAAAAAATTATGTGGTGTTATGAATATTTATCTATGTGGATGTCTATCATGATTAGAACTTTATCAAAGGAGTTTGATTTATTTATTATTAGGAATATTATCTCTATGAATTAGAGTTTAATGTATTATGTACTTCTTATGCCTATAAATAGATGATTCATTGAAGGCATTGTATATAATTCCATATTTGAAAATAATACAAATTTCCCTCTTTCTCTCATCTCTTTGTTCTTCCATTCTTGTTCTTTGTTCTTATTATTGTTCTTTGTTATTTTATTCACAACACGTTATCAGCACGAGTTTGCTCAAAAGATTTTGGCGCTCTTTGTTTGAATCTCAAAGTAGTTACCGAAACAAATTTGATTCTACGTTGAACCGAAGATAAGTTTTTTTTCCCCCATAATTTTGTTATTGGTTGCTTTTATCTTGATATTTTAACTTGGTCTTTATTTTTGAAAAAGTATGATAATATATTTTGAAGGCTTGAGCGAACCATGAAATCTCGCCCAATTACTCTGGTTCTTGTTGGTGATTCTCGAAAAGATTTCAATTTGATATTGGCGATCACATGTACCATATATTTAATATATTCAATTTAGCTTGGGAAGTCTGGTATGTTTTACTTATTTACATATAGATAAAGTGATTGACTAATCACTCACAAATTAAGGTTAGTATTGTAACACCCGGGTTTGGGGGCCGGGAGAAAATAATACTTAAATAATATTTTGGGTCTCGGGTTATGATTAAAATGATATTATATATTATTTGGGCTTTGTGAATTCAAAACAAATATTATATGTTGGACTCAAATTAAATTAGAAATCAATTTCATGGATTTTAAATGTGGATGAGATATGTCATCTCATTAATGGCAAGAGTGTAATTAAATGGTCTTCTATTTTTAAAACCCCTTTAATTTAAAAGACCACTTTAAATCCTATCTTCATCTCCTTCATTTCTCTTTTTCACGTCAAATGCCATTTCCTCTCCAAATCTCCATTTCATCATCTCCTTTGATTTTTGTTGGTGATTTTTGCAAGGTAATCTCGTTTTTAACTTGTCTTCCTCTTCCTCTTTAAGATGGTATCATTAGTTTTCATAAAGCTCATAGATTTTGTAGTTTGGGGTTTTGAGTTTTTAGATTAAAAATGCAAATTTTATTGCCTTTAGCTTGAGCTTTCGATTTGTTGAAGTTATATATGTTGTTTACTACCCATAAGGTCCAACATAGTTGATTTTTACATGGTTTTATGTTGATTCCCGAATTTGGGTTTTAATGGGATTTTTGAAGGGTTTAAAGGTTGGTTTTGGGGGTTCTTGATGTTGGAAATCATTGGCTGATGGTTATACTAGGTTTGGGTAGTGTTTTGAACATGTTTAAGGGTGCTTTGGATTACTACATTGCTGATTTTTTATGGGTCTTTGTGGAAGTACGAAAATGAGAAATTAAAGGTTGAACTTGGCTTTGAATTGTGAGAATTGTAGTGAATTTGTGTGTTGGTGTTAAACTTTGAGTTTGTGGCTGATTTTGAGGTTAATATATTGTTTTTGAATGGTTAGAAGCAAGGGAAAACAATGGGGAAGCTTCAGGCTCGGATCCGGGAACTTGAAGACCTTGGTTGCTTGGTAATTGAGCTTGGAGGTGAGGTGAGTGGTTACTATTTTTAAATGGCTTTCAAATATTGGTTCAAGCATGTGAACCTAGGATGGGATTGGTAAACCCACCTAGAGTTGAGATTAGAGTGGTAGCCTAATCTCAAGCTTAGCTTAGGAAACCTTTGGTTGAACTCCTAATTGCTTATTATGCCTCATGTCTAATTGTGATTGTGTTGGCTATGCATAATGTGTTATGCATGTTGTTGAGGCTTGATATGATGCGTTGATATATGCATGTGGTTTGGTTTATGAATCGTGCATGATAGTGATCATGGTGGGTACGTGCTAAGCACGGAAGTGGTGTTGAGTTGATGTTGTGAAAGGTTATGGAATTTGATTAATAATGGCACTAGTATGCTTGGGTACAATGATCGATCATTAGGATGAGTGTGCACACAAGAGTCAAAGTCACGCGTGGCCTTGGTGGCGTTAAGGCACCAAGGAGGAGTATGGGTACGCTCGGAAATCTTTATATTAGTCGATGATGAGTGGAATCCTATCGACGGGGCGTGAGGATGAGTGGAATCCCCTCCGCGAGAACCGATGATGAGTGTAATCCCACCGAAGGTAATGGTTATGTTGGAAATGCATTCCAACGTGTTATCCGCGTATTCGAGTCATAACTAGGTGCCAAGATGAGATTATATGTGCCTTTATGATTTGAGATGTGTTGCCAATATGATATGAAATGTGATTCCAATATGCATTGAGATATGTTGTTAATATTACATCGATATATGTATCATTGTAAGTTGAGCTTATGAGTTGTTGAGCATGGCATAATGTTGATTATATGTTCATGCATCATGTTTAATTTGGCTCTCGTGGATCGGAGGTAAGATCATGCATCTCATCATGGTAGTTGCTCGTGCTTGGACCCTGCATTGTCGAAGGTTTGTTTTATGAGCTTACCTTCACTAAGCTTTTATGCTTACACTCCTTTTTGTTCGACAATGCAGATCAGTAGCTTGTGGGTGACAAAGGCAAGGAAAGGTCTCCAAGTGTCGCTTTTAATTAGCTCAAGTATGAACTTTAAATTGAAAGATTGTAATAGTAAAGCAATGAGATAGGTGTTGTATGAATTTGAGCCTTCGAAGTATGTTGATGTTGGTTGTTAGGAGCATGCTAGACTCCCTTTATATGTTATGTTGATTTGGCTTTTGGATGTTGGATTTGCCTATCTTAACTATCTAAGTATATGTCCTTGTTGAAGCATGTTATCTTTAATATTATGTATGGAGGTATGATTCTTAAGTTGTTGATTCCTTCAATGCATGGTCTTGATATGTTTGATTTGTGTAAGCATGCTTGTTATGTTTGGTCTGCCTTAGTGCTGTTGTACGTGTGTTGTGAGAGGCTTTAGTGGGGGTTTTGGGGCATTCTTGTGCCTTAAAACCAGCTAAAATCAATCTACAGACAGAAGGCGTTTCGAAACGGTTGACCCCGTTCCGATACGACCCTTTGTTTTTGGCCAGGCGTTTCGATACGCCTAAGGAACGTTTCGATACGATTTTACCACTGGAAATCTGAGAATTTGACGATAAATTGATGTATCGGTACGGGGTTAAAGCGTATCGGTATGGTTCTACCTCGTTGACCGAGAAGGGCGTATCGATACGCTCAAGGGCTGTATCAATATGGTCTTCCCTGAGTTGACTGTTTGGGTTGACCTAGTCAAGGCGTATCGATACCATTGATTGGTGTATTGATACGACCTGCCTTGTAAGTTTAAAATGGACATTTTAATGTTTGGATTAAGGTTCGAATGTGCTTCATTATCGATGTTTTCCGCTGATGTGATCACTTAAGAATTAACATGTCTTTAGTCAAGATTAAAATGAAAGAAAATTTTTAGGGTTGCTAACCGATGGAGAACCTTAACGGGTTTCGCTTCGGTTTTCCCCGTGTAATTTACTCGGACCGGTCATCCGGCCAAACCGAGACGAGGGGGTTACATTTGTTGGTATCAGAGCCTAAGGTTTCCGAGACCTTGGGCATGTAAGTGAGGTAAGTTTAATTTTTGTATTGTGATTGCACGATGTTTGCTTGTCATGTAAGCATGTTGCTTTTTATTCATGTATGCTGTGATGTGTGATTGTTTGATTGTGAATGTATGTTGTTTGATCGTACGCGTATGTTTGCTTGTTTAGCAAGTATGCCTTGTTATATGATTGGTTGAGCATGTATGTGTGTTGTTTTGTTTGAAGCATGTTGAGTAGAGCCACATTGCTTCTATTACATTGGAAAAAGAGATTTTTAAGTGAGGGAATCATACTTGAGCCACTTGGACCCTTTCCTTTGCTAACCCAATTTGTATGTAAATTTGTAGTTTTTGTTAATTTAATGCTTTTAGTAAGTTTGAGGTCAAGGCGTGGGCCGTGAATCGGTAAGTGGGAGCTGTGGTTTCTGAATATGTGGATGATGTTGAGGTAGTTCATCGCTATAGTTAGGGAAGTATGGTTGTACTGGAGTTGAGGTACAATTTGCTTGTTTGAGTCCGTGTGTAAGTGGGCTAGCTCCGGTTGTTAGGGAACGATGTGATTGATTCTGGTATAGTTGGTAAAAAGAAGTGAAGACTTGTGAGTGTGATTCAGAGTAGTGTCGATGCTATAGTAGTTAAGCCCATGGTATAGTTTTGAGTTTGTTTCCTCCGGTTGATTCTGAGTCCGTACTTCTGTTTGTTGTTAGCAAACATGGAAGTTTGAATGTGCCGGTGAAGTGTTAGAGGTAGGTATGAGTATCTTAGTTCTTTAGGCGAGATCAAGGTAAGGGTCTCGTGTGAGTAATCTGAAAATTCAGAAACATTAGTTGGTGATCGTTGGAGTTCGGCCTGTGGTTTTAATACAAGACAGTCGGTTAGTATCCGGGAGTGGGAATCGATTTCTGCGATTGGGCCAGTGTGCATCTGAGTTGTCTTCCAGCAAGAAAGAGAGAGGAAGTCGCTTCTGTTATAGTTGAGCTGAGAAGAAAGTCTTGAGCTCTAACTCCATATTGTTTGGTAGTGGGATGTTTCGAGTCGTCGGGACCGATGTTATAGAACAAGTCCAGCATGACTGTTTGTGTGTGATCAGAATTGAATTTTGAAGTTTCGAAATGCTCTAAGAACAGTCTAGAAGAGTCAGATTTTGTTGAAGAACCAGCCTGAAAACAAGAGGACCGAAGACTATCAGTTGTGCACATGTGTAGTTGCAATTTCTGTGGATTCTTCCTTTTGTAGTGGTGGCTAGAAAGATGTACAAAAGATGTTTGTTGATGGTTCAGGGTTGCGTGTATCTAGTAGATGTGAAGTAATTGTCTTTTTACGGTTTCGATGTAACTTTTGGCATGGTTTAGCTTGTAGAACACAAAGCTAGGGTATACCTTGAGACAAAGAGAGAGTTGCCTTGAAGTTGCAGATTTCTGTGAGACTGTAGTAGTAGGTGAGGATGTGAACTTCTTATCGAATGTTGAACCAGCTTTAGAGGTCAAAGATTGATTGAGTTTAGTTGACAGACTTGCCTATAAAGTGTAATGGATTTGATTTTTGAACGAAGATTAGACCGCAGAAGGTTAGAATAGTTTGTGGTTTTCCTAGAAGTGTTTAGAAGAATTGCCTGGTTTGTCTCTTGTAGGGGAAGAAGAGCTTATTATTGATATCGTCTTCGAGTTTGCTCCTGTTCTGATTGCTCTGTATCTTATTATTCCCGGAAGAATTGAAAATGTTAAAGAATCCACTACGAGATTTGTTAGACCTTAGTTTGATTTGGCCTAGTACATTATCTTAGAGTATGACAATGCAATTTGTGAAGAAGAGAGAAGACAATACGAGAATGTGTTTAGATTACAGACAGTTGAAACAATTGAAAGTGAGTAGCTAGTATCCGTATCCGAGCGTTAGTGATTTGTTGATCAGTTAGGGTGTGCTCTAGTCTTTTCGAAGATAAAATTGAGATCCAATTACTACTAGTTGAGAGTGAGAGAGGTTGGTTTACCGAAGACAGCTTTTGGGGCAAGATGTGATCGTTTTAAGTTCCGAGCTATGTCGTTTCATTTGAATAGTGTGTTAGTTACTTCTATAGAGATGTCGAGCAGAATATTTCCTGAACTCCTTGATCGGCTTGTAGTAGCTCTCATAGATGACATATGTATTTATTCACGTACCGAAGAAGACCATGACAAGCTTTGGGGTTAGTGTTGTAGATCCTATTAGGGAATCAGTTGTATGCCAAGTTGAGCAAACGTGAACTCCGAGTCAAGGAAGATGTTCTCCTAGGACTTGTAGGTTAGCCGAGTGTATTGGAGTAAATCCCAAGTAGGCAGAAGAAGATGTGAGTTGGAAGAAACTGAAGACTGTGACAGGTATCTATAGTTCCTAGGTCTAGCATTGTTGCTTTCAGAGAATTGTAAATAGTCTTTGAAGATAGCTTCTCCTTTGACAAGTTGCTACAGAAGAATGTTCAGTCTGTGTGGTCAGATGCGAGACAACGAGCCCTTGAGTTTGAAGAGAGCTTTGACCTTGATCCGGCCTATATCAGAGAAAGAATTTGTGAACCATAATGATGCGTTACCTGTAGAGTTAGGTTGTGTGCTTATGCAAGACAGAAGATTGTGGCTTATTCATCGAGATAGTTGAAAGACCGAGAGAAGAGTTATCCAACACAAGAATTAGAGAATTATAGTTGTATTTGCTTCGAAGACTTAGAGACAAAGCATGTATAGTAAAAAATGCACAGTATATACATAACATCAGAACTTGAAATATTATACGACATAGGAAAAAGGGGTTGAAACTTGAACAATATGAGTTGTTAGAATTGTTTGAAGACCGTAATCTCAGGATTGAGTACCACCCGAAGAGAGTCAACTCAGTAACCGATGCTTCGAGTTATAATTGTTGTTAGATTAGTAGTTGAGTTGCGAGTTGTATTTGCCGGATTCAGTTTATCAAATGATAGTGTTTCTGTGGCCGAGTTTTGGGTTGAGCCTACTTTGAGTCAGAATACTTAAAGAGAAACAGTTGCAAGACAGGTTCTTGGCACCTCACGTGCAAGACATAGAGGAAGGAAGACCTTCAGAATACAATTTCAGAGATGATAGAGTTTTACATTTTAGAGACATAATAGTTGTGCCGAGTGACATAGTGTTTTGAGACGTATTGTTTTGGCCAAAGCACACGACAATTCATTTGTATTGCATCTGAGTAGTATGAAGACGTATTGTGGGTTGAAGATGAGTACTTTTGGATTGAGTTGATGGATGATGTGGTTCAGTATGAGAGTAAGTGTATAATTTGCCAGCGTGTCAAGACCGAGCATCAGTTTTCTTCTAGTTTGTTACATCCGTAGAAGATTCGTAATGAAAGTGGGTAATAGAGATTCAAGATTTCAACTAGATTTTTGAAGACGTCTGCGTAGTGTTGGGTTACCCGTTGAAGTCAGATGATCAGTCAGAGAAAGGTTATGGGTCAAGTATTCAAACAGTACTGTATGAGATTATGAATCGGGCTAGTTCTGTTGTTTATTTGTTGCGGTTACCAACAGAGTTAGAAAGAGGTTTGTGATGTGTTCCGTGTGTCTATGATTCGGGAGTGTGAGCCATATCTGTTCTGTGCTATGTTTGTAGAAGATATCGAGTTGAGTTTAAAGTCGACATGCCTTGAAGGATCATTGAGATCTTAGCATCAGATAGCTAATGTTGTGTGGTAAGTCTACCGAGTTGGTGAGTATGTTGTGGCGAGAAGAAAAAGGTAGTGTGGAGGGGATGTTTCCGTGGCTCTTCCAGTCTGATAAATTTCGGGGACGAAATTTCCTTAAGTGAGGGAGAGTTGTAACACCCGGGTTTGAGGGCCGGGAGAAAATAATACTTAAATAATATTTTGGGTCTTGGGTTATGATTAAAATGATATTATATATTATTTGGGCTTTGTGAATTCAAAACAAATATTATATATTGGACTCAAATTAAATTTGAAATCAATTTCATAGATTTTAAATGTGGATAAGATATGTCATCTCATTAATGGAAAAGGTGTAATTAAATGATCTTCTATTTTTAAAACCCCCTTTAATTTAAAAGACCACTTTAAATCCTATCTTCATCTCCTTCTCCTTCTCCTTCATTTCTCTTTTTCACGTCAAATGCCATTTCCTCTCCAAATCTCCATTTCATCATCTCCTTTGATTTTTGTTGGTGATTTTTGCAAGGTAAACTCGTTTTTAACTTGTCCTCATCTTCCTCTTTAAGATGGTACCATTAATTTTCATAAAGCTCATAGATTTTGTAGTTTGGGGTTTTGACTTTTTAGATTAAAAACGCAAACTTTATTGCCTTTAACTTGAGCTTTCGATTTGTTGAAGTTATATATGTTGTTTACTACCCATAAGGTCCAACATAGTTGATTTTTACATGGTTTTATGTTGATTCCCGAATTTGGGTTTTAATGAGATTTTTGAAGGATTTAAAGGTTGGTTTTGGGGGTTCTTGATGTTGGAAATCATTGGCTGATGGTTATAATAGGTTTGGGTAGTGTTTTGAACATGTTTAAGGGTGCTTTGGATGACTACATTGCTGATTTTTTATGGGTCTTTGTGGAAGTACGAAAATGAGAAATTGAAGGTTGAATTGGCTTTGAATTGTGAGAATTGTAGTGGATTTATGTGTTGGTGTTAAACTTTGGGTTTGTGGCTGATTTTGAGGTTAATATATTGTTTTTGAATGGTTATAAGCAAGAGAAATCAATGGGGAAGCTTCGGGCTCGGATCCGGAAACTTGAAGACCTTAGATGCTTGGTAATTGAGCTTGGAGGTGAGGTGTGTGGTTACTATTTTTAAATGGCTTTCAAATATTGGTTCAAGCATGTGAACCTAGGATGGGCTTCGTAAACCCACCAAGAGTTGAGATTAGAGTGGTAGCCTAATCTCAAGCTTAGATTAGGAAACCTTTGGTTGAACTCCTAATTGCTTATTATGCCTCATGTCTAATTGTGATTGTGTTGGCTATGCATAATGTGTTATGCATGTTGTTGAGGATTGATATGATGCGTTGATATATGCATGTGGTTTGGTTTATGAATTGTGCATGATAGTGATCATGGTGGGTACATGCTAAGCACAAAAGTGGTGTTGAGTTGATGTTGTGAAAGGTTATAGAATTTGATTAATATTGGCACTAGTATGCTTGGGTACAATGATCGATCATTAGGATGAGTGTGCACACAAGAGTCAAAGTCGCGCGTGGCCTTGGTGGCGTTAAGGCACCAAGGAGGAGTACGGGTACGCCCGAAAATCTTTATATTAGTCGATGATGAGTGGAATCCCATCGACGGGGCGTGAGGATGAGTGGAATCCCCTCCGCGAGAACCGGTGATGAGTGTAATCCCACCGAAGGTAATGGTTATGTTGGAAATGCGTTTCAACGTGTTATCCGCGTATTCGAGTCATAACTAGGTGCCAATATGAGATTATATGTGCCTTTATGATTTGAGATGTGTTGCCAATATGATATGAAATGTGATTCCAATATGCATTGAGATATGTTGTTAATAATACATCGATATATGTATCATTGTAAGTTGAGCTTATGAGTTGTTGAGCATGTCATAATGTTGATTATATGTTCATGCATCATGTTTAATTTGGCTCTCGTGGATCGGAGGTAAGATCATGCATCTCATCATGGTAGTTGCTCGTGCTTGGACCCTGCATTGTCGAAGGTTTGTTTTATGAGCTTACCCTCACTAAGCTTTTATGCTTACGTTCCTTTTTGTTCAACAATGCAGATCATTAGCTTGTGGGTGGCAAAGGCAAGGAAAGGTTTCCAAGTGTCGCTTTTGGTTAGCTCAAGTATGAACTTTAAATTGAAAGATTGTAATAGTAAAGCAATGGGATAGGTGTTGTATGAATTTGAGCCTTCGAAGTATGTTGATGTTGGTTGTTAGGAGCATGCTAGACTCCCTTTATATGTTATATTGATTTGGCTTTTGGATGTTGGATTTGCCTATCTTAACTATCTAAGTATATGTCCTTGTTGAAGCATGTTATCTTTAATATTATGTATGAAGGTATGATTCTTAAGTTGTTGATTCCTTCAATGCATGGTCTTGATATGTTTGATGTGTGTAAGCATGCTTGTTATGTTTGGTCTGCCTTAGTGTTGTTGTACGTGTGTTGTGAGAGGCTTTAGTGGGGTTTTGGGGCATCCTTGTGCCTTAAAACCAGCTAAAACCAATCTACAGACAGAGGGCGTTTCGAAACGGGCGACCCCGTTCCGATACGACCCCTTTGTTTTTGGCCAGGCGTTTCGATACGCCTAAGGAACGTTTCGATACGATTTTACCACTGGAAATCTGAGAATTTGACGATAAATTGATGTATCGAAACGAGCCTTAGCGTTTCGAAACGGTCTTCGTATCGTTGACAACGAGAAGTTGATCGTTGACCTCGTTTCGATACGGGTCACCCCTGTTTCGAAACGGACTCATCATGTTGACTTTGGCCAGTTGACCAAGTCATGGAGTTTCGAAACACCCTAAGGGCGTTCCGATACGGCCTGCTTAAAAAGGATAAATTGGATTGTTTGATAGCATATCTTGTGGGTTTTGTATCCATGTTTGTTCGCTGCGTGTCCTATCACATAGGATTTAATAAAGGAATCTAGAAAAGATAAAGAAGAAAAAAATAGGGTTGCTAACCGAATGGGAGCCTTAACGAGTTTCGCTTCGGTTTTCCCCGTGTAACTTACTCGGACCGGTCATCCGGCCAGACCGGGACGAGGGGGTTACAAGTATATTTTAATATATTATTTAATTATTATTTCGATCTAATATTCTATGATGTTTATTGGACCAAGTTTATATATTTAACCTTCAGCGAATGTACTTGGATAGGTGACGATTCAATCTCGAGTATCAATGCACTTGGTTATGGTGCTTTCCATTTTGATGTGAATTTGATCAAACAACGCACAACCATTTTGATGTCATTGGTGTAGCTTTGTTCTTTAACACTGCTTTAAGGTGATGTGCGTACATCCACATAAGAGGTTTATAAATTGGTTAATGTATTTTGGTATGGCTTGAATCAAGATAAAATCAAAAGAGCTACGTTTCTTCAATATGTTTATATTGAGATCAATTTTTATTTACGTTATTCTATTGGTGAAAGCTAATATTTTTTAACCTTGTTTTGAGTTTTACATGTATTTAAATGACTTGGAAAGAGACGTGATATAAAGGCATTATGAGAAGCTGTCTTATTCATTTGCTATGTCTCCATCGTTCTCGAAAGGAAAATTATTATCGGTAAAATCTATTTTCCCCTTAAACTATGATTTTAAAGTGCGATAAATCATGGTGAATTTCAATCTATAAAAATATTGTTATAAAGTCTATATTTGCTCGAAAGCAATATTTCTTCTTCGTCGAAAAACTCGACCATAGACTTCTCCCAATTTCAAGTTACGAAAATTCGACTTGATCCAAAAGTTTTATGAGAGTCATTCCCTGAAGTGAATGCAAAGCATGATGCTTTATTCCATGCGATTATCAATGATGGGGCATTCCCTGAAGTGAATTCAAGCATGATGTTTATTCCATGCGATTATTGCAACTGTTTCATTCCCTGAAGTGAATACAAACATGGTAAATCATTATTCAATTAGAGACATAATTTCGATATAATCCAAGTATATTGGTTGGACATCCCGTTCTGCGAGGCTACTGGTCTCAAAGGAGGTTTTTAAAGGACCTTGTGGACATGTTTAACAATGTCGCGTACGAGGATTAAATCTTTGTTCTCTGTGATAAGGATATATGAAAAGGTTTTAAAGGCCCACTGGCTCTACTCCATTCCCTGAAGTGAATGTGAGATTATATTATGGAAGGAATAAAAACCACATTAGAAGTTATGGTCGTGGTCGAGGCTATGAATATAGACATGAAAAATATGGCCATTTTACGAATACTTCTACCCACCGGTAGTGAGGTTATAAGGATGGCAAGAGTGATAAATTATTCTATTGAAGTAAAACTCTTCTTATTACCAATGTGATGTTATAAACCATTGGTCTCATACGTGTTGTACGTTGAAAAATCAAGAATCATTGAATGATAAAGGAAAGCAAATAAAAGCAAATTTTATTTGCGAAACATGACGAAGATGACATTGATCCAACTTTATTTGGACATTGTTGGTCCAACTCTTTTGGACGTTGTTGATTTTCTTATAACCCTCGAAAGGAATAAATCATCTTCTAATTATTCTCATAACTTTGAAGAGAATTATTTATTTATTATTTATTTATTTTACTTTACGTTTATTTATTTTGCACACATTAATTATTTACGTTTTATATTTATATATTATGATATTTATTTATTTTGTTTAACATGATTAGTTGTCAAATACAATCTATGGTGACGATTTATGCTCAACATAAGCATAAGATATATTTTCTCATTTAAATGCAAGGGAATAATGTGAGTATTATATCTCAAAGTACTGAAAATATTGATGCTCTAGAAGAGTAATAAATTCTTGAAAGAAAGCACATTATAAAAAGTGCAGAATTGCAAATATTGCAATAATTACCGCTAATGGTAATAATATCGTCACCACTATAAGTGGAAATTTTAAGAGAGCAATATGAGTTCGCAAAATATCTCTTTAGGAATTATAGATAACATATGTTATCAATTGACATTTGAAATAAGCCAATATGGATATAAGTTCTGGTAGCCAAAAAGTCAGTTGAAAGCTCTAGAAGAGCTATATATTGCTACCAAAAGATAATTTCAATTGAAAGCTCCGAAAGAACTAAATATATTCCTATTTAAAGGAACAATTTTGATGGACGTACTAGACATGTACAAGTGAGATTGAATTACATGTTATGGTAAACAAGAAGTTTACAAATTCAGATATATATACACATATATATAGTTGGTATGATCGGTTAGACCATCCTGATCAATAATGGTGTAGAAATTATTGAGATTTACATGCACATGTATTAAAAGAACCTGTAGTTCTTGTGGTGCTTATTCTCAAAGGAATGGATTAAATTACACTTATTAAAGAACGTGAAGTTCTTGTGTTGCTTAAAGGAATTGATTAAATTTCACTTACTAAAAGAACATGAAGTTCTTGTGTTGTTTGTTCTCAAAGGATATAGGTGATCCCACTTACCAAAATAATTAGAACTTAAAGTTCTTGTACTGAAGTTGAGACTGTATGTCTTGCATATCTGAACGAAATATGGGCCCATATATCCACAAATGTGGAAAGTTTTACATGATTTTAGTAGATGCATCTACATTGTTTTATCGACTTACAACCAGAAGTTTGTGAGATTGATTCTAAAAAGATTCAGATTATGCAGTTAGACTATTCGTCTTGAAAAGCTAGTGGGTTTATACTTTAGGCTATATCGGTTGTTATAAAGCCCATTGATTATGAAAAATACGGTTTAGCAAAATTTTAATTGGATGCCTCCTATTTAATAACTAAACTGTGAGAACAAAACATTTATTATTTATATGGTATTTCCATAGAACAACAGTTATACGCATCAAGCCAACGAGTTATAATAAACTCCCCATTATGATTTGACTTTTGGTCAGAAGACATATTTCCCATTTTTGAATCTTTGAATGTGCGATATATAGTTGAATTGCTCCACCATAACGCACAAAATGGGCAAGTAAAAAGGGTTGAGAATATATATTGAGTATGAGTCTCCTTTTATGCTTAAATTCTTAAACATTAATTGGAGAATCATTTATGACATGATTTTTCTCAACATCAGGGGGATATAATAATCAGCTGGATAGAGGAAAACGAATTATCATTATCTAGATCCTCGTATATGAACTAGAAGTTCATAAGATAATTCATGTTATTACATGTCAACTGCCAGACATATTTACTGACCTAATGAGAGTAATTAAGTCTCATATACCAGCTGAAATGCTCTAAGTTTAAATTACATGTCAGAGCAAGTGGATGTAAATCATGCTTGAAGCATGGTAGTTTAAATGGATCCAATGATCAAAATTCTCGTAAATGAAAAGTATTATGAGACGGTCATATATTGGAGGCGGGTGCTCCTAAAGAGACCCAAGACATAACTAATAATAAAACTCTTGAAGAGTTTCACGTACCTGAAATAAATATTGAAATCTTGAAGAGATCTCGATGAGTTATGTCACTACGAGAATGGAACCAGAAAATTAGAAAGTTGTCGACAATGATTTTACAAACAATTTTACATAAAACACTTCTATAGAAGTAAAGAAAGAAATCGAGGATCTTGTATAGAAATCTATCAAGAAGTATAGATATTGAATTGGCCAATATAGAAAGACGCTTTGAACTTCTAAAAGAGAAGTATTTGGACCAACAGTCCAAACACCTAAAGGTGTAATGCAAGTGAGGCAGAAATAAGTAGTCGTAAATACGACTTGAACTATGATTTATGAAAAAATTTAATTACTTCATGGTGGATGCAGTTACTTTGGCAGTTATGAAAAAAAAATACACGCGTCTAATTATTTATGGATTCATATTTATCCTTGAAGGATTTAAAATGCTAGAAGCATTTGGAAATTTCCGAGGAAATTTATTTAGACATGTCTCATGAATATTTTGGCGCATTTGGTATAATCGCCTTAGTGAATACTAATTGAGAAAATACTATAAGAATGATTAGATTTCCTTATGTATTTTATAAAGAAGTTTGGATCAAGATCCATTAAGATAATTTTAGAACTCCTAAAGAGCTTCAAATTGGAAACTCATGAAGTACTTTCAATACAAGTACTTGAATCTTGACATCAAGTTTATCTTGACCTGAAGATCGAACATTTTTATATATTTCTTTTGTCTATGAATAGACATAAGCTGAAAGAATCTTAAAAATGATTTAATATGAATAAAGCATATCTATTGAGTATCCCAATAGTTGTAAGATTGTTGGATGTGAGTAAAGATAATTATATCTTTTCTTGGTCTTGAAGCATTATATATTGGTTGGTCAATAAATATCTATGAATATACAAAGATCATTACATTTAGATCTTCAAACATTCGTTGATGCCTCCTCAAATGTCGTAGGAATAATTGTTATGCATGAGGCAAGCCAAAAATGTGTTTGGCTAAGACCATTAACCCAACATATTCAAAAGATATGTGGATTTACTTTTACAAGATATGATAAAAGCTATCTTGTGTGAAGATAATGCAAGATGTATATCTCAGTTTGAAAGTGGATACATCATGGAACATATTACTCCAAAGTTTCATCCCTCACGATCTTTAGAAAAATAATATTCAAGATTAAATTATGAAGATTCAAAGATCTTCTGTGATGTTTTCATGAGGGGGAGTAAATACGCGTTGCACTCTTTTTCCCTTAACCGAGGTTTTGTCCCAATGGGTTTTCCTGGTAAGGTTTTTAATGAGGCAACATGTTATGCATATCAAAGATGTGTGTACTATTTTTCCTTCACTAAAGAATTTGTTTTTTCCCATTGGGTTTTTATCTTAGTAAGGTTTTAACGAGGCACATTATCTTCATAGACATCCAAGGGGGGTGTTATGAATATTTATCTATGTGTATGTCTATCATGATTAGAACTTTATCAAAGGAGTTTGATTTATTTATTATTAGGAATATTATCTCTATGAATTAGAGTTTAATGTATTATGTACTTCTTATGCCTATAAATAGATGATTCATTGAAGGCATTGTATATAATTCCATATTTGAGAATAATACAAATTTCCCTCTTTCTCTCATCTCTTTGTTCTTTCATTCTTGTTCTTTGTTCTTATTATTGTTCTTTGTTATTTTATTCACAACATGTGGCTTATTTTTAGTGGATAGGGAGCATGAATGACGTGGTGGTCCGAGACTATGTAATAATTTCTCTGTTCCTCGTACCCCTCCATCTTTGTTACTTGTCTAGTTTGCCCTTGGGCTCTTTTCCATATTATCTTACTTTTCTCAATTTCTTAAAGTATTTGTTTTAACATGAATTTAAATACGTCAACAAAGTTTTTAATTGGCTTAAGAGTTCGAGAAAGTCTCTAAACTCTTTTTAAAAAATCAATCAAGCCTTTTAAAAGAAATTGCACTCAATGTCATCTTCAAATCTAAAAAATAATCGATCTAACCCTTTAACTGGTGTGATCTGTCGTTGATGGTGATAGTGCAGACGTGACAGTTTACAGTGATAACGTGGCAGTCTACGTTAAAAAATAATGACATGAAAGAGGAGCTTAATTGATTTTCTTTAAAGTTCGAGGGTTTCATTGATTTTTTTATAAAGTTTGAAGGCTTATTTAATTTTTTTTAAAAAATAGAAAAAATATTAAAATATTTTGAAAATAAATATTAAAATTACTAAAAATAAAAATATACGACTATTATAATAACAAAATAAGATTAAAACTATGTTCTAACCTAAAAAATTGTGTAAAATCTAAAGCACATTCCAATACAAATGATGCAAACTCATATCATAATATGATTACATACATTTTATTTGATTAAACCAGCTTTCATGAAATTTAAGTTAGAAAATAAGAAAAATTAAGAAACACTCTTGTGGCATACAAAGACTTTATGGTGCTTGACTTTATTAAAAAGCTTTTTCTTTCATATGATCAAACAGTAAACTTCATCTTGCTCAATACATCCAAGCAGTAGTATCATAGAAAAATCCAAACAATTTTTTTTATAATGACATCAATTCTTTGGTCAAAGAAGAATTCTTTTATATATTAGAAAATGTAACTTTATATTTCTTAAAATTTTATTTTTTTTATTTTTTAGTATTATAATATTTCTTTATGTTTTTAATATTTTCAATTTTAATTCAAATAAGTTCTTAATTTTAATTTTTCTTAAAGATTAAATAAGCCCTTAAACTTTCCAACAAAATCAATTAAGCCCCTCTAGACACGTCATCATTCACATGTGAACTACCACGTTAGCATTGTGAACTGCAATATCTGCATCGTGAACTGTCACGTCAGCATCTTAACGGTCAACAACGAAATTCGTTAGTCAAAGGGTCGGATTGGTTAATTTTTTTACTTTAAGGGTCACATTGGGTGCAAAAAAACTTTAAGGGCTTGATTGATTTTTTTTGAAAGTTTAGGGGCTTCTCGAACCCTTAAGACAATTAAAAATTAACCCATTTTGCTAACGAGCCACGCCATCAAACTAACGATATTTAACGTCTTAGTGACCAAAACATTATAAATGATAACATAAATGGTCAAAATGTAATAAAACAATAACATAAGTGACCAAAATATTATTTTTAAATTCTATGAGAAAAAGTAACAATTATGAAACAAAAGTGACCATTGCAGTAATTTACTCAATATATAAATGTTTAGAGTTAAAGTTGTTAATTATAAAGTTAATTTAGTGTGACGAAGTTTAAATTTTTTAAATAAGTGTAAGTATTTAAATTTTACTCGTATTTTAAATAAATTAGACTTTTAGCTTCGACCAATTTAACCAAACACACAGATACATATTGTAGAACTAAGGTTTTGATATAATATTTGAAAAATGTTTTGGACTAAATTGAAAAGAATTTAAAATATGTTTTTAGTCAAAAACAACTTGAAAATATGTCTAAGGGTTTTTAAAGGCTTTGGAATGATCTTAAGGTACACTAAAGTAGTTAAAACCAGACTTTTTAAGTGCCCGTACCGATACGGTCTTGGACCATACCGATACGCTTTAGGGTTTCAACTACCTGAACTTTCCAGTAGCCAAAACCCGTACCGATACGCTTAGCCGTATCGATACGGTGTGCTTTGAAATAACCCAACGGCTAGTCGCGTACCGATACGCCTAACTACCCCAACGGTCATTTGAATTTGCAGGACCGTATCGATACGCTAGGCAAGCGTATCGATACGCATCAGCTGAAGAACACAACGGATAATTCCTCTTCGAGACCGTATCGATACGGTGTGAGAGGGTATCGATACGCCAAGCTGCAGAACTGCATTTATGGTGGGAAATAAAGGCTCCAACGGCTCCAATCCAATCCCAACGGCTAGTAACGGCCACAAACTCATCAAGGAGTATAAAATGGACCTCCAAGCATCAAGAACAAGTTAATGCTTCAATTGTTACAGCATTATGATGTCAAAATTTGTCTAGAGCTTAAATTGTAAATTCCTTGCTTAGACAACACTTGTGAGCTTACATTGTTATATTTGCTCAAGTGTTTAGGTTTTGGGTGAGTGCTTAGAATTGCAAACAAACACCTATTAGAGGGATTTCTAGTTTGCTAAGTCTTTCTTTGTACAAGAGAGTGTTTCCTCAAGCTTTGGGTAGAAAGCTTTGAGGGTTGTAAAGGTTGCCTTCTTAGCCTAGAAAAGGGGACGAAATTCTTAGTGAATTTGTTTGGAAATCCTTAGTGGGGAGTTAAGGTAGTGGATGTAGACCTTGGTTAGAAGGTTGAACCACTATAAATCCTTGTGTCAAATTGCCAATTTTTCTCCTCCCACTAAAACACCCAATTATCCAACTTCTCCACACTTGGCGAGCAAGAACGGTTTATCGAATCTAGCCCCCTAAATCTCAACACATATATTGTTTGAAGCGATGTTTGGCCACTCGTTTGATTCCTTCCTCGATCCATGCCTCATCACACTTCCAGTTTGATTAGCGGCACAACACGAGCAGACATCGTCTTGTTAAATGGAGTTGGTTCTCGCGGCTAGGGAATATGGATCTCCCGTGTTAGACATACAACAAAGGATTGAAAAAACGTTCTTTGAGATAAAACTCTTTTGCATTCAACTTAATTACTTTACACAAGGGTTACAGGTATGTATATATACACAGCCATGCAATTTTCTAAGCAACTGCCTACCCTATCGCAAGCCAACAACTGGAAATCAGCTCAACAACCCTAGGGCCATAGTTACAACCGTCTAACCATAAGACGTTAGTGTTTGTTGTATAATACACACGTTAAACACATGGTTTAACATTCACTTTGCTTTCTTAGCTCTGGAAAAACTTCTTGTGCTTCAAACACTGCCAACTTCCTTCTAAGCGTTTCGAACTTGCCAATGGGTAGTGATTTTGTCAAAGTATCAACTATTTGGCAGTCAGCTGGTACGTGATCAACTTGAACTTCATGAGCTGCCACTTTGTCCCTTACAAAGTGTAAATCAAGTTCAAAATGTTTGGTCTTTGCATGAAGAACTGGATTAACTGCCATAGCAACAACATTGGTGTTGTCGCACCATATTTGTAGACACTCAAGCATTCCTACGCCCATCTCCATAAGCACAGCCTTGATCCAGGTAACTTCTGCTGTTGCATCCACCAAACTTCGATATTCAGCTTCGGTGGTAGAACGGGAGACGGCTCGCTGCTTCTTCGAACTCCAGGTGAGCAGAGGAGCACCATTGAATACGCAGTAACCTGAAATGGATTTCCTATCATCAATATCGCCACCCCAGTCAACGTCTGAGAAAACCCGTAGAGCAACACCATTCTGAACTTGCGTAGGAAACCATAAGCCAAGATTCATTGTCCCTTTAAGATATCGTAGAACTCTTTTCACAACCAACTAATGATCCTGAGTGGGTTTTTGTAGGAACTGAGCTGCTTTATTTACTGCAAATGATACATCAAGTCTGGTGTGTGTTATGTATTGCAAAGCTCCCACAGTACTACGATACAATTGTACATTGGTAAGAGGTTCGCCATCAAGTCTGCTCAACTTGAAATTGGGAGACATGAGGGTGGTAGATGGATTTGAACCTTGCATGTCAACCTTCTAAAGCAACTCTGAACTAAACTTCTTCTGTGAGAAGAATAAACCATTAGCAGATCTTATTACCTCTAATCCAAGAAATCAGCGAAGTTGGCCAAGATCCTTCAGGGAGAATTTTTCATGCAGTTCTCGTATAATGGAGTCAACTGTGTGTTGAGCATTCCCAGTAATTAGAATATCATCTACGTAAAAAACAAGAAATGTAGTTTCCTGACCATGAAGAAGAACAAAGAGAGACGGGTCTGCTTTAGAGGCCTGAAAGCCTAGTGAGCACAAAAATTCCTTCAGCTTGACAAACCAATTCCTGGGCGCTTGACGCAGCCCATACAGAACTTTTTTGAGTTTGCAAACTAACACCTTGCCAGTGGAGGAGACTTCTTCAAAACCTGGAACTTGCTACATGTAAACATCTTCTTGCATATCACCCTTTAGAAAGACGTTATTGACATCAACTTGCCTAATTGGCCACTGATTAGAGACAGCTATGGAGAGAAGAATATTAACCATGGCAAATTGTACTACTGGACTAAAGGTGTCCATGAAGTCAAAGCCAGGGATTTGAGCAAAGCCCTTTTCCACAAGTCGTGCTTTAAACATATCAACCGTTCCATCGGCTTTAAGTTTAACCTTGAACAGCCACTTGCATCCTAATGCTTTCCTTCCTACAGGTAACTCAACAATGTCTCATGTACCATTGCTGAGTAAGGCTTGATATTCAGCCATGACAGCTGCACGCCAGTCAGGATCTTCCAAAGCACTGTAAACATCATTAGGGTTTTTATTGACTTGTATTGTGTATACTTTAGCCTTTACAATCCCATTCTTGCGTCTTGTAACCATAGGATGAACGTTGGCATTTGAACCAGACTGATTCCTTGCTCTCACAATCTGAGTGGATACAGCTGAATTGTCAACAAATACATTTGAAGTTGGTAGAGCCTGTTTCTCAAGTTGACTTCCAGGATGTGCATTGATATTTTCCAGGTCATATGAATCATTGGTCTCAGTAACAGCTTGTACATGACCCTCAGATGAAACATCAGCATGAAAAGGAGAGCTAGTCATGTAATGACCAAGGTCAGAAAAAGATACCTGAGTTGTGGGAGAAGTTGGAGTATTGCTAGACTCAAAGTCAACATATGCCTGAGTAGGAGAACTAACAGCAGTTGTGGTTGCATCAGGCAATGAAATTGTACCAATGGGCTCAGGTGTAGAGAGGGAAAGGGAATCAGTGGTGCTGATGTGAGCACGTCCAGGAAAGCTAGTGGGAGGTTGTGTAGCTGAGGAATCACAACGCACGTCTTTCAGGAACTAGAGGAACTATAGCTGACTGAGCACTTATTGAAGCTTGAGGCTTGGCATCATTCTTAAGAGCAAATGGAAACAGCTTCTCATCAAAGGCTACGTGCCGAGAAATAAAGCTTCTACCATTACCCTCCAAACAAATATAACCATGATGCGAGGGTGAATAACCAAGAAACACGCAGGGCTTGGATCTGAAATTCATCTTATGTCGATTGAAGGGTCGTAGATGTAGGTAACACTGACAACCAAACGTTTTGAGAAATTTGTAATTCGGGCAGTCCCATGCAACTTCTGATAAGGTGACATACCATCTAAATTTTACGAGGGCAACCTGTTGATTAGGAACACAGAACTGAGGACAGCATAGGACCAAAACTTGAGAGGCATTGCAGCTTGAGCTAACAGAGTAAAGGTTGTCTCTACAACGTGTCTGTGCTTGCGTTCCACAACACCATTTTGTTGGGAGCTGTGTGGGCAAGTTTTGCGAAGAACTATACCTTTCTTAGCAGCTATGTTTTCCAAGAACCTGAATTCCCCTCCTCCATCTGTTTGTAAAGAAAGGATAGTGGTGTTAAACTGATTATGAAAAATAGCTAGAAATGATTCAAAAGCCACTGAAACATCACTTTATTTTTCAACAAAAAAAGTCATGTGTTTTAGCTATACATGTCAACAAAAAAAGCAAAGTAACGAAAGCCATTGGACATAACATGGGTTGGTCCTCATACATCAATTTCAATTAATTCAAAAGCACGAGACTTTTCATTAATAGTAATTGACTTATGAGACACTAATCTAACTACTTTAGGGCTTGGATGTCCCAATCTTCTGTGCCAAGTCCAAAAATCAGATTCATCTCGAATTGTGGTGTTGAAGACAAGCATCTCATTCGCAGCTACTGAATTTTCGAAACTGTAGAGACCTTCATCAAGTCCACCTCTTAATAGCACTTTATGCGTACTAGCATCCTTAACAAGACAAAAGGTGGCATGAAACTCAAAATATACATCATTATCTTGAGCAAATCTTGCAACTGACATTAGATTTTTAGAAATTTGAGGCACATGCAAGGTGTTATCCAAACAAAGAGGTCTATCAGCAGACTTAATACATACACGACCAACTTGCATAATATTAAGGGATGTACCATCACCTAGGTGTACTTTACCTTTTTCATTGTAACACAACTTGTGTTGAAGAATTGAAGACAAGCTTGCTACATGATGTGTAGCACCAGAGTCAGGAAATCACTTAGAATAGTTGGCTGGCCCATCAGCAGTCAAGGCATTGACTTGGATAGTTTCATCATCATCTGCGGTTTGGCCTCCATGTGTGTTCGACAGGGTGCATGGATCATAAGTTGGTTTAGAACTGTGAGTGCAGCAAGAGCATCTATGAACCTGCACCTTTGGTTTCGACTGCTGAGCTGTGACACTTTTGAAATTCTGATCGAATCGGTGCCAACAACGATCCACAAGATGCCCCAGCTTCCCACAAAGCTGACATTGATGCCTTGGCCTTCCTTTGTACTTGAAGGAGGAAGCAACACCCTTGACGGAATCGGTTGTAATTTGAGGAGCCATTTCTTGATTGTCGGAGCTAGAAGAGTTTGCATTCTTGGGGTAATTAATGCCTGCAGAGTATCTGGTAGAATCTTCAAGACGGATTTTTGCATCCACAAAAATGAACACAACATTGTCCACAATATAAGTTTCTTTGTTGGCTGTAATGGCTGAAATGGAGAGTTCGAATTCCACCGGTAATCCGTTCAAGATTGTAGCAATGTGTTCAATGCCTGTTATCTTACTACCACAAGCAGCCAGAAGATCACAGACTTCTTTGACTGCCATTGTATACTCACGCATCGTCTGAGTACCCTTCTTCATGGACCTAAGGCGACAATGCAAATTTATCATCTTGGTAGTGGATAAACTGGAATTCAACTCAGTGATTGATTTCCACACATCAGCTGTTGTTTTAGATCCTACAAGTCTTGGCAAAATGTTTGGAGAAACGGTGGACAATAGCCAATAAGCAAATGAGCTATCTTGCTTGAAGTAATGAATATAAGAGGGATTAAGAACAATTTCACCTGCCCTATTGCGCATCGCCTTCGCATTAATGGGCATGGAACCATCAAGAAAACCTTCAAGACCCAACCCGCGAATGGTTAACACAACCTGCTGCTTCCATAGAAGAAAGTTAGAATCTGTGAGACACACATTGATACGTTTGTTGAAGAAGATCTGAGCTTCAAGAACTGAATCATCATCACCAGAGCTGAGCGCGATTTCGGCCGCCATGAGCAACGAGAGATTGCGAATGAAGAAAGAAATGAAGACGAAACAAACAAGGAATGAGTTGAGAATCAAAGAAGAAGTTGATTGAAAGAACTACAACCTAGCGACTAATACCATGTTAGATATACAACAAAGGATAAAAAAACGTTCTTTGAGATAAAACTCTTTTGCATTCAACTTCATTGCTTTACACAAGGCTTACAGGTATGTATATATACACAACCATGCAGTTTTCTAAGCAACTGCCTACCCTATCACAAGCCAACAGCTGGAAATCAGCTCAACAACCCTAGGGCCATAGTTACAACCGTTTAACCATAAGACGTTAGGGTTTGTTGTATAATACACACGTTAAACACATGGTTTAACACTCCGCATATATGAGATTTGATTAGATTTATATGGTTCCACATGCCGCACTATTAAAATCGTAAACCAATTATCAGTAATGTAGTAGGTATGAGTGGTAAGCAGTTTGGTATCGCTTAAACAAAATTTGAATTCGAAAACTTGTGTATGTATGCAGAAAATTTTCACTAGAAGAGTCACCACTAAAATCACGTGTGCGACGCTGGTCGATCCGGATTAATCGGGACAAAACCCTAAAAGACCGAGGGTGCAACAACAGAAAATCATAAACCAATCGCCCTTAAATGGAGATCCCCTGTCTGTCACCAACTCAGCATAGCACTCAGTTTTTCACTTTGCGTATGTTTGTAACATTGCTATAAGATCGCATCATACACACATTTGTTCACAATTCACTCAATCATTCATGCTTGCAGTTGGACATAAAATTGTTCGACAAAAACAACGTTTGCCTATCAAACAGTATATTTGCCGAGATCACATCTAAAGAAGCACACACGTTCCACCATTGAATTCACTCTCTTTTAAGAGCACCGGATGTCTTTAACAATACGCCACATAAAATGTTCTACTTTTGGGGAGATCTTGTGCTGTCCAAATAAGCTGGCCACAATGGAGATTTTCTCTGCCTAACACTTTATGTACGCCCATTCCACTTAGTTTCTTTTCCCAATCCTTTCCCGTCTTTGAATTTTATACTCTCTTTTCCTTAACCATCAATATCTCATTCATTAATCAATTAATTCGTATCAGGTTTTACATACGCTCAATATAAGGCAACCTTCCCAACTCAATTTTCTCCTTTCATAACGTCAAAATTCAAACATCTAACCTTGCTTAAGGGAACTAACGCCTCATCCGGCTAGTCGCTAGACCAATTGGTTTTTGGTATATCTCTCTATAATCTTTAGTTTATCACAATTTTTCTCTTAAGTCTTAACCTTTTGACGGCTCATTTATGTCCATTTTAAGATTAATAAAGACTAATTTTTTGGATCTTAACTAGGGGGAGTGTTAAAAGTTACTATTCGAATTTTGTTGTGTCTCGGTCCAAAGAGTCCGTGGTACGACCAATTAAGTGAAAATAAAATTAAAGAAAAAAAATGGTGATGTGTGATGGATACGAAGGAAACGGTTTCCCGGGTCAATATCAATATCATCCTTGTAATTTTGGACCTATATAATTATATATCCAGGGAACCAAAACAGCCCAACCCACAAAACCCTAGCACAGCCAAGGCAAGGAAGGGCCACGCGTTGCCCTGGGCGCCATCACCATGCATGAATACAAACAGATGACGTTTAAAATTGAGTGCGTGCGTTTGATTCATTGTAAACTGCCCCCATTTTATTCTTAGTGGCAGCTCAATATATCTGAAAATCTAGGGGAGCGGTACAACTGAGTACTGACGATATATCAAATCTCACATTGGAATTTTCCTTTGTTTCATTTTTTAAAGTAATCTGGATGTTTTTATTGATTTGTCACTCAGCGAGTAGATGGAAAAGTAGCATTCCATTGCGTACCAGGATTCATGCTATTGCCTGCTTTTGCTCTACCATATCTGCACTGCTGCCTGCCAACCAAATCCAAAACTATTACTTCTTTCTTTCTTAAATAATGCTCAAGAAACCATATATTTTACTCGGAAACTTGTAATATTAAAAACAAGTATAGTGATGATGAACAAGTGTGCGCTTTTATTATTACTATTACGTTGCTTGGACTGACTTTGGGATGTTTGAGTTTTTAAGAATAAATCTCCCTTTCATGTCTACTCGATGCTTCTGTTTTGCATCAACATTTTAATCCAAGTGGGCAGTCATGTTCTTTTATAAGCTTAAACATAAAAGTAAACTCTTTATAAGAATTCTATTAAACTTCTAAGATTTTTTTTTCATGGATTGAGTCTTTTTTGGATTACGAGGTTATTTTGTTGGTGTCTCGAGTAGTCAGGAAAAACACCAGAGAATGGTAATTCTAACGCCAGCATGAAACGATGATAGAAGTGTAATGTTTTTATCTTTGAGAAAGAAAATACAATAAAAAAATGGTGTTGATGACACGTGGTTGTCATGTCGGTAAAAAAATCTACATCAGCATACATGGTTGTCATGCTATCCTTACATTTCTGATTTAACTACCAAGTGAACAAAATAAGAACAAATCAAAAGTTTGATGATTAAATTAAAAATCTTTAAAACTTTTAAGAATGAAAAAAATTTAGCCATTAAAATTATAATTTACCGTATTAGAAAAACAATTTTCACGGGTAGAGTGTGTTGGTAATGCTTCAAGAAGTTACCAAAGCTATATCCCATATTGGTTGGGAAAATAGCTAGGGAAGGGTATTTATACCCATGCTTCCTCCCTCCCTTGTTGAGTGGGAAAGAACAAAGGAAGTCCTCGCGTGCCACCGCCGTCGGCCGGCTGGCTCGGTAACACGTGCACTTACGCGCGCATACCACAACACGGTCCACATATATTTTACGTTTTGTTTTTTATATTTTCCAGTCAGTGCTAACAGCCCATTTTGCAGTTCATTTTACCAACAGAGTGAATGACAAATATTGTTGGCCAAATACGTCCATAGAAGTTCGCTGGTAAATTACATATTACATAACTTTGTGATTATTTTATCTAAATATACGTACCGGCATCTGACATTGTATTGTTATGAGAAAATGGATTAAATCTATAATATATTAATATGAGACATTATTTTAACACTAATTACTATTACATTTTAAAATTAATCATAATCTCAGGTAATTTTTCCCATATATATGTGTATATAAAACGATTTGACAATGTCAAATTCATTGTTTTTTTAAAATGTTATACGATGGTTGAATAAGATTATTGCAATCAACATCGAATCCAATGTATCAATTTAATTTAATAATTAACTTCTTATGATGTAATTTGTATCCGTCACTGTAATGCTCGTGTCATATGAAACGGTGATTGTGGACATAAGTTTTCCTAGTAATATGACATGGATGTCGGTATATTAAACTCAACATGTAGTAGCAATGGAAAGATGACGATTTTCAACTTACAAGATCCGAATTTAAATAATTTTGTCTGTAAAGTACGTATACATTGTTAAAAAATTAATAATATGTGTAATCAAATACTACATTGTAATCATCTTAATATATATGTCTATTTTAAACTTTTTCGATGGGATATTAATTGATAATTTGATATGCTTGTGAAAGTAATTTTATCATTTTATAGATGATGTTGTCGAGATAAGTAGTTTAATATCTTAAAGATAAAATATAGATTGTATTTAAAAAAATATAAACGATAAAATAGATATAAAGTATGAAAATATTTTATTATAAACATTATTTTTTCAATATGCTCCTTTCTATTGACTATTGTAATGAACAAATATATATATATATATATGAGTTAGGATCAATTTATATTGTGTAAAACTCTATAAATTTTACACGTTTTTTTTTTGAATAGTTGGATGGGGGAAATAGATGATTGAGATTAACTCCGTGTTTTTAATTCCCAAGTGATAATCTTCACATATTTTACATTTATATATATACATATATATAAAGTTGTGTAAATTTAGTTTACATAAGCTTGTTAGATTTAGGGTTTAGAATTTTAGTTTATAATTTAGGGGTTTAGGGTTCGTGGTTTAGGGTTTAGTTTTTAAGAATTTAGATTTTGAAGAATGGTTGTGTAATATTTTTTACACAACTTGTCTGTCTATCTATATGAAAAATACTTTGATACACAAGCTTGTTAAATTTAGGGTTTATTGTGTTAATTTAGAATTTAGGGTTTAGAGCTTAGTATTTAGAGTTAAAGTTCATGGTCTATGTTTATGGTTTAAAATTTAGGTTTTACGTTTAGATTTTAAAGAAGGATTGTGTAATATGTTTTTACTAGAGTTGAGCATGGTTAACCAAAAACTAATATGAAGATGTTTGGATGATTTATGGTTCACAAGTTTACGAACTGTGGTTTTGGTATAAAAAAAAACATTATTTTCCACTGTAAATTGGTTTAGCTGGATGATATGTTAGATCCTGAGTAATATTAAAAATTCAAATTTTAGTATTGTGAATTGAGTAAATTGTATTGACTACTGAGATAATTTCTCTATATTTTTTTTTGTTTAACCACCCGTTTTCAATCTATTGGTTGACTAATCCGGATTGAATACTGCAAAAACTTATTCTGGGGGCGACCCTCTCAATCCAATTGCTTCATTCACACATCACAATACTAAGATTCAAACTTCTGACATTACTTAATGAATCTAGTGTTTTATCTCACTAGACCAGTTAATTATTGGTAATATCTTCTATATACATTTTATATTATTTGACTATTAAATCATATACTAGTGATTATAAAAAATATATACATTATTAGCCAGATAAGATCAAATATTTTTAGAAAACAATTAAATAAAAATAAAGCCATGTTCTGACCTTTTTTTGTATGCGAATGTGAAACATGCCACTATCAATTTTAAAAAAACAAAATAAGGTTGCCGGTATTGACGGAGCATCATAATCTTGATTAAGAATGATTAAAACAATATTTATTTCAAATAATCAAATTCTGTTCTAATGTTCTAACTAATGATATTTCCTGGAGATTCTTTCATTGTGAAAATGGAATTCATTTTTCTAAGTCAAAATTATTTTTGGGTTTTTTTAAAAAAAAAATTGAGAGAGGGAGAAATATATTATAAGAGGAACATGATTGAAAGATGTGCGAAAGAGAATATATGGAAAGTGGGTCCATTTAATTGGCATTTACTAAGAATATATTTTTGCATTTCATGAAAGTAAAAGATTTGCTTAGTAAGCATGAATTAAAATCTTTATTATTTTAAGTTTTGCTTTTAATATATTATTTTGATTATAAATATATATTAATTATAATTATATTTTTATAATGATTGATGAATGTGTCAAGAGAATATATAGAGATAAATAGGTTTAATTGGTGTTTATAAAAAAGAGTTAAAGGATTGCTTAAGAAGTAGCAATTTTTTTTATTACAAATCCTATCTAATCCTAGTCAGAAAAAAAGAGAAGAAGGACTGTGAGAAGAAAGAGGGTGTTCTGAATAAGGCTTCATTCTCCATTGCTGCTGGACCCAATTTGCGGTGAAAAAGTTGCAGTGCCAGAGAAGTTGAAAAAATTGGCGGTGAAAAATCCAGCGTTTGAGGCGTAAATTCTAGCAAAAAACGGCAGCAACGCGATTTTGTCGGACCGTTCAGCAATGCTTCTTCGTTTGCGTGCAAAACGGCCGTTTTGACAGCAATAGAGAACGAAGCCTAAGTCTAGAACCTATGACCTAAAAATATTAGGGGAACAAAGATGAGCAGCTTGACCAACCGGTCAAATGTGCTTGCCTAGTAGCAACTAATTATTTTGTTCTGTTTCTATATTTAACATGTCAATTTCTTTAAAATTATACGGTTCATATTTTATCCTAATCAATAGCAATAAACATTCATTCACCGTTTTAAGCAACTGATTTTTCTGGTTCAAAAAAAAGCAACTAATTTTGTAGGGTAAACTACACGAGTAGTATCTTTTGTTTTTGGTCTATTCTGTTTTGGTCATTAATTTTGAAAAACGTTTGGTTTTGGTCAGTGATGGACTTAGGGTAGAGAACAAGGATTTTGGGGGAAATATAAAGGAAAATTTTAGATTTTCCCTAAAGATGATGAAATAATAAAGTTTTGAAAGTTTAAGGATTAAATTAAGGGAAAATTACACCAGTGACCACCGAAGATATTGGGGATACCTATTTGAACCACCGAACTAAAAAAACGTCAATCACACCACCAAACTTATTAAATCGACCTATTTGAACCACCCTCCGTTAAAAAAATAACGTCAAGGCTGAGTTGGCTGTTAAAAAGTTAACGGTAAGGCTGACTGGGTGTTGGGAAGAATGAGAACAAGAAAATCTGGGTTTGACGCGGAAATGAGAACAAGAAAATTACCCAAATGTCCGACTCGAGCACATGCATATAGTAGAAATAACACCACGTACAGTTCACATCACCTGATATAAGTTCTTGCGTCCGACTCGAGCACATGCATATAGTAGAAATGAGTGTTTCCATCATTTTCATCACCAAACCAACCATGAACAACTCTAGCTCAAGTTCTTCCCATAACCAGACAAGTGAAACAGACCAGAAATCCATGGCAAACAAGCGTTACCTCCCTCTTTTGTTACTCAACTACGCCTTCCTCTTTATTGGTTCTTTGTCTTCAAGCTTGCTCTCCAAGTATTACTTCAACCACAAAGGCTCGAGCAGATGGGTTTCGACCTGGGTTCAATCTACTGGGTTTCCTCTACTCATAATCCCCATTCTTTTTTCTTACTATGTTTTCAAATCAACTCAATGTAAACCCTTCACTCGTTTCACTCCCAAGATTCTGGTCTTGTCTATATTCATAGGCTTCATGTTAGGCCTGAACAACATGCTTTTCTCATGGGGGAACTCGTATCTCCCCGTGTCAACTTCGTCTCTCCTTTTGTCATCTCAGTTGGTGTTCAATCTAATTCTATCTGTAATCATCGTGAAGCAGAAGATCACTTTCATGAACCTGAATTGTGTCATTTTGTTAACACTATCTTCTGTGTTACTATCCTTGGAATCCAGCAACGACAAACCCCATGATTTAACTCGAGCCAAGTACTTCGTCGGGTTCTTTTCAATCATCGGTGCAGGGCTGCTTTTCGCGTTGTATCTTCCTGTTACGGAGATGGTGTACAAGAAGGTGTATTGTTATGCAATGGTGATGGAAATGCAGCTGGTGATGGAGGTTGCGGCGACGGTTTTGGCGACTGTCGGGATGGCGTTCCACGGTGGGTTTGCGTAGATGAAGAGGGAAGCGGGGGAAGTGTTTGATAAAAAGCACAAGAGTGGATGGATTGAGGGGTGTTAGAGACATTAAGAAAATCTGGGTGTTGGCTGTTAATGTTAGAGACATTTCTACTATTTGAACCACTCTCCATTTTTCTTCCTTCCTTGCTTCCCTTTGCTGCAATTTCTTCTTCTGCCGTTGGAGGTTTGGAAGATTGGTTGAAAGAAAAAAACATTACTCACTATCAATTAGGGCTCTATTAAATAAAACAATCAGTTTAAGGAAATTACCCAAATGTCCTAGGCTTATGTGGCAATATGCCTCCAACAAGGCATTAAAAAAATTGAAGTAGTATGCCAACTCAGCCTTGCCTTTATTTTTTTAACGGAGGGTGGTTCAAATAGATCGATTTAATAAGTTTGGTGGTGTGATTGACGTTTTTTTAGTTCGGTGGTTCAAATAGGTATCCCCAATATCTTCGGTGGTCACTGGTGTAGTTTTCCCTTAAATTAAAAATGAACTTTTTGTTGCTAACGTCTCATGTCAATAATGTAACAGAGATTAACGTTCGAGTGACTAAAATAGAACATACCGATAGCGTAAGTGACTAAAACTAAACTTTTTCAAAACCAATGACTAAAACAGAACATATCAAACACAAAAGGGGTTACTTTGTAGTTTACCCTTTTTAATAGAAAGGAAAAATGTAATCCTACATGGCTACCGTTATGGGTGGTAACGAGTTTGAATTTTTTTTATTATAAATTGGTGACCTCGTTAAAAACCCCCTTCGTATCGGTCCTCACACGGGAGTGCAAAAACCAACATCGGAAGGAGGAAAAGAGTGTTACATGAATTTTATTACTCTGCACGAACAAGATTTTACATCATCCCAAATAAAACAAAAATGACCCTGATGCCCACACTACGTGAACAACTACACGAGCCTTGAATTGACAAAATAAGAAAACACTATCCTATGCCCCTTTTGGCTAATGCATTGGCAGCCAAATTACAGCAGCGGGGAATTTTACGGAAAATGCACGATCTAGAATCACCAAGCGAGATAATCTCTTTGACCAGCTCCCTGAAAATGACCGGGCACGATGCCGAATTTGCGATCCAATCCACTGCTAAGCTACTGTCACTTTCCACAATGATCCGAGATTTTGAACAAACATCATTATTTAGGGTCAATACTAAACCTTCCTTCAACGCGAGAAGCTCTGCTAGCACCGGGGGACCAGACCCTATGTTCCTGGAAAACGACAGTATCGACTCGCCTCTATGATTGTGAACGATGCCCCCAGTGCCTCCCTTAGTCCCTGCCCTCATCACCATAGCACCATCCGTGTTCACCTTTACGAAACCAGCTGGGGAGGGGACCACTGCACCTGTGACTTGTGAGACCAGCGAGGACTTAATCTTGCAAACAGTTCCCACAATTGTTGGGTTGGCCGTGATATCATCCAACGACTCCAAGGAATCTGGGAACGACGCCTTGAACCATGTAACCAGCATGTACCGTGTTAAGAATAGCAGATGAAGTTTGTCTAAAGCATTATTATTAAACACCATGTCATTTCTATATAACCAAGTTGACCAAAAACTAGAAAAGGGGATGAGTTTCCAGAATGAAGTTGAAGTTGAAGAAGGTCTCAACACTTCCCACTGAATTAGTAATGAGGAAGCATCAAACAGCAAAATCCAAGTCAGTTGCCATAGCTTTACAAACCAGGCCCATATTTCCTAAATGAATTTGCAGTGGATGAACAAATGCTGAACAGTTTCAGGATCCTCCCTGCATAACGGGCAGAACGAAGACGCAGACGCCAACAACCCTCTCTTAGCAAGTTCCACCCTCACTGCCAGCTTCCCATTGACTAATTGCCAGACGAAAAACTCCACTCTCGGGGGGACAGAACCAGACCAAACAAGCTCTTTCCACCTAAATTTAACCGCAGACTTTTTTATTGAGCAATTATATCCAGATTTAACCGTATACACCCCATCTCCTGAACCTTTCCAAATCAAACAGTCATGAGAAAACCCATCTGAGTTTGCCAAGGATAACTCGGATAAAAATGAGTCCCACTGAGATTGTTCCCAACCAAAGATACGTCTTCGTAAGGGAATATCCCATTCCCACTTACCATTAACCTTATTCCCAAACTCTCTGACTCTTCCATTTTTGTTGCAAGCGAGAGCGAAAATTCTCGAAAACTGAGATTGCAACGGCTCCTCCCCTAGCCAAGTGTCTGATCAGAATAATAACGAGTTCCCGTCCCCTAGTTGAAGGCGACAATTGTTCTGAAATTCTACACCAAAGTCATCCTGACGATCGAAGGAATTTTTAATATCCCTCTAAAACCACGAAACCATCTTGTGCTTGCTATTCTCAACTAGAATAGACTTCTGATCAAGATTCATTTTACAGCACAACACTTTTTTCCATTCACACTCTCTATTGTTTGCAAACTTCCAAACCCATTTCCCAAGCAGTGCCCTATTGAAAAACTCTAATTCCCGGATACCCAAACCACCCAACTCTAACGGTTTGCATATCGAGGGCCAATTCAACCAATGAATCTTTTTTTTAGCCTCCGATTCACCCCAAAGAAAGTTGGCTACAAGGCCGTTCAATTTGCGAGCTATAGCCACAGGAATTTTGAACAAGGACAGATAATAAGTCGGCAAAGAGAAGAGTACGGATTTGATGAGGACTAACCTCCCACTCATAGAAAATTTTTTGGCTTTCCAACTCGCAAGATGATTGTGAAATTTCTCAAACACTAGTTCCCATAAAGTGATGGAATTTCTCTTAGCTCCAAGCGGAAGGCCTAAATAATCGGAAGGAAAGACCCCTTTCGAACAACCAGCTTTAGATGACCATGAATTTAGAGATTCTTCATCCATATTTATTCCAAAAATCCTACTCTTTACTAGATTTATTTGGAGACCCGGGGCAATCTCAAATATTCTAAGAACCCTTTTTACGTTCAAAATTTTCCTCTGAGAAGCACCACAAAAAATCATAAGATCATCGGCGAACTGAAGATGTGAAAGGTGGAAAGCATTCTCCCCTCTTCCAATGTAAAAACCATTGAACAACCCCTTTGATGTAGCTTTCTCAATCATTAAATGAAGCACTTCTCCAACCAAATTGAAAAGTAAAGGGGAGAGAGAACACCCTTGACGTAGACCTCTCGCTAAAGGGAAACATTCAGTTGGGGATCCGTTTACCAAAACCAAAATTGAAGCTGAATTGACGCATTTTAGAATCCACTGACACCAACGCTCTCCAAACCCCATTTCATTCATTACTCGCGCCAAGAAGCCCCAATCAACTGTGTCATAGGCTCTTTTGAAATTAATTTTAAAGACCTCTCCCTTCAAACCCGATTTGAGCATGAAATCTATACCCTCATTTGCAATAAAAGAGCAGTCAAGAATCTGCCTACCGGAAATAAAGGCGAATTGAGAATTACTTACAACAGAATCCATGCAGCACCTTAGTCTTCGAGCAAGTACTTTCGATAAAATTTTATACACACCCCCAACTAGGCTGATAGGCTGAAAGTCATCCAGAGAAGTAGCACCAATCTTTTTGGGAATTAGAGTGATGAAGGAATAGTTAACACCTTTTTCCCAATTCTTCCCTTAATAGAAGTCTAAAAAAAACTTGACTATATCATCCTTTAGATAAATTCAGTACTTCTTAAAGAAGCCATGCTGTACCCATCAGGACTTGGTGCTTTCGAGCTATCCATGGACGTTATAGCATCCCAAATTTCTTCAGCACTGAACAGTTTTTCCAGCGCATCACGCTCGAACATAGAAATTTTCCGGAAGGCAATGTCTAACTCATCCACTTCAAGGGAATTCTTAGTGTTGTAGGAACGGTAAAAGTAGTCATACACACTCTTTTTAATGTTGTTAAACTCAGAAACACATACCCCATTATGCACAATAGAATGGATCGAGTTGTTTCTCCTTCTGTTAGATGTTGTTAGATGGAAAAACCGCGAATTACGATCCCCTTCTTTAAACCACTTCAACCTTGATTTCTGAAGCCACGCTCTTTCATTTCTTCTCAACAGTTTCCATAGTTCTTTTCTTAAAATCGCTAATGAAGCCCGATCTTCAGGAGAATCTAAACCCAGCTGAATACTCTTTTCTAGCTCTGTCATCTTTGATTGAAGCCGAGGGATCTCCTCATTATTTATCAATACATTGTTGTTTGTCCACCCTTTAATAGCCACTTTGGTACTTTTTAAAATGCTAAGCAGATCAGGCCGCTTGCGACCGCTAGCGTGATGTTTTAAAGCACCAACAACCATATCATCGAACCCTTCTATATCCATGAGGTAATTAAAGAATTTGAACGGCTTTGGGTCCCTTACCACACACTTGCTTACCAAAAGTATGGCATTGTGATCCGATACTGATCTCGGAAGAAGAATTTGCTCCAAGTTATGAAATTTCAGCAGGAACTCATCATCCACTAAAAATCTGTCTAAACGAACAAACATAGGGTTGTCCCTGTAATTAGACCAAGTAAAGACTCCTCCTTTAAGGGGTAAATCTATTAGGCTTCCTTTTTGAATAAATGATCTGAACGTTTCCCTGCTTGCCATATTCTCTGTCAGCCCATGTTTCTCCTCACTACTGATATAAGAGTTAAAGTCCCCCCCCCACGCACCATGTGACTCTGTAATTATTCATAAAAACTAGCAATTCCTGGAAGAAGCTGGATTTTTCAGAATCAGTTGAAGGACCATAAACGTTTATAAACCCGCACTCAAAATCAATATCTCTGAATTTACCAATTAGGGCAATGAATCTTCTAGTAAAATAAGCATTTGACAGTTCAAAAAAATCTGGATCCCACATGCTGATGATACCCCCGCAAGCTCTTATAGACGGAGAAAACTCCTTAAGGAATTTTGATCCACATCCCATACTACGAAAAATAGCAGGGGAAAAGTCAGCTAACTTAGTTTCTTGAATGAAGAGAACTTTAGGCTTCTCTTTTTGTAATAACAACCTGATCGCACTAGCTTTCTCGAACCTGCCTAGGCCCCTAATGTTCTAAGACAAAAATTTTAGTTCCATAGAGATAGAAAAATTACCCAATTGCATAAACATGTTCAGGGGCTTTACTTCGAACTGGATTCTATCTCCACCACCTTGTCTATCAGGGCCGATTTGCCCTCCAAAAAGGAAATTCCCGGTACTTTACTAACACCCCAAATAGCCAAAGCTTCATTTATAAAATTTAAATAGACAGAATCATGTGAACCCGAGCCTTAAGACGCCGCACCACCAAGGGAATTTTTCAAAGATTCTCTGATGAAGCTCATCAAAGCTCTACAGTGATCTGAATTAAAGAAATTACCCCTAAGTAAATCGTTCCCCGCCTGAGGAACACTGGGAGGAGCTTGTGCTGTGGCATTACATACCCTAGAGGTAACTGCCAAATCACTATAGTGAGATATGGAATTTTCCGAGCTAGAGCCCTCCATAATGTTGTCGGGTACCACTTCAGACCCCAGATGCGAAAACCTAGCCGACTGAAATTTATCAAGAGAATCTTCGATGATGCAATTGAGAATATCGCCAGAGCAACTGACACCATGAAGCAGATTAGGGGGATTGGAACTTGATGTTCTCCGGGCTAAATTTGTAGCGCACCCACTAAATGGGTCGATACGGCCCAATTCTACTACTGTGATGGGGGCAGCCTGGGCTTGAGTTTGAGGACCCACTCGTGAGTCAACCAACTGAACATGTGTCTCAACCACTTTTCCACCATTACCAAAATTTGCGTCAAAATCCCATGAGGGGTTATCATGGGGGATATCACCGCCTGACATTCCCGAGGGAACAGTAACTTTTTGTCTCTCTTCCCCAAAATTCCCTCTGACTTCCCCTGCGGCGGCCGAAAAGGGATATGACAATCCCGTTCATCTTCCCGAACCTCCCTGTTTTCTGGTGAATTCAGATCCGGCCAATCGTCCGCGAAACCCTCGTCTTCGTTAAATTTATCGAAAACAGATTCATCAATGAAATTTTCCCCAATCTTAATTTTAATGTAAAAAAGTCTGCCAGACACCTTGATGTGGAAAGATTCGGGAACATCAAATTGGCTGGCCACTCTAATAACCATCCTAGCCACTGAGAAATCTTCTTTAGCCCTAGTCTTCTCCATGATGCAAATGAGCTTACCCCACCCACTAGCCAGCGACCAAAAAAACTCCTCCGACCAGCAAAAAAGGGAAACTCTATAAAGAGAAATGGAACAGAAAGATAGAGGGAGACCGTCCACTAGAGCATGTTCCTCCAAGTGCAAAAACCAAAACGCTAAGGCTTCTCTTTTAAGGGACCAAACATCTGCCTTATCTTTTGTTGTGTTAAAAGTAATAATACAGGAGTTCTCAGCATTGCCCCAATAAGCAAGCTTCACCTTAATGCCATCGTTGGCATGTGCTCTCTCCACAAACTCTTTGTCAAAATCCTTTTTAATGATGCCGATACTGGATCTATTCACCCATTCTGACTCTGCGAGACTAACGGGAAAAACCACCACGTCCTTCTTCATGGAAACATCTAAGTTTGTCCGATCCTCACTAGAACCTGAAGACTTGTCTTTCGCCTTGCTCAACAGCGCTTCTTTGTACGACATCTTGTTATTGATTATAACTTTTTTACCCAACGTAGAACCATCACCATCACCTACCGGCGCCCCGGTTACATCACCTTTCTAGCCCACCAAATTTTGTCTACTGGGGTTTCTTCCTGATCCTTTGCTAATACCCCTGGAGAACTTCGCACGCGAAACTCCCACTCGACTTCCATCAATGAAAGTGTTATCAACCTTAGCGATCACCCTCTCCATGTTTGATTTGGTTGCTAAGTGTATAAAGGCAAAGGTATAGTTTTTATATTTAGGTTTTTCATTTTTAAAGGGGATAAAAACTTTGAGAACCCTGCCATGGAATCCAAACAACTTCCACAAAGCACTTCTTGACACCCTCTTACTAAGGTAATCAACGAACACTACCCAGTCGCTGGATACAGTAGATTGTGCGAACTTACCAGACCTCTTCCAAGGATCACCTCCTCCGTGAGCTCTCCTCTGACGATTGCTCTCCTCCGCCATGTCTTTTTCGAGAGCACTAGACTGAATCAGATGTATTTTAAACCCTAACGAGTTTGAAATTTTAGGCTCGAGCTTGAATTGGATAGTTTGTGCTCGGCTCGTTGCTTTGCTCAAATTACTTTTAAATATTTTTTTTGAAGTTTTGAAAAAAAAAATAACATGCGAAAAACCTGGTTAGGAAAAGATAGTATTTATTTTTGAAGTCCGCAAGCAACCATAGTACATTTTCTAGATTATACAAGTCCACAAGGAGAAGGGGATTTAAAGTATTTAATCATGATAATAAGTTAACAATACTGAAACATACAAGTGTGTGTGTATATATATATTTTGAGCATGTTCACGAGCTTTTCGAGCAGAGCTTGGGTCGACTCGGCTTGGCTTGTTAAGGTCTCGAGCCGAGCCTGAGTAGCTTGCGAGCCGGTTAGGCTCATTTTCACCCCTAGTTACAGTCGCGTTTATTCATGCATGGCAATGATCACCGTTCTTTTTCGTGATTGAGTTGTGCTTTTGAATATATTATATCAATATACCTTCATTGTTATATGTATTTTTTATGTTAGTGTTGATGATTTCTTATCCTACATCGTCGATTAATAGTATTGTTTGTATTTCTCTACTACTTGAGTCTTTTGATTAGGTTTTTAACTTTTCTAAATCAATGTTGAACTAGTGTTGCATCTTCTCAATGTATCCCTTGAATACATAACTAAGCTTCAAATAATTTCTGATGGAGTGGAATGGATTCTAAAGAGTAAAGGGTGTTAGATTGGTCATTAATCTCAAATGATACTAGATTTGTATATGCTTTTGAGAGAGTGATATATCGGGGGAAAAAAAACTCGAAACTTTGTTTTATATGATAAATTTAGGCTTGGCATATTATTTGGTTCTACAGCTTGGCTTGAATGGCTTCCTTTTTCTAATGTCTTGTTTATACATTTTTATACATTGTATATTCAACTGATGGTGTGACATACGATAATATGATATTTCTAACAATTAATGAGATTATAATATGTAAAATATATTATATTATTAGTGTAATATATAATATTACATGTCAATTACACGTAATATTTTTTGACAGTAATTATTACGCGTAATATTTATTAAATTTAAATACAATAATGAAATAATAAGTTACTGCAATACGAAGGTAAAATTTAAATGTAAAATGATAGTATATTGTTAAAGCTGATTCAATCGTATATGTATAGCTTTACTAGACTATTATTTTTTAAATTTTTTTTTTTTGAATATGCTGGTGCGATGCAAGGGTAGCATATGTTCAACTTTCTTAGTCTTTTCAAAGACGGCACACACAGCATGGCATAACTGGTGCTCGAACCCGGGTCCCGAGGGATGATAAACATCTACCTTTACCACCAGGACACAAGGGGATGAACATTATTTTTTAAATTAAAAAAGAGAATCATTACTAATAAATAATTACATAATTTGTGAAGAAAAATTGTATATATGAAAACGAAAAGGGACAAGGGCAAAGGAGACAAATGATCGTGCACTACTGTTTCTAATGTGCGCTACGTGTTCCGATAACGGAAGTGGGGAAGTTGGGGAAATGGATTGGGGCCCATGGTCCTATGGAAGCAATAAAACATGCACCACATTAGCAGCCAAAACGCCGCGTTTAATTCACTCTTTGTCTTTGGTCACAAATCTGGAAAAGTCAAACGTCAAGGACAATTCGGTACTCTCGGGGAAATTACGTTTAATAAACAAAAGGAAAAAAAAATCTAAATCGTATAGTTGGGGAAATTACATCAACAACTCCATCTCTTTATATAATTAATTATTAAATTAATTTTTAAGTGTTTATAATTAACTTTTTGTCAAATTATAAATACAAATATCTATACTTTTATTTTCAATATACTTTAATACTTATGATATATATAATATAATTGACTACTTAATTTTGTATCATATTTTATAATAACATTATACATTATTATGCCCTAACAATTGTGGATTTTAATCTCACATTAAGTTGATTCATTTATACAAAAAAAATTTATTAAGTAATTGAATTAATTTCAATTCCCTAAAACAATTTCTTTTATTTATTTGTGCGCTTCATTTTTTTATTTTCTTGAAAGTATAGAACATGTTCTTTACATTTTAACTTATTAAAATTCGGTCTCGCGCATCATGAAAAAAATAAGAAATTAATTCATTTACTAACAATCATACAAAATTACCAATTTATAGTATATAAATTATTCAACTGTTGATTTATAACAATTTATTACATATATATTATATTTTTAGTCATAATTCAATAACAAAAACGGTGTCATCAAATTAGACTAAAATTTTAATCTTCATAAAGTATAAATTAAAATAAAGACTTAAATGAATAGAATTTAGAGCGTTTAATTTACTGGATTATAGATGGAAAAAATATTTCATTTGAAAATATTGTTAAAATTTTATTCAAATAATGAGCATAACTGGAGCTGCAAAAGGTATTCTGTTGAGTGGATCGCAAGATCGATATTGACCAAGAGGGGGTGAATTGGAAATTTAAAGGTTTTGAGGTGGAAATTGCAAATTGAAAATAATTGACAAGAGATTTAGAGTGGTTCAAGTTCCAAATGAACTCTACATCCACTACCTTAGCCTCACTAAGGATTTGCAACAATTTCACTAAATTGATCTTCCCCTTTTCTAGGACAAGGAGGCAACCCTTTACAATTTCGGTTGATTTTTCTACCCAAAAATCAACCCAACCCTCACACTAGTGAACAAAGAAATTTGATGGTTAAAAGGTATCTCTCAATACAAATAATAGCCCCAATACAAGCACTCAACCCAATTGAACAAAATATGAATGAAGATTACAATTGAGATTTTTACACAAAATGGGATTTTTGCACAATTGCTTGAATTTGATGTTTGGATGTTTGCTTTAGGATCAATAGTTGTTGCTGATGCTTTTGGATGTCTCTTTTATACCTCCTCATTGATTTCTAGCCGTTTGGGTGGTTGGGAACATAAATGGAGCTGTTGGAACCCTCTCTTACCACCATAAATGCAGTCTGCACCAACCCGTTTCGAAACGCGGGGTACCTGCTTCGGAACGGACTAAAATAGAAAGAGCCGTTTGGGGTGCATTTAAGAGCTCGTTTCGAAACGCCTTAGGGCCGTTTCGAAACACTTTTGCCACTGTCAAGGGTCGTTTCAGAACGGCCTTGATCCGTTTCGAAACACCCTTTTTATCTTTAAAAAATCAGCAAATATTTGAATCGTTGTACTCTTTTTAAATCAAATATGAAGAACAGTTTCGAAACGAGTGATACCGTTTCGAAACGGGGTCAAGTGTTTCGATACACGTTTCGGAACGGTGGTCGACAGTGATGAAAACGTTTCGAAACGCCTGAGGGCCGTTTCGAAACAGGAGCTTGAAAATTACTGTTTTGACTTGAAACACTTAGAAAAATATTTGAAAAACTTTGTTTTTAACTTGGGCATAATCTTAAAATTATATGGGGATATTTTGAGGACTTAAAATTCGTTTTGACATTTTCAATTTAGTCCTTAGGTTTTTAGTTATATCAAAATTAAAATATTTGTTTCACAATCTCCCCCTTTTTGATATAACAAAACCAAAGTTAGAATTTTTTAGAATTTCGAAAGTTTTGAAAATATTCTAACTCCCCCTTAATTTAAGATAGGTTTTTAAAGTTAAAAGAAATTTTTGATTTGAAATCCAAGTTGTAAACCTAAAAAAAAACTTTAAAAAAACCTTTTAAAATTTAAAACGAATTTTAGTGTGGCTCTTAAATTTTTTCTCCCCCTTTTTGTTAGATCAAAAAGAACAATGAAAGCTCATAGAGAAGATAAAGGATTAGTACCAATAAGCATTAATAAGCAACCATAATATTAATTCATAATATCAAAATATCCAAAACATAAACCACATTAAGTTCAACATAAAATCCCAAATAAAAAGCCAAAAGCATAGGTTCCTAAAACATAATAAAGCATAAAGATGCAATCTTAATCTTAAAATGCATAGATGATATGATATGATATGAAAATCCTAGGCCTCGTCATCATCATCCGAAGTATCATCATCGCTCTTGGCTTGAGAACGGTGAAACTTCGTCCATTGCCCATAGAGCGTAGAGAAGGATAGATCCAAGTTTGAGTGGGAAGTCTCAAGAGAATGAAGACGATCCTCGACATTCTTCAAACGATTGTCCATAGATTCAAAACCCGAAGCAATGCGAGTGTCCAAAGCATTGAACCGAGTGTCTAAAGCATTGAACCGCTCGGTAATGAGAGCCGTGAGGGCTTCATTGTTTGCAAATTGAACTTGTGGTGGAGGAGCAACGGGAGGAGGAACGGCTTCTCTATCAATTCTTTCCCAAACATCATTCACATAAGTAAACCCGGACTTGCGAAGGGATGACTCACCAATCATGGTCTTGCGAGGTTCCGGAGAGTCGTAGGAACAATCGATGCCAAGATCATTAAAGATGTAGCTCAAGAGTATGCCATAAGTAAAAGACTTCAACTCATTTGTGTCAATAAGCTTGATATTATTGACTATCTCGGCAAAAATTATCTTAGGCACATTTAGGCGCTCACCCTTACGGAAACACTCTAGCCAAAAATGATCAGTTTGACGGATGTGAGAGTATTTACCTCCAGAAGGTCGAATGAACCAAGAAACCATCAAGTGAAGAACGCGACCGTGCACATCCAAAGTAAGTGCCTTACCGGTGGAAGTGCCAAAGTGACGTTCATCCTCAATACCCTCATCCTTAAGTTTAAAAATAGACTCCAAAAGAGCAACATTAACAACAAACTTTTTGCCCAACAAGGATGATTCAATTCCTATAATCTCGGTTTTGGTCTCATCATAAATAAAACGAGCATTAGAGTAAAAAAAGAGTACCATGTGTTTGTAGCGAATATCCGGAATGCTCAAGAACAAGATGAGATCCCACTCACTCAAACGGCCGAGATAACGGAATAAGAATCGCTCGGAATTGAGGAAATCAAGATCAATGACACATTCTTTGCGAATCTCGAAATCCTTGACATAAGAGAATCGAGCACGCATCTCCGAAGTTTTGAGGGTTTTCTGAAAAAGCAGTGGAAGATTCGGACGAACGCTCGACTCACCGGTTTGAACGGCTTTGCGCTTTTTGTTAGCTTGATCCGCCATCTAAAAACATTAAGCAAGTATATTTTAAAATTAAGTGTATGCATTGATATTTAAAATCAATCCAATAATAAATCCCACTTAGGTTTTTGAAAACAAAATTAAAATAAAAAACAGTAAAGAAAAATACGACTGAAAGATTTTATATTCGAATCAAAAATTTTGAGATTTGGAAAAAAATTACAAGATATGGAAAACCCACAAAGAAAATCATATAATTTATACAAAAATAAAATTTTCTAACCTAAGATTCGAACATAAATTGAAAGAAAAATAAATAAAAGAAAAATTACCTTAGTTTGGGATTTTGGATGATTTGATTAAAATCCTTGCACAAGGTTGATGAAACTTGCTTAGACTTGAGTTTTAGAGTAAAACCCCTCACAATTTTGTGAAAAACAATGAGTTTGAGAGGGTATTTATAGAGAGGGAGGCGGTTTAGGGTTTTAAGAGTTTGATAAAAAGTGAACTTTATCATTAAAAGCCCTAAATAAAACAGTCCGTGATGCCGTTTCGGAACGGTTAAGACCGTTTCAAAACGGGACGACTAGGGTTTGACCGTCTTGAGACCATAGACAGACCGTTTCGATACGGTGTTGACTGTATCGAAACCCTTTTGACCCGTATCGAAACACGTTTCGATACACCCCTTGGCAGTAGCAAAAACGTTTCGGAACGCTTTTGAGGCGTTTCGAAACGCCCTTCTCTCAGAACAGGATTTAAGGTACCCGTATCGAAACAGGGTCACCCGTTTCGATACACCTGGGCCTGGAAGTGCAGATGAGGCTCTAAAAGTGCAGAAAAATGAAGTTTTAAGAGGCCTAACATGCATAAATGCCATGAATGAGCAGGCAAAACATATTCAAGCATAAACATACTCCCCCTAACTATAAGAATGGATGAAATTAGAAGTTTAAACACATAAACATGGCATTTCACAAAATCAAGCATACTTAAGCACAAAAGAGGTCCTAAAAGGTCAAGATAGGCTAGCTAGACCTAACTCTCTCCTAAGGGACCAAAAACGCTCTTTGTCTAAGAGTTTTGTAAATATGTCCGCTAATTGATTCAAGGTGTCTACGTACTCTATAACCACATCTTCCTTAAGGACATGATCTCTAATGAAATGATGCCTTATTTCTATATGTTTGGTTCTAAAGTGTTGGATGGGATTTTTAGTTAAACATATTGCACTAGTGTTATCACATTTTAGGGGTATGTTTTCAACTTTAATTCCATAATCTAAGAGTTGTTGCTTCATCCAAAGGACTTGAGCACAACAACTCCCTAAGGATATGTACTCGGCTTCGGTGGTAGATAAGGCTACACTATTTTGTTTCTTAGAGAACCAAGATATGAGCATACTACCTAAGAATTGGCAAGTTCCCGAAGTACTTTTCCTATCAATTTTGCAACCCCCATAATCCGCATCCGAGTAAGCATGAAGGTTGAAGGTAGAGTCTCTAGGATACCAAAGACCTAAACAAGGAGTGTCTCTAAGGTATCTAAAGATTCTCTTAACGGCTATAAGGTGAGACTCTCTAGGACTAGCTTGAAACCTAGCACACAAGCAAACACTAAACAAGATATTCGGTCTACTTGCGGTAAGGTAAAGCAAAGATCCAATCATAGAACGATAAAGTTTAGAGTCAACACACTTACCTCCTTCATCTTTGTCAAGCTTAGTAGATGAGCTCATAGGAGTGGCTTGAGGCTTTGCATTCTCCAAGCCAAACTTCTTGAGCATATCCTTTATGTATTTTGCTTGGTTGATGAAGGTGTCATCCTTCTTTTGCTTGATTTGGAGTCCCAAAAAGAATGAGAGCTCCCCCATCATGCTCATCTCAAATTCACCTTGCATTAACTTAGCAAACTCTTGACAATGACATTCATTAGTAGAACCAAAAATAATATCATCAACATAAATTTGAACTACTAAGATGTCATTTTTATACATTTTTATAAAGAGTGTAGTGTCCACCTTACCTTTTTCAAATCCTTTTTCAATCAAAAAATTTGAAAGCCTTTCATACCAAGCTCTAGGAGCTTGTTTTAAACCATAAAGAGCTTTGGTAAGTTTGAAAACATGATTTGGAAATTTTGAATTTTCAAAACCCGGTGGTTGTTCCACATACACTTCTTCATTTATAAAACCATTTAAAAATGTGCTTTTAACATCCATTTGAAAAAGCTTGAAATTATGATAACATGCATATGCAAGCAACATCCTAATGGCTTCCATTCTAGCTACGGGTGCATAGGTTTCATCAAAATCTATTCCCTCTTCTTGAGTGTAACCTTGTGCTACAAGTCTAGCTTTATTTCTCACAATGTTACCACTCTCATCTAGTTTGTTCCTAAAGACCCATTTAGTTCCTATTGTAGATTGATTACTAGGCCTATCAACTAATGTCTATACATTACTTCTCTCAAATTGATTTAACTCTTCTTGCATAGCCATAATCCAAAAGTCATCTTTCAATGCTTCTTTTATATTTTTAGGCTTTATGCATGAGATAAATGCAACATGGTTCATTAATCTAAGAGAAGAACGAGTGGTTACCCCCTTGGATGGATCACCCAAGATTTCACCATCTTTGACATAGTTCAACTCCCTTGGGTAGCTCACTTCCTTTTCCTCAATGGCCAAGTCCTTCAAGGCTTCAAGAGGTGGATCTTGTGAGTCCTCTTCCTTTGTTGGAATCTTATCCTCCTTTGAAGTTTGACCTCCATCAAAGGCATTTATGATCCATACATCATCATAATCACAAGAATCCTTCCTAGGAAGGAGGTTATCATCGAATACAACATGAATAGATTCTTCTACTACTAAAGTTCTTTTGTTAAATACTCGATAGGCTTTAGAGGTTAAAGAGTAAACTATAAAAATGGCTTCATCACTTTTTGCATCAAATTTACCTAAGTTGTCTTTTCCATTATTTAAAACAAAACACTTGCACCCAAAAGGGTGGAAATAGCTAATGTTAGGCTTTTTAGATTTTAAAATCTCATAAGGTGTTTTCTTTAAAATCGGCCTAATCATTACTCGATTTACAATATAACAAGCGGTGTTTGTGGCTTCCGCCCAAAAATATTTAGGTAAATTGTTTTCACAAAGCATAGTTCTAGCCATTTCTTGTAAAGTTCCATTTTTCCTCTCAACTACCCCATTTTGTTGAGGAGTTCGAGGAGCCGAAAAATTATGGCTAATACCATTCTCATTTAAAAAATCTTCAAACCCTAAATTTTGAAACTCGGTTCCATGATCACTTCTAATATGTGAAATTCTAAGTTCAAGATCATTTTGGGTTAATTTTGAAAATGTGATGAATTTTTCCAAAGCCTCATCTTTAGTACTTAAAAAGAGAACCCAAGTAAATCTAGAAAAATCATCAACTAGCACAAAAGCATAAGACTTACCACCCAAGCTCATAGTCTTAATTGGCCCAAATAAATCCATGTGAATTAATTGTAAGCATCTACTAGTAGAAACATCATTAATGGATTTAAAGGAAGACCTATGTTGTTTACCCTTTGAGCATGCATCACAAATTTTATCATTTGAGAACTTTATTTTGGGTAAACCTCTAACTAGATTTAGAGAGACTAGTTTTTCTAAAACACTTATGCTAGCATGTCCTAGCTTCCTATGCCACAACCATGCATCATTTTCATTTTGAGCAACTAAGCATGCATGAGATGTATGTATGTCATCTAAATGCACCATGTATATGTTTCCTATGCGATGACCTATGAGCATAATATTATTAGATTTAATGTCTACAATTTTGCATCCATTTTTATCAAATAAAACATTAAATCCTTTATCACACAATTGACTTATGCTCAATAAATTGTGTTTAAGACCATCGACATATAAGACATTTTCAATGAGAATAGTAGAGTGATTACCTATGGAGCCAATACCTTTAATGTGGCCTTTGGAGTTGTCACCAAATGTTACTACTCCTCCACTTTTTGGCTTTAGATCCATGAATCGACTCTTGTCTCCGGTCATGTGTCTCGAGCATCCACTATCAAGGTACCATGAGTTTTGACTTTGTGCCTTGGCCTTGTAGCAATGCTCCCCCTACAAACAAAGATATTAAACTTTGGTTTTTGGTACCCAAATTATTTTGGGTCCATGAGTGTTAGCTCCCAAAACCTTGGTTCCCTTAGGAATCCAAGATGACATAGCAATAATATTATTAGATTTTACAAGTTCCTTAGGAACCCATACACTTCTAATTCTTTTAGCTCTACTATGTCTAGGGTAGCTACCTTGTTTGTAGTAATTAGTCTTTTTCTTAGGTTGGTGTGTTCTAGAGGATTCTCCTACTTCATGCTTGACACTACCAACATTTTTTAAAGACTTTTTGAGCTCATTTAGCTCACCCAACACCTTTTGGTGTTCACTATTACATTGAGATAAAAGGTTATTAAGATCAACATTTTCATCTTGAAAGAACTTTAGCTCATCTTTTAATCTTAATACCTTTTTCTCAAATTTTGAATTAGCTTGAGTGAGTGAGTCATTTTTCTCATTTAGTTCTAAAATGATTTTCTTGTTTTTAATGACCGACTCTTTAAACTTCTCAACTAATTCATCATATACCTCTTGTAACTCATCATATGCATCATTTAACTCTTCATATGAAAAATCTAAAGTAGATGAGTCAGAGGTTACCAAGGAGGAATCTTCCTCAAGTGCCATGAGGCAAATATTAGCCGCTTCTTGTTCGTCATCCTCCGAAGACTCCTCATCACTCAAAGTAGCAAGCTTGGCTTTGAGTCTTTTCTTCTTCTCAAAGCCCTTCTTCTTGAGTTGAGGGCACTCCGAACGGATGTGGCCGGGTTGTTTGCACTCAAAGCAAATGATAGGATCCTTTCCTTCTTCTTTGTTCTTCCCTTTGAAGTTCATCTTCCTTTGGATTTTTCTTCCCCGGTTGGACCTCATGAAGCGTGAGAACCGTTTAGCTATCATAGCCAATTCTTCAAGTTCATCCTCCTCACAAGATGAGCTCTCATCATGTTGTGAAGCTTTAGCCTTGAGAGCTATTCCCATCTTCTTCTTCTTCTCAACCTCAAGCTTCTATACCCTTTTCTCTTATTTCTTCTTCTCATCTTCCCTTCCTTGCTTCATGATCTCATGAGTAAGGAGAGAACCCACAAGCTCATCAAGCTTCAATGTCTTCAAGTTCTTTGCTTCGATGATAGCGGTTCTCTTCCCATCCCAAGACTCGGGAAGTGAATAGAGTAGCTTCCGGACAAGCTTGTCTTCCGGTATGATCTCTCCAAAGCCCTTTAGACTATTGACAATCGTGGAGAATCGATCAAACATCTTTGACACCGTCTCATCGGGCTCCATCTTAAAATTTTCATAGCTAAGATTGAGAATCCCAATCTTAGTTTCTTTGACATCATTGGTGCCTTCATAAGTGGTCTCAAGAGTGTCTCACACTTCCTTGGCACTTTCAATTGATGAGACCTTTGAGTAGATGTCCGGACCGAAAGCACAAAATAGCATGTGGAGAGCTTTGTCATTGACTTGAATCTTTTTTCTCTCCTCTTCACTCATCTCCACTTTCTTCTTTAGCACCATCTTGCCTTCACCATCTTGCTTCAATGGAATATATGATCCATCCTCAATGACATCCTACACAAGATAGTCATTTGACTTGATGAATAGACGCATTCTATTCTTCTAAAAAGAATAGTTATCACCGTTGAAGAAGGGAGGCTTTGTAGTGGATTGTGACTCGTACATGTCGGAACCGGAGGTTGAAGCCATCTCTTGATATTTTGATGATCACACTCTTCCAAGGATCTCCTCTTGTGGTTGTTAATCCTCAAAGAGTTAAGCTCTGATACCATATTCATATATTTTCACAATTGAATTAACACGGAATTCAAATAAATCATGTTCACAAATTATATTATACAAGTTAAATGTAAATAGATTCATTCTTAGGACCAGTTTGTCATTGTTTTCAAAAAAAATATTGTAAAAAATATTTTTAAATTATTTATTTTAAATTTGAGTGTTTGATATTATTGTTTTTTTAAGCTAAGATGATTACAAGTAGTATCTATTCTGAATATACTCTCAACCATTTGACAATGTATGTTCAATCACCTTGCTGTAACTACTGGTGCTTGAACCCGTAAGCTCTAGGAACAACAACCGTTTCCTTAACCACTGAGGCAAGTTGGTTCGTGCGAGTGTTTGATATTATTGTTAAAAAATATTTTTAAATAGATAAAATATATATTTTTATTTTTTTAAGTATAAAAAATGTTGATATGATGAAGTGAGCAATTATACTTAAAAATATTTTTAACTAAAATAAAAAATTTCTAGTTTTCACATCAACTTAAATTGAAAACATTTAACACTTTTAATTAAAAAAGCTATTTATTCTTAATAAAAAAGCTATTTATTCTATATTATTTTTAATTCCAAAAATATTTTTGAGTTTAAAAAACATGATGCAGAACAGAGTTACTAATTCTAACTATAAAACTCCAATAATAAGCGTTTTCCATTTTATTAATTTTATGAAAAAGTAGGTTTGGTAAACTAGATTTAAGAAGGATTTGGAGTCCGTGGTTTTGTTTTTCAAGAGAGAGAAAGCGCGTGTGGTAAAAGTCGTTTGAGGATCTGGCACTGAAAAGAGAGGAACGAAACATTGATGGTGAGCTCTACTTGATTGTGATTTTCATTTCCTTGTTAGATCTCAAATTTCTCTTCGTATTTTCCTTCTTTGTTTGTTTCTCGAGAAAAAAAAAATAGGAGCTTTCCTTTCAAGTAGGAAAAAGAAATTCATGCTTCCTTTAAGTTTCTCAAGTCCATTGTATCATTCTTCCAAAAGTTTCAAAAATCCGATTTCTTTTCTTAAACTTTTTTCTTTGCTTCCGGTGATTTGACCCATTTCTTTTATTTTCTTCAGTAGTTTTCTTTTCGGTAATAAAAAGAAATTCTACGTTCATTGTTCTCTTAATTTCTGATTTTTCTTCGGATAATTTGGAGTTTAATCATTAAATTCGAGGTTCAATTTTCTTCCTTTTTTTTCAATTTATAAAAAATGTTTCATATTTCCTTCCTCAATGCTCAGAGGTGAGAAGAGTTGACCTTTGCTTAGGTTCAAGCCCTTTTTAGCTTCAGTTACTTCGATGAAGGTTAGATTTTATTCTAATTTAATTTGCCCAATTTTGGTGCTTATTTTGAAGGATTAAAAAGGGTTAATTGTTGGTATTTCTTTTACTTTTGTTTTTAGATTATCAGTTTAAATGAAGGCTATATAGGAAGGACAGTGAAGCTAAGGTTTCCCATTAAGAGTAAATAGGATTTTTTTTACAGCTTTTTTTTTGTGAGATTAGGGTTTTTAAAACCCCGCCAAAATGATAGTTTCTGATTTAGGTATTTTAGTTTCTTTTTGATGAGTCCATTTTGATTGAGCCTTTTTCTATTATGAGAATCTTCTTTTCTTGCTTTGTGATTTTCCCTCTATTTCATATCCCCCCCCCCCCCCCCCCCTTTTGTACTTTCTCATCAAGAGTATTATCAATCTCGAATTTTTAAAATTTAAGTTGTTTGTGCTTTGATTTTTGCAGCTGGTGCATGCGTGTGGATGATCTGTAATCTCCATTTCAGCGAATCATAACTATATTTTAAGCAAACCATTTTGGATTATAAATTAATTCTTTTGGGGTTCTTTGTTGGTGGTGAGAGTAAATGTCGTTCCGAAGTATAGTTAACGACGTGAGGGATGCTATCGGGAGCTTATCTAGGCGTAGTTTTGAGGTGAGGTTGCCTGGTCATCATAAGGGAAAATCTCAGGGCTCAGTGCTTGAGTTGCATGATCAGCATGTGGTTGTCCAGACTAGCCGCTGGGCAAGCCTTCCCCCGGAGCTGTTGCGCGATGTGATAAAGAGATTGGAAGCGAGTGAGAGGACATGGCCTGGTCGCAAGAATGTTGTTGCTTGTGCTGCTGTATGCAGGTCATGGAGGGAAATGTGCCGAGAAATTGTTAGATGTCCTGAGTTCTCTGGGAAAATCACCTTTCCAGTTTCTCTGAAGCAGGTTATCTTTTTCAAATACTAGTAAATTGATGAATTGGTTATTACTTATTAGGCTTCTTGGTCGGACATACCATATTATTTTGTTTTGTTTTGGTATTAACATATGTTTGTATACGTGTTTTAACTTTCACAGTTGAGATTTCATTTTTATACAATGGTGACTGACAATGTTTTCATTTGTTAATCAATCACAGCCTGGGCATAGGGATGGACCTATTCAATGCTTCATTAAGAGAGACAAATCTAATTTAACTTATCACCTTTTCCTTTGCCTTAGTCCTGGTAAGCTACTCTTTAGGTATTGTCCTTTGTATTCATTGGCTTGGTCATTAGACTTACGACCTTCCTTTCTCTGGTGTTTTTACCTGTTTCTTAGGCCTCCATAGGCAATACCACTGAATCACTGATTTATTTGTAGCACTAATGTTTCTATTGTGACAAGTTTAAGTTCAGTGTGGTGAAAAAAAATGTTTGTTACTATATGGCTTAGATTTCTCTTGTTTCTTTGGATGCTAATTTAGCTGTAAAAAGCATCCTATAACTGCAATATTATTTCTTTGACTTGCAATAATCTCCCTCTGTTCTCTCTGAAAGGCCTTCTAACAGAAATGATTGTATTATGCACTAAATATATCTTGTAGCAGGCTGCAAAATCTTTTCGTAGATGTTGCCATAAATACTTCTCGGCTATTAGTAACTAGTAACCTTGTAAATCTGCTTTCATTTGATTGTCTTGTTGATCCCTCTAGTCTAGCTAGGTTTTAATTAATATCTTTTTGCAACAAGGTGAACTATTTTTCTAATTTTGCCTCCTTAATTCTAACTAGTTACAGATAGCACGCTATCATGGTGTTGGTTGTCCTACATGCTTTTCTGACCCTCGTGCCTATGGAGATATAATTTCTTGCCTTATATTTACCATTTATAGTTAGGTGTGTGACCCTAATCTTTGGTATATTTCCCTTTGCAGCATTGCTTGTTGAAAATGGGAAGTTTCTTCTTTCTGCAAAACGGACCCGTAGAACTACTTGTACAGAGTATGTAATCTCTATGGATGCGGATAACATATCAAGATCTAGCAGCAAATACATTGGAAAACTTAGGTACGATTTCTGGTTACTTAACAAATATTGTTGCTATCTATTATTGTATCAGGCTTTGAATGCAAAATGTGCTAAACCGCCTGTTGTATTATATTTTATATTATAAGTTAGGTGCATGACAATTTTGAGGAAGGAAACAGTGTTTAATATTCTCCCAGAAATGCTTTTTAGTTTGTTGTTGTTGTCAGTATTTGTTAGGTTGTAAATGTATGTCTGTGAGGCTGCTATTTTGATGCATAATGTTAGTTCAAAGTATGCACCGTTGAACTGATTTCTATCCTAATTTTTACATATTAGTTAAGTTTGCAAATAAGAACACCCTAAAGTTCATTTTTCATCTTCAGGTCAAATTTTCTTGGTACCAAATTCATAATTTATGACACTCAACCTCCATACAACAATGCTCAGCTTACGCCACCTGGTCGAAGCCGAAGGTTCTATTCAAAAAAAGTCTCTCCAAAGGTCCCCACCGGTAGCTACAACATTGCCCAGGTCTCCTATGAGCTGAATGTGTTAGGTACTAGGGGACCTCGTAGGATGCATTGCAGTATGTACTCAATTCCTGCTTCATCCCTTGAGCCAGGCGGCATTGTCCCTGGCCAGCCAGAGCTTCTTCCCCGATCACTTGAAGACTCGTTTCGAAGCATCTCTTTCTCAAAGGCTATTGACAACTCATCTGAGTTTAGCAGTGCCAGATTCTCGGACATTGTTGGAACCCGTGATGAAGAGGATGAAGAAAAGGAAAGACCATTGATTCTAAAGAACAAACAACCAAGATGGCATGAGCAGTTACAGTGCTGGTGCCTGAACTTTCGGGGACGGGTTACGGTTGCATCGGTCAAGAACTTTCAGCTGATTGCCGCAAACCAAGCAGCAGCTGGGGCACCAACACCAGCACAGCCAGCACAGTCCGACCATGATAAGATAATTCTCCAGTTTGGTAAAGTTGGCAAGGACATGTTTACCATGGATTACAGATATCCACTCTCTGCATTCCAGGCTTTTGCAATCTGCTTGAGCAGCTTCGACACCAAATTGGCATGTGAATAACCGAGAAAGTGACGTGTTAAGCAAATACAACCCATAGCCTGGGGTATTGGGGTGATTGTATGCAGGCTTATGTACAATTGGTAGCAAGGACACGAAACCATTTGTTCACCTTTCATTTCTCTTCCTCTGTGCTTTTGTTTTAATCTCCTCTGAGACAGATTGCTGTATTCTGTATCTGTTGTTCAATCTTTGAAAATGGTCTGAAAACAACAGCTGAGAGTCGGAAGTAGAGTTTACCACGTTCATCAAAATCAATATTTTTCTTGAAGATCTCACCCTCTTTGTACTTGGAGAGGGAGATAAAAGAATGGTCCGATTTTTTAGGCGGTGGCTTGTCGGACTTGTGCTTGGAATTCATGTCGTGGTCGGTCGCAGGCAGAACATTAGATTCCCAAATTCCACGTCTTGTCGTCCAACCTCTTCTTTTGTCTGGCCTTTTTAACAAAACCCTCCTGTCAGTGTCAGCAACCCATAGTCACCAGAATTCTGTTTAGATGCCAAGATAATATAATTATAATATTCTCTCTCAACACAATGCGAATCCGAATCAACTAAAGTCAAAAACTTGCTCGGTATTTGCTTGAGCTTATTACTTAATGAAGCTTAACTGCAGTTGCCAGATTTCCTGGTGTTTTGTTTTACAGTCAAAATCATATTTGATGCGGTTGGTTGTTAGAACTTGGGTTCATTGTTTTTGCATTTAGGAAACCTTTTGAATATCGGTGTTATAACTTTGGACTTGGTAAAATAACTTGAATATGAGTTTTAAACCTAAAATTAGATACCGGATTTGTTGGTCTTTGATTGAGACGTGGACAATCAAGCTAGATTTTGACATTTAGCAATACGTGCGTTTATTCTTTTTATAGTATGATTGAAAAGAATGAAAGAAAAAAGAATAGCATTTCTCAGCTAATTTAAAAGGGGATTTGTTGGCATCTATTTTCGAACTTTGTGGGTGTATTTTCGCATTTGGTTTGGCATGGAGTGTGGATATCATATCAGGGACGGAGACACGGAGATATTAAGGGGTTATGGGGTGGGTCAATCCCCCTCATTCCCGATGATTTTTTTTTCATCTTTACTCATTATTAATTTTTTAAAAATAATTTATTTATAGATTTGTTCCCCTTTCTAACATTTATAGTTTGTCCCCCTTCCCTCCAACTTCGAATCCTAGCTCCATCCTTAGTGAGTATTTTTAGCTATTCTTTTTGGCAAGCACGCTGGCCCAGAAAATGTTTTAATGCGTGTGAGTCACTACTAACAACGGTCATGGTGAATCGAGGGGTTGGGGACAGTCATCCCCTTTTAAAAAAAATAAAATTCATATGATTTAAAAAGTTTTTAAAAATTTTCTATATATTCTTTATTAAAAATCTATTTTATTCTCTAAAATTTTATAAATTCACTCCTTAAATTTTATAAATTCATCGTCCAACATAAAATTATGGTTAAAGGGATTCACCTGGAATAGATGTGAGAGGGCATCATTTATTATTCTTTTAGGTAAATCTGAAATCAAATGATAACAAGTGAAGAAATTTGATTTTAATATGAGACGAGGAGAAACCTAATATTGAAGGGACATGGGGTAACATCGCAAATATCGAAAAAAACACAACATTTTGGTTTGGTTCCCGAATATTTAGAGAGAAGAGCTGAATTCTTTCCTTGTTCACTCTAATTAATAGAATATTCACCGTTGTTTGTTAATGTTGGACTCAATTACTTCACCAACTTTATCTCATAAGTCATAATGAATATGATAACATCTTATCAACCAACACATAACAAATTAACAATTAACAAGGTGCATCTTTGATAATAGTCAATAAATTAATATAAGGTCACTTTCACTTGTGGTATCTTTTATTTAGGGTTTATTTTATTTTGGTCAGCCGAGTTTAAAAAATGTCATTTTTGCCACTTACGTTTTTTACTATTTTTTTCTTTAGTCGTTAACCTCCGTTAATAAAAAAATTAATTTTTAATTTAATCTTTAAACTTTCAAAACTTTATTTTTCAACATCTTCCCCAAATTTTTAAAAATTTTATTTCTGCGCTCACCACCCGATCTCAACCCTCTTTCCACATCCATGGTACGCTAGTCTCCTCCACGCGAAAGCGTTAAACTTGAAACCATCCTCCATTGACCACCATTTCCTCTTCTTCAGTTCTGTCAATATTTTCAGCAGATTGAACATTTGGCTGCAACATTGATGACAAGTGTTGCTCAAACCCCGTATGATGAGTTTGATGTTTTGTATTGGCTTGGACATTGATCCTTATTGACTTCATAACAAGGAACAATTGGTAGAGATTATTTGAGCTAGCCTAGGGACATGATTTATAACCTAAAAAATCCAACTAATTTTAGCAGGCCAATTATTTTTATAAGTGACACTAAACAAACAACATAATAAACTAGTTGCATTCACAATTCCTCGATGAAAGTCAGAACTGAATTAGTTGAGTATTTGGATGGATAAGGCACTTTGTTGTCGTCACTGCACCTGTCCATTTGTTTTGAAGCGTTAAACTTCTTGAGTGTCTACACTAATTTGTTATTCAATTTATCCGAATGGAAAATTTTTAATTCAACCTGAACCGAAAAATTAAATTACTTGATTTGATTCAAAAAATTAAAATTTAATTTATTATCTATATTGAGATATTTATTTTAATATAATTCAATAAAAAATATTTTTGGACTTAATAAATATTACAAAATTATTTCAAAGTCCACCCATCTTGAAAAACACATTTGAAATATTTTTGAAAAATATTTTTGACTCAAACAAATATTTTCAAGTATTTAAAAGTTTCAAACGGATAATTTTTCAACGGTTAGTTTCCAACGATTACTTATAAATACAAGTCAACGACACTTGAAGAATGAGAGTATGAACATCCAAGCTTAAAGATTTAAGAGAGTAAAGTTTTTTATTGTCTATTTTATAATCTCTTGTAATTTAGTCCAATTCTAGTGAGTTAAAATGTGTAAACACCCACCTAGAAAGGTAATTAGTTTACAATGTTAAGACCTTTTTGTTGAGGGATAGATTCTAATTGATCCTTATAAAAACTAAGGAAAGAGTTCTATCTTAGCCCGTGAAAAGATAAGTATGTAAGGTTACCCCTTGAACCCGTAAAAAGAGAAGAATACATTATTAGTGAATTAGGAAATCCTTAGTGTGGATGCTAAGGTATTGGATGTAGACCATGATTAGAAGGTCGAACTACTCTAAAATCGAATATGTCAAATGTCCATTTCTTTCTTGTTTTAATTTTCTCAATTTTGAAAGAAACATTTACCCCTTTATCGGTGCTAATTTCAGTAGAAGACATCGAGCGAGCTTTTCAATTTAATTTTATTAAAATAAAACAAAAAATTATTTATTCATAAACTGAAATTCCACATAAAATAAAACTCAAACCTAAAATCGTGTAGATCCAAATCTTAAGTTTTATCAATTCTACCAGAATCTCATTCATAAATCATATTTTATATGAATGAGTGAGTTGAACATACCAATTTAACTTCTCTATTCGATATTTTTTTGTTATTTCAGTTCCCTAGAGTTTTATTATACATATGATTTTGGTAGGTTAGTCTTTTAAAAAAAAAATTAGGCCGATTTGTATTATACATATAACTTTGGTAGATGAGTTTTTTAAAAAATTTATATATATACTTTAACTCGAAACATGCTTAAACAATATCAAATTGTTTACTATTTAAACCAATCATATTATGATATTTTAAACAAGGTGAATTGATGTTTGGATTAAAAAGAAATTAGAAAGCCTTAATTCATAAGACTTTAAAACTTTCTCTCAGCTCACATCAAATATATTTATGGACCTTGCAGGCCTTACCAAACTTATACCTAACTTTGATCCACCTCACTGCTCATTTAATTTTCAGCCCATTTCTTCTTTCTCATTCGAGCCGCCTATAAACTTGTTTAGTTTGAACAGCAGTTGCCTGCCCTCAAGGCCTCAACCCTAAACGCGCCGATACATCAGATATTTCCCTCTCAAACCACTGCCATCTCGGTAATTCTTCTATCCTTCTGCCTTTTCCCCCTTATAAACCCTAACATCTATTGATTCTGTTGTTTCAGTTTAGGCTATTTTTCCCGACTTACTTCTCTGGTATTTTTTTATTAAAAAAATTGTTTTAGTTAAACCCACGATGTAGAAATTCGCATATTTTTTTTTCTCACGCCGCCGCCGCCTCTACCTCCACCACTCCCACACTTCATTCCACTTCACACGATTTATACATGCTTTCACATAGACGTTTATCTTACTGGTGTTATATATAAACAGTAAAGGCTTTGAAGAACAACCCTCAGTTGGAGAATACCGTGGTTGATATACTCAGAATCTATGATATGCCTGGGGTTTTCATTCATTTTTATCAGTTTCACAAAATACCCATCTTTTGTAGTTGATTTCGAGTACTGTTTTTTCCTTTGGGATTAAAAATGTGGTTTCAATTTTTGAAGTTTGGTTGATTTGATTTTGCCCAGTGATGGAAAACTCATCGAATGGAGCAGTTTTTCTGGTTTTTGTTTTGGAGCGTTTACAATCATCATCTGTTGTTCAATTTCTTCTCTTTCTGTCTTTCTATCTATACTTCTTCCTTTCTCTCTCTCTCTGTCTTCTCTCTATTCTTTCTAAATTCTACATCTTCTTATGAACACGGCTGATGGTTGTTAAATCCTCTTAATGAAAGCCAGTTTGTTATTACTGCAAATGACTAATTATAGCTATGAGATCTGAGGGCATTGTTTAGCTTTTTTGAATTTACGTTTAACATTCTGTTTTGTTATTGTTTTTTGCATTTGATTTATATACGTATCCTTTGCTGGATGTGTTTATTAACAATTGTTTTTTTTTCTGTTTATTTGACCCTTAGTTATTACAGCATGGAAAGGTAATGCAACTTGGTCGTAGTATAGCCACATTAGATGCTTTCTATAAGTCAATCTTTCACTGGTTTTGATACTATTTTTAAGATATTCTTAATGGAAGTTCTTTAAGGTAGTTATTTTGTTTACTGTTGCTGTTTTCCTTTTGTTTTATTTGGCAATTGCAGATGTAGATTATAATGGAAGTTCTGAGCTTTCACTGTCATTGAATTGTGCTGTTGAGGTTATTTTTCTTTTTGATCATTGTGTTTTTTGAAGTTCATAGTTCCTTGTTTATTTTATGTATGGATTTAGAAACTTGTGCTTTATGTTTCATTTGATTTTGGCCCAATGATGGAAAACTCATTTTATTGTATTATTCTGGTTTTCAATTCATCTTTTCCTTTTGCACACCACCTCCTTTCATTCTCTCTCTCTCTCTCCTCCTCCTCGAGTGCACTGTATTGTAGAATTTTCTCATATGTATACATGCATACTAGCATACCATATATATATTTCTTTGTTGTTCAGGTGGTGTGGGAAAGGCTATTGATGAATGTGTTTGTAGTGAACTGTGCATGATCTTCACATAGCTATGAGTTCTGAGGGCTTGTTTTATTTGCACTTTTATGGAGTTTTTGAAAATTTATGTCTTCATGCATATGATGTTAATGTAGTCTGAGTAGAACTGTGTGTGTTGTTTATATTTTGACTTCTGGCATCATCAAATTCTATATAATATGCTAAACTATAGAAATATGCATCTGTATTTTTCACTTTCCTTTTTCCTCGAGTATTATTTTTTCGTTCATTGTTTGAGATCTAATAATTAGTTTTAGAAATGTTTCCACGCTAATTTAAAATTTTTATTAATTCATTAGAGGGATGTAGACATAATATTTAAATTTTTTATTAAAGAAAAAATGTGTAACACTTGTTTATATAAAATTTTCTAAGCTTATTAAAAAAATTATGAAATGTAGACTAAGCACTTTAAATTTTATTGGAGAAAATTGTTATCTTGATGTACATGCATGCTAGAAACCTTTATCTAATTCATCTTTGTCTCCCATGTTGCATAGGGTTTGTTGTTGTGGTAATATTTTTTTCCTTCCTTTTGGGTTTAAAACATTTTATCAAAATTTAGTTTTTGGTTATTTTGATTTTGCCCAATGATGGAAAACTCATTGAATGGAGCGTTTTTCTGATTTTTGTTTTAGAGTGTTTACCATCATCCTCTGTTGTCCAATTGCTCTCTCCTTTTCTGTTTCTTTCTTCTTTCTGTTTTCTATCTATGATTCTCTCTTTATCTCCTCCTCCTCCATCTTTGGACATGGCTGATGATTGGTAAATCTCTTTATGAAAATCAGTTTGATAAAACTGCGAGTGACTATATATGGCTATGAGATCTGAGGGCTTGGATGAATTTTTTTTGAATCTCTGGGTTTATCTTTTTGTCTTTCTGTATGGCTTGCGTCTTAATCATTCTTTTGCTTATCCTTAATTTGAATCATGGTTATTACTTATTAGTGGTTTTGTATGATAGTATTGTTGTTATTGCTGTTAATTTTGGCTTTTTATAACTACCGTATGTTGATTTAAGCCCATGGTAATATGGCATCATTAGATGCGTTCTATGGTTTTATAGCTTTATAAATCTTATGAACTATGCCCGTCTTCCTGGCATTGGTATGTGGATTTTGTATGGTTTTAATTGATAGAATGTTTATTTATCACAATTTTCTCTTCTATTAGCATCATTGGTTTTGATATCGTATTCCCTAAGTTGTTTTGGGTATTAGCTTTTGGTCAACCTGCTTTACCCGATGATGAATGCTATATGCATGTGGTGGATGCAATTTCATTGTTGTTGGCCTCCATCCTTTCTACTATTTGTAATCACTAGTCTTGGACTCTTGGCTTCTTGTTTTTCTTCTTCTCTCTCCCTTGTTGTTGTTGCTGCTGCTGCTGCTGCTGTTATTATTATTATTATTATTTATTATTGATGACAATTGTAGTAAAGGATGTGGAGAGCTTTATCAATGAAATTAAATAGCGCCCCCATTGATGAATTCTGTTCTACTATTGGATTCTTACTTCTGAGGGTATTGCAGGTTGTGTCACCATAGTGTGTATTTGAAGATAAAATATTTTGCTTTTCAGTTCACCATATAATAAAAAACTTTTTTGGCAGAGATGTTTGAAGCAACAGAAATTGAATTATGCCTTGTAATCTCCTAGACTAAGACTAGTGGTGTTTCATCTGCTTAAATTATGCATTATCACCAATTCACCATGCTTAGACTCATCTTTATAATTTTTGAGCTTATATACTCACCATTATAACTATATTGGCATATTTGTATCTGTTTTGTTTGCATCTGTTTGATAAAACTTTTTATTATATTTATTTTTCCTTTAGTACTTTTGGTTGTTGATATTAAAATTTTGACCTTTTTTTCTTGTTCAGCCTCAATAAATCTCTCGTGTTTTAGACCTTTTCTTAGTTATGCCTTGTGTGTTTTAGAATCTTGTATCTTAGGTGTCATCAGAGACTTGTTTTTTGGCCCAATGATGGAAAACTCATTTTTGATTGGATGGTTCTGGTTTTCGTCCATCTTTTGCTATTCCACTCCACCTCTTCTCTCTCTCTCTCTCTCTCTCTCTCTACTTCTCCAATGCTATCACATTTATATATATATACATTCATACATACACACATTTCCTTGTTGGTCAGGTGTTGTGTGGAAAGCTTTCGATGGATTCGATTACCATGTACTGTACATGATCTTGACATTGCTATGAGATCTGAGGGCTCTTTTCTGTTGCAGTTTGGGTGTTAGGGTGTAGAAGTTCTTCTTCAGTCGAAATAATATAACAGTGTGTTGTTTATATTTGGAATTGTAGCATGGACAAATTCTGTATGTATTTCTCAAACTATAAAGCTTATCAAAAGTTTAGTTGTTGTACGAGAGAAATGCTGGTGCAGTATATGTATTCTGATTCATTAAGTATGTATTTTTTTTGGATAGATTGAATTTTATTATATCCAGAAGCAAACAAGTTTTTTTAACAAAGAACTTGTTTATACGTTGTATTTTCTATCTCAGCATATTTATATATCAATTCTTAATCAGAACTATTTATATGTTTATCTTTATATTCTCAAAGTTGTGTATTAATTTATGGTTAAAAAATTAATAAATTTTGTTATGAGATTATTTTAGGAATATTAGAAAATAAAATAATTAATTATGGTTGACATGTAAGCTATGATTGGTATTGTTTTTTGTTTACTCATCATTTTATTGATGGATTAATCCTCTTTTCGTTACCCCTATTAATGCACCTACACTAAAAGTTAAGTTTAGGGTTAAAGATTTAAGGTTAGGTTAGGTGTTATGGTTAGGGTTTAGAGAATTTGGGTGTAGGGTGTAGAATTTAAGGTTAGGGTTTAGACACCGAAAAAAGGCAAAAAAATTTAGATAGTTTTACGCTCGACGAGCTTTGACAAGCACGGATAAACTAATTTATTAAAATTTTAAATTCAAAATACTTAATGTGTAATTATAATTTTTTTAAAAATTAAAAGTGTAATTTAATTAAATTTTATTTTTAAAATTTTACTTTAAACATTATTAATTAAAATAATTTATCCTCAAATCAAAGAGCTTTAAGTATTTTCTTAAATTAATTCAATGGTCGTTGTCGTCGACCACCGCCACCCTAGGAAGGGGAACGACGGCGATAATTAGATTAATTTCAAAAAAAAATACCTAAGGTTGTTTCATTTGGGGATATATTATTTTAATTAATAATATTTAAAATAAAATTAAATTATACTCCCTCCGTCCCACTAAAACTGTCACATGTTGATATTTTTCTGGTCAAATTTTTTCAACTTTGACTTTAATTTATTTAAATATTTTAATTAATTAAAAATTATAAAAATGTATTTAAAAACTAGTTGATTCAAGGTTTTTAAAATATAATTTTTTCATATTTTTATCAATAATAAATTTTAAATTATAAGAGGTCAGAGTTGAAAAAGTTTGACCCAAAAAAAGTCAACATGTGACAGTTTTAGTGGGACAGAGGGAGTATATTTTAATTTTTTTTTAAAAATAACACATTAAGTATTTTAGATTTAAAATTTTTATAAATTAACTTATCGGTGTTCATCGGTGCTCGTCAATAGTGGTGCTCGTCGAGCGCTATAGAATTTTCTAAAAAAAATTATCCGTTTTAGAGGCCTGTTATAGGATGATCTTTCTATCCAAATTTGTTTCATTTATATCGTTAGTATTTAAATTTTTGACTTTGTTTAAAAAATCTAGTGTCTTATCTCATTAAACCAGCCGATGATTATTATGCGTATAAAAATTGTGAAAGAATTTCTCTCCTTTGAATTAAGAATTGAAAATATTTTAACCTCTCATTTCTGAATTCAAAATATCATACAATCCGATCTAATAGAAGAATTTTGATTGTGTTATTAATTGGATTCTAATAATCTATTCAAATCAAATCGGTGATTTAAATGTAAGAGTGCCAAATATACAGTACCGGTAGCATAATTATCTTTGGGTAAAACGTGAGATATAGGAAAGCGAAGACTACCTCTTAAGTTGTCCAGTCCCGGTTCCCGATTCCCGATTCAATATTCTGTTCCAAGCGGGATGCATGTTTCATGGTTAGTTCTCTTTATTCTTTTTGGCTTTTGATTGGAAGATCTGCCATTTTCAAATTTCAATGTTCAGATGGTTGAAAGCATTTGGCCCAGAACTACTAGAAAATTGATCTGTTATTTCCGATCTTTACTTCGGCCGTTTCCTTTAAGCAATGGCATCGATTAATTCTTTCTTTTCTTTTCTCTGTGGGTTCAGTTGTTAACATCTCTTTCTTTCTTCATACGGACACGGCTTCCGTGTGGTTGGCGCTCTTAAGGAAAATCAGTTTGGTTAAGACCACGAATGACAGATCATAGCTATGAGATCTGAGGGATTTTTGTCATGCCATACTATGCTCTTGCTTTATTTGTTTAATTGGCTTATAATTCTGACTAACTAGCAGTAGTTTACTATATTGTGGGCTGTTGGTTTTGTACAATGCTTGACTACAGTTTACAGGTAATTGATGGATGCTAATTTGCCTGTAGCATGCTCCATGGAGTTGGGAATTTGTGATTAATAGTTGTTGAAATCGTTTTAATTGCTTAATTTTATTTTCTTGGTGATGATTTAGTGCCACTTTCTTGTGTTTTTCTTGGTTGTATCTTCGTTTTCTTCAACTACTGCTGCCTGTAAGCAAGGCTTTTCAATGTTCTGTTTCTTGTATGAAATTTGTGGTAAAATGTTTTAGATGTGGCGTGGATTAGAGATTGGTTGCATGCTATGACTATTCTTTAGATCGAATACAAGCCAACTGATTGCAAGTATAAACACCCTGGCTATTTAGTTTTAAATTATAGTTTTCCAGGTTTGGTAAAGATGTTTTAAACTAGAGTTTCTTCCTACATGAAGGCATTCCATTATCCTAGTGTGGTTTTCTTTTTATCCTCTATGATTTGAATCTCGTCTTGAATGTGCGACGACATACTTGGGTTGTGGTTTTCTTCTATGGTGACTATAGTATAGAAAAGTTTGTGGTACTGCTTCTGCTGCTTTTGCTGCTATTATTATTGTTGTAGTGGCCTATATGGCATGTTTTAACATAACAGAATTGTTTGGTTAAGACTTTTAAGGAATACATATGTGGTTTACAGTTGGTCTAATGGTATGTCCATGTATTGCATCTTGTGTTGCAGTTTACCAATACAATAGCATCCAAGATACCTATGGACATTTATTCCCGTTCAATGCAAGCTTCAATTGCATCCTGATAATAATGCTAAAGCACAGTATTTTGTAAACAGAAGAGAAAAGCCGAAAACTGAGAAGTAAAAGTAGCTCTCGCTGCCACTCTCATAAACAGATTCTGTTGTCATCAGACTGTATTGTTGATGGAGTAAGAGACTGACAGAATACTGGGTTAAATTTATCGACCGCAGGAACCAAAATGGAAAGGTACATACAAAGTTCCCTAAACAAGGTATCATTTGTATCGATCACCATAGCCACACTTATTACGGTTTCCCTCTTCCTCCAAGTCCCCAAAACAGGCATCCCATCAACACCAAGTACTACTACCCAAAAGCCTCGCTTGAGGTTCCCCAACTCTACCTGTGACTCTAGTCCTCGCCGCTACCTTCCTATTTCCAAGAAGAATGCCCGCCTCTGGTCCTCCAAATCTTGGATGACACAGGTCTCTTCCTTTACTCAATTCTTCACCCAGCTGCACCAAATGGGACTCCTAAACAAGCACTCCAAAGTCCTCTGTGTCTCTGCTGGAGCCGGCCATGAGGTCATGGCTCTATCCAAAATGGGTCTTGAGGGTGCCATAGGTGTTGAACTTATAGAATCACTGCCTTTGGTTAGCAGGGCCAATCCACATAATCTTCCATTCTTTGATGGGGCTTTCGATGTTGCCTTCTCCGGTCATTTGATGGAGGCCTTGTATCCTATGCGGTATGCACGGGAGATGGAGAGGACAGTCAGAAAAGGCGGACTGTGTGTGGTGGTAGTGGATGAATGTGATGAGGAGGAAGTCAAGGAGATTGTTAGGTTGTTTAGGCAGTCTCGGCTTCTCAGTTCGTCCAATGTGACCTTGAATGGAAGGAGAGTAACAAGGATTATAATGAGACATAAAGCTACTGATTAATCAGGTTCTTCTTTTCTAAAACTGCAGTGGTTTATACGTAGTATTGGATTTATGTTCATTGGTGTATATTTTGAAACTGTCAAACATGGATGTAATCTGAGGAATGATTTTAGCAAGTCTTTTCTTGCTAGTTTTGCGTTGATTCGAACTGTTTGTAGCCAAGTGTGTTGCCATGAATGGAAGTCATTTTCAAGCAGCCGATTGTTCTCGGGCCTGTCTAACGTAAGGCATGGTGTGTTGCGGCACCAACTAAAAATGTTACAAGATATGAAACACGGAATTGAAAATGGTATATTGTTTGATAACATTTTCGATTGGCGGTAAGTATCGAAACTTAGCTTCAAGTATAGATACTTTGATTGCTTATGATAACATTTTAAGTTTTTGTAAGTATCGACACTTTGCGTTTATGAGACACAACCGAAAATGTTATTAAAAAATGTAACATTTTTAATTTCGTGTTTTATAGTATGTAACATTTCCGGTTGGTGTCGCACTGTAGAACTACACTCAAGTCAACCCATCCAATTAAATACATAATCCAAATATTTGATTATTCTAATTAGCAGATAAAATCGAAATGAACAATCGCATTCATGTTATAACGGATCACCAAACAATTAAAATAATATCTCAAAATAATAATTAAACAGTTTTATCATAAATACCTAACCTTTTCTTTTTTAATGAAGGAAAAAAGTAAGGAACTTTAAATGCAGGCCGTCTTCCATGTACTCCAAAGAAGGGAGCAGACAGGTACATGTAGCTCTTTTATATTCTGAAGCTTCAAACTTATTAATTTGGAAATCTTATTTCTTTCTAATTAGGATCGACTACAACAATTGTAGTTTTTTTTAATTTGAAAATGAAAAATATTTATAATAGGGCTAGGTAGGCTCAGTCCCTTTCAGGGTCTGCCCATAATTTTGACATTATTAGCAGTCACCTGCCATAGAAAATGAAGTCCTCAGTTTTTAAAAATTATAAAAATAAAAAATATGAAAACTTATAAATAAGAATAAATTAAAATTTATTATTTTTCTGTCGATTGATTAAATTTGATACAAATTAGAAGTCAGGTGGAAGAAAACGTATTATTTTTCTGTCCAAGCCTTCAAATCGGGGAAATCAAAGTATAATATTCTGATCAACGGTCTTAGTCTGCTCTCATCTTTAAATTTGAGATATAAATGTAAACCAGGGTCCGTCCTTGCGTGTCCACTGCGTGTGTGCCGCGTACGATATTAATCCTTGAAAGTTAAAAGTTAAACACTGATTATATCAATTAATTTATTTAATTAATTATGTTTAAAGCTTAGAATAATAATATTGATCCTTGAAGTGGAAAAAGTAATATATGTTTTTTGTTTTAAAATTTTGTAGCTTTCCTCGACCACGGATTAGACCTTTCTTTTTCCCAACAACCATAATCAAACGCGGTCAAAATCCAGAATAAAACGCCATCTCCTTTCTCTAGGGTTTCTTCGTCTCTCCCACGCCTAATTTCTCCCAAAACTTTCTCTATCCTTAATATATTTGATATGTTATAATGCCGGCGACGGATTCGGCAACGTTGACGAATATCGGCCGGTCGTTATTATCTCAGGTGCACGCGATGGATTCGCCGAACTATGTATCGGCTTCGCACGAGCTGGAGTCATTTCAAAGGCAAGTTGCCGACAGATTTCACGATTTATCTTCAGTGCCTTCCGATGAATTGCTTTCACTCCCGTGGATTCGAAAGTTGCTCGATGTTTTCCTTTGTTGTCAAGAGGAATTTCGGGTCATCCTTTTTAACAACGAAGCTCAACTGACCAAACCTCCCCTGGACCGTCTGATTGCCGATTATTACGAGCGTAGTGTAAAGGCTCTTGATGTCTGTAATGCGGTTCGAGATGGGATAGAACAGATCAGGCAATGGCAGAAGCTTCTAGAAATCGTGCTTTGCGCTTTGGGTGATAGTAATGTTAATAATAATGGTAGTGAAAGCGGCTTTCGGAGAAGTCTAGGAGAAGGGCAATTTCGTCGCGCTAAAAAGGCGTTGATAGACTTAGCCATTATGATACTTGATGAGAAAGATTCCGGCCAAGCCTTGGCTAATCGGAATCGTTCCTTTGGAAGAAACAATCATAGCAGCAGTCACTCAAAGGATTATCACCATCGTTCATCGGGTCATTTCAGGTCGTTGTCTTGGAGTGTTTCGAGGTCTTGGTCTGCGGCTAGGCAGCTCCAGGCCATTGGGAACAACTTGACCGTGCCACGAGGGAATGAGGTTGTGGCTACCAATGGACTTGCAATCCCTGTTTACACAATGGGTTGTGTTTTGTTGTTTGTAATGTGGGCGTTGGTGGCTGCTATTCCATGCCAGGATCGCGGTTTGCAGGTTCATTTTTTTGTGCCCAGGCAGTTTCCATGGGCGGCTCCGATACTTTCACTGCACGACCGGATTATGGAAGAGTCGAAGAAGAGAGAGAGGAAAAGTTCTTCTGGACTGTTGAGGGAGATTTATCAAGTTGAAAAGTGTTCGCGGTTGTTGGGTGAACTTGCTGACTCTGTTCAGTTTCCGTTGAACCAGGAGAAGGAAGTGGAGGTTAGGCAGAGAGTGATGGAATTGAGGAACGTTTGCGATGCAATGACGGAAGGTTTAGAACCATTGGAAAGGCAAGTTAGGGAGGTGTTTCATAGGATCGTTCGTAGCCGAACTGATGGACTCGGCTCTTTTGGAAGAGGACACCCATCCTGAGTAAAGCCTGTTGTTGGGTTGGGGTGGTTTAATTGTAAGCGTCAAATGTGCTACTTGCAAATATGTTTTGATTTTGGCTTCGACGGATCATGAAGGAGGATTTTGAGGCATGTGCCACAAAATTTGAAGAAGAAAAAAGGGTAAGGAGGAAAACAAAATGATGGTTTTCTTGTATAGGAAGTAGGAATCAAGTTTCAGAGTAAATTTGCATGTTGGTTGTGTAGTTGATTTTTTGTTCAAAATTTTGTGTATTTGTCAGTTTATTTACCTTTTGGGCGTCTTTGTTGATACTGTTGTATCTAAAGTGAAAAGTTTTTGGCCCAAGTTGTAACTACTGGATGAAATGCAAAATTTTGTATGAAAACACTGCCTATTTGCTCTATGGGGCTTAGTGTTTGCAACGGCAATGGCAATGGCAAATGGCATGGTTGGTGGAACATAACATCTGCATACTCCAGAGGGACCAAATTCAACCCCCTCTTGCTACCTACCGAAACACTCTGCTCCTTGTTTTTGTTTTTGTTTATATATGTATTTATTTAGTCTTGTTTAGAATTGAAGATTCCACCCTCTTGGTAAAATATATATATGTATTTATTTAGTCTTGTTTAGAATTGAAGATTCCACCCTCTTGGTAAAATATTTATTAAGTCTGAAGTTCAAATTTTCTCAGAAATTTTACAACCAAATAAATAATGAATTTAAGTATTTATTCGTGATTAATATTTAAAAATTTATATGCACATTTGATTCAAAACAGTAATTTTAATATACAAACTGAAATATTATTCAAACAAACAAAAAAAACATCTCTTGAAATTGTGGACAAATGGACATGTTAAATATTTAAATTGCAACCTATCCGGCACCCCACAAATATATTTATTTGGTTTAAATAAAAGGGAAAGGGAAAAAGGAAAAGCAGATGCATTATTGCGAGGGAATTCAAATTAAATTTTCATGAACGTGAAACTGAGAAGAAAAGCCCAACTTTTTTTTATTGATATCATATTTATATTTTTATGTATAACTTATAACCGTATTTAAATTATATGTTGTGTTTTAATAATAATACATTATAGAGCGATTATCTCAGTCTAATTTATTTTATTCAAAAAATCAAAATTTAAAACTTAAATATAAACATTCCCTAAGTCAAATATATAAGTTTAGTACTGATATGTATATATGTAGCATTTGTGTGTTATATTTTAATATTAGAATTTAATTATAAATAGAGAAAAGAAAAAAAGTAAAGAGTTGGAAAAGGTAAGGAAATGATTCCAAAGTAGGGTGTGGGCTATGCATCGGCTTTAGCACAAATATAATGTAATCGTCCGCTTGTACCTTCCTAACCTACTTTACTCTCAAAATCACTGAACTTAGCTCAATCTTTTACAACAAAATTTCACTCTCTTTTTACACCACTGCTAGAAATGCCACACAAAATACAGTCACGGTCACGGGAGCAGCTGGCGCCACAAGGAATCCCTTCGCCGCCTGCAATACAGCGTTATAAATTAATTACAATAACATATAATAACACATTAGTAAGTCTCTAAGCATTGAGACATTGTACCTGTGCTCCATGATCAGAAGTCGGGAAAGGTCGAATAGTTGCAGAGTCAACTTCACCGGTCGGCAACGGAACTGCAGGGTTACTGTTGATAAAAGGGATGCCACCACCTTTATCCGGCACTAAACTCGGCACCATTACCGGCGAGCTAGCAGTAGCACTTGGCGCTGGCGAAACCGCCGCCTGGCGAGGCCTAAACGGCCATGGATATGCCGGAGATGATGACACAACGGGTCCACCCGAAGTTGGTGCTGGAGGCAACTCCGGTGAAGGGGTTGTGGTATCTTTCCCGGTAGGCGGCAGCTTCGGAGATGCTTTAATGGAGAGCTTCAGAGAGGCTTGGCATGTTTTGAGAGAACCATTGTTGAAAGCAAAGTAGAAGAAACCAGAGCGAGAAGGGTGCCACTGCAGACAAAGATGACACAACTCAAAACACAGTTAGCCTCGAAACCAGTTAGAAAATACGGGTTTACATACCGTATAGGAAGTGGAGTTTGGTTTGGTGAGGAGAGTAGCTTGGGTGAAATTGCAGAGATCGAAGGCCTTTCTGTTCTGGAAAATGTAGAGATTGTAGTGATATTTGTGTTTGAAAACTGACAAGACATTAAAGACAGAATAATGTTAGTAAAAAGCAGAAGCCAACATAGTAAACTTGTTGCACTATAACATAATTACTCACTTATGGAGTCTCCCACATGAACAGTGGGATTCTTCCACTGTGAAACACCATCCACTAGAATCGTTGCAGACTGAGAGGCTAAGAAGAAAGGGAAGAGAAGAGAAATGAGGAACAACAGCATGGGGAAGATCTTCATCAGCTCTTCAACTTTGGTTTAGGGTTTAGCTTTGATTGTAGACCACTGAAGTTGGTTTTATATTGGGTGATTGTGGAGCAACAAAAAAGAGAGTTCTTGAAAAATGCGTGCAGAAAGAGAGAGGGGAACACTGTCAGGTGTGTATGGCTTTTCATAGGAAAGAATTTGAATGGAAATGCTGGAGGTGTTGCAGCCTTTTTATTTTCTGGATTGAAATTAATTTTTCTTAATTTTATCTTCTGTATCACTCGTACATAAAACTGAACCTCTTTTACTTTCTTGCTTTTTTTTTTGTTTCAAAAGAAAAGATGAAAAATAAACAAATAAGATTGGAATATGGGAAAATGATGGGGATTATTATTCAAAAATGATTACTTGAGTGATTATCTCTCTTCGGCTTTTAAAACAGTTTCCCTTTCTCCAAAGGGAGCTGGGGAATCTAAATTGTTTTCTTCAATGTAATCTTTCCGCCACTCAGGATTATTTTAATACAATGCAGGGAAAGTGGTGCTCAAAACAGGAATCAAATCTTTAAAGAAGCGTCTTCTTAATTTTGTATTAAAGTGGAGGGACGACCGCTAATACTTTAATCTTAAAATTAATACAAACAAATATCAGAAGATTAACATACATTTCCATCCATTTGAGACATTAAAAAAACATGTAATTTGTTCCTTTGCACTATGGGTACAAATAAGAAACGCACGTAAGAAAACGACAAGTGCAGTGCAACAGCCTTGATACAAATTGGGACTTTCGAAGTGGGCCAAACTGAACATAGGTTATGTAAAAAGAAGAAGATTACTAAAAGACAAGGGATTAAATGACAAACCAGCCGTGACAAAAAGCACTACAATACAACATAATATTTAGTATTTACCAAAAGATAATCATTAAAATAACATATAGAGTAATTGAAATTAGTATGCACTTTAAAGTTTAAACCGGTTTATTGTTTGAAGATGATTTTCATAAACGGATCAGGAAATTAGCATGCCCTTTAAACCTGAGCTTTAGGAAGTGTTAAAGATGCTTATGTTTAAGAAAGGATATATTGTGGTAACAAAAATATCAAGAAGCCAGTCTTAGTGTTGTCTACTTTTTGACATAACTCCTTTTCCTTAGCAATATAGTATATTGAATTGAAAAGAAAAAGCCAACTGAAAATCCAACACATAACTCAAACAATTTGCTACAAAATAAGCAATACATCAACGTACCATTGGCTTCCCAATATAGCGTAGTCAGAAAATTGCCCAACTTATACTTTTTGTTCTAGTTTAATGTTTAACGTTTTTTGAATTATTTTAGTGCTTAACGTTTCATTCCGTAATTCAGATTGAGTTTTTTACCGTGACTGTAAAACCAAATTTTCGTCTGGGCCCATGTATATAATAATAATAATAATAATAATAATAATAATAATAATAAAACAGATAATAATAATAATAATAACCCAAATATATTAGAGTCCAAATGTCTTACAAAGCCCGAAATGAGTTAAAAAGGCCTAAACTAAACAACAAAACCCATTATAGCTGTTAACAACCCGCTACAACCCATATCCAGCCCAACAAGCACAAAGACCCCTCTGAATCTCTTTGTGTTTCTTTTTCCTGCTCGAATTCGAGCCCCAATGGACACGTGTCAAGATGGCATTGGCCCCGTCCGTTTCACTCGGATTCTTATCGATCTAAAACCAACTGGCATCGTCAGCCGTGCGATATGATGTCACGTCTGACAGCGGGTATAAATATCTGCGAAGAGAGAAAAAAAACATCAATTAATGCAGTAATAATTACACTAATAATTACCCAAAAAGAAAAACGAAAGGTCAGAAAGTTTGAGAGGTTACCTGAAGAGCTTGAGTCGATCGACGAAGACAACCGGACAAAGAGACCTTGCCGGAAGCTCACCGGAACCACCGAACCGAGGTACTTTTTACCTCTCTTCCCTTCTTTTCTCCATTTTATCTGTTCGAGACATTAAAACAAGTTAAATCTCAAAAAACCAAATCTTAATCTGTATAAAAAACCAGATCTCAAGCATAAAACACACTTTAAACCAGATCTCAAGCATAAAACACACTTTAAACCAGAACTCAAACATAAATCAGATTCAAAACACACATTAAAACTTAAATCTAGGATAATATAAAACAGATCTAAATCCTAAAGTTAGATCTAGTTCGAAGCTTAAAAACATAAAAAATAATAATAAATAAAAAATATAAAAAGAGGAGAGTTCGAGGGCTTATCTTGCTTTGCCGTTGCCGCAAATGTTGTCGGAGTGAGGGTTTGAGTGCTAGAACCGTTGTCGGAGTTGAAAAACATAGAGGAGAGGTCACTGGTTTCGGTTAGATAGCCTAGGATCGGGAGAAGTGGGGTGTTTCTAACGAAACGGGACTTAGATCTAGGATTAGGGTGAAAATGAGCTTTTGGGTAGAATTAGGGTTTCGACGACGGTGGAGGCGATGTTCAGAGTTGCAGACGGTGGTCGAAAAATTCAGGTCTGGCCGGAGAAGATGGCCGGAAAAGGTCCGGTCATCGAAAAGAGAAAGGAGAAGACCGAAGATGATATTCGGTGATCGATATCATCTCGACGGCCAAGAAACACATCAATGAAGTGTTAGGGGTGAATGAGGATTAAAACAATGGTTTTTGAAAAGTCCTGGTATGATATTGAAAAAATGATTTTTGATCTTTAAAAAATAAGTTTGGAGAGAATTTGAATGTTTGTGAGGATCAAACCAAGGAATTTTGAAGAGTTCTTGGTTTGTTCTTGAGGAAAAAGGGTTTTTTATCTTCAAAAACTGTTTTGGGAGAGGTTTTTGGTGTTTGAGACGATTGGACGAGAGAATTTTCGAAGAACAAGGGATGAATAGAGGCGAGAAGTTGGATTTTGATCGAAAAGGGTTAGGGTTTCTAAGGTTTGGAGTGTTCAGATTTAGAGAATTTGGTGAAAGAAAGAAATGAGGAGAGAGAGAATAGTGGTCAAATGACCGTTTCAACTCAGTCTGGGATTATTTATACTGAGTTGGGATGACGTCATTTTGAAGGTCGGGTCATAAAAGGTCCGCGTGTTTTCACACGGGTTTGGATAGGGGTCCGTGACCTGGTCGACTTAAAAAATATTGGGTATGGGTTTTAATTCAAATAGATCGTTGTTTGGGTTTAGGCTTAATGGTTTGGGTTTGGTTTAACGAGCCTAGGCTAATCTTTTAAGGTTTTTAAACTCGGGCTCTTGAATTTTGATTTCTTTACAAATCAGTCACTATTTGTTTGTAATTTGGTCACCCAATCTTTAATTTAATTCAATTTAGTCCCCTTCCAGAATTTAATGGCTTTAATTAATTATTTTATTTAATTTTTTAATTGTTTTAATTAATTTGTATGCTTGAATGTTTTTTAAAATATCATATCATATATTGTTTGGACAATTAATTATATGCTAAAATAAGATTAGAGCCATTAGTGTAGTTCACTTAATCATAATTGAATAGGGAGATCATTGTAGAAAATAAGTGGGCATTTGAAACAATGTTAGACTACTCAATATTGGCTAGTGTCACAATGTAGAGTGATGTTAACCAATAAGTATTCCGACAAATGTTTCAATTTTTCACTTTAACTTAAAAATGGAAATAAATCATTAATTAGGTAAATTTAAAATAAAATAGGATTAATAATTATAGTCATCTTAATTAGGAATGTTATTACTTTTGGACTCGTTAAAGAAAGCGTCCAATATTATTTTGGGCATTCTCTTTTATGTCCAAATATTAATAACATTCATAGAATCTTAATTAAATTAATTAAATGAGTCTAATTAGGGTTTACTTAAAAATGGCAAGACAATAATTAATCATGCATTAAAACCTTTTGTGTTGAGGTACATTTTTTGAATATAAGTTGAAGTGTCCTAATGTAACTGGATGTTTCATAATTATATTCGTTCGAAATGTATTTTCTTACAAAAGGATATTCCCATTCGGAATAAAATTCATTTTACAGTTAAAAGATTTAATTAAATTCTGATTAATGTTCGAAATGCCAAAATGCCATGTGTAATTAATAAGGTACCGATAACGGGCGTTCGTAGGGGTGCTAACCCTTCCCTACACGTAACCGACTCCCGAACCTAAATTTTTCAAAAAGAATCATTGGTGCGTTTTTATGGTGTCCAGCCTACAAAAGTGGCCGGTGGCGATTCCAAAACGATTTTCAAGCAAATAAAGGGGATTTTGACTAAAAATAGAAAATTAATTAATTATAAGATAAAATTGGTAAAAAAAACCTGATTTTCCAAATTTCAATAGTCAGGTTGTTTTTACTCCAACTATAAAAAGCAGGTTTTTAAAAAATTGTCGCTACAGTGACGGACATTAAAAAAATTTCGCTATCCAATAAAAACACGACACGTGACATATTCTTGTATTTTCTTTAATTTTTATTTTTTAAAAAAATATATAAAATCTTTAATTTCTCTAAAACTCACAAATCCAAACCCTAGATCCCTAAATTCCTCCCCTCCCACCACCAATTCAACCACCGCCGGTCACCTTTGCCTTCGTCGACCCCCCACGACTGAAAACCCCATGATTCTGTCGTTAAAAATTGACAAATGAACCGTCGACGAAAATTCAAAATGAAGAAAAAAGAGACCGATTGAGCTTCTAATCGACGACTAGAGAGTGAGGGATGTTGAACGGTGAGGTACCCGACGCTTGTGTGGTGAACGGTGAACCGCCGATGTGTAGGAATGTTGAACGGTGATGGAGATGTGATTGAAGGTTTGTTTGAAAGAAATCAATATTTTGGTGTTTTTGAAGAAGATTATATTTTTAAGTAATTCAGAAATTAAATTAATATATAAAATAGGATATGTGTCATGTTATAATTGGTTAACAGAAAATTTTTAACGACGGTTAACGAAAAAATTTAACCTGAGTTACAAAATAAAATGTTGGGCACCAAAGTGATCCAAAAAAACGTTAGACATCAAATTAGAACAAATGATATAAGTTGGACATTTTTAACTATTAAGTATTTTTGAAAAGTACAGTAAAATGATGTCTTCGAAAAACGCTTTCTAAAAATTTAGTTTAAAATTCGAGTGTTTGGTCTACACAAAGCCCTTCATTTCTGGATACTTTAGTAGTTTCGTTTTCAATACGAACATTTTATACCATTGGTAAATACTAAATAGGGAAGAGAGCTAAAGTCACGATGGGAACTCAACTCTGATTATCTTTTGTAATTAAACTTAAACTTAACAGTTAAGGTTTTGGTTCCTCCAAGTCCAATACAATACATTACCAAATTTTAGCAGTTTTTCGGATCTTTTCTAACTTCCACAATATTCAGAGACTGGGCTAGACTCACATCATCAATCGAGTTAAAACTCATTCTACGCCTAAACATAGTTTTAAACTATAATTAATTTAAGGAAAAACTACACCACTGACCACTAAACAAATTGGGGATACCTATTTGGATCACCGAACTATAAAAAACGTCAATCAGACCACCGAACTTATAAAATCAACCTATTTTGATCACCGCCATTAAAAACCTAACGGTTGAGTGATGGAATTACCACGTGGCAATTGACGGAAAAATTTAAAAATTACACATTTGATCCCTATTATTTACGCATTCTTTCAATTTAGTCTTAATTTTAAATTAATAAAATATTAAATTATTTAATTAAGTGATGGAGGACTTTAATTATTTATATTTGATTTTATTAATTTATTTTCCCCCTCCAATCAAGTGGTGACACGTGTCACCACCAATTTAAAGGAGAAAAATAATTTTCTCTCCTTTGCGTTTAGCATGAGTCAAACCTATGTCTCTAAGATGTAAAGCCCATGGCTTTGCCACTGCACCAAGCATAACCTTGTATTATAATTCTCCAGATATAATATATACCTCTTAGTAGTTTCCACATTTATAAGCCAAAAGCTCAAACCTTAAACACTAATTTCACATATATATAAATCTCAAACCCTAAACTCTAACACTAAATATTTCAAATTAAACCCCAAAACCTAAACATTTCAAATAAATTCCACGCTAAATGTTTTAAATTAAACTCTAAACCTCAAAACCCTAAAAATTTCAAATTAATTTAACACTAAATATTTCAAATTAAACCCTAAACCCTAAACATTTCAAATTAATTTCATGCTAAATATTTCAAATTAAACCCTAAACACTCAACCCAAACCTTAAACCCTAAAAATTCAAATTAATTCCACGCTAAATATTTTAAATTAAACCATAAACCCCCAAACCCTAAAAATTTCAAATTGATTTCACGCTAAATATTTCAAATTAAACCATAAACCCTAAATATTTCAAATTAATTTCACGTTAAATATTTCAAATTAAACCCTCAACCCAAACCTTAAACCCTAAAAATTTTCAAATTAATTTCACGCTGAATATTTAGGGTTTAATTTGAAATATTTAGCATGAAATTAATTTGAAATATTTAAGGTTTAATTTTAAATATTTAGCATGGAAATAATTTGAAATTTTTAGGGTTTAAGGTTTGTGTATTGGTTTAGGGTTTAATTTGAAATATTTAGCGTGAAATTAATTTGAAAGTTTTAGGGTTAGAGTTTAGGGTTTGAGATTTATATATATATATATGTGAAATTAGTGTTTAAGGTTTGAGCTTTTGGCTTATAAATGTGAAAACTACTAAGAGGTATATATTATATCTAGAGAATTATGACACAAGGTTGTGCTTGGTGCAGTGGCAAAACCATGGGCTTTACAACCTGGTGACCCAGGTTTGATTCATGCGAAACGCAAAAGAGAGAAAATTATTTTTCTCCTCTTAATTGGTGGTGACACGTGTCACCACCTGATTGGAGGGGGAAATAAATTAATAAAATCAAATATAAATAATTAAAGTCCTCCAATAAGGTGTTGACACGTGTCACCACTTAATTAAATAATTTATTATTTTATTAATTTAAAATTAGGACTAAATTGAAAGAATGTGTAAATAATAGGGACCAAATGTGTAATTTTTAAATTTTTCCGTTAATTGCCACGTGGCAGTTCCGTCACTCCACCGTTAGGTTTTTAACGGCAGTGGTCAAAATAGGTTGATTTTATAAGTTCGGTGGTCTAATTGACGTTTTTTATAATTCGGTGGTCCAAATAGGTATCCCCAATTTGTTTGGTGGTCAGTGATGTAATTTTCCCTTAATTTAAGTATATTTTTATCATAGTCGTATCTAAATATTATATAGTAGAATGTTTTTATAATTTATTCAGTGTAATTTTTTTATCATGTTTATGTATAGTGTTTAATTATTTTTTGGGTTAACTACTGGAATAGTCATTTATGTTTCTCCTCAGTACAAAGTTGGTCACCGATTTTGAAAAACGACTAGTAAGGTCACTTACTTTTTCGGGGCGTAAACTTTCAGTCACTCAGCCGTTTGTTGCCGTTAAACATTGACAATTTGCTGACCTGGCAGTGAAAAAATAAGGGAAAATTCTGTAATGGCCACTAAAATTTATCTCATGTACACTTCTGCTCTCATATTTTAAAAATTAAACATTATGGTCACCATTAAAAAAGTTTCTTCATAATTTCACCCTTAAATTTTTAAAAATTCATTTTTCAACCCTAAAACTTTACAATCAATTAGTACAATAATATTATAAAAGCTTAAATGAAAAATAGATGCCTAAATTATACCCTTTTAAATTTTAAGTGCCAAAATTGCTCTTATTTAATAACTAAACTTTTAAATTGCTTCTATTTTCCACCCTAAATTATTTTATTATTATTATTATTATTATTATTATTATTATTATTATTATTATAACATGACACATCATTTATTATTATTATTATTATTATTATTATTATTATTATTATATTAAATATTTATTAATTTAATTATATTTACCAAAATACTCAAAAACACCCCATCTTCGTCCCATTATCTTCTTCCACAATTTTCATTTCCCCCCAAACTTCATCCCCCAATCTCCACACCATTGTTGCGGTTGTTTTGGTAGATTTTAGGAATAAGTATCAATATCAAAAAAAAAATTGTTGCTTGCTTGGGCTAATATCGATTGTTGCTGTAACCCCCTCGTCCCGGTCTGGTCGGATGACCGGTCCGAGTGGGCCACACGAGGAAAATCGAAGCGAAACTCGCTAAGGTTCTTCCTCGGTTAACGACCCAGATTTTTTTTTAACATTATCTTGTCTATAGGCATGATTAAATCCTATATGAAGCACAACAACGGAAATACAACAATCCAACATCGTCCAACCAAGACAACACTTTAAGCAGCTCATTTTAACCCCTTTACAGCAGGCCGTATCGAAACACCCTTCGGGTGTTTCGATACGCCTTAACTTAGTCAACATGCCAGGGTCAACCTGAGGAGACCGTTTCGAAATAGGGGTGACCCGTATCGAAACGACCCCAACGGTCAACTTCTCGTGGTCAACGAGATTTGACCGTTTCGAAACATCAAAGACCCGTTTCGGAACGCCTTTATCTCGTCAATTTCTCAAAATTCCAGTAGAAAAAATGTACCGAAACAACCTCTATCCGTTTCGAAACGCTTGACCAAATACAAAGGGACCGTATCGAAACAGGGTGGCCCGTTTCGAAACGCCCCCTGCCTGCAGACTCCTTTTGGCTGTTATAAGGCACAAGGGTGCCCCAAAACACCACCAAAACACCCAACAACACACTAGCAATTAAACCTAAGGCAAACCAACTATAAGCATGCTTGAACATCATTAAAACGAGACTAAACACCAAGGCATAATATCACAAGCCATGCATTCAAACATATCATTAAAGGAGTTAAGCATTCACAAGGCCAACACTTAGACAAATTCAAGATAGCAATATACTAACAAGGTTTCAAGCAAGGCATACATCCCAAGCCAAAATAGCAAGCACATACGAGGAGTCTAACATGCTCCTAAGCAACATCAATCACAATATAATCCAAAACATCATAATACGATTACATGTCTCATTGCTTGACCATTACATCTTAATTTAAAAGTTCATACTTGGTAGCTAAACAAGCACCACAAGCACACTTGGAGGCCCCCTTCTTGCTCCTAGCAACCCACGAACTAAGGATCTGCACTGTCGAACAAAGAGAGAGCGTAAGCAATAAAGCTTAGTGAGGGTAAGCTCTTTAAAAACAAACCTCGACAATACAGGGTCCGAGCACGATCTTAGCCAAGGCAAAATACATAATTATCAAGAATCCTCAAGAGCCACAAGTTAGGATGCATGAACAATATCCAAATAAATGTCATGCTCAAAAGCTCTATTCCACAACACATGTAATCACATATAAACATCCAAATAAGGATCATAATTCACAACACATTGATACACATAACAATCAATATTGGCACCTAGCTATGACCCGAATACGCGGATAAACACGTTGGAACTCACATCCAACAACCACTTTACCTCACGGTGGGATTTCACTCATCACCGGTCTCGCGGAGGGGATTCCACTCATCCTCACGCCCCGTCGATGGGATTCCACTCATCATCGACTATATATAATTACAATTTTCGGGCGAACTCGTACTCTTCCTTGGTGACTCAACGCCACCAAGGCCATGCGCGACTTTTGACTCATGTGTACACACTAACATCCTAATGATCGATCATTTGTACTCAAGCATACTAGTGCCAACATTTAACTCATTCCACAATATTCATTTAAATCAATTCCGTGCTTAGCACGTACTCACCATGATCACAATCATGAACCATTACCATGCATGCCATAAGCATCACAAATCATGCCTCATCTCACATGTATAACACAATATACATAAGCAACCATATCCCAAGTCATACGAGGCATAAACATCCATATATATAAGTTCATCCAAAGGCTCTAGATCAAGTTTAGGATTAGGCTACCACCATAATCCTAACTCTAGGTGGGTATACCAAACCCAACCTAGTCTACATACTCGAACCAATCATTTAAAAACCACTTAAAACGTTTAACCACTCACATAAGCTTCCAAGCTCCAAGCCAAGCAAGCAACCACTCTCACAAACCCGGATTTCTTCCCGAAGCTTATCCAACACAAGTTCCCGCTTCTAAACAACCTCAAACACAATTCAAACAATCCCAAATCAGCCCAACATCAAAAGACCAACTCGGAACACAATTCAATCACAATTTACAATGTTGCAAGCTATGAACAAATCCCATTTTTAGCAAACTCGGGCAGCCCCAAAACCATCTCCAAAATCCATGTTTCCAACACCCTTTGCACCCATAAATGATCCCAAATCAATCCCTAACCATAGTACTATCAATAGCCTATCAAATTCCACCTAAAACAACCCCCAAAACTCACCCAAAACCCTCCAAAAACCCCATTTTTACCCAATTTCGGGAATTGCTCAAAATCATTCAAAATTCACATATGTTGTACCATTTGGCTCCTACATTCCATAACTAACCATAATAAATCAAAATATTAAGTTTAGTTACACAAAGGCACCATTTTTAATCAAATCTTTTGAAAACCCCAATTTCAAAACTTCAATGAAAATGAAACAAATGGTACTTTTAAAGAGAGGAAGTTGAGGAGAAGTCAAAAATGTTGTTACCTTTCAAAAAGGAGCTAAAATAGATAAGCTTTTTGATGGAATAGTGATGAAGGGAAGATAGCTCTTGTTTCACGTTGGAAATGGGTGAGGAAGAGAGTGAATAGTGTTTATTTGTGAAAAGGGGATTTAAATTGAAAAATGGGCAAATTACCAAAAGGCCATTAATGAATGGCTATCCCCTTATTCTTTAAAAGCTCTTCAACTTGCAATTTAATCAATTTGGTCCCATTTCAAACATTTATTTTTGAAACTCGGAACGTAAAGGATTATTTTAATTATAAACCTGAGCCCAAATAATATTAAAATATTATTTCCACCTAACCCCTAAACTCGGGTATCACAGTTGCAGAATATGTCAGGGAAGAGCAACTTGCACTTCTTTGACAGATAATGAAAGATTTTTATGTTGCAATTGCTCAATTGTAATGATTCTTAAGATGATAAATTACGAGCATTGTCATGATTGTGATTGTTGACATTCGACTACAGTGGTCCGTTAAAGGAGGGATAGATATAAAGATCTTAACTATGCTTTTCTCCTTGAATTAACGTACCTGTATATGTGGTTTGAAAGCTTTGTTTCAGTTATATATTTGTGTTAGTTTCTGGTCATCATACATAACTTATTTCTTATGTGTATTTCTCTTTGTTGCATTGCAATTTTCCATCTTGTTATCGAAATTATTTTTTTGTCACATTTGAATACTGAAACTGTATCGTGTATGGTTGGCGATTAATTTGACATGTTATGTACTCATTTCTAGATCGACTCATTAACTTGGGGCTTCCTAGGACTAGGGATTTCCAAGGTTTAAACCCCAATAGCTTTGATGGATATGGAAACTACAGTATTGGAATTCATGAATAGAGCGTGTTCCCTCGGATCAGGTTTGATGCACTTGATAGACCCAAGCAAGCGATCTAATGAACCCACTGTAAAAGAAATGAGAATTGGGAAGAAGATGATGGAATGAAGATGAAGTGTTTTGGCTATTTTGGTAAATATAATTAAATTAATAAATATTTTAATATATTTATTTTATTTTAAAATTTAAAAATAAATAAACAAAATGACGTGACATTTTCTGATTGGTCAAGATAGAATTTTTTTAACGGCAGGAGACAATATGGGTAACGGCGAAAACGTTAGGGGGCAAAAGTGGTCAAAATGAACTTTAGGGGGCAAGTTAGGAAAACATGTAAAGTTTAGGGGGAAATATATTAAGCCTATAAAAAGTAAAATATATTTTTAAATATTTTAAATTTAATAATAATAATAATAATAATAATAATAATAATAATAATAATAATAATAATAATAATAATGGTTTTATTCTTAAATTTTTTAAATTTAATAATAATAATAAATGACATGTTATGTTATAATAATAATAGTAAAATGATCTAGAGTGAAAAAGTAAGAGTAATTTGAAAGTTTAGTTATTAAATATGAGTAATTTGGGCACCTAAAATTTAAAAAGTGTATACTTTGGGCACCTATTTTCATTTAAGCATTTATAATATTATTGTACTAAATGATTGTAAAGTTTTAGGGTTGAAAAATTAAATTTTTAAAATTTAAGGGTGAAATTATAAAGAAATCTTTTTACTAGTGATCATAATGTTTATTTTTTAAAACTGGAGAGCAGAAATGTACATGGGATAAACTTTAGTGGCCAATGCAGTAGTTTACCCATATTTTTTAGCTGTTAGGTCAGCAAGTCGTCAATGTTTAACGGCAACAAACGGCTCAGTGACCAAAAGTTTACGCCCCGAAAACGAAAGTGACCTTACTGGTCGTTTTTCAAAATCGGTGACCAACTCTGTATTGGAGGTAAACATAAGTGACTATTCCTGTAACACCCGTGTCTTGGGCCTAGGAGTTAACCGGGTTTTAGTTCGAGTCAAATAAAATTTAATTAAAACAATTCAACTTCAAATAATGACCTAATTGAGCTTTAACAAGAAGGGAGGGACCTATGTTGCAATTTGACCCAAATTTAAAAAGCAATACCACTTTATGAGAAAAGTTGTCTTCCCTTTTCCCATTTACCATCCCCAAACCGTTGGAAACACTCCCCACCATTGCCAAGCTTCTTCAAACTTTGGGGTAACTATTCCATTCGATTCTAACCTCGTTTTAAGGTGTTTTTCAAAGGTAAAAACGTTTTTTTAATCTCCTCTTTATCCCCTATCCAACCATTGTCTTAGATTTCAAAAATATGGGGTTTTGGAAATTAGGGTTTATATTAAAGTTTGGATTTTTAAGGGGGCTTTTCAATTTGTTTTGATAAATTGTGTTGGGGTTTTGTTTAAGCATAATGAAATACACAATATATATTAATTTGGTTGATTTTGGATGAAATTTCGTAGTGGGTTCTTAGGGCAATTTTTGAGGTATCAAAACTTGGGTTTTTGATGAGTTTTATGTTGAAATTGAAGGGCTGATGGTCTACCTATGTTAGGAGGGTGATTTGGGATGTTTTGGAGGTCATTTGGGTGTTTGGAAATGGGTGTTTCAGCCAAGGATTATTGGAGTACGAAAATTGGGTTTTTGTGGTTTGGGAATTTGTGGAAATTGGGTTGTGTTTGCAAAGTAAATTGATGGTTGAGTTAGCATTGAATTGGGAAGTAATGTATGTGTTTTGTTTGACTAGAAGCAAGAGGAAACGTTGAGGAGGCTTTGGGACCGAATCCGGGTTCGTAGGAGGATTGATTCGAATTGCTAAGGAAGGGCGGTGAGTGGTCTTAACTTGTTTTAAAGTTTGGTTCGAGCATGAGTAGTGTGTGTGTAAAGTGTGCTTGGTAGGCCACTTCTTTATAACCCAAGTAGTTAATTTAGTCTTGTTTTCCTTAAATGCCAATGTGCTTGATGACTATGCTCTTGTACTTGTGATTATATGGTGCATGTATATATATCATGATGTGGATATATGTGATGAGCATGAGTGTAGTTGATGATATGTGATTGATGATGATAATTGGCACTAAAATAATTACCGGTTGTAAATGATCGATCATTAGGATAGTGTGCACACAAATTGAGTCAAAACGTACGTGGCCTTGATGGCGTTAAGTCATCAAGAAGGAGTACGGTGATGTAACATTCCATCGGAAGCTTTTATTTATTTCTACGGGATGATGAGTGGAATCTCATCCGTAGGGCATGTGGCGATGAGTGGAATCCAGCACATGCAAGGTCCGGTGATGAGTGGAATCCCACCGAGGTAAAGTGTTGTTGAGGTTTATATCCGCACAATCGGGGTAATTAAAGTGGCCAATTAAACTTGTTCATGTATTGTGATATATGATGGTGATATGTGATTGTGGTATATGGTGTTGTTGCATGATGTGGATGTTGATGCTTAAACTTGTTAGGATTGAGAGACCATATATGCCACTTGAAAGACTAGCTAGGTCTACTTGATTTTATGCCTATGCTTGATGTATGTAAGACTAGGATTAACATGCTTGAACCCTGCATTGTTGATGTTTTTCGTTTTAGAGCACCCTCACTAAGCTTATAGCTTACGCTCTCTATGTTCAACAATGCAGATCATTAGTGTGGTGTTAGCTCGAGGCAAGGCAAGAAGGGCTTTCCAAGTTGTTGCTCAAGTATGGTTAATTTTGTAGTAGTTAAGCAATGTGGCAATAGGGTGTGTTTGTATGAGCTTGTATGACTCATTACATATGATGATATTTTGATTTGATTATGGATTGTAAGCATGTAATGCTATGATGAATGTTTTGGTGTGTGATGGCATGCGTTAGAGTGTTTAGGTTGCCTTGTGTATGAGTGCAAACCTTTCAAGATGTCTTGTTCCCTTTAAGACCATTTGAGCTTTTATGTATGCATAATATTGCCTAAATTGCTCTTTAATTTGAATGCTATGTATGAAAACTTAAATCCATGTTTGAATGACACCCTTGGCTTAAATATGTGTGCTTGCATGTCGGTATATGCTTAGGTGAGTCGAGAAATGCATTTAGAGTCGTGTTGGGGTCGTTTAAGTTGAAATTGAGGAATTGCAGTGCAGGGGGTATCGATACCCCTAGCTAGGGTATCGATACTCTCTTGCCCAAAGGCCTCAGATTTTGCCTGGGGTATCGATACCCTTCCAAAGTTACTGAAATTTGGAATGTTGAGTGAGAGTAGAGCGTATCGATACGGGCTTCCCGAGTATCGATACGGGTCTACTCTGTTGACCAAGGAGGGTTGACCGAGAAAGGGGGTATCGATACCCCTGGTAAGGGTATCGATACGGTCTTTTCGTGTTGACTTCTTGGGTTGACCTAGAAAGGGGGTATCGATACCCCTGGCAAGGGTATCGATACTGTCTGCCTGTAAGCTTAAAAATGGACTGTTTATGCATGGCCGGGGTTCGAATGTGTTTTCCTTGTATGTTTCCGCTGTTGTTAATCACTTAGGGTTTAACCATCCTCTAGACAAGATTAAAATAAAAAGAAAAAAAATAGGGTTGTTAACCGAGGGGGAATCCTTTGAGTTTCGCTTCGGTTTTCCCCGTGTGGCTCACTCGGACCGGCCATCCGGCCAGACCGGGACGAGGGGGTTACAATTCCAGTAGTTAACCCTTATTTTTTCATGTTGGATTCTTATTGTACAATCACATTATCTTTGTTTGTTACATTCATTAAATTTAGAATCAAACGGTATGTTTATGTCGTGTTCGTATTTATTTTTTAATGTTAAATATAACGTAAATTTAAATCAACTTTCACACATTGATTATTTGTTTTTATATAAATTTATATGCTTCAACTCATTTTATATTTTCTTGCAACAAATATGCTTATAAATCACATTGACTATGATTGTGCTAATGTAAGCAAAAATATATTGTTATCTAACTGAAAGTCAGGTGAGAAACAAATCAACTAATAAAAATTATAGAAAATAGGGTAAATTACACATACGATCATTGAACTTTGTTCAAAAAATAAAACGGTGAATACACTTTTAAATTTTACAAAATGGCAATTAAACTTTGTGTTTTGAAACAAAATGGTAACTAGACGTTAAACCCCATTAAGTAACTGTTAAATTTTTTTGTATAATAACACATTTAATCCTTCATATTTACACATTCAATCAATTTAGTCATAATTTGAAACAATTCACTAATTTAACCCTTGTTATTTACGCATTCTTTCAATTTGGTCCTTAAACCAAAATTCCAAATCTGAGTTTTCCAGATATACGATGGAGGGAAGTTCTCGATGGCAGTCAGACGATCGGAGGAATGGCTTTGCTCGTGATGGTGGCGCGATCGTGATGGTTATGTTGACGTTGCAAACGGGCAACTCACGGCGGCGTAATCGATCGGAAACATAGGAAAAGCTTTTGATTCTGACAAAGCTTCCACTCAACTTTCACGACGAACAACAGATAAACATGGAAAGTGGGAGGTTGGGTTTTGATTGCGAGACGACGGGAAACATGAGGGTGGTGGCGGTGTAAGCCACAGACTGGCGGTGATGGGAAACCGGAGCTCGAACATAAAATGGGGAAGGAGACAGGTTTAATGATCATTCAAACTAATCTCCACGGCAAACAGTGTGGAGATTAAACGAGTGGTCACCGGGTTTCGCTCGGGGAGAGGAGGCCGTTCATATGACATCGATGGTGACGACCACGAACCGACGGTGGCAAAGATCAGACGGTTAATGATGGTGAAGGTTGTGAAAATTTTAGAACTTTCTAGACTCTCTCCCCCCTCTAAGGAGGTTCAGATTCAATTGGTGTATTAAAGATGGTTTGTGTACATCAGATTTTGCTTTAATGACCAAATTAAAAAAATGTGTAAATAACGAGAGCTAAATTTAGTGAATTATTTCGAATTAGAACTAAATTGATTAAATGTGTAAATATAAAGGATTAAATGTGCTATTATATAATGTTTTTAACCGACACTTAGCGGGGTTTAACGTCTAGTTATAATTTTGTTTCAAAACACAAAGTTCAATTGCCATTTTATAAAATTTAAAAGTTTGGTTACCGTTTTGTTTTTTTAACAAAGTTAAGTGACCGTTTGTGTACTTTACCCTAGAAAATGTAATCACCTATTTTGTCCGGGGTGTCAAAACCCATTTTTTCTTTAATGGGCTTTTATACATATATGTATATATATATATATATATATATATATATATATATATATATATATATATATATTATGAAGAAAAAAACAATATATACGTATTAATGTTATATACCTATTATCACTTCTATTTTGTATCGTATATTATCATTATATTATATTATATTATGTTATTGTTATTATTATGATATTATGTTACCATCATCACCATTTTTATATATTATTACCGTAACTATCTAGTCATTATCTTTGTTATTCACTATATTATAAACTACCATTGCCATTATTAATGTATTCACCTTCTATTATTATTACTTAACATTATTATCCACTATCATCCTCATAATTATTGTTATATTATCACTATAGTTACTACCGTATTATTATTTGTTATTATTTATCATTATAGTATTCTCATCCGTCACTACCATTATTAGTATTATATGTATTATTATTATTATTATTATTATTATTATTATTATTATTATTATTATTATTAAATCTGAAAAAAAACAGAAACATTAAATAAATAAAAGCCCATATTAATTTAATAAAAGCCCAAGTGTTTATTTAATTTTACAGTCTGAAAAATAAATACAAGGCCCGTAAAGCCCAAACTTAAGCCCTAATCTAATCTGATGAAACCCTAATATCCATCTTTTAACTTACAGCCGCCGCCCCGTTTCAACCGTTAGATCTGGGATAGATCTAACGGTCCAGATGATGTCTCAGAAGGAAACCCTAGCGCCGCGCAGCCTTAGCCCTTGGATCGAGATCTCATCGGACGGCTGAGATCGAACCGGGGAAGTCTCCAGAACCTCCACGCGCCCACGCGCGGCGATCCGATTCCCACATGTGCGCGTGTAGACCACAACCGACCCCTCAGCTTCTCTTGTGCACCGTTCGATCAATCCGAGCCCATCCGAATCTCATCCACGGTGCATCATCCACGGCCGGCCACAGCTCTCCATGGTCCCCTCTCCTCCTCACGGGTCACATGCAACACAAGAAAACAATATGTCAGAGCCAAAATGGATGCAACGGAAACGTACGAAGCAAAATCGCAACCAAAAATCAGAAATCACAGAAATCACAACCGAAATGCAGAAATCGTACAAATCATCAGCAATCAACAGAGATTTACAGCAATTATTTGCATTTTAGAAATAGGAAAAAATGCGATTTTTCGGCTATAAAAAGCCGAAGCATGTAATGAAAGAGAGGAGGATTTTCGTTTTTCGGGAGGATTTTTAGAGAGAAAAAATTGTAAGAGAGGATTTTTCAAAGAGAATTCAGGAAAAAAAACTTTCAGAGGAGATTGTAATCGTTTTCATATCAATACAAGCAGATAAGAACTTCAGAGGTATCAGTGTCTCTCTTTCGTTTTAGTTTCGTATTACAAAAAAAATAAAATAAAAACAGAAGGTTTTTTTTACCTCCGTTTTGAGTCGGGATCCCCATCGTCGTGCCCGTCTTTACCGGCGATAAGCTTCGCGGCCTCTCTCTGGGGCCGTGCATGGTGAGCCGTCGAGACCGGTGACACGAGGGGATAAGCTTTTCAGGTTTTTAGTGTCGGGATCTCTCTTTTTTTTAAGGAAAAACGATTTCGAAAAGGTTTTCCTTCGTTTTGGTTTTGATTTCGAGAAGAGAAGGGTTTTTCGGTTTCAAGAAAGAAAGAAAAAAGAAGCTTTTTTAGGGTTTCGGCGCCGAAAACGGCGACCGGAACCCCTTGGCGGCGCCGGACTTCTCAGAGATCAAAGGGTAAGTTTTTTCTTTCCGGTTTAGGGTTATCAAATGAAAAAAGGGTTGAAATCTGTTTTGGTTTGGCTTAAATAATGTTTTTAGTTTTTTAAACAGGGCTAATAGCCTACTAAGCCCCTCCGCGTATTGTTATTACGCGTGCAGGGGCTTCCGCTTTTTAAAATCACGGCAGCAGTCCCCCGTGTTTTCAAACGTTCTCAATTTCGTCACGGTTTCATTTTAATCCGTTTTTAGTGGTCGAATCACCGTTTGAGTCCCTGTAGGTTTTGAGTCTTTTCAATCGAGCCCTGCTCTTTCATTTTGATTTTTCTTAAAATGGTTTATTTACATTTGCAGCCCCTGCCAGTTTGCATTTTTATTTATATCGCATGTCATTTTGGTTATATTATTCATGCCCGTGTAGTACGTGTTTATATCGAATATATTATTTTGGCCATATTGTTTATATTAGTATGTGCATATTTTGTCTTCTCTTGTTCGAATATATATATATATATATATATATGTTTTTGTGACATGCATTTTAATGTCATTTCATGTGTTTTTTAGTGCTAAGTTCGCATGTTAATGAATTTTAATTATAAAACGGAGATACCTATTAATTCGCGTATTCGGGTCAACTAGCCTAACTTATTGGATGTCCCCCGAATATTCGAATTAATTCGAATCATCTAAAGGTAAATCCGTAATTAAAACGAACAAGACCATAGCATCATCCTTTAATTGTTTGCATCATGCATAAAGGTGACGTACGGGATTCGAACCCTATACTAACACGGCAGTTAGTCTTATATGATGTCGGTTTAGTCTTTGGTCCGGTGTACCGTCATCCTTTTTAATTAAACGACTAATTAATTCGATACCACCAATTTGAAAAAGCTCGTGATTAAAGCCTAATTTTTCGACGAGGAACCGCCAATTAAATTTGTTTTAAATTTCGAGCAATTTCCATCAATTAAAAGCAACAATTGTTTTGGTACCGATCTCTGGGCGTGATGGGGACGCTAACCCTACCCCACACGTAACCAATTCTCGAACCCTTTCAAACGAATCTCTGGTTTTGTTTTTTTACGGTGTCTGGTCTACCTTAGTGGCCGGTGGCGACTCCAACCAACCGAGAAAAAAAGATTTTTTTAAAAGGGTGTTTTCCAAACCCGAATCGAATTAACTTTTAAATTCCCCATTTTTAAATCATATTGAATATTTTTCAAAAGTAACAGGAACTTGATTTGCGGAGAAAAAACCCCGTTACAGCTTGGCGACTCCGCTGGGGACAAATTTTGTTTTTCAAAACAAAAAGAGAGTTAGGCCAAATAAATAATTGTTGCCTTTAATGATGGAAATTTTTTGAAACTTAATTTGACTTTAGCAAGGTGGTTCTTCCTTGAAAATATATCTTTAATTACACGAGCTTTGATAATCGGTGGTCTTGAATTAATTTTTCATTTAATTTCAAAGGAAACACCGACATGTGTTGCCGCACGCATTAGGCTCTATATCCGAGCTTCGACCCTTAAGTGGGAGTGAAACGCCCATACCCACGTGAGTCTCCCTCTACGGGTCGGTAATTCACTTCCAGAATCCACGCCTTTGACATGTGAGCAGCCCTCCACGTCACTAGGTTGTGCTTTCCCCCGAACCGAAACCAATTCGCAAGCTTGTAATGGGCCAGAATTGGGGTTCTTGTTGCCTTAGTAGGTGATGAGATAAGTTCGGGTACCCTTGTTAGAACCGAACCACATAAGTGAGAATTTAAGAAGCCTACCCCGGTTAGAGCCATGCGGATAACCGTAGAATTAGAATTTATGCTATTAGGTCTTGCATCGTTAATTTGCTTTGATGTGTTTCCTTTTGATTGTTTTATTCAGTCTTCATTATTGGTGTTACTAACCCAGTTGCCTTTTTTGTCTTGTTTTGATTATTTTTGCATACTCATCGCATTTTCATACGAAGTGTTGATTTGAGAACAGTCTAAAGTTTAAAACTTTCACAATGGGAGAAAGAGTCCATAACAACAGAGTTTTCAGAACCCTAATTTGAAGGGAAGAGAAGAGAAAAAAATCGTACCCTGTGTATCTATTTTCTTACCTCGTTGTAACGAGATTTGATCTCCGTTATAGAAAGTTGTTTAATGAGGATGTTCGTCGAATCAACATTTCTTTGCATTCGATTTTGTGTTTTTAAATTTTTTGCCTTCAATCATTTGTTTCAGTTATGCATACACATTTCATGCATTACATCATTAATTCACGAGATTAATTGTTCGAGGTCATGACGGCATTTATGACTACCGAAGATTCCGCACCCACACTTTACTCGCCATCAAATGAGGCAAATTGATGAAAGTTTTGCTAAGTTAGAAGTCGACTTGAGAAGAGTCCAAATGGGGGCATATGATGGCCATGGATCGTTTTGCGAGTACCACCAGACTGTGGGGCATGAAATTCAGAGTTGCTTAGAATTTAAGCAATTGGTCCAGGAATTGATGGACAATCGGGAGGTTGAGTTCCTCGAAGAAGTTTGAAGGGTGGAATGGATGGTCAGCTCCCCAGTATTTAAGAGTTTTAGTGTATCCAACACCGTTTGTCTTCATTTCATTGCATTTTAATCTTTTCTTTGAAGTGATGTGTGAAATCAACCTTTGCTACCCTTTGCCCGAAGGAAATAAAGATTTTTTTTTTGTAAGGGCCCCAGACTGCATGTTTTTAAATTTCAATGAAATGATGCATTATGTTTCAATTGCCTTTTCATTTTGTGTGTATATATTTGTCTATCGAGTCCCCGTATATCAATTGCATTAGGGACATAGACTTTGACCCCAAAGGTTGACTTCGAGCCGCCTTTGTCTAGTGGAAATCGAAAGCTGTGAAGATGATGAATATTTGGCTTACACTCCAAGTTAATTTGGTCATCTAAATAAATACACATAGAATTAGGGCCTTCGGGAGAATAACCGAAAATCTTCAGTGCTAAAAGAAGAAGAGTAAAAGAAAAAGAAAAGAAAGAAATAAGAGAAAGAAAAGAGAAAGAAAAAAAAGAAAAAAAAAGAAAAAGAAAAGAGAAAAAGAAAAGAGAAGATAAAAGAGAAAAATACTAAAAGCCTAACAAAAGCACTCCAATGTTCGAAGCTTGGTAATAGGCATTTTCGGATACGAGTGTGGAAAATCTGGGGCACTTCGCTGTAGCAAAAAGACCAATAAGGTTGCTATGCACCATTCACTTTAGCTACATGAGTGATGGTAATATTTTCAAATCATGACAATGCCGAGTAGCTCAGGGTTTTGTTGTTTGCTCCATCATTTATTTCGAGCCAAAGGAATGTGATGAGTTGACTTCCCCAAAATTTTAAAGAATTGATAAAGGCGAAGCCTATAGAAGATGAATCCAATTGATTAAAAAGCCGAAATAACTTGGAGAGTATGTCACATTTTCAGACATCAGCTCAGCTTTCGAGGTCTCCTAGACACATGATGCTTGAGGCTATCCTTGGTAAGCCATAGTAGTGTCGTTCGTGCACTTGATATTCGGGGCATTTAATTTGACTTGATATATCCCTAATGTGAAAGAGAAAATTTTGTTTTTGAAAACGCATCTCATTTTGAAATTAAAAAGATGCAACCTAAATCTTTTTTTGAACACAAAATATTCTCATTGCTTCGGGGATAAAGTTTAGAATGCTATGTCATGAATACAAATGACAACTTGTCAGTGGCTATGGTGAGGATTGTAGTAAGATTCCACATGCTACAGTTCAGGGACTTGAAGCGAATTTTTCGATTACTTCAGAAGATGAGAAGTGGACCTTATTGAACTTAGGAGAAAAGTTCAGGAACTTGGGAGCATGTGCTTCCCCTATTGTTGAGAAGAGAAAAAATCGCCGCGTTGAGTAAAGACGAAAAGTAATTGAGCACCTAGTTTGAGAAAGGGGCAATATTTTGGCGGCAAGCACTATGAGAAGTGTTGTGACCAGTCTGACCAGTGAAAGTCAGCAGTCGGCTTTTGAGAAGAGGCCAAAAGACTGATATCTGGAAAAGATGAGAAAACACGAAGAAATTGAGAAAAAAAAAAAGAAAAGAAGAAGAAGGTCGAGATAGACCAATCTGAAGAGTGGGAGCGTCCAAGAACTCCTTAATGAGCTTAAGAGAAAAGTTCAAAGACTTGGGGGCATGTGTTCCCCCGATGTTAAGAAAAGAGAAAATTCATCACATTCAGTAAAGACGGAGAGAACGGTTGAGCACCCAGTTTAAATAGGGGGCAATGCTTTGAGTATGTGCACTGCGAGAAGTGTTACGAGAAGAGACCAAGAGATCGAGATTTGGCAAAGATGAGAAAGCCAAAAGAGATTGAGAAGAAGAAGAGACAAGAAGAAGGTCGAGATTGACCAACTCGGAGAGTAAAAGCATCCGAGCATTTTGATGTCATAATTCATACATCATTTGTAGTTAGGCATCCCTAGAATCAGGGGCATGCTAACTTACATCAGCATGTCATTTCTTACCTATTTTTGACAGGTATATCAAAGCTTTTCTCATAAAAGGAAGCTCGCCTATCCGTTCAGGCTCGTGGAGAATGGAATATCAAAGCTTTTCTCATAAAAGGAAGCTCGCCTATCCGTTCAAGCTCGTGGAGAATGGAATATCAAAGCTTTTCTCATAAAAGGAAGCTCGCCTATCCGTTCAGGCTCGTGGAGAATGGAATATCAAAGTTTTTCTCATAAAAGGAAGCTCGCCTATCCGTTCAGGCTCGTGGAGAATGGAATATCAAAGCTTTTCTCATAAAAGGAAGCTCGCCTATCCGTTCAGGCTCGTGGAGAATGGAGTATCAAAGCTTTTCTCATAAAAGGAAGCTCGCCTATCCGTTCAGGCTCGTGGAGAATGGAGTATCAAAGCTTTTCTCATAAAAGGAAACTCGCCTATCCGTTCAGGCTCGTGGAGAATGGAATATCAAAGCTTTTCTCATAAAAGGAAGCTCGCCTATCCGTTCAGGCTCGTGGAGAATGGAATATCAAAGCTTTTCTCATAAAAGGAAGCTCGCCTATCCGTTCAGGCTCGTGGAGAATGGAATATCAAAGCTTTTCTCATAAAAGGAAGCTCGCCTATCCGTTCAGGCTCGTGGAGAATGGAGTATCAAAGCTTTTCTCATAAAAGGAAGCTCGCCTATCCGTTCAGGCTCGTGGAGAATGGAATATCAAAGCTTTTCTCATAAAAGGAAGCTCGCCTATCCGTTCAGGCTCGTGGAGGATGGAACCCGCCTATCCGTTCAGGCTCTTGGAGAATGGAGTTTTCGATATTTGTCTATGTGTTCAGACCTCGGAGGGTTGATGAATGTTGAATTGAGAAGCAGCTTCAAGCCTTCGCTACCGTTGTATTTTCCCGTACTGACCTCCGGACCGCCAGTGGTTCAAGTGCATGGTGACTCGAAATCCAAACAGGGAAGTCGGACAAAATCGGTGTTTATGGCCTTTGCTTTATTCTTGTTCCACAAGTATAAGCAAAGGGGGGCAGCTGTAATCACCTATTTTGTCCGGGGTGTCAAAACCCATTTTTTCTTTAATGGGCTTTTATACATATATGTATATATATATATATATATTATGAAAAAAAAACAATATATACGTATTAATGTTATATACCTATTATCACTTCTATTTTGTATCATATATTATCATTATATTATATTATATTATGTTATTGTTATTATTATGATATTATGTTACTATCATCACCATTTTTATATATTATTACCGTAACTATCTAGTCATTATCTTTGTTATTCACTATATTATAAACTACCATTGCCATTATTAATGTATTCACCTTCTATTATTATTACTTAACATTATTATCCACTATCATCCTCATAATTATTGTTATATTATCACTATAGTTACTACCGTATTATTATTTGTTATTATTTATCATTATAGTATTCTCATCCGTCACTACCATTATTAGTATTATATGTATTATTATTATTATTATTATTATTATTATTATTATTATTATTATTATTATTATTATTAATAAATCTGAAAAAACAGAAACATTAAATAAATAAAAGCCCATATTAATTTAATAAAAGCCCAAGTGTTTATTTAATTTTACAGTCCGAAAAATAAATACAAGGCCCGTAAAGCCCAAACTTAAGCCCTAATCTAATCTGATGAAACCCTAATATCCATCTTTTATCTTACAGCCGCCGCCCCGTTTCAACCGTTAGATCTGGGATAGATCTAACGGTCCAGATGATGTCTCAGAAGGAAACCCTAGCGCCGCGCAGCCTTAGCCCTTGGATCGAGATCTCATCGGACGGCTGAGATCGAACCGGGGAAGTCTCCAGAACCTCCACGCGCCCACGCGCGGCGATCCGATTCCCACACGTGTGCGTGTAGACCACAACCGACCCCTCAGCTTCTCTCGTGCAACGTTCGATCAATCCGAGCCCGTCCAAATCCCATCCACGGTGCATCATCCACGGCCGGCCACAACTCTCCATGGTCCCCTCTCCTCCTCACGGGTCACATGCAACACAAGAAAACAATATGTCAGAGCCAAAATGGATGCAACGGAAACGTACGAAACAAAATCGCAACAAAAAATCAGAAATCACAACCGAAATGCAGAAATCGTACAAATCATCAGCAATCAACAGAGATTTACAGCAATTATTTGCATTTTAGAAATAGGAAAAAATGTGATTTTCCGGCTATAAAAAGCCGAAGCATGTAATGAAAGAGAGGAGGATTTTCGTTTTTCGAGAGGATTTTTAGAGAGAAAAAATTGTAAGAGAGGATTTTTCAAAGAGAATTCAGAAAAAAAAACTTTTAGAGGAGATTGTAATCGTTTTCATATCAATACAAGCAGATAAGAACTTCATAGGTATCAGTGTCTCTCTTTCGTTTTAGTTTCGTATTACAAAAAAAATAAAATAAAAACAGAAGGTTTTTTTTACCTCCGTTTTGAGTCGGGATCCCCATCGTCGTGCCCGTCTTTACCGGCGATAAGCTTCGCGGCCTCTCTTCAGGGCCGTGCATGGTGAGCCGTCGAGACCGGTGACACGAGGGGATAAGCTTTTCAGGTTTTTAGTGTCGGGATCTCTCTCTTTTTTTAAGGAAAAACGATTTCGAAAAGGTTTTCCTTCGTTTTGGTTTTGATTTCGAGAAGAGAAGGGTTTTTCGGTTTCAAGAAAGAAAGAAAAAAGAAGCTTTTTTAGGGTTCCGGCACCGGAAACGGCGACCGGAACCCCTTGGCGGCGCCGGACTTCTCAGAGATCAAAGGGTAAGTTTTTTCTTTCCGGTTTAGGGTTATCAAATGAAAAAAGGGTTGAAATCTGTTTTGGTTTGGCTTAAATAATGTTTTTAGTTTTTTAAACAGGGCTAATAGCCTACTAAGCCCCTCCGCGTATTGTTATTATGCGTGCAGGGGCTTCCGCTTTTTAAAATCACGGCAGCAGTCCCCCCGTGTTTTCAAACGTTCTCAATTTCGTCACGGTTTCATTTTAATCTGTTTTTAGTGGTCGAATCACCGTTTGAGTCCCTGTAGGTTTTGAGTCTTTTCAATCGAGCCCTGCTCTTTCATTTTGATTTTTTCTTAAAATGGTTTATTTACATTTGCAGCCCCTGCCAGTTTGCATTTTTATTTATATTGCATGTCATTTTGGTTATATTATTCATGCCCGTGTAGTACGTGTTTATATCGAATATATTATTTTGGCCATATTGTTTATATTAGTATGTGCATATTTTGTCTTCTCTTGTTCGAATATATATATATATATATATATATATATATATATATATATATATATATGTTTTTGTTACATGCATTTTAATGTCATTTCATGTGTTTTTTAGTGCTAAGTTCGCATGTTAATGAATTTTAATTATAAAACGGAGATACCTATTAATTCGCGTATTCGGGTCGACTAGCCTAACTTATTGGATGTCCCTCGAATATTCGAATTAATTCGAATCGTCTAAAGGTAAATTCGTAATTAAAACGAACAAGACCATAGCATCATCCTTTAATTGTTTGCATCATGCATAAAGGTGACGTACGAGATTCGAACCCTATACTAACACGACAGTCAGTCTTATATGATGTCGGTTTAGTCTTTGGTCCAGTGTACCGTCATCCTTTTTAATTAAACGACTAATTAATTCGATACCACCAATTTGAAAAAGCTCGTGATTAAAGCCTAATTTTTCGACGAGGAACCGCCAATTAAATTTGTTTTAAATTTCGAGCAATTTCCATCAATTAAAAGCAACAATTGTTTTGGTACCGATCTCCGGGCGTGATGGGGACGCTAACCCTATCCCACATGTAACCAACTCCCGAACCCTTTCAAACGAATCTCTGGTTTTGTTTTTTTACGGTGTCTGGTCTACCTTAGTGGCCGGTGGCGACTCCAACCAACCGAGAAAAAAAGATTTTTTTTAAAAGGGTGTTTTCCAAACCCGAATCGAATTAATTTTTAAATTCCCCATTTTTAAATCATATTGAATATTTTTCAAAAGTAACGGGAACTTGATTTGCGGAGAAAAAACCCCGTTATAGAAAATAAAACCATTTTATAATATAATAAAGAAAGACGATTTTAATATTTTATATGAAAACTTCTATGAAAAGGTTATTTATTTTCTCTTTTTAAAATAATATGTCTGTTGATTTTATTAAAAAAATAAATAATGAAATTTTACAAAATAAAAATTAACAAAAAATAACAAAATTAAGTAGAACTAAATTGAAAAGAATAAAATAAAAAAAAACAAAAAAAAAACATCAAACCAACAAAACACATTTTTTATAAACTACAAACACTGATAAAATAAAATAAAAAATAAATTTTACTGTCTCTATCCACCTACAACTTTATAGAAAATGGGTTTAAACGTTTGACTATTAGGGGTGTTTAAAAATATCTGACCCGACGACTCGAACTTAAAAAGACGAGTAGTTCCCTAAAAAAATTACTCAACCCGGTAATTTTTTCGGGATACGAGCCGGAAGTTTTCTCTTACCGGGTACCCGACCCGACTCAACAAGTTTTAATATATATTTTTTATATTTCAAGTTATATTTTTGTTTTAAGTTTCTTAATATTTTTACTCCAAAACTAAATTTAAATATCTAAATTCTTTCTATGTTTATAATATATACTTTTAAGTTTAATTTTTTTAAAAAAGAAATTGTGTGCTTAATATGTATTTTTTTTAATTTTAGAATAAAAAAATATATGAATCGGGTACCCGATACCCGATTACCCGGATACTCGGGTTTTACGAGTACTCGAGAAGCGGGTACCCAGAAATAATGAACCGGAACACGGGTCGAACAATGAGGTATCCGGATGAACCGGATACCCGACAATGAACACTCCTAATAAATTATAAATACATTCTAATATATAATATTTAGATACGACTATGATAAAAATATACTTAAATTAATTATAGTTTAAAACTATGTTGAGGTATCGAATGAGTTTTAACTCGATTGACATCAATGATGATGTGAGTTTAAACTTACTTAAACATACATTATATTCTGGTTTGTGGCAGAAAGAAATTTAAATTATTTAAACAATGTATTAAAAAATTATGCTTAAGTGGCTTAAAACAAAGTATTTTGGCAATTGTCAACAGAGAAATCTTATAAACAGGATAATATATAGTTTTGTTGATTATTTATATTTTTCAACTGAGTTTGGTTGTTTTTGTCAAAGATTTGGCGTCACTAATGAGTGATGTGAACAGACGGAGTAAGTTTTAATATAATATCCTGCTTACAAAACTCATTTAGTATCGTTAAATCATAGATTCTGACGACAAAAAGGACAAAGGTATCCATCCATTTTGGAGCTCCTCTCCGGTGCTAAACTGGTGGTAACCCTTAAGCATGAAACTGGCAAGATCAACAAGGGGAAAGTAACCGGTGCCGCCGCCGAACTGTTTGTTGACCGTCGGACGTTGGGAAATATCTCGAGAAAAAACTAGGAATTACTTGGAAAGGCATTCCTCTAAGAAATATGGAAAACACGGAGTACGTGTGAAATGAAATAATCAAAAGAATTTTGAAAAAAAAAAACATTTGTTCAAGTGAGAAAGAAGAGAAGGAAGAACAGGAAAAAGAAGCTCAGATGCGCTTGTCTTCGTCCGAAGATCAGACGGTTAAGATGGACCCTACCACCTCAATTAGCGCAACATTCTTCACAGCTCCCATGAATGCACCAGCCGGGAATCGAACCCGGGTCTGTACCGTGGCAGGGTATTATTCTACCACTAGACCACTGGTGCCTATTAATGAGAACTATAATTATAATTTTATTATTTTTCTTAACAGTCAAGAGTATAATCTTGATTTTCTCGTACATTTTTACATAGCAGTCAGTGTAACTGCTTTTTCGTGGTTTTTTCTTTATTATTTTTAATGAACTATAACCAGCAATAATGCAAAAGTGACTTTTTTTTACAGTACATCAAAATATACCAGAAAACCAAAACAAAAAAATTCAGCAAATACATTGATATTCGACCATGATGATTTCAAAGGAATAAATTCATCAAATTTTCATGAAAAATGTCATTGAATGTAACGGAGGAATGACTAAAATAATTAATGTTTATAATAAAATAATTATAAATTTTTAAATTCGAATAATCAAAACAACAACGTACTAATAAATTTGAAAAAAAAATGTTTGTTGGTTTAAAAGCATGGGGAATTGAAATTAAGACAAGAGAATTCTTTGATAGACAACCTTTAGGCTTACACCCAATTGAATTAAATTATATTTATTTTCTAAAAAAATATTAATTACAATATAAATTATAATTGATGTATTAATGTTATAATTTTAACTACAATATAGTTATAATATTAATTAAAATATTAATATATTAGTTCATGCTAAAATAAAAAAAAATTAATTAATATACTAATTAGTGTTATAAATAATTAAATTATAATCAATTAATTAATGTTCTTAAACTATTTTTTGTATGACCGTTGATATTTAATTTTTTAATTGATTAATTTAAATATTGTAAAAACTTATTACAAAGAAAATCGTGGAAAGAATAAGTGACTGACGAGAAGAAAAAATATAAAAAAAATGGACATTAAAGATATTCTTAACAATACAAGATAAATTGTTTAAAAAACAATGCAAGATAAGTTGATGACGAACAAAGGATTCGAGAGTAGGGCTGTAAATGAGACGAGACAAATCACGAGGTACTCGACTTTGATTCGGTTAACATTCGACTCGATTGAATTCGGATTAAGTTCTTAACGAACCGAGTCAAACTATTCGATATTCGACTCGAAAAGCTCGCGATCTACTCGAAAATATAATATACTAAATCTTTTATATTTAAAATCTAAATTGATAAACTTAAAATCTTAAAACATAAGTCATAAACCCTAAAATATAAATCCTTAGTTCTAGAGCAAACAACCTAAATATCTAAACCCTAAACTAACACCATAAACCTTAAAATTAACAACCTTGTGTAAACTAAATTTACACAACTTGTGTATCAAAGTTTTTTTTCCTAATAGGGCTTTAAATGGACGAGACAGATCGCGAGCTACTCGAGTCCGACTCGGTCAAGCTCGGTCAACACTCAACTCGATTGAACTCGACTCAAGCTCGAGTTCTTAACGAGCCGAGCGAAGCTCATATTATTAAGGCTCGTTAAAAACTATTCAAGCTCAAACTCGACTCGAAATCTTAACGAGCTGAGTCAAGTTTAACACTACTCAAACTCGATTCAGCTCGTTTACACCCCTTTCAGAGTATCAAATATAGCCGAGCAATTATACTAGTTATTATTTATGACATTAATTAAAACTATAACATTAATAAATTAATTATAATTCCATATTTTTATAAATAAATATAGTTAACTTCAATAATCATTTAAAAACTATTTATTTGTAAGCATTTAACAAATATTACGATTGGTCGTAGTTAAGATCTCATTAAACGTTTGATATTTGTTTAGGTCGATGACTAAATTGATAACACCTTAAAAATAAATGGCTATTCGAGTAGTTCGATTATATAGATATAGTTCTTGATTTAACGAAAATAAGTATTTTCTTTTGCATTTTGAGTTTTTAATTTATATTTTTCGAGAACTTAATTTTTAGTGCACATGATATGTTATGATTAGACCATGTAACTTAAAAAAATAAAAATATAATATTTTTGACATAATTATTAGTGTTAAATTCATTGACCGAATAATTGAAATTAAATGTATATATCTATTATAGGACGACATCTCTAACTTATTTGCTCCATTCACAATATTTTTATATTGCAAACTATAATTATCTAAAAAAATTATAATTTAAATTAATTATTAAGCCGTGTTGAATAATTTCAATTTTCTAAATTTTTGAAAGAATATTAAGACTAATTATGCAACAAAATTCAATATTTTTAATAATTCAAGTTAATTACATAATAGTATCTGTTTATTGTTTTTAGGTGAAAAGTGAAAATATCTTTTCTCCACAATTGAATATTTTTTAGGGTTAGTTTGACATTATTTTTGAAAAATGTTTTTAAAAGTGCGGTTAGAAAGTGATCTTAAAATGTTAATTGTAAGATTATAGTGTTTGTCATTGTTGTCAAAAAATGTTTTTTTAAAATAAAATGTCCATTTTAAATATGATATTATAAAGTAAAAATAAATGAATGTAAATAATGTTTAAATTCGTTATCATAAAATTTATTAATAATTTTTTATATTTAATCTATTTCAATAATTATTTTATTTAATATTAAAATATTATTTTAATTTACTAGTTATTATTTTTAATATTATTTTAATATACTACTATTAATATTAGTGGTAATATTTTTTTTGATCAAAATATTAGTGGTAATAAAAAAATAATTTTACACCTAAAAGTAATTTTTTAATCTAAACTTTTAAAGTTGGGTGAAAAATAATTTTTTAAAGTTATTTTCACACTAATTTAAAAGTGTTTAGTATTGTTTGCATATGAAAAATAACTTTTTTTAAACAAAAATTATTTTTTAAGCTATGACAAATGCCTTTACAGAAGAAAAAAAATCCAGTGTTTAATTACTCGTATTTGGTTATTTTAAACCTTAGTCCAAGTTAATTACCCACTTTTATTAGCGGAATTGAGACACACTGAAGTTTCTTCTTCTTGCACGACACAGTCCCCGCCTTCAATGTGATCGTCAATCAGAAAACATCGCCGTCCCTTTAAACCCCCACACCCCACAACTTTAATTTCTCTCCTTTCATAAGGCCTAGTTATCATATTTTATTTATTTATTTTGAGAATATGAACAGATATTTCCATTGGAGGTGAGTACTGATTACAGAGTAGCAATTCCATTTTCTTCATTTTATGCTAATATACCAACCTTCTCTCTTTTTTTAGCTGGTATATGTGTATTTTTCTATTGAGTTATCTAATATGGTGCTACAAAACCTGAATTTCTCCTTAATTTTCGTTAACTAATACATTGGTTCACTGCTGGAGAGCGGTTTGTGTTTCTTTTTCACCTAACGTTCCATGCCACTTTTGTTAATTTGACTGGTTGATGTTGTGTTCTGTCCCTTTTGTTTCATTTCCCTCATTTCCTTGTTTATTTGAACTTGTTAATTATATCTGCCAAGACCCCGATTCCTTCTTATTTTCTCTTTGGCTTTGACGTCTACTAGATATTTTGTTTCTTATATAAATTGGTCATTTTGGTTATAAATTTTGGTCTTTTCACGGTTCTGGATCTAATGATATGTTTCTTGAAGTTTTTGTAGTTCTGGGTTTTTCGTTTATTTTTCTGAGTGTTTTTTCTTACTTTTTACAGCTCGAAGGTTATAAATTGTGAGGATTTTAATTTACGGGAACTGTTCGTTGCATATTTTTAGAGTATTTGGGTCAACCTGGATTTCCTTAGTGATTAAGTTTTTAGTCATTCAGCTAAATTTGAAATCTTTGAAGTTATAGGCATAGGGGATTTTAGTTTTGAATTTGGTTCTTTCACATTTGAGGCATTAGTTTACTTAACTGTTGTATTTGGACATTGAGAACTAAATTTTAGAGGGTTTTGTTTGGGGATTGGGACTTGAAAGCTTTGCAATAGATACAATGGGGAATAATGGAATTGGTAATCCAAAGAAAGATTTAGAAGAGGAAAATGTTGTCAACAGTAGAAGTAAGGGAGTGCTCAAGGACTGTGAACAGACAAATGAAGTAGACGAATCCTTGACAATGGATTATAAGTCTTCTGATGAGCAATCCTTTTCAAGTTCTTATGAAATTGAAGAGAATCAGAAGCCAAGTTTAGAGCAGAAGGCATCAGTTATAGAGGTTTCCAGGACGGAAGAATTGAGCGTCTCATCTACACCCAGAAAAGGTTAGTATTTCCAATATCCTGAGTTGCTTTTCTCATCGATGTGACTTGTGAGTTGTACGTTGCCCATTCTGCTACAAAATTTGAGATTTATCATTGATCTTCAAACTTAAGATAAAACTTCAGGGTGCCTCTCTTCCATGATATCGTGGTTATATTACTCTAATGTCCCTATGGGACTATTATGTCAGATTCGGCGACATAGGGTAATAATTGAAGGGTGGAACCTTTCACCTCCTGCTTGGCATTTTTGTGTTATATATGAAAGTAAACAATATTTGCTGAATATCTTAATTTACAAGCATAAAAATCAAGACCGGATGAATGTGTTGCAACTTGCAAGGAAAGAGCATTACATATTATTTTTTTTCACTGACTAACTCTGAATTGTGCAAATGGCTATAAATATCATTATGCATTTTGATAACCCAAAAAACAAATCCTTCTTTCAGTTATTTTTTTCACCGACTAACTCTGAATTATGCAAATGGCTATAAATATCATTATGCATGTTGATAAACCATTTCCTTTTGTTGTTTAATATCTATAATATATGCAATACCCCTATTTTCGGCTAAAATAAACAACATAATGAACTTTAGTTAAATGTTGATAAATTTTATTGAGACCGAAATGGAGTAGTAAAAAACAGGTCACTGTGAGAGTGATTTTTATGCAATTCTAGGCTAGTTGATCTGAAAGAGTAGAGATCCTTGTTCTTTTTTCATGTTGTAAAGTTCAATAGTCTGATGCCAAATTATTTTCTCTTGAAGGCCTAGATCATTGTATCAATGCACCCATTGGTGCTCATGAAAACCTGTTAATTGATGCCAATGAGATTAAACTCTCTAGGTCAATGACAGAGAAGAAAGCTTCAAGGCATGATCTAAAAATAGATACTCTCAGAGCGAGAAAAGGTAGATAACTGAGATTTATCTGACTGTAGTTTACATTTTCCTTCCTGCTAATGCATGAATTGGCATCATTTCGAAACAACTGGAAACGTGCATTTTTGGGATTAAGGATTTTTTTTATAAATGTGCGTTAGATGTTGTATCCTGTTTTACTATGTATTGCTTGCTATTGCTCAGAAGACAGCAGCTAGGTTAATGATGTTGGGATTTTTTTTTTTGTCAAGAAAGCTTAAAACTATTGAGTATTTTATTACCATGTTAAATTTTGCAATTTGGTTTGTTGATGAAGTGATCCTTCTTTCAGGTGATTGAGAGATTTACACGGTGGGTTTGTCCGTTTTCCCTTGACTTTTTTGTTCTCTATGTGATTCGTGTCACTTGTTCGCTTTTGTTGTTCACAATTCTCATCCTTTTTGGTGTTCATTCTGCAGAAAAATCTTATTCTTAACCTTATCAAGATCCAAAATGACAGGACAATAGAAGTTGATCTAGCTAAAAATTCACCTGTAGCTACAGAATTGTTACAACTTTCCTCTTTTGAAGGGGCACCCTTTGATCCTGATGATACTTCGTTCTTTGAAACTAATAAATCTATACCGAGGTTGAATATTACCATCCTTGTGGTTGGAACTAGAGGAGATGTACAACCTTTTGTGGCTATTGCAAAGAGACTTCAGGTATGTTTAACATCATTTGTTGATTCACCTTATTGCACTGATTTCTTATGGTATCCCTTTCTCTATGTATTTCGTGGTTTTAGAATTGGATCTATGCTATATGATTAGAAAGAATTAAAATCCTTCACAACTAAATATGTAGAATGCACCTGAGAGTCATAGAGCGTGAACTTGAATTGCGCTTATGAAACCCAATTTTCTTATGGGCTAATAACACCTACATGCAAAACCAGAACGATTGATCCATATAATAGTTTATCAGCAGAGACACCTGATCAGATTACATATCCTTATTTTCAGCCATACTAAGTCGTATAATTAATTCATTTTATTTATTTTTAATTTGAAAATATTTTATTTTCTATTTCAGGAGTTTGGTCATCATGTTAGGTTGGCAACTCATGCTAACTTCCGCAACTTTGTAAAGTTGGCAGGCATAGACTTTTATCCTCTGGGAGGTGATCCTCGGGTTTTGGCTGGATGTAAGTTCCTAATGTGGAAGCTCTTTCTATTTATCATATTTATGTTGGTATATATGTTGGGAATTGCTTTTAAACATAAATCCGACCTTGTCAAACGAATATGGAGCATTTGCCTGAAATATTGCATCTTGTTTGCTTGCTTACCTTTCATTTAATTGATAAAAGATTGTGTCTAGAAACTATAAGAGGAAAACAATGGGAAGGAGAGGCTAAGGCTGTGATCGGTTTCCAAAAACATTTTCTGTTTTCATTTTTGAAAATAATTCTCATTCCATTTTTTGGAAGCCAAAAAACATGTTTGGTAAATAGAAATAAAAATTTATTTTCAGTATTGAAGATATGAAAACACGTTTGGTAATCTATTTTCTTATAATAGAAACATGATAAAGGAAATTCTTACATTTACATGGATCCGAACTAGAGACAGATTTAATATTAAAAAATTCTTGAAAAAAAGAGAGTATTTTTTGTGTTTACATAGATTTGAACCCGAGCCAATTCTTTTAATTAAAAAGAAACCCATGTTTTGAACTTCTCCAATTTTACAAAACATTTTTAGTGAAAACAATGAAAACAACTTTTTATTGTTTTCTAATTTTTACATATTTTCATTTTTTCAAACCAAACATGCTTTCTTCAGTGCTTTCCATTTTCTAACAAAACGAAAATGGCCTTTGTTTCCTGAAACCAAACCGACCCTAAGGGTAATTTTGTATGTATCATAACAATAATAATTTCATGACCCTCCAAATCCCTCCATTATGGAGGTTTTAAGTAAAGAAGATGAATGTTTGGAGGCTTTTGAGGGATACATGTGCCCCTCTAGAACCTTTGTTTCGATTAAAGTATTTTTCAGCAGAGAATGCCTAGTGCTCCCCTCCCTTTGCTTCCCTTTCTGCCCCTTCCCCCAAATCCTAACAAGCATTCAAGAATTAAGACATTGTTTTCTAGATATGCATTCAAAGTGGGTACAGCTTGTGATTTACCTTGAGCTCATGAAAATCTAATTTCTCAGAACTCTCTTTGGTTTTGAGTCCTTGGCTTGATCATAACATTTCTGAACATGTTTCATTTTATGTAGTTGCTGTGATGATTATAGTTTTTCTCTTTCTTTTCTTTCTCTATTCATTTTCAACTTTGATTTACTATTCTTTAAGTTGTTTGTAATGTATTAATACATTTGAATGATTGTGTATGGTAGATATGGCCAGAAATAAAGGTCTGATCCCATCTGGACATGGGGAAATATCGATACAGAGAAAGCAATTGAAGTCCATTATCGAATCTCTTCTTCCTGCATGCACAGAGCCTGATATAGAAACAGGCATGCCATTCAAAGCACAAGAAATCATTGCAAACCCGCCAGCTTATGGTGAATCCCTATGGTATTTTCTTTCGATACCAAACAATGTTGATTGATATATTCAAAATTTTGATATTACCTTACTTCTGAATGCAGGACATTCTCATGTTGCAGAAGCTCTCGGTGTTCCCCTTCACATATTCTTCACCATGCCTTGGACGTGAGTTGGCTTTTCTTTTTTTATTCGTCTTCCATATCCCTTCTCTAATATAATAGAATAGAATTGAATTCTATCATTTTTAAGGAGAGGGAGGGCATTTTTTATATACATTGATTATTCAAAAACATGTAAAAATTAAGGAAAAATCCGTGAGGTTATTCTTCTCACTTCTGTTTTTAATAGGCAGGCCAACATATGAATTTCCTCATCCATTGGCACGTGTACCTCAGAGTGCTGGATACTGGGTAAGTCCTTGGTTTTGGCCTTGGGCGTACTTTTATTTTCCTTTTTCTCATATTAACTTGTTGTTGGACAACTTGCAATGACAAACATGTCCATTCCTACTTGTTGGATTCAGCTTTCTTATATAGTTTTGGACTTGCTGATATGGTGGGGCATAAGGGGACATATAAATGACTTCAGAAAAAAGAAGTTGAGGCTTGCTCCTATCGCATACTTCAGTACGTATAATGGATCAATATCTCATTTGCCAACTGGCTACATGTGGAGTTCTCATCTTGTGCCAAAGCCAAAAGGTAGTGATGTTACATGTTCTTTTAAATGTATTTTCTCTTTAAATGATGATACTTTCCAAAGATAAGTAAGAAATCCTTGAATCAACGAAATATATTTAGGAATTTCTTCTTTCCTTTTCTTGTAACCCCCTCGTCCCGGTCTGGCCGGATGACCGGTCCGAGTGAGCTACACGGGGAAAACTGAGTGAAAACTCCCTAAGGAACTCTCCCTCGGTTAGCAACCCTATTTTTTTCCATTTTAAACTTGTCTAGATGAAAATTACATCCTAAGTGATCATACAGCGGAACAATATTTACGAAGCAGTCAAACGAACCCAAAACTAACATTTAAAAGCCCATTTTTAAAGTTAAACTGCAGGCAGTATCAATACCCTTAAGGGGGGTATCGATACCCCTTGACTAGGTCAACAGGGTTTGGTCAACCTGAGGTGACAGTATCGATACCTCCCTCAAGGGTATCGATACCCTCTCCAAAAGTTGACTTCCCACGGTCAAAGCTAAGACAACGGTATCGATACCCTAGAGGCCAGTATCGATACCGAAATCGACAGTGGCTCCAGTGGCCAAAAAGGTATCGATACTCCCCTCGAGTATCGATACACGAGGCCTGAAACCAAAGGGGCAGTATCGATACCAGACCAACGGTATCGATACCCCAGCTACGAATCTGCAGGTTTGAGCTGATTTAGAGCACAAGGAGGCCCCTAAATCCCTCTAACACTTCAACCAACACACTATCATCAATCCTAAGGCAAAATCAGACATATAAGCATGCTCTAACATGAAATCAATGGCACAATCCATCACAAGATGATACACAAGTCATGCAATCAACTTAGCATCCAAACATAAGCAAGGCATACATACTTGGCATTCCAACAAAGGCAATTAGACATGCAAGTCATACATGGATCTCAAGGGTCTTAAAAGGCATAAGGTAAGCATATGAGGTTTGACCCTCTCTAACAAGGCAACCTAAACACCAATAGACATGCCAACACACGCAACATCCATCATAGCATATCATGCATTACAAACCATAATCAAACTAAGACATCAACATAAGGCATTAACAACATGTGGCCAACACAAAGGAGTCTAGATACAAGCTCCTAAAACACGTAGCATTTCCCATTGCTAGACTATTACATTATTTAATTAAACCATACTTGAGCAAACCACCACACGCTTGGACGCCCTTATCTTGCTCCTTGCTAACTCCAAGCCAAAGATCTGCATTGTCGGAAAAAGGAGAGCGTAAGCATAAAGCTTAGTGAGCGGAGCTCTAAAACATAACTACGACAATGCAGGGTTCAAAGCTTTCTTTAAAAATAAAGGTCAACGCATACAAATCATCCACTACCTAATCCTTCTACTAACATCCGAGTTCAACCAAGGGTCAACACTATAGGCATTTATCATAGCATTACACTTCATGGTATGCATAAAGGCATGATTCTAAATTTAAAGCAACGTCATAATGAGTATGATATAGTGAGGTACAACATGAACATTACATGGCATGCACAAGCATAACCAAAACACACACGGTGGGACTACACATCACCGTTTCGACTAGTAGTTTTCCAATGAGACTACACATCAAAGTACTCTTCTACTAGTCACTACCGGTGGGACTACACATCACCGGAGTCTTATACCATTCGCTACCGGCGGGACTACACATCACCGGAGCAACGACAACCATCACGTGAGGTTCGACACCAACCATGCAACACGATGCACAATTACTACCATACGACATGTACTCACTATATCATGCACAACCAAATCAAGAAGTAACAAAATCCGCAATTAGGCATCACTTACTACTTGGAATCTTACCAAACCACAAATGGTCTTACTCACCATTTTCGTGCACAACTTGCACCAACTTACTCACACCTTACAAGGCATATCAACATCCACATTATTACCATCATACATGAGCAACGATATAATGAATAGCAACAAGCTTCTTCCCAAAGTATTGGAATTTCATACATAACTAAATATCATTTCAAGCAATGAAAAACAAATGGTAAAAGGAGAAATTAAAGAGGCAATTCACAACAACTTACTCTTGAGTTTAATTCACTTTCAAGCCAAATTTAAATTCTTTCAAAACCATCTTTGAACCAAAACCTTACTTGAAAACATTTTCACCTCCACATGCTAGAACCAACCTTTGAAATCAATTTAAAACATTAACCACTCACCTCATTTCCTTAAGCAAAACAAGCAAAGCCGAAACAAGCCTCCTCACTTCCGGATTCGATCCCAAAGCTTTACCAACGCAAATCCTTGCTTCTCATCGCCTCAACACAAGTAAATTAACCTCAAATCAGTCCACAAACAATATAGCAAACCCGAAATACAAATTCAAACTTCAAACACTTATTCTTCGAACCAAGAACAACCCCAAAAAGCCATTTCCGAGCAGCCCTTTAGCACAGTCCAAAACCGATGATTCCAACTCTTTTAACACACCTAATAGCTTCCAAAACAACCCCTAACTATCATACAACCATCAGCCCTCACTTTCCAACATAAAACAGCCCTAAAACTCACTTCTAAACCCTCCTAAAACCCCATTGAAACACAAATTCGAAAATCATTACAAAACTTTGTAAAAATTTGGTATGTTGGACCTTTTGGACAACAAATGACTCATCTAACATCACCAAATCAAAAGCTCAACTTAAAGTTAACAAAGTTAACATTTTTAATTCAAAACTCAAAAACCTCAAAATACAAAATCAAGGGTTTTAATGAAAACTAAAGGTATAGACATGTAGAGGAAAGTGAGGACAAGTTAGAAACGTTTTTACCTTTCAAAAATCACCAAGGATAAATGTGTATGGTGATGGAATAGTAGAGAGGGTGAGGGGGGCTCTATTTCACGTTGGTGGAGAAGAAGATGAATAGGGGAGTTGGGTTTTCTCTTTTAATTGTTTTGTTTCATCTTAAAGGTCAAAAGGCCATTTTGCCCTTAATGAAGGGAGACATTTACAAGGGTGGGAATCCATGACTATTGGGTTTAAATCAAAATAGGCCCAACACAATTTATTTTGAAAGCAAAACCCGAACATTGTTTTAATTATAAAACCGAGCCTAAATAATATTAAAATATTATTTTCATCTAACCCCTAAACCTGGGTGTTACAACTCTCCCCTACTTAAGGAAATTTCGTCCTCGAAATTTATCGGACATGAACCCACTTTCTCTCACATCACAGCACACTAACCAATATTGGTGGACTTACCACACAACCATAGATATCTGATTCTAAGATCTCAACTGATCATTCGTTGCACGCAAATTTCAAACTCAACTCAATCTCTTCGACAAACATAGCACAACACAGATCTGACCCACATTCCCGAATCACAGATATACAAAACACATCACCGAATCCCCTCCCTAACTCTGGTGGTAGCTGCAACAAATAAACAACAGAACTAGCCCGATTCACAATCTCATACAACACTGTTTGAACACTTGGTTCATAACTTTCTCTAACTGATCCTCTGTCTTCAACAAGTAATCAAACACTATGCAGACGTCTTCAAAAATCTAGCAGAAAACTCGAATCTCTACTGGCCACTATCAAACACAAGATACTGTACAAATCACGCTCTTGCTAAGGCACAACTCCGCCATCTTACACAAGGTACAAGTAACGCGATCATGTATAAAGGACCACATACAGTGCAACTAACATTGATTACTCAACTAAGTTCTCACGGAGGAAATCGAAGGCGAATCAGACACAAGGTCTCTCGAATCTATTGCTCACTTCTAATACGGATCTCCCACAGATGTAACAAGCTAGAAGAAAACTGATACTCGATCTTGACACACAGGCAAACTATACACTTACTCGCATACTGAACCACGTCATTCATCAACTCAACCCAGAAGTACTCATCTTCGACCCACAATACCTCTTCATACTATTCTGATGTCATACAAATAAACTGCCGTATGCTTCGGCCAACACAATACGTCTCAAAACACTATGTTAATCGGTACAACAATTCTGTCTCTAACAATACAAATTCTATCATCTCTGAACTGTACTCTGAAGGTTTTCTTTCTGATATGCCTTGCACGTGAGGTGCCAAGAATCTATCTTGCAACTGTTTCTCTTCAAACACTCTGACTCAATGTAGGTTCAACATGAAATGCGGCAATTACAACTCGCAACTCGACTACTAACCTAACAACAATTACAACTCTGAACATCGGTTGCTACGTTGGTTATCTTCGGATAGTACTCAATCTTGATATTATAGTCTTCAAGCAGTTCTACACTTTATGCTATTCAAGTTTCAACCCTTCCTAAGTCTTCAAATATTTCGAGTTCTGATGATACGTACATACACACTGTGCATTTCTTACTATACAAGCTTTGTCTCTAAGTCTTCGAAGCAAACACAACTGTAATTAACTCTAAGTCTAGTGTCGGATAACTATTTTCTCGGTCTTTCAACTATCTCGATGATCAAGTCACAATCTTCTGTCTTGCATAAGCACACAACCTAACTCTACCATGTGACACTCTAAGATGATGCACTAAGATAGGTGGGAATCCATGACTATTGGGTTTAAATCAAAATAGGCCCAACACAATTTATTTTGAAAGCAAAACCCGAACATTGTTTTAATTATAAAACCGAGCTCAAATAATATTAAAATATTATTTTCATCTAACCCCTAAACCCGGGTGTTACATTTCTTTTAGTAAACTTCAATATGGTTGTGCTGCAACCTGTTTTTGTGGTTATGCAAAGTGATGGTTTCTTTTTTTCTTCTATATGTGCCCTACTTGTATACTTCTATCGTTAGTCATTCTACAAGAACCCCTTCTTCCTCTTGTAAATTTAACATTCTTTTATACAAGTTTCTCTCTATCTCTCAAACACTTTATTTGATATGGTGAATGTAAATTTTATCTTTCGTATGTTTATTCTAATATTATTTAAGGATCTTCATTATGAAATAATTTGCAGATTGGGGTCCCTTGGTTGATGTTGTTGGTTACTGTTTTTTGAACTTGGGGTCAAAGTATCATCCTCAAGAAGAGTTTGTGCAGTGGATTCAAGAAGGACCACCACCCATATATATCGGATTTAGAAGCATGGTATGTTATCTCTCGATGGATGTGTGAAGTAACTAAATTTTATGATCCATCTTTTCTTTTTCCTTGGAAAAGAGTTGTGCGATCTATGTCATGTTTGCCAAGGTTATTTCTAGGTGATTTGGAAAGGGAATGATTTAAGACCAACTGAATGAAACTTTACTATGTTATCAAAGCTTTTTATCTCGAAAAATGTGAGTGTGCATATGCACTTGCATCCTGCCTAATATATTAAATGAAAGAAACCTAGATGAGCTGTAATTTCTGTTTGTTGGACTTTGACTAGCATGGGGATTGAATATAATATCTTAGATGCAAATTATAAGAATTGACTAACTATGTATCAAGTATGTAGCGTTTATTGGGTTTCTAATTTGTATATGGTGTGAAGCTCACTTTGTTGATAGAGGTACTGAATTTCTTAAGGTAATACAATTGAATAGATCAGGGCTGAACTAAAATGGAAGGCATGTCAAAATAATTATCTTGAGGTGGAAGTTATGAAGATCATTTTACTGATATACACTTATGTACTCCTAAAAATTAAATACTAAAATAATCTATTATTTTCTGTGAAGCCTCTCGATGATTCCAAAAAAACAACAGATGTTATTTTGGAGGCATTAAAAGACACATGACAAAGAGGAATAATTGACAGAGGTTGGGGAGATCTAGGGCACTGTAAGTAATTTTTGCATGCTGTTCTTTTATCCTTGCCTTAATGTTGAGAGCTCATTTCTGGTTATAGAAGGTCTTCTATTTTGTTGTGTTTTCACATATATTTGTGGTATGTTGTTATTTCAGATTTGATCTCATTGTTTATTTTGTCAAGTAAGACTAGTTGAATTTTGTCATTACCTTGAATCAAGGAATTGAAACTTGATGTTCAAAATGCTCTTAACCAAATTTTAGTCATTATTGAGATAAACTTGTTGACAAATGAATGTTATGTCCTTATAAGTGATTATCTGTGGAGGTCGTAATTAGCCCTATACATTATGGGATGGGCATATTATTCTAATATTTTATTAGTCCTGCAGTTTCAGAAATTACTAAGAATATTTTCCTCCTGGAAGACTGCCCTCATGATTGGTTGTTTCCTCAATGTTCGACAGTGGTAAGTACTTAATTAGTTCGACTACATGTTTGCTTACTTTGAAGAGATTCTTTGACATGCTTAGATGTTAACAACTGCAATATGATTTTCTGGGAATTGAAAAAACTACCAGATATCTGATTTTCTAATGATGAAGAGTTCATAATCTTTTCAATAATTATTTTGTTTGTCTGTTAAAAATGGTTCCATAAATATGTAGGTGCATCACGGTGGTGCTGGAACTACGGCCACGGGACTTAAAGCTAGGGTAATATTTTCTTTTATTTTGCTTTTGTTATAAAATTTTTTATTGCATTTCTGGTTTTGTACATGTATTTTTTGTTTGTTTGTTTGTTTGAATTATAAGTTTCTCTAGTTAATATCCATGATTGAGTGATATCTTGTTCTAAAGCTAGTTAATTTAACCTTCTAATGAGATCTTATGTATTTGTATCTGAATTGTGTTTTAATGCCAAATTTTGAATTATTAGTGCCCAACGACCATAGTGCCATTCTTCGGAGATCAGTTCTTTTGGGGTGATAGAGTACATCAGAGAGGGCTTGGACCTGCACCAATACCAATATCAGAGCTCAGTGTTGAGAAGCTTTCAAATGCTATCAGATTCATGCAGCAGACAGAGGTAACTCAAGTAGCTTTTGTTTGCCGAAATTAATCTGATTCATCACATTATCAATCACTTATTTAACAGATTACACCATCCATGTGGAATCATCTCCATATATATATATATATATATATATATTTGTAGTTGATGGATACTAGGTAATTATTCTATAATATTTTATTGCCAAAAAGTTGTAATACTTTAGGATATATGTACCGTTTTTGAAATATAACATTCTATTGAATGTCAACATGTTATAGCCTTTGCTTAAATACTACTCTCATAATAATATTTCAACTTTTGGCAAGTATAATTGTCACAAAAACCGAGGAATATATTGAGCATTAGCATGCTCCTCTGCTATAGAAAGACTCAGATGAAAGTTGTTGGATTTGCATTAGACTGCTGTAATTTTCTTTCTTTATCTCTTTCCCTTTTTTAAATTTTTCATTTGTATCTGATGCTTATTTTATTGTTTTCTGAAACAATATGAGAAAGTTGCAAAGCTAAATGAAGTAAAATGCTGCATGGCAGATTGAACTTGCCTCTGCCCAATTCGGTAAAGGCTGGTTGGGATCTGGAGGAATACCTAAGGAACAACAGCGCTTGAAAGTGTCGTTTTTGTTTATGGAGAAAAATCACAAAACAAAATGCTTTAGAAATTGTTATGAATATTTATCTATGTGGATGTCTATCATGATTAGAACTTTATCAAAGTAGTGTGATTTATTTATTATTAGGAATATTATCTCTATGAATTAGAGTTTAATGTATTATGTAATTCTTATGCCTATAAATAGATGATTCATTGAAGGCATTGGATATAAGTCTATATTTGAGAATAATACAAATCTCCCTCTTTCTCTCATCTCTTTGTTCTTCTTGTTCTTATTCTTGTTCTTCTTTATTTTATTCACAACACGTTATCAGCACGAGACTCTAATCAACTGAGGTCTTCATCGTTCGAATCCAAAAAGAAGTTATTGGAAAGAATTCGATTCTAAGATTAACTGAAGATAAGTTCTTTCTCCCTATATATATTCGTTTATTAATTAGCTATGTTATGATCTTTTATTAGTATTATAATATCAAAATTCATGTGGCGACCAGAAGAAGTGGAGACGATTGCGCATGCCATTGTTTAAGTTCGCTTTCTTTTCATTATGTTCGCAACGATTCCCTCGTTTAGATACTTCCAGGTGAAGTCAATATTGCTAACATAGGTAAAACCAAGATGGCATCGTAAGTGAATCAAAATTCCTTTTTTTTTATTTTATTTTTGCTTAACTTTTACAATTGCTTACAAGGTATATTTACCAAATTAATTGTTTAAATACTCTAAAAAGTTAACTATCAAATTGTACTGTTAAATCTTTGTTTGGGTGCTGATAAATTTATATATACAAGTCTATAGGATGAATAAATAAACACAAAAAATACGGCTAAGATAAAAAACCAAACTCTAAATTGCTAAGTTATTATAACTTGTATGCGTTTGTAATTTGTAAGCGCATGTGCGCCAAATAAAAGGAGGATAATGACATAATGAGTTTTCATGTTTTAAATTTCATTCAGTTTTGACCTCTCTTGTTTTCTTTAATTTAATTTTGACCCCAAACAACTTCTGTTTTTATAAGCTAATACAAACTTATTGATGTTAATTATTGATATTTGTTTATGTTATTATATTGTTGAAAGATATATTTTTAACAATGCTTTGAGTTTTACATGCCTTGAAAAGAAACATGACATAAAGAGATTGTGAGAAGCTTCTTGGTCATTTGCTATGTCTCCATTGTGCTCGGGAGGAAAATTAATATCGGTAAATTTTATTCCTATTTTATTTTTATTCTTTATATTATTATTTTAAAGTGCGATAAATCATGATGATTTTGAATTTACAAGAAGATTATTATAAAGTCTATATTTGCTCGAAAGCAATATTTTTTCTTCGTTGAAAAACTTGACCATAGACTTCTCCCAATTTCAAGTTACGAAAATTCTTCTTGATCCAAAAAGTTTTATGGGAGGCATTCCTTGAAGTGAATGCAAAGCATGATGTTTATTCCATGTAGTTATCAATGATGGGGCATTCCCTGAAGTGAATGCAAGCATGATGTTTATTCCATGCAATTATCAATGATGGGGCATTCCCTGAAGTGAATGCAAGCATGGTGTTTATTCCATGCGATTATTGGATCTGTTTCATTCCTGAAGTTAATGCAAACATGGTAAATCATTATTCAATTAAAGACATAATTTCGATATAATCCAAGTATAATTGGCTGGACATCCCGTTCTGCGAGGCTACTGGTCTCAAAGGAAGTTTATAAAGGACCTTGTGGACAGGTTTAAAAATGCCGCGTACGAGGATTAAATCTTTGTTCTCTGTGATAAGGATATGTGAAAAAGGTTTTAAAGGCCCACTAGCTCTACTCCATTCCCTGAAGTGAATGTGAGATTATAATATGGAAGGAATAAAAAATCACATTAAAAGTTGTGGTCATGGTCGAGACTATGAATATACACATGAAAAATATAGTCGTTTTAAGAATACTTCTACCCGCTGGTAGCAAAGTTATAAGGATGACAAGAGTGATAAAGATTATTCTAAGGAAGTGAAATTCTTTTACCAATGTGATGTTATAAACCATTGATTTCGTACTTGTCAAACGCCAAAGTATTATGGACTTTATCCATAATCATGAATGATAAATGAAATAAAATATAAACAAATTTTGTTTATGGCGAAAATAATTATGGCGTTATTGGTCCAACTCAATTGGATATTGTTAATTTTCTCATAACCCTTGAAGGGAATAATTTACCATTTATTTTATTTCCCTTATAACCTCTAACAGGAATAATTGGTTTTTATTTATTTATGTATTTATTTATTTTATGTTAATTCGTTTTATTTATAATTTATTTATGTTAGTTTGCTTTATGTTTATTTATTTCACATATTATTTATTTACGCTTTATGTTAATTTATTATTTAAAAAATATGATTACTTCCGGAATAAAATATACAATGAATTGTGGCTATTTATGCCTAGAATTGTGGCTATTTATGCCTAGCAGATAATGCAAGTACTCATATTGTACTTAAGCATAAGAAATATTTTTCCCATTTAAATGCAAGGGGAAATATGAGTAATATTTCTCAAAGTACTAAAATATCAATACTTCGGAAGAGCACTTGAAAGTTTATCTCTGATAGATAATCGACTTGATATGATGTGCTATATTTTATATTTTTCATTCCTCGAAGTGAATGATACAAAGTAAATATTTTCATTACCTGAAGTAAATGAAACAAAGCACATTTTGAAAGGTGCACAATTATGCATTTCTCGATTAAAATGCAAGAGAATAATGTGAGTACTATATCCGGAAGTACTAATATCACAAAAAGTTCTGGTTGAGTAAATATGTTATTGCCAAATGGAACTTTATTCCATATTCAAAGTGCGTTATACTCGTCAAAGTCATAAAGAGAGCAATATGAGTTCGCAAACTATCCCTTTGGAAATTATAGATAACATATGTTATCAATTGGTATTTGAAATAAGCCAATATGGATATAAGTTCTGGTAGCCAAAAAGTCAGTTGAAAGCTCTAGAAGAGCTATATATTGCTACCAAAAGATAATTTCAATTGAAAGCTTCGAAAGAGCTAAATATATTCCTATTTAAAGGAACAATTTTGATGGTCGTACTAGACATGTACGAGTGAGATTGAATTACATGTTATGGTAAACAAGAAGTTTACAAATTCAGAGATATATACACATATATATAGTTGGCATGATCGGTTAGACCATCATGATCAATAATGGTGCATAAATTATTGAGATTTACATGCACGTGTATTAAAAGAACCTGTAGTTCCTGTGGTGTTTATTCTCAAAGGAATGGATTAAATTTCACTTATTAAAGAATGTGAAGTTCTTGTGTTGCTTAAAGGAATTGATTAAATTCCACTTACTAAAAGAACCTGAAGTTCTTGTGTTGTTTGTTCTCAAAGGATATAAATGGTCCCACTTACCAAAAGAATTAGAACTTAAAGTTCTTGTACTGAAGTTGAGACTGTATGTCTTGCATATCTGAACGAAATATGGGTTCATATATCCACAAATGTGGAAAGTTTTATATGATTTTTGTAGATGCATCTACATTGTTTTATCGACTTACAACCAGAAGTTTGTGAGATTGATTCTAAAAAGATTCAGATTATGCAATTAGACTATTCGTCTTGAAAAGCTAGTGGGTTTATATTTTAGGCTATATCGGTTGTTACAAAGCCTATTGATTATGAAAAATACGGTTTAGCAAATTTTTAATTGGATGCCTCCTATTTAATAGCTAAATCGTGAGAACAAAAATATTTAATATTTATATGGTATTTCCATATAGCAACACTTATACGCATCAAGCCAACGAGTTATAATAAACTCCCCATTATGATTTGACTTTTGGTCAGAAGTCATATTTTCCATTTTTTTGAATTTTTGAATGTGCAATATATAGTTGAATTGCTCCACCATAACGCACAAAATGGGCAAGTAAAAAGGGTTGAGAATATATATTGAGTACGAGTCTTCTTTTATGTTTAAATTCTTAAACATTAATTGGAGAATCATTTATGACATGATTTTCTCAACATCAGGGGGAGATAATAATCAGCTGGATAGAGGAAAATGAATTATCATTATCTAGATCCTCGTATATGAACTAGAAGTTCATAAGATAATTCATGTTATTACATGTCAACTGCCAGACATATTTACCGACCCAATGAGAGTAATTAAGTCTCATATACCAGCTGGAATGATGTAAATTTAAATTACATGTTAGAGCGAGAGAATGTAAATCATGCCTGAAGCATGATAGTTGAAATGGTTCCACTGATCAAAATTCTCGTAAATAGAAAGTAATATAAGATGGTCATATATTGGAGGCGGGTGCTCCTGAAGAGACCCAAGACATAACAAATAATAAAACTCTATAAGAGTTTCAGGTACCTGAAATAAAGATTGAAATCTTGAAGAGATCTCGATGAGTTATGTCATTACGAGAATGGAACCAGAAAATTGGAAAGTTGTCGACAACGATTTTACAAACAATTTTACATAAAATACTTCTATAGAAGTAAAGAAAGAAATCGAGAATCTTGTATAAAATCTATCTGGAAGTATAGATATTGAATTGGCCAATGTTGAAAGACGCTTTGAACTTCTAAAGTAGAAGTATTTGGACAAGCAGTCCAAACACCTAAAGGTGTAATGCAAGTGAGGCACAAATAAGTAGTCGTAAATACGACTTGAACTATGATTTATGAAAAGTTTTAATTACTTCATAGTGGATGCAATTACTTTGGCAGTTTTGAAAATTTTACATGCGTCTAATTATTTGTGGATCCATATTTATCCTTGAAGGATCTAAAATGCTATAAGCATTTGGAAATTTCTGAGGAAATTTATTTAGACATGTCTCATGAATATTTTGGCGCATTTGGTATAATCGCCTTAGTGAATACTAATTGAGAAAATACTATAAGAATGATCAGATTTCCTTATGTATTTTATAAAGGAGTTTGGATCAAGATCCATTATGATAATATTAGAACTCCTAAAGAGCTTCAAATTGGAAACTCATGAAGTACTTTCAATACAAGTACTTGAATCTTGACATCAAGTTTATCTCGACCTGAAGATCGAGCATTTTTTTTTCTTTTGTCTATGAATAGACATAAGCTGAAAGAATCTTAAAGAAGATTCAATATGAATAGAACATATCCATTGAGTATCCCAATAGTTGTAAGATTGTTGGATGTGAATAAAGATAATTATATCTTTTCTTGGTCTTGAAGCACTATATATTAGTTGGTCAAGAAATATCTATGAATATACAAAGATCATTACATTTAGATCTTCAAACATTCGTTGATGCCTCCTCAAATGTCGTAGAATAATTGTTATGCATGAGGCAAGCCAAAAAATGTGTTTGGCTAAGACTATTGACCCAACATATCCAAAAGATATGTGGATTTACTTTTACAAGATATGATAAAAGCTATCTTGTGTGAAGATAACACAAGATGTATATCTCAGTTTGAAAGTGGATACATCATGGAACACATTACTCCAAAGTTTCATCCCTCACGATCTTTAGAAAAATGATATTCAAGATTAAATTTTGAAGATTCAAAGATCTTTCGTGATGTTTGCATGAGGGGGAGTAAATACGTGTTGCACTCTTTTTCCCTTAACCGAGGTTTTGTCCTAATGGGTTTTCCTGGTAAGGTTTTTAATGAGGCAACATGTTATGCGTATCAAAGATGTGTGTACTCCTTTTCCTTCACTAAAGATTTTTTTTCCCACTGGGTTTTTATCTTAGTAAGGTTTTAACGAGGCACATTATCTTCATAGACATCCAAGGGGGAGTGTTATGAATATTTATCTATGTGGATGTCTATCATGATTAGAACTTTATCAAAGTAGTTTGATTTATTTATTATTAGGAATATTATCTCTATGAATTAGAGTTTAATGTATTATGTAATTCTTATGCCTATAAATAGATGATTCATTGAAGGCATTGGATATAAGTCTATATTTGAGAATAATACAAATCTCCCTCTTTCTCTCATCTCTTTGTTCTTTTTGTTCTTATTCTTGTTCTTCTTTATTTTATTCACAACAGAAATGACTTTTTTTTTATCCATTTGAGCAGGGATTTAAATTTGCTTACTCCAAGAGTGCCTTCTGTGCTCTGTTTTTAAAAAGCTTAACATGTTCAGCATCATTCTTTCAGCTGACAAGTTTATGATCCGTTGCATTGGATTCCATTTCCACTAAATATTTTTCTGATACGTGGAGCCATTACCTTCCATGTGCCGATGATAATTAGATTCAAGTTGAAGCTTTTCAATAGAACATGATTTCTTGCAGGTGAAATCTCATGCGATGGAGTTGGCAAAATTGATAGAAAACGAGAATGGTGTTGCTGCTGCAGTCGATGCATTTCACCGGCATCTACCTCCGGAGCTACCATTGCCTACTGCAACGTTGGAGGGAAATGATCATCCAAACCCTTTACAGTGGTTCTTTCTACAAATTAAAAAATTGTGATGCCTTCCTTGCAGATTGTGGAATTCTTAGATTATATTGCAGATAAGTTAATTTAATCTTTTTCCCACTTAGATAAGTTTTTTTTAGTATTTTTTCATTACATTCATGGCTTTGAGAAAAGTTTGAGAGTAGGGAATTGCATCAGTTTTTGATTTCTCCATAGTGTGCAATTGCATTAGGCTTTCTTTTGTCACCATTTGTTTTTCTCCCTTTTTCCCCAGATCTTCTGTCACCATTTGTAAAGTTAGCTTTGATAGTAATAATTATTACCTTTTCGTTGGCTGTTCAATTCTCTTTCTTTTTGGTCATTAATTGCATCTGTTATTTTTCCCTTTCAGTTGCTATGTAAATAGTAAGAATGAAATACATACATTATGGATTAATACTTAAGATTCAAGTGTATAGTTGAAAAGTTTTAAAATATGGATTTATCAAAGGATGAGTCTACCACGTGCAACGAACATTGATGATCACCACTAACGATGAATATTGATGAACACCATTAATTTTTTTAAAAAATTTAAAGGACTAAAATTATAATTAAAATTATCTCTTAAAAAATAAAAATCAAATTTAATAATTACTTTATAATATTTTTTAATAGGTTAGAATCAAATATACTCAATTCTTATAAACCCTAACAAAATCAATCTCTTAAAAAAATAGAAATCAGATTATAATTTTTTTAATAGATTAAAATCAAAATATACACTAAACCTTAAACCTAAACCCTAACAAATATACCCAACTCTCCTCACGCAATCAAGAGCGTTGAGCTCGAGGGTAATGGTGGCCCTGGAACCATCGTCAAGATCAACTTTGCTGAAGGTTACTTCTTTCATTCTTACAGTTACAGTTTGATCGAAGGTGGTCCTTTGGGAGACAAGCTTGAGAAAATCTCTTATGACAACAAGTTTGTGGCAGGTGCAAATGGAGGAAGTGTGTGCAAAAGCTTAATCAAATATACCCAACTCTCATAATTTCCCCCAATTAAATCCTAATTTCCCCTAATTTGATATTGATTTTGTTAGGGTTTAGGAGAATTGGGTAGATTTAATTCTAACCTATTAAAAAATATTATAAAATAACTATTAAATTTAATTTTTATTTTTTTAAGAGATAATTTTAATTATAATTCTAGTCCTTTAATTTTTTAAATTTTTTTAAAAAATTAATGATGTTCATCGGTGTTCATCGTTAGTAGTGTTCATCAATATTCGTCGCCCGTTGTAAAAATTTCTTTTACCAAATCCAATTATATTAAGAATTTCAAATTCATTACTAAATAGCAATCTAACAAATCCATGAATTTGAGAAATAGTCATTAATGCTACATTTCTAAGTGTTCTATTACTTAATTATACTATATTTGGAATCAAAATTCAAAATTTGAATTCTGACATTTACAGTAGTAAACTAGATTGAATTTGAGAGGGTCGTTTCTATAATAAACTTATGTATTAATTGATTTATATTAGTCAATCAATAGATTGCATACTAATAGTTATAAAAAGATCAAAATTTAAAAGGATGAGTCTACCACGTGCGACGAACACCGATGAACATCACTAATGATGAACATTGCTGAACACCATTAAATTAATTAATAAAGATTTAAAATTTCAAGGACCCATCAAATAATTAATAAATACTTTTAAAAATTCAATTAAATTATTTTTTATATATATTAAAGTTTTACTTTTTTAATAAGGGTAAACTATATATTTAGTACCTCACTTATTTTTGTATTTATATCGAACCCTCATTATTTAAATATTATTTCAATTTGACCCTATTCTTTATAAAAAATAATTTAACCCTTAACCCTTAACCTAAAACCCTAAACAAGTAAACCTTAAACTCTTAAACATATACCCTAAACAAATTTGGAGAAAGTATAACTTTGAGAGTTAAAAAAATTAGTGATAGGTTTAAGGTATAGGTTTAAGAGTATAGGTTTAAGAGTTTACTAATTTAGGGTTTTAGGTTGAGGGTTAAGGGTTAAATTATTTTTTATAAAGAATATGATTAAATTAAAATAATATTTAAATAATGAGAGTTCAATATGACTTCACTTGCTACACATCTAACATGTTTATATCAGCAAATGAAAGTTTAAATAAAATCATAACAATCAAAGCAAACGTCAAACAATTTTCCATATGCCTTCACTTGCTACAAATCTAACATGTTTATATCAACAAATGAAAGTTCAAATGACATAAAATAATTAATAGAAAAGTACTATTCGCCATCAAAAACTTTAAATAAACTAACGAATCTATAAAACATGAATAACAATATGAAATTAACAACACTAACACAAAAAACTCTAAATTCAGGTTGAAAAGATTTAATACTTTAATCGCATCCGATAAATAATACAATAAAGAATTTAACTCTCAAAGTTATACCTTCTCCAAATTTATTTAGGGTATAGGTTTAAGAGTTTAAGGTTTAAGGTTTAATAGTTAAGGTTTTAGGTTGAGGGTTAAGGGTTATTTTTTTATAAAAAATAGGGTCAAATTGAAATAATATTTAAATAGTGAGGGTTCGATAAAAATACAGAAATAGGTGAGGTACTAAATATATAGTTTACCCAGATTAAAAAAATAAAATTTTAATATATATAAAAAATAATTTAATTGAATTTTTTAAAGTAATTATTAATTATTTGATGGGTCATTGAAATTTTAAATTTTTATTAATTAATTTAATGGTGTTCAGCAATGTTCATCATTAGTGGTGTTCATCGGTGTTCGTCGCACGTTGTAGAATTTTCCAATTTAAAATATACGTTCTCAGACACTACCTTAAAATTTTTATTGTAATTTAGTTTTCATTGACCACTAATAAGTAATATCATATGGTCTAAGTGGAAAACGAATAATGTTTATTTTATGAGACTCGGGTAATATTTATTCAATTACACCCGGATAATGTTCTTAGACATACCTTGCAGACTTTGTAATTGAATTCGGGTCTCCTCAAATAAACATTATCCGTATTTTTACATGGACTACTTGCTGGTACACTTCATCCTTTTATTTTCATGTTATTAGTTTTTCTAAAGATAAATTTTCACATTTTTCTTATAAAAACATGGAGTAAGCGTTTACTTAAAAATTAATTTTGAGTAGGTTGATTACGAGAAGCAGAATAGATGATTCATCGCAGGGCCACGTCACCAAATCTGAATTCATTTTTAGATCCGGTACAACACTGTTCACAAGAAAGCCCATAGGCCACCTCAAATCTAGTCGGACATTCCAAAGTCAAACAATCTAATGCAGCCAAATCGCACCATCCATCGGCTATAATTATAATTCCATTGTATAATACCAAAGAACTAACCGCACAAACAAATTCGCCGTTCCTCAATTTCGTATTTTTGTCCCTTACCAAAACAAACAGATATTTTCCCCCTTTTCCCCTTCCGGATTAAAAATCTACACCCAAACAGCAGATAAGCTAAGCTTACATTTTCCTCCAACGACGCTAGAATTATAAATCGGATTCTTCAGATTCCGGTGAAAATGGCGATCTCAGTTTCCGCATCAGCAACTGTTCCTTCGCTGAATCGACGAAGCTCGACTGGGTTATCCCCTTATTATTGTTCTTCCAATCTTTCTTTTTCGTCTTCTCTTCGATTTCAACCAATTCGATTCGTTAATAGATCAGTTTCCTCTCGCTATCGTCCTCTGCAAGTAAGCGCGTTTATACCTTCTCCCTTTACTATTATTGTATCGGTTCCTGTTTTTGTCTTTCCAATTTCATTACATAATTTGAATGCGAACATCATTTTTTTTTGTTTAAACACAATCAGTTCATCTTATTAAAGTTAAGGTTAAATCAATTTATTGAAAGCTTATTGCTATTTTCGATGTTTATCTTAAGTTGTAGGTTAAGTAGAATATGTTTTGTAGAATAATAATTTGACAGGTTTGGCGAAACGATTTCTATAGGTTCAAGCGAAGAAGCAAACATTTAACTCCTTTGATGATTTGTTGGAGAATTCCGACAAGCCTGTATTGGTTGACTTCTATGCAACCTGGTAACTTTTTTTTCTTAAAAGAGGATTTAGTTGAGTGTGAACCCTAATTCATAAATGTATATAAGTTTTGACGAAAACTAGATTTTCTGTTGGAGGATTGAAATTATATGAAAGGGAGTCTGATTTTGTAGGTGTGGACCTTGTCAGTTCATGGTTCCGGTCCTTGAAGAAGTGAGTGTCGCTCTGAAAGATAAGATTCGGGTTGTGAAAATCGACACCGAGAAGTACCCAAGCATTGCTGATAAATATCAAATACAAGGATTGCCCACTTTCATCATATTTAAAGATGGGAAGCCCTTTGATCGTTTTGTAAGTTGATTTAGTACACTTCTGCTCACTCGAACATTTCTTTCTTAGATGTTAAGCCAGTTTTTATGAGGTGAAAAATGAAAATGCAAAAGATTATTTGAGGAGTGCTGCTATTTAGGCCGAATTGTGTAATCTGGAAATGGTGTGATTGCTTCTAACAGCATGGGATGTAATGAAATAAAATTGAGAAAACCATCTTTTTAATGTGAGTGATCGGAGTTGGACTGCTTCCAGCCTACAAACAAAGAAAAACATAGCGATTCCTTTTACGAGACATTTGTAAAATACCTTTGCCTGTTCATCTTTCAATGCATTGGGATGCTTGCCCTATGTAGTTATTGTGAAACTGTGAGTCATTCAGGTTTATTTACTCCTGGAACTTTCTTTTTCTTTGATTTTAACTTATAGAGCTGACATTTTATTGTTTGGGATGGGAGGTTCATTTTGTGTAATTTTTGCTGTTAGTCCTGCTAATAGGCTGCACCAGTCATGAATTTCAGTTTCCTCTTCGAATTAATTTATGTTGTTTCTAAATTCATATGCAACTCAATCTAGTTTTAAATCCAACTATTTTTTACTTGTTCAAATTCTGATCATCAGGAGGGTGCCTTGGGTGCTGCTCAGCTCATTCAACGCATTGAAACTTCATTAAGTGTAAAGCAATAGCCCCGGTGAGCCTTGGATGTCTTACCGTAAGAGATTTGTTCCCCTTCGCTTGGGTGTATGCAGACTGAGAGACCCCGTTTGAATCACTTCCGTATCCGAGTCTGCACCTTGTTCTAATGTTTTATTTCTGCTGCTCAGGATTTCAACTGTTTGATGTTAAAAATACTGGATTGGAGTATTGAAACTGGTGATGAACTCACAATGTGATCAGCATACCTTTTCTTTTTTATATAATTTATATAGATTGATTGTGTTTATATGACATTTGACAAATTCTAGTTTGATCAATAAGCAGTCGACTATTAATTCGAACAGCATTCCTTTGAATAAGTATAATACGGTGATTAAAAAAATCCTCATATCTCCCTTTTCAGTGTCTTTTTCCATGCTCTAATATTAAAAAAATTAAATTTTAAACCTTAATCTTAAATCATAACCCCTAAATCTTAAAAATACATTTTACCCTTAATTCACTAACTTTAATCCTAAATTATAAATCTAATTTTTTAGTTGAGATATAAATTGAACCACTGAAATGGGCAGAAAATTTCTATTCTTGCTTTAGCATCCAAAAGAGCCCCCACTTTATTCATAATCACAATTACAAATTTACGGTAGGGCATCTTTCTGAACAAATTTTTATCCTAAGAAAACTTTCAATTAATTGATGGCTTAAGAAATCACTATAATTAAATGCAAGCACAAGAAGCATTGTCCAACGAACCCCACTCGGTCCATTCCCACTATAAAACCAACCCATGATTCTCCACTACATACACTTCTCTTTCTCGCTGAAACATGCACCAAATGGCAAGCTCCACAGTCAAGTTCATGGCTCTGTTTCTGATTCTGTTCGGATCGAGTCTGGCGGCAGAGCACACGGTTGGCGACCAGCTTGGTTGGCGACCGCTTGTTAACTATTACAGTTGGGTTCGTAGCAAGTCCATACAGCTAGGCGATACTCTGGGTCTGATTCTTTTGCCATCACATTTTAAGGAATATATTGTGTTAATATCTACAAAACAACAACTTAATCTTGTTCTCTTTTTGGTTGATTGAATAGTGTTCAACTATGATGCTACCAAAGATTACAGCGTGGCAGAGGTGACACAGTTTAAGTTCATCGCTTGCAACGCAAGTAATGCCGAGTTCTTCGACAAGACCGGGAACAGCACGGTCGCCCTGGTGGAGTCCGGCCAACACTACTTCATGGCTGAAGGCCATTGCTCGGATCAAATGGTGTTTTCAGTGCTGGTTTGAAAGGAGGAAGTGAAACAGACACTTTCTGCACTGTTACTTCAATCAATAACATCTATTTGAGGGCTTTTGGCTTTTCAGTTTATAAAATGATCTTAAGTATGACCTTTAATCATAATTTTGTACGTTATGGAAGTATTAATGGTTTTATGTCATTAAAATATAGATAATCTTTGCAATATACGTTCCTCTCATTTAAATTAAGTTCCTAGTTTTTTTATTAGTGAAAATAATAACCTTTTATTGCACATTATTTGTAATAATTAAACAAGTATTTGTTTTTACAATTTATTAATAATCTTCTTAAAAAATGTTGTTATGCAACATAATTAGTTTTGATACCCGCGCAATGCACGTGATTATTGACTTATTGTGTGCATAAATGAACATGTATTAAATCATTTTAATATTTTAGATTGAAATTTTTTTAGTTACTTTTATTCTTGATAATATGCATATTCGTTTACAAGATTTGAAATCACGTCATCTCCTTGGGAGTATAATGTGGTTTATCAATGCACCAAACAGTTATTAGTTAGATATTATCCTTTAAATCATTTATTTTAAATTTAAAGATAATAAATTTATATAATTTAATATATAAAAATCATAAGATAGTATTTGTTCATAGATATTCTTAACATTTTAACAACGCACACACCTTGTAGACAAAGAAATTGAATCTGAGTCTCTTAAAATAAATATCATCTGTTTTTCTACTTAGACTACTTGTTGGGTTCAACTATAATAATTTTTTTAAGCACCACATTTTAAAATAAAAAATAAAGTAAAATGCGTTACATATATTTTTGAGATTGCTCACATGCCAACATTACAGGTTATACAAATGATTTTATATATATATTTTTTGCCAAATGCGTTGGCTTCTATATTTATTTTATATAAGTTATCAAGGTAAAAAAAATCATATATTAAATGAAAATACAAGGTAACTTTTGTTTGGTTATATCAATATTTTATTTTTACCAAAAAATCAAATACTTTTATTTTTCAAAAGTATCATAAAAATTTAAAAATTATTTTTTTATCTTAATCAATCCGCCAAATGTACTTGCTCATTGTTGACATATTTAGAATCTATGAATTTATAGAGATAAAAGATAATAACATGTGAATATGATGAACTAACCTATTATAATTACATTTGATAAAAAAAACTATTATAATTTCAACGGATATAAATATGATCCGCTAATAAATAAAAAAATCACAAACCTGTATTTGTTTCTAAATACAACGTAGCAGAACACTGAGGATACTAATTTCTTTAGGAAAATTCTGTCATGTTCGACGAGCACCGATGAACACTACTAATTAGGGATGTAAAAAATTGACTCGACTTAAAAACTTGATTAAAATCTGCTCGAGTCAGAACTTGGTTTAACCCGAGAATTCGATGACCCGAACCTGATCTGTAATCGACTGTTGTTGACCCGAACTCGAGTTGGACCTATTAGTAACCGAACCCGACCTGCATCCGACCGAGAATGACCCGAACCCGAGTAGAACATGTTATTGTGGACCCGAAACCTGACATGCACCCGACTAAAACGAATCCGAACCCGAGACAGACTTGGCAGATAACTGATATTACCCGAATGAGTCAACCCGAGATTCGATTTTACCCGATTTGTTTTGAACCCGACCTGTTATTGACCTGAACTAATATTGACCTGACTTGATATTTACCTGACATATAATTAAGAAAGTCTATAATTTGATGAATTTATTATATTATAATATGATAAACTAATTTTCACCATTTCAGTTATTAATTTGTTATTTAAAATATTTTGTTAAATAACTTAATTATTGACTATTAATTTATTTAAATTATATATATATATATAATTTAAAGTGAATGGGCGGGAGGAAGGGAAATATATATATATATATATGGGTTAGGATCAACTTACACTGTGTAAAACTCAATTACTTTTACACTATTTTTGGACCGTTGGATGATGGTAATTAATGGCCCAGATTATTTCCTTATCTTTTTTTCCCAAGTGATAATCTTCACATTTTTTACTGTTAATCTCATCCATACATTTCACTCATCCAATGGTCATAGATTGGTGTAAAACAAAATGAGTTTTACACCATGTAACTTGATCCCATCCCTATATATATATATATATATATATATATATATATATATATATATATATATATATATATATATATATTGTTACGGACCGCGCCCATTCAGCCGAGCCCAGCGCGCACCAGGCCCTTGAGCAGCATCTCCACGCCATCTTGGGCTTGGCATCATCAACTCAGCCAGCCCAACACTTGGAGATGGAGACACAAGCAACCTGAATATGGCAAGTTTCTCCATTCATATGGCAACTTCTTAGAGATAATTTCCTTATTGATTCTTGTCTCCCCATATATGGAATGTATGACCAAATCTCCCTAAATCAAGGGATTGTATAGCTCATCTTTAATCTTGACCATTGATGTAATCTCATTGTAACCATTGGATGAAGGGGGCTCTAACTATAAATAGAGGCTCACCCCCTCCTCATTTCCTCACTTCAGATTTGAGTAATACACAGAGCATTCACTCATTCTCCTCTTGTTCTTTGCTAGCCATTTCCCTTTCCGTTGTTCCTTTCTTTTCCGCAAGGTTCTTAGCTTTCTAGCTTCGAACGGTTAAGGCTTACTTAGGCGTAATTCAGTTCCGAGGCGTCTAAGGCCGCACGCTTTGGACTTTGACTTTCCAAGGGCGTGACAAGTGGTATCAGAGCGAGTTCGTGTGTAGAAATGGCACCGCAAGGCAACACCGAGGTTCCCCCAACTGACCGAGAGACTCGTCAAGGAGCGGGGAAGAAGCGCGAGAAGTCCAGGGACCTGCTGTCGTCCATGGAAGAGAGGGTGACTAGATTGGAGACTGCAATGGGCAACGTCCAAGACACCCTTGAGGAGGCGGATCCGCGCCTCAAGTTGATCGATACGATCAAGGAAGAGGTTCAAGGCATCATCGATGATTCGGTTGGTACCATGAACGGGAAGATCGAGGCCTTTCAAGATGCAATGGCTGCTATGAAGGCCGAGTTTGCGGGGGAGATCAAGAAGCTCTCTGTCGAGCTACTCCTCTACAAGAATGCCGTGGTCAATGGCATGGTGGGCGAAGCAGTGGTGGCTAAGCCCAGGATCGATGTTCCGAAGCCGAAGGAGTTCAAAGGGGCGAGGGCAGCCCAAGAAGTGGACAACTTCATTTGGGGGTTGGAGCAGTACTTCCGACTCATGAACATCGATGATGACTCCACTAAGGTAAACCAAGCTTCTGTTTACTTAACTGATGCTGCACTTCTATGGTGGCGACACAGATGTGCACAAGTGGAGGAGGGGACACTTCCAATGAAGACATGGAAGGAGTTCATGTTCGAGTTCAAGGAGCATTTCTACCCAAAGAATGCTCAAGAAGAGGCCCGAGAGAAGTTGCGCCAATTGAAGCACGATGGCAACATCCGGGAGTATGTGAAGCGCTTCACCGAGCTTAGGCTCCAAATCAAGGACATGGGTGAAGCCGATGCCTTCTATGCTTTCAAGAGTGGTTTGCGACAATGGGTCAAGATGGAGCTAAATCGGATTGAGGATCTCGACCTTACCAAGGCGATGTCTACCGCCGAGTCCCTTAGTGAGTTTGAGCACAAAAGGTCGGATGCTACCAAAGAAAAGCCGAGGTACAAAGGTAGCAAGGACAAGCCGACTAAGAACGAGTCTGAGAGGTCCGGAAGGCCATCCAACTTCCGTAGGCCACTTGAGAGGGGCAGGCCATCCGAAAGAAGCAACGCTGAATTCAAGTGCTACACTTGTGGGGGCAAGCACTTGGCGAGAAATTGTCCCAATGATGGGAAAGTGGCGGCCATTCAGGAGAAGAGTGGCGATGAGAAGATAGCCCACGTGAACTCCATCATTAGTTCAATCGAGAGTAAAGGAGGCTCCAAGAAGAAGGGCCTCATGTTCGTGGAGATTACTTTGGCGGGGCAAAAGTTGAGTGCTCTAGTTGACACCGGGGCCTCAGATTCGTTCGTGTCCGAGCGGATTGCCAAGAGACTTGGCCTAAACATTGAGAAGACAAGCGGGTTCATCAAGACCGTGAATGCCGAAGGAACGCCAATTACCGGGGTTGCCAAGGGAGTCAAGCTTAACATCGGTGATTGGTCCGGTAAGGAAAGTATCCAGGTAATCCCTTTGGATGATTTCGACTTTGTTATTGGGATTTCCTTCCTTGACCGGATTAAAGCCTTCCCCTTTCCTACTTTTGATTGTCTATGCATACTCGATCCGGGGAAGCAATGCGTTGTTCCGGTAAGCCGTGGTTCCGGAGTGGAAAACATGCTTTCAGCCATCCAGCTTAGCAAGGGGGTGCGCAAGGAGGAACCCACCTACTTAGCTGTCTTGGTGCAAGATGAACTTAGCAAGTCCGATGAAGTGCCATCCGAAGTGAGGCAAGTTTTGGCCGAGTTTAGTGACGTGATGCCCGCCGAGTTACCCAAACATCTACCACCTAAAAGAGAAGTAGACCACAAGATTGATCTTGTGCCCAACGCGGAGCCGCCAGCCCGTTCCCCCTACCGAATGGCTCCGCCCGAATTGAATGAGCTACGCAGACAATTGAAGGAGCTCATTGATGCCGGATACATCCGACCGTCCAAGGCACCCTTTGGTGCACCGGTGCTGTTCCAGAAGAAGCAAGATGGCTCACTTCGGATGTGCATCGACTATCGGGCTTTGAATAAGCTCACTGTGAAGAACAAGTACCCGATCCCACTCATAGCCAACTTGTTCGATCAACTTGGTGGTGCAAGGTGGTTCACCAAGTTGGATTTGCGGTCCGGATATTGGCAAGTTAGAATTGCGGAAGGTGATGAACCAAAGACAGCATGTGTGACACGCTACGGTTCGTTCGAATTTTTGGTGATGCCCTTCGGCCTCACGAATGCTCCCGCTACCTTCTGCACCCTCATGAACAAGGTACTACAACCCTTCCTAGATCAATTCGTTGTAGTTTATCTTGACGACATTGTCATCTATAGCAAGTCCCTTGGGGAGCATGTGGAACACTTGAGACAGGTGTTCGAGGTCCTTAGGCAGAACGAGCTCTATGTCAAAGAGGAGAAGTGTTCGTTTGCCCAAGGAGAGGTTCCATTCCTAGGCCACATTGTTGGAGGTGGCAAGATCCGGATGGATGGGGCCAAGATCAAATCCATTGTTGAGTGGGAGCCGCCCACTAAAGTGACCGAGTTGAGATCGTTTTTGGGGCTAGCCAACTATTACCGGAGGTTTGTCCGAGGCTACTCCAAGCTCGCCTCTCCCTTGACCGAATTGTTGAAGAAGGACAAGGGTTGGGAATGGGGTCCCGATTGTCAAAGTGCATTTGAGGCTTTGAAGCAAGCCATGGCGAGCGAACCAGTGTTAGTGTTGCCGGATCACACTAAGCCGTTCGAGATTTACACCGATGCGTCCGATGTGGCCATTGGAGGGGTCCTTATGCAAGAAGGACATCCGGTTGCATATGAGAGCCGGAAGCTCAATGAGACCGAGCGGAGATACACGGTCCATGAGAAGGAGATGACCGCGGTGGTGCATTGTTTGCGCACGTGGCGACACCACATCCTTGGGTCCAGGTTTGTGGTATTTACGGATAACATTGCCAATAGTTACTTTCTGACCCAAAAGAAACTGTCTCCCAAACAGGCCCGTTGGCAAGAGTTTCTTGCAGAATTTGACTTTGCCTTGGAGTACAAACCGGGGAAGGTCAACTCAGTTGCCGATGCCTTAAGCCGAAGGTATAACATTGAAGTGATGAGTTTTCCGAAGGGACAGTTGATGGGGCGCATCAAAGAGGGGCTATCACATGACCCAACGGCCAGAATGCTGATTGACTATGCCAAAGAGGGGAAGACCCGAAGATTCTGGCTCGATGGTGATTTGCTTTATGCTCGAGGACACCGCCTCTATGTGCCACAATTTGGGGAGCTTCGCAAGGAGATCATGCGGGAGTGTCATGATTCCAAGTGGGCGGGACATCCGGGAATGAGTCGGACCATAGCACTCATCTCGGAGCACTACTATTGGCCACGCATGGGCGAGGACATTGAGGCCTATGTGAGAACTTGTCTAGTCTGCCAGCAAGACAAGATTGAGATGAAGAGACCCGCGGGACTGTTGCAGCCTTTGCCCATTCCCGAGCGACCATGGGAGAGTTTATCCATGGATTTTATTGTCGGTTTGCCACTTTCTGACGGCCTGTCTAGTATAATGGTTGTGGTTGACAGGTTTTCTAAGTATGCGACGTTCATACCAGCATCGAAGGTGTGCCCAGCTAGTGAGGCAGCTCGTCTTTTCCTCAAACATGTGGTGAAGTATTGGGGAGTGCCAAAGACGATCATTAGTGACCGAGACACGCGGTTCACGGGCAGATTTTGGACCGAGTTGTTCAAGCTCATGGGATCAAGCTTGAACTTCTCCACTAGTGTGCACCCACAGACGGACGGGCAAACCGAGCGAGTGAATGCCTTATTGGAGATCTACTTGCGGCACTATGTGAGTGCCACACAGCGAGACTGGCCGAAGTTGCTAGATGTGGCCCAGTTTTCTTACAACTTGCAACGGAGCGAGGCGACCAACCAAAGTCCGTTCGAGATCGTGACCGGGCAGCAACCGCTCACTCCCAACGCGGTTGCCACCAAGTATGAGGGGCCAAATCCAGCAGCACACAAGTTTGCCAAGGAGTGGCAAGAGCAGCATGACCTAGCCCGAGCTTGTTTACACAAGGCGGGGAAACGGACCAAGAAGTGGGCGGACACCAAGCGCAGAGACGTGAACTTTAATGTTGGTGACTTAGTCCTTGCCAAGCTCACCGGGATCTTGCGCAACCCAACCGTGCACAAGGGGCTTGTGCGGAGATACGATGGTCCTTTCAAGGTTGTGAAGCGGATAGGCACCATGGCCTATCGTTTGGAGTTGCCACCAACCATTCGAGCTCATCCAGTTTTCCATGTAAGTCTACTCAAGCCGTTCCATCAAGATGAGCTAGATCCGGATCGTGGCAAGTCACACCGAGCGCCAGTCGGAGTGAAGATCTCCTATGAGAACGAGGTTCGTGAGATTCAAGCAGAACGAGCTGTCCGACAAGTAGGACACCGGCCGAGGCACGAGTACTTTGTACAATGGAAGGGACTTCCCGACAGTGAGGGGAGTTGGGAACCAGCCGAGGCCCTTTGGCAATTCCGCGACCAAGTGAGTAGGTATCATTCCAGCCGAGCGACGAGGGCGTCGCCAGAACCAGTGGGGGAGAATGTTACGGACCGCGCCCATTCAGCCGAGCCCAGCGCGCACCAGGCCCTTGAGCAGCATCTCCACGCCATCTTGGGCTTGGCATCATCAACTCAGCCAGCCCAACACTTGGAGATGGAGACACAAGCAACCTGAATATGGCAAGTTTCTCCATTCATATGGCAACTTCTTAGAGATAATTTCCTTATTGATTCTTGTCTCCCCATATATGGAATGTATGACCAAATCTCCCTAAATCAAGGGATTGTATAGCTCATCTTTAATCTTGACCATTGATGTAATCTCATTGTAACCATTGGATGAAGGGGGCTCTAACTATAAATAGAGGCTCACCCCCTCCTCATTTCCTCACTTCAGATTTGAGTAATACACAGAGCATTCACTCATTCTCCTCTTGTTCTTTGCTAGCCATTTCCCTTTCCGTTGTTCCTTTCTTTTCCGCAAGGTTCTTAGCTTTCTAGCTTCGAACGGTTAAGGCTTACTTAGGCGTAATTCAGTTCCGAGGCGTCTAAGGCCGCACGCTTTGGACTTTGACTTTCCAAGGGCGTGACAATATATATATATATATATATAAGGGATGGGCATTTCACCCGGACCCGACGGGTTCTGACCCGACCCGGCCCGATTGGGTCGGGTATTTTTATAAAAAAATCGGGTTCAGGTCGGGTTTTTATGTAGGGTGAGGTCGGGTTCGGGTTTTAGGGTGAAAAAATTCGACCCGATCCGACCCGGGATTAATAGTGTAATTTTCCCCTAAATTTTTTAGGGATATTTGTAATAATACCCCCTCTTTATATATTTCTTTTATAATTAGGTCCTTAAAATTAAATTTTTATTTACATTTTAGTCCTTAAAATTATTATTTTTTATAATTATGCCTCTTAAAATTATTTTTTTACAATTAGGTCCCTAAAATTACTTTTTTCTATAGGTCGGGGTCGGGTTTAGTATATTTATTTTCGGGTCGGGTCGAGTTCGGTTTTAGGATACTTAGTTTCGGGTCGGGTTCAGGTGGGCCAAAAACCCGACCCGACCCGACACGTGCCCATCCCTAATATATATATATATATATATATCCAATACACAGGTGGTGGAAACTAAAAGTTTCTACAAGTGCCTTAGTTTTAGGGTTTAGGGATTTATTTTAGACTATAGGGTGTAGGGGTTTAGAATTTAGGAGTAATTGTTAGAATTTAGGGTTTAAAGGTTAAGGTTAAGGTTTTAGTGTAATATGTTGAGGGTTTAGGTTTTAACGTATAACTCTAAATTCTAACCCTAAACCCTAAATTCTATTCACAATTTTTAGATTCTAAACTACTAAACATAAACCCTTACGCCATAGATTGAGTTTCTAAACCCTAAAATTAAGGCGTTTGTGAAATTTTTTAGTTTACACTGCCTGTGTATCAAATAATTATCCATATATATATAACCAATTGTTTTTATTTTAATTTAAATGAATAGGTGGGAGGGAGAGAAAGTACATGATTTTTATACATACACACGCACGCGCGCACACACATGTATATGTATACATATACATATACATATATTTAATTTTAATTTAGTCCAAATTGACTTCATTCTTTTATTTTGTAATTTGGTCCAATACTTATAATTTTAATTTAATATTTTTGTTCATTATAGTCTCTAAAACTTTATTCTTATTCCAAATTAACTCATATTCATTTTTTGTAATTTAGTCCAATATTTTTAATTTGATGATATTTTTATTCATGTTTTTATTTTTCACCAAAATTTACCCTTATTAATTTATAATTTTTTTAATTTACTCCAATATTTTAGATATGAATCATTTGATGATATTTTTGTTCATTCTAGTGCCTAATATTTATTTTTAGTGTGATTTTGTGTCCGTGATTCGTGAAAGACGTTAAATAATTAACTCGAAATGAATGATCAACCCAAAGTCTATCGACTATTTGTACCAAAACTCAAACATAATACGAATTCGAAACCCAAATTAACCCAACCTTAAATGAACCCGAATTAACCCGTCAATTATCTAATTCGAATCTGAACTATTTTGACCCGACCTGAAATTGACCCGCACCCGACCCGAATTGAGTCAAAACATCAAATCGACCTGTATCCGATTTGACCCGACCTGAAACTCATCTGATTACATGTTTTTACATCCCTACTACTAACGACGAATAACAATGAGCATCATTGATTTAATTTATAAAGATAAAAATATCTATCTACCCTTAAATTATAAAAATTTAATTTTTATTTATTTAAAATTTAAACCGCCACCATTGGTGCCGCCGTGTAAAAACTATATTTCACCTGAACGAACTGCTTGTGCTAACTTGAGGTGTAGATCAAAGCGTCGCGAGCGCCACTTGTTCGAGCCTCATTGACTAATTTCTGAGCCCTTTGTGTCGTCTTGTGAACCAAATCTTGCGCCTGGCTCACCATTGCCTTACTTGCTGTAGCAGATGCTCGTCGTATTTGTTAGGGGTGTTCAAAAAAATTTGATCCGGTTATTTGTTAATCCGATTCGAAATTTTAGATATTCGATATGTTTTTTATTTTTTGATAATTCGGATGGAATATTTTAAAATTTCGGATCAGATACGGATAGTGGTTTTACATTTGGATCGGATATCCGATATCCGAAAATTCAAAATTTTTATAGGTATAAATCTTATTATATTCGATATTTTTACTTGTTATATATGAAAATTGAAATTTTCATGGATACAAATATTGTTATATTCAATAATTTATTGATTTTTATATTCAAAAACTTAAAATTTTCATCGATAGAACCATTAAATTAAAAAAAATAATCAAATAAATTCATAAATTTCGGATATTCAATTTTTTGGATAAGATACGAATCACTATTTAGGTGATTTGAATTTTTCGAATATTCGAATTTTCATATCGGATCCGATATCCGAAATGAACACCCCTAATACTTGTGCTTACATTTACTAGATTCAAACTTCAATTAAAAAGGGGGCATACTGGAATAGTTCACATTCTTCTTTTAATTCAAGCGACGGCAGCAACAACAACGACGGTTTAAATTTTAAATGAATAAAAATTAGGGTTTTGTAATTTAAGGGTAGATATGTATTTTAATCTATATTTAAAATAAAATTAAAATAATATATTTTAATTAATTTACTTTTTAATTTTTAAATAATTTATAATTATACGGTGAGTCTTTTAAATTTTAATCTTTATAAATTAAATAATGATGCTCATCGGCGCTCATCGTTAGTAGTGATCGTCGAGCGTGGCAGACTATTTTTCTTAAACTCATGAATCTCGACCCAATTATATCATATTGGAATAAGTTTTTCTTTGAAAATCGGGTTAGAATTAAATCGAGTGAGTTTTGAGAAAAGGTAAAGTCGGGGTTGAAACCATTTTATTATATTAGGATGAGTCTACCACGTGCGACGAACATTGTTGAACACCACAAACGATGAATACTGATGAACACCATTAAATTAATTAATAAAGATTTAAAATTGCAATGACCCATCAAATAATTAATAATTACTTTAAAAAATTCAATTAAATTATTTTATATATATATTAAAATTTTATTTTTTTTAATAAGGGTAAACTATATATTTAGTACCTCACTTATTTCCGTATTTCTATTGAACCCTCATTATTTAAATATTATTTTAATTTGACCTTATTATTTATAAAAAATAATTTAACCCTTAACTCTTAACTTAAAACCATAAATTATTTGATAACGAATTGGAGTCGAACCCTGTAAGCTCTTTAATCACATCTTCAACCAATTTCCATCCTTTGACGCCCGCTCCGGCTACCTTGCCTTGTCGTATCAGAACTTTGCCCCAGAAAGAAACAAATAGAAAGCCTGTATCATGAATTGCTTCAACTGACGTGCCTCCGCCTTTCCTGCAACCAATTCAATGCATATTTATATATAGGTATGGGGATACGAATAATATGATCCCCCAAGTCCCTTGAGTACATGGAAAAACCTTCTCGAAAATTGAACACATTTATACCCGATACTTGCACCTAATATGCTCGTAAATCTTATTTCATCTTTTATGAGAATACATTTAAGAGTTTTAGGGTTTTAGGTTGAGGGTTAAATTATTTTTTTTATAAAAGATTGGGTCAAATTGAAATAATATTTAAATAGTGAGGATTTAATAGAAATATGAAAATAGGTGAGGTACTAAATATATAATTTACCCTTATTAAAAAATAAAATTTTAATCTATATAAAAAATAATTTAATTGAATTTTTTAAAGTAATTATTAATTATTTGATAGGTCCTTAAAATTTTAAATCTTTATTAATTAATTTAATAGTGTTCATTAGTGTTCATCGTTAGTGGTGTTCAGCAATGTTCGTCGCACGTTGTAGAATTTTCTATTATATTATTTAGGTTAGAATTTAATATTATCTTTTAATTACACCATACAATTTAAAAAATTATAGAAATTTAATTATTTTTATTAAAAAATTCCAATTATTTTCTGTTGTCTTTTTTTAATTAAGCATAGAGAGATTTTTGCAATCCAATATGAGTATTTTGATCACTCGATCAATAAATAAATTTTATTTTTTATTGTTCTTCAATAAATACTCTTTTTGTCCTTTTAAAATGAATATTAGGCGATTTCTCACAAAATTTTAAGAAAAATAATTTGTGTGAGAAATGTATATAAAATCATTAAAATGAAAAACAGTTTAATTGTGACGATTTTAGAACACAGAGAGAATAAATTTAATGAGACAAAAAAAAATATAAAAAGAAAGATGTAACTTCCATCCGGGCTTTCTTAAATATCTTCGTCGTCTCAACTCTTTCATTTCCCGACTATCCTTTCTCTTCTATACCCAATAGGTTCTGAATGGGCTCAAAAATACCCACTGAAAACTCTTCAATCCTTCAACCATCATTAAATCTATAGGTTTCATTCAAAATTTCGGCGGTCTTTCCACAGCTTTATATCATGATAATGTACTACACTAGTTTTAGTTATATATTCACCTTTAATTAATCTAACGAGATGAAACGTTGATAAATAAATTTAATTAGAAGAGTAGTCTTCCTAATGAACTTATAAGTTATATACGATTTTAATTAGTCGAATAATAATTCAAATACTGATAATATTTCATACCTAATATTTCAAAGTAAGCGCAAAAACGTTTACAAACGGGAGTGTGGAACTATAAAAAAACAATATGTACAAAATTTATCAAGAACATGTTCATAAATTAATTCATATAATAATATAATGATATGTGAAGAAGAAAGAAAACCTTTGATTTGGGTTTCTAACCCGATGCTGTTTCCGCCTCTTTTTCTCCCCAGTCCCCACCGACCAGTTCTAATTTCTAATGAAAACTACTATTTTTTTAATAATTAATCATTAACAACTGACATCAGCTTCAGACACTTTCTTTTGGGAGACAGCTTTGTGAAAGCGACAGATAGATGACAAATCACCGGTCACACTTCACTCCAAAACCAAACATGAACCCTCATGCCACGTGTTCCCCCATGAACCACCCGATCCCCTGATATCTTATCTTCACCTTTCTATTCTATGATATCTTATTGGGCGATTGCATTTCCTTTTTATTTTTGGTTAATGAAAATAATACTAGTAATTTCCCCCACCGACAGTTATTCACTCCAAATTCACAGAGACTATTGGATAAAAAAAAAATTCACAGACTAGAAACGGGACCCACTCCACGTGTCTGCGTGTCGTAGTATCTTTGCGTACCAAAATATTTGCTAAATGCCACGCGTAATACAAACTCATCAAACGTGGCAAAAGCTTTCTTCTGACGTGGAAATTATTATCTCGAACCCGACAACTAATTCTAATGAAAAATAGAATGATATTATTTTAAGATGTTAGAGTTCGAATAATTTGTCTGTAATATTTGTTGTGTTATTAAAAATATATCAGCATACACTATCTTATAATTACATTAAAATTATTAAAAAATAATATTTACTTGAAGCCTTGAAATGCATATTGAAAATTACAAACACAAATGTACAAATAATACTATTTGCTCGTCAAATCCAACTGATAAAATTTCTTTCAATTTGTAAATTTACCAACTTTTCCACTTTGATCATACGAGTGGATGAATGAAGGTGAAAATATCATTAAAATTTGAGTAAAAGTTCCCAAAAGCTATCCATACGTGTAATAACTAAACTCAAACTAATTAGTGGCTGATGTGAAATCTTGGGTGCTTTTGGATGGGGTTCTTTATTGGGATAAATAATTGTTTTCTAAAAAAAAGTTAGATTATTTGATTTTTAGCTTTATTTTTTGAATATGTTTTTAGCTTTAAAATTAATTATAAAAATTAATGTATTAAAAATTGATAACATACAAATCTAACATAGGGAGATTAGGTGTAGTAAATGAAATAAAGTCACGAATAAATTCTTTTTAAAACTAAACTCTCCTTTTAATTTTTTCCGTAAATTTTAGAATTCGTCTTTATTTTTGTTTAAAATATGATAAAATGAATCTTTCTTTTAAAATTATTTATTCAAATACACTAAAAAATTACATACAAATAGAGAGTAGTTTGAGCTTTGCCCATGTGTATTTATTTATTTATGAAAGAAGATAAATCATGGCAAATTGGCAATCACTTTCCAATAGGCCAATAAAAAACAGCCGACAAAAGAATGAAGCATCCAAAGCTAAAATGCAAAAGTGTTAATTAATTCGCACATGCTACTTCATATTGGCGGCCTATGCGCTGTTTACTTTTCTTTTTTTCTACCGCAGTCCGCATACTATTGTTTTTTTTTATGAAATTAGATATTTAAATTTAATCTAAAAATGTTTATAATATTTTAATGTGCTTTGATAAAAAAGCAAAAATCCAAGATGCCCTTACCTATATGTTTGTTACATATAACTACACTGTGAATTACATCATATCATATGTATCCATTTCATTTCATGAAATGATATTTTGTGGTTTTCTGGTATAAGATTCTTTTCCGGTTCATAAAAGTCTATTGCGTTTTGCTTACCTTATCATTTTTTCATTTTAAAATTAGAGCAACATGGTCGGTATCAATCAAACTATAATTAAATACATGACAACGGTTAACAATATTACTTAAATGTGAATTTGGATATATGTATATAAAAAAAGGTATAGTAAGAGTATTGTGTTTTAACTAACATTTGCAGAATTCCTACTTACTGCTGATTGTAGTTACGGGTATCGACTAAAATACTAGTTATACTCGATATAAATAATAAAAAAATCTTGTATCGAACTCAATTTAATTCGGCTTAGATTTATTGACTTGATGTGGAGGCCAAGGTTAAATCCGATGAACTTGGAAGTGGAAATAAATTAGGGTTCCTGATTTTGTGACCTCAAAAGCGGAGTGTGACAGTGGTCATGGTATGTTGAGTTGCAGAAAAGAAAGTTAAAAGACATTCAATTTCCATGGTCCAATCACTGAACTTCCATACATTCTTATTCGATGTTTCTTTTCAACCAAGGAATGCAAATGCGTATCATGTAATATACAGACACATAATTTCATGACGAAACTCATGTTTCCGGCATCAAAACATGTATGTACGCATGTGTTTGGTCAGTTAGCATGTGCGGAAGCTTTGAAACAAGAAATAAAGAGTGGGAGAACAAATTAAAAATAGAATTTGTTGCTACAATGGAAACTATATTGTTCAAAATTAAATTAAATTTTGACGTATTAATGTTTATGGACAATTAAAAAAAGAGACTAAAATATGAAGTTGGAGATTAAGAAATTTGTGAGGTAGCTATCCAAAAAAAAAAGAAATTTGTGAGGTAAATCTAATTACTACCCTTTAAGTCTAATTAGCTACCACTCGTTTTCTTTGGTGGGAAACTTGTGCAAGGGTTGTTGGGGAATGATACAGCTTAACAAATTATTGGGGGTTAATGATGCGTGTCGTGATGACTAAGAACGGACGTAAAATTTTATGTTAAAAGTGCATTTTTTATTAAAAAAAGTATGTGAGAATTTAAAATTTTCAGAGGATGTAACTGTCTCATAACACCTCTCAATCTATTCTGATGAAGACATGGACAACATGAATATAACTCGGACGAGGAGTAAATCTTTCGAAATTGTACGTCAATGTTAATGGCCATTCATTTTTATGGCAATCAACACTCTTCTTCTTTCTTCAGACTGAAAACGAGTCCAAAATTGTCGGTGGTGCGTATCTGACAAACAGCTATGGAAAAAACGTACAATAATTCTACAAATTAATATCATATCTTCAAGAATATGACATTATGTCAAAATTGGTATAGCTGGTAAATTATACGGTTGTTTTCAATTTTCATTACTCAGAGATTCCTCACCCATTACCGGTAATGTTAATAATTATGAAAAAAAACTAAACACAAAATAAACATTACGAGTCACAATCAAATAGAAAATCAAAATATATTGTAACACAGTTCGGGATCATGATATATAACATAATTAGTTAATAAATAATATAAATAAATAAATAAATAATGATATTTTTAATATAATTGTTACATATTAAAATGGGAAAACAAAAGTGCAGGTAATGCCAATTGTTTCCCTTTTGGTCATATTATCCAAATGTAGCAGAAATCGTATTCCTCGTAGCTTCCATTCATGCCACATATATTTGTTGCTGTGTTTGATCCTGCAAATTTCAATCGTATAAGTAATCTTGACGCTGAAACTGCTTTTGACACTACGCTATACTTGTTTCTATTTTCATGTTACAGAGTCGTGAAAGGGAATCGAGATAAATTGCGTTTTTTTATGGTTGGATATTTGCAAACTTATTTATGTTTGATTAAATTTTGTTATTAACTTTTTTTTTACTATGTTGGTTTGATTACATAATAATATTTGTTCAAATTTTACTATTAACTTTTGAATTGTCGTTAAATTACATGGCATACTTTTTTTAAACAAGTGCAATTATATTAATTAAAATGGGTAAACTATCTATTTGGTACCTCTCATATTCTCGTGTTTCTGTTTTAATCACTTAACTATTTTTGACAATCTAACGTTATATTTTGGTACATTTGTCGTTAAAATTTAACATCAAAACTGGCATGACATTTATTATTATTATTATTTCATTCTCTCTCTCTCTCTATTTTGTCGTTAATTTTTAATGGTGGGTATCAAAATAGAAATAAAGCGTGACATTGGTACCATTATGTCAAAAAAATTGGTGACCAAAATATAAACAGATAAAAATGTGGGGGGTACCAATTAGGTACTTTACCCTGATTATAATTGTAAGTACAGATAATACTAAACAATATTATTTATTTACAAAATAAAATTGAACTAATTATATGAGTATATTAAGATAAGATAATGTTTTGGGATCATGGAGAGGAGAGCGAGAGGGGAGAGAGAATACGTCGGAGTTAGCGGCCGCCGCCGGTCGAGAGTATCAATCTTTATTGATAACGTGAGTAAAAGGATACATCCAAATACGTTGAGGGAGGCTCTGCAAGTGTATGGAGTGGTGACTGACACATACATAGCGTATTGGAATCGGAATAGAAGAAACAAACCAACAACTTTTGTTTTTGTTCGGTTTAGTGATGTGATGGAGGCCCGGGCGGCTGTGCTGAAAGGCAATGGCAGACTTATGGATGGCTACAAAGTCAAAATAGTAATGGCTATTCAGAAGGAGAAAGGATTACCTAAGATTAGGAGTCCGGCGAAGGGAGAAACCAGACGTCTCGCGGTTGTTCGTGATTGGAGGTCTTTTAACGAAGCCCTGCTTGGGGCTAAGGCAGGCAATAAACCCCAGGCCAATCAATCAATGGTTGGTCTTAGATCAGAGATCGGCGAAACTATGGAAGGTGTGGGTGCACAGGGTCGTGCTGGAGTAAAGGAATGGGTTAGGGTGCAGACGGTGGAGAAGGGAGAGTTTAGCCGGGATGATAGCAGCTCGGACCTTCCAACGTCATGCATTAAGGTCCGGAATGAAGAAATGTCGTGGCTAAAGTTCTGCATGGTTGGAATGATAAAAGCAATGTATAACATCGAGTTAGTTGAAGAAGCCCTACGTTCAGATGGCCTTGACGTCAAAATTTGTCCTTGGTTCAGTTTACTGGTTATAGTTCGCGCGAGCAGTGAAGGGGTTTTTAAAAAGTTATGGAATGCAAGAGATGATTTATTAAGATTTTGGTTCGACGAAGCAGAACTATTGAATGGGTATGAAGGCAAAAGATGGGTGAAGGTGTGGGTTGAACTTTCAGACGTGCCGCTGCAATTGTGGAACAAGGAATTTTTCCTGCAACTAAGAGAAAGATGGGGAAGAGTGTTAAAAATCGACGAAGATACAATGTGGCTCAACCGGTTTGACATAGCCAAAATGCTTATCGAAGTTCAAAATGCATCTGTAATACCGGATCGAGTGAGCATTCTGCATAATGGCACTTGTTTCCGAATTAAGGTGTTGGTTTAGGAGTTTGAGGAGGAAAGGGTCTTCATCAACGGTGGTGGTCCGGGAACTCAATCACTGCGGCGACGATGTGCCGTTTCGTGGAACGGTCCATGCAATGATGGGGAATTGAATGCTGTGGAGGAACCCGAGATACAAGAGTCGGCTTTTGGGACTCCAATATGCATGGATGAGAGTAATGCAACCGACATTGGGACACAGGTGTCCGATTATAGTAAGTCTGACTTTTCAGAATCAGGGGTGAAGTGCGGCTCTAGTGAGGGTGGGCTCCATGAAGTCTAAATAAATTCGGTTGAGACCATACCGTTCGAGGGCGGGATAGGGGGTTTAGAAAATAACTCGGGGTGGCCCAATAACCAATGTATTGAGGTGTCGGATGGCTCCAAGTTAGTGGATATTGAAGTGGGCTTAACTAATGATAGATCTGGTAGGCCTCTTGAGTCCATGAGTCCTCTTGTCAACCAAGGTGGGTTGGTGGACCGTAGCGGGAGTGGGCGGCGTGATTTTAGAGTCGGTTTGGACAAGGCTCGTTTTTTGAACAAACAGACAAGACTTATAGAAAGTAGAAGGGTGAGAAAATCCAGTAAAAAAATTAGAAAGAAAAATCGGCAAATGGTTGTCCTGCCGTTGTGTGCGTCGTGTCACCCGGTCTCTAATACATCGGCTCGAGAGTTGGTTTCCGATGTAATGGAGGAAGCATTAGCCACAATAAACATGGGTAACCGATTTTGGGTCTCTTTCGATGCGTCCGACGAGTGCGTAGTGACGCGATTGTTGGAGGTAGAAGAATGGGTGGACCTGGAGTCAAGGTAAGAGCTTGATTTGTGTTTGTGTGTGTTGATTGTTTCAAGCATGATGAATTCTCCGATCCTAAGCTGGAACATAAGAGGGATGGGCAGATCCGAGAAAGTTAGGGCATTGATAAAGCTCCTGAAGACGGTTAGATGCAAGGTGTGTTTTGTTCAGGAAACTAAATTGGGGCTGATTAAACCAAGTCTGGCAAATCATTTATAGGGGAAGGTTTTCAATGGTTTGGCTTGTTCCCCCTCTGAAGGTGCGTCTGGGGGTCTAATTTCCTTATGGGACGAGTCGTTTTTTTGTGGCAGAATCGACATCGATCAACAGAAGATTCATAGCGATTGTGAGGACAGTATTATCGACAAAGAAGAGATGCTACCTAATAAACATTTATGCTCCTAACGATTCAAAGGAAATGAAATGCTTTTTTGAGGAAATCTCAACAATGATTGCTAACCTTCATATTCCCGTAATTGTGGGTGGCGATTTTAATTCAGTAAATAATGCACATGAAAGATATGGAGCAGAGGTTTGTGATGATAGGGGACTGCACTGGCAGACTTTATCCAGCAGAATATGTTGGTGGATTCACCGCAGCTGGGTGATAACTTTACGTGGTTCAGAGGGGGTGTTTCATCTTCGGCGAGTAGGCTAGATAGGATATTATTGTCACATGAATTTCTGGTATGGTTCCCAAATGTGATCCAACGAGCTTTTCCCAGGAGCCTCTCCGATCACAAGCCTGTTGTTGTGGGAGAAGTGAAAGTTAGAGGGAGTAGCGGGGCCTTTAAACTATTTTCTCATTGGCTCGAAGTGCCAGAAGTGGCTGCCATCATCGAAGATACTTGCGGTGCAGTCCGTGGTAAAAACCTGAGTTTCACCCTGAAGAAAGTTAGGGAAGCCATTAAAGTCTGGGTTAAGAATTTTCGTGCTAATGAAGCAAGCAGAACATGTGATTTAGAAGCTAGTATTACAAGGCTGGAAGAACAATGTCGTGTTAATGGGTACAATGTTGAGGTGGGTAGTGAATTGAAGAGTTTAAAAAAGGAATTATGGGGTGCGTATAGAAGGGAGGAAACAGAATGGCACCAGAAATCACGCGTGAAATGGTTTGCAGAGGGGGATAGAAACACGAAGTACTTTCACCTGGTGGCTTCTCTTCGTCGTAGTAGGAATCTGATTCATAAAGTGGAATGAAAGAATGTTGTATTTTCAGAGGAAATGCATATCGTAAATGCGCTCGAAGAAGCCTTCAGAAGCAATTTTAACAAATCCAATGCATTACCAGTCAAGACATTCGATTGCAAGATGAATAAATTGTGCGATGAATCTAGTAGAAGTCTTGAAGCCCCTTTCAGATGAAATCAAAGCAGCTATTTGGTCCGCTGATGGAAATAAAGCGCCGGGACCAGACGGATTTAATCTAGATTTTTACAAGAAATGTTGGCCATGTGTTAAAGATAAGCTAATGCAGTTTTTCATCGAGTTCTTTGAGGGGAAGGTTAAAGAAAAAAAATTTAACCATTCATTCATTTCCTTGTTACCTAAAAAGGAGTCCCCTGTATCAGTGGATGATTACATGCCTATCTCTTTAGTGAATAACATATATAATATTCTAGCAAGAGTGTTATCCAAGAGGCTTGGGTAGCATTTACATGAAGTCATCGGGGAAAACCCGTTTGCGTTTATCCCCGGCAAACAGATATCAGACAGTGTGTTGATCACAAACGAGGTGATTGATGATTTAAAGAGCAGGAAGAAAGAAACCATAATATTCAAAGCAGATTTTAGGCGCGTGTATGATACTGTGGATTGAACGTTTCTTGACCTAGTCATGCAGAAAATGGGTTTTGGCGTCAGGTGGAGAAGGTGGATCAATTTGTGCATTTCTACCGCTTTGATCTCGTTCAAGGTAAACAATAAACATTCGAAGTTGTTTCCTATGTCAAGAGGGTTGAGACAGGTTTGTCTGCTATCTCCGTTGCTGTTCAACATTGTTGGGGAGGCCCTTATTGCGTTACTGCTTAAAGCAATGAACTTAGAAATTCTTGAGGGTGTTCGGATAGGCTCGGTAGGAATGAGATTGTCTCACATCCAGTTTGCCGATGACCTTATCATCTTTGCAAAAGGCAGCAAGGAAAATGTGATCAACATTAAGAGATTATTAAGACTCTTTGAAATCGCTTCGGGGCTTAGTCTCAACATCAAGAAAACCAGTATAGCCGGTATTGCCGTGATCAAGGCTGTGTGGAAGATTGGGCGAATGAGCTAGGGTGCATGGTGGGTAAACTACCTTCAACCTATCTCAGTTTACCGTTGGGGCCTCCAAGAACACTGTGCAGTTATGGAATCCTATAATTGATAAAGTGTCAGCAAAATTAGCAGGGTGGAAAGGTAAGTGCTTATCCATAGCTGGGAGAATATGTCTAGTAAAATCAGTATTAAGCAGTTTCACTGTGTACTTTCTAAGTCTATTTAAATTGCCTACGGTGGTTGCGAACAAATTAAACAAGTTGAGCGTTCGGTTCATTTGGGGGTCAAACTCATCCAAATCTATTCATTGGGTGAAATGGCAAGACATTTCTAAATCAAGAGGTGTTGGTAGACTGGGCATTTTCGATGCGAAAATAAAGAACCGTGCCTTGTTGAACAAATGGGTATGGCGTTTTGGCAAAGAGGTTGAATGTCACTGGAGAAAGGTGGTAAACACCAAGTACGGGTATCATGGGAATAACATGCTGCCAACAACTAAAGTTGGTAGAAAACAATCATCGGTTTGGAGAAATATTATGAGTCCAGTACAAAACCAAAATGATGCACTCACAAAGAATTTCTCCTATAACCTTGGCGATGGGAAAAAGATCAATTTTTGGGAGGATAGATGGACGGAACATATGTCTCTTAGGATGGCGTTCTCGAGAATTTTCAACCTTGCCATGAACAAAAAAATGATGGTTTGTGAGTATGGTAGGATGATGAATGGGAGATGGTCATGGGATGTGGAACTTCGAAGAAGCCTCTTCTAGTGGGAGGAGGAGACTTGGAATCTGTTCATGAGATCTATCAACAGGTTCGCGGTTAAACCTTCGATCCAGGATCATTTAACTTGGAAGGGCTCGGAAAAAGGGATATATAATTTGAAGGATTATTGTGCTTTGGTCGCTTCGAATGGTAGTGAGGGTGAGAGGATTTGGAAGCTGGTTTGGTCCAACCTTGCCCCACCGAAGGTCAAGACATTTATGTGGAGAGTTGTACTAAATAGACTCCCGACGGCAAGTGCACTAAGAAGAAGAGGCGTTGAGATCTCGGGTGAAGGTACGCGTGTGTTTTGTGGTGTTTATGAGGAAACCGGAGACCACATTTTTTGTCAATGCAATTTTACATGAAAAATATGGAAATATTGGTGTGAGTTGTGGGGAGTTAACCTTGTAATCTCACCCACGATAAGGGAGTTTTTGGTGGTATAGAATCATATCCCCATAAGACTTTCGGCAAAACCCATTTGGTCTTTCGCGTTTTTCAGTATTGCGTGGTCGATTTGGTTGGAGAGAAATGATGTGATTTTCAATCAAAATAGTGTGTGCGAAAACAAAATCCGAGACATGATGCTAGTTCGCATAGGGCATTGGTGTCAATGCAAATGGCAACGGTCTATCCCTTCCCTATTTGATTTCTACAGAAGTCTCAACCTGTGCAGTGTTGTTGAAGTCAAAAAGTATTAGAGTGCATTAGGGATAGGACGAGTATTTTGTATTCTGGATGATGAGAAATTGAGGAAATTTGTGTAGCAGGTTAGGTGATTCGTGGAGGGCAGTTAATTGTAGTGATGGCGAGGATGTGGGAGGGGTGTGTACTTGATGTGTATTGGCACGTTGATTGTGTATTTCGGACAGCATTTTGAATAAATAGGGCACTCTTTTCCCCCTATCTAAGTTTAGAGGGAATTTTTAACGAGGCCTGTCGACTTTAAAAAAAAGATAAGATAATGTCTGTTGAGTTGTGTGGGGCTCGATTCGATCAACCAATTTAGCTCACCAAGTGGTGGAGAGGAGGATTTTGGGTGGAAGGGTTGTGGAAGCTAGAATGAAATGTGACACAATGATTTATAGTGGTTCAACCTTCTAACCAATGTCTACATCCACTACCTTAGCTCCCCACTAAGGATTTCACAATCAATCCACTATTGATTCGTCCCCTTTTCTGGGATTAGGAGGAAACCCTTACAACCGATCAAGCTTCTACCCAAAGCCTTGATCAAAACCCTCTTTACAAAGAGAAACAATAAGCAAACTTAAAACCCTCTAATAGGTGTTTGTTTGCACAATTAAAGCACTCACCCAAAACCTAAAACACTTGAGCAAATTTGACAATTTTGGCTCACTAGTGTTTGTCTATACAAGAATTGACAATTTAAGTGCTAAGACAATTTCTTGATCATTTGATGTTTGATAATATGAGCATTAGCCTTCTCTTAATGCTTGGAGGTCCCTTTTACACTCCCAAATGAGTTTGTAGCCGTTACTAGCCGTTGGGATCAAATTGGAGCCGTTGAGGACTTTATTCCCACCATAAATGCAGTTTTGCAGCTCCCCATTTCGAAACGCTCGAAGCCGTTTCGAAACACTCTCAATGTAGAAAGAGCCGTTGCAGTCTGTCAGGGTACCCGTTTCGGAACACCCACTTGCCGTTTCGAAACGCGTATCGAAACGCTATAAGCCCGTACCGAAACGCCTGCATTTGAAAGTTGGTTGAGAAAGAGCCGTTGGGTTTTATGACCGTTATGGTCAATGCCATGTAGGCGTATCGAAACGGCCTGGCCCGTTTCGAAACGCTGGGCAAAAATCCTGTCCAATGAAGGCCCGTTTCGATACGAGTATCGAAACGCTTTTGCCACTGGAATCCCCTGTTTCGAAATGCCTAAGGTGTTTCGAAACACCTGGACAGTTTTGTTTAGATTGGCTTTGAAAAACATGAAAAACCCTTTTAAGAAATTCCCTAAACATAATTTCAAGTTGTTTGGACTTTGGAAATGTTTTAAATACTTTTTAAATCAGTCCAAAACATTTTTCAATTATTATATCAAAACATTAGTTCTACAATGTCTATACATGAGGGACTGTAAGATTTAAATCATAATAAAATTGGACTACTTGAAAATTTTATGCTCAACCTTGACCTTTGAATGATTTGAAGGTTAAATAGTAAATTTAATAAAAAAACATTTTTTCCAAAATAAATATTGTTAATATAACTAATTTTAGAAAAAAATAATGTGATCGTTTATTAAAATACTAATTCTTATATTTTGGAATAGATTTATACCTAAATCAACATGACATTTATTTGTGGCGATATTCTAACTTAAGTGCTCAACGATTTACAAATATTTTACTAACAGTTGATTTGAATTGGATTATTAGTCGGCAAATTGAAATAAAGATAAATAATCATAAATTCTAGATTAAAAAGGTGATGGTAAACTTGTCCAAGTTATAAATAGTACCGAAATAAAATCTCAATAGTTCATCATCTTTACCTTTAAAAATGTAATTAAATAACTTCAATAAAAAAAGACAATATTCATCTTGAGAAACTTAAATTCAAATACTTGTATCTACAAAAATATATATACATTGTCAAGAGATTACGAATAAAATATGTCGTACCAATACTCATAAGTTTCTCATACAAGTTCAACGACGGACAAAGGTGATTAAGGCAGTCTAGTGTAGATTCTCTCTAAATATATTTCGACCATCAATTTGATTATATTTTATAATAATTAATTTAGATTATAGTATATTCAAATATGTATCTTTTATATTGTAATTGTATCCTATGCATATAACTTGAAACAAACAAACAAACACAGAGGTTGGCCCACTTTGCCAAATTTAACTTTAGAAAATTTCATCATAAAGATGAGGAGGAGTGGCTTTTGTTGAAATACCAGAAACTGGGGACACATTATTTTAGAATATGTTCCAAAACCATCCTCCATTTCCCCATTGGCCTTGCATTTTGATAACAGATACACAGAGCCTTTGCCTCTTTCCCTTTCTTCCAAAACTTTATTCATTCTGTAGGCCTTTGTGTTTTTTTTTTGCTTTCTTGGCTAACACTTTATTTTGAGACAAATGGTTTAGTTGTTGCCATTCCCCTTTTTAAGATTTCGCCTTGATTAATTCGGACCGACCCGTGTTGTACACTTGACTTGTTGAGTGAGTCTTTCAATAGAAATTTTTTGCATACACAACGTCTCGAACCTAAAACTTTACTTAAGCGATATTAAGATACTTACCACTCTAACTAACCCGTTGACGTGACAAATGGGTTTTTAATTATTCCAATATCAATAAAAAAAGAAAAACAATAAAAAAACATTTTTATTTCCCCTCACCGCCAAAATAATAATAATAATAATTGGCATTTGGTTAGCTAACTAAACCTCAGATGGTCCATCACTGTCACTGAAAGCAAGTCGTAATTAACTAAAAATATATATAAATACAAACAAGTATAATATTTATTTTTTTCAACTATTAATTATTATGGAGAGAGATGGGGTGTTTAGTTTAGATTAAAAAAACAAAAACAAAAAATAATGCTAAGAAGAGCACGAGTTGGAAGCTTTTGATTTGTTTCAATTTCTAGTCTGTTGGAATATCAACATAACATGCAAGCTAGCTGATGATAAAGAAATGATATGACTTTGATTATTATTATTTTGATGATAATAATGGACCAACCATACATTATTTAATTAATACAAAAAAAATAAATCTAAATCTAAATCTAAATCTAAATCTTTTACTTATTGCTTGAGGAAAAGCAAGACAGGGTGGAGAAAACAAAATTAATCAAACAAGAAAATTACTGACTCTTAGAACCGTACCTATTCTTAACCAAACAATAAGACAATACATAAGTAATTACTAATTAAAAACCTCATTTCTTAAAATAAATTACTCAATTACAATTTGGCCCTTCTTGAATTAGGCAATTGATAGGTATACTTTAATTAGTTTTTGTTATAAACTAATACTTGTTTCAAATTAATTCAAGGATTTTTTTTAAAGGTTGTTGACTATTTACTTTCTTTTTGGTGACGAAAATATATACAAGAGCAGATGCAGCTCTGCCGACACTAACAGAATCAATGAACGGAATATGCTTTTGGCGTTACTGTGTGAACAATATTATTAGCATTAATTTATACGAATACATCAGAATTGACACGGTGGAAAAAAATAATAACTAAAATATACCAGAGAGAATCGATTAAATTGGTGCTTAAAATAATATATTCATTTAAATAATATATTCTTAATTTCTAATTTTATAATTGATAAAAATACATAAATATATTTATTGGATTAATATCCTATACACTGGCGGTGGAAAGTTTTTATTTCCACAAGCGCCTCAATTATAGGGTTTAGGGTTAGTGTTTAGGGTTTAGAGTTTAGGGATTTTAGTGTAAATGTTTAGAATTTAGGATTCATGTTTAGAATTTAGGAATTAGGGTTAGAATTTAGGGTTTAGGGTTAGGGTTCAGTTTTAGGGTAATATGGGTGGGGATTTAGGTTTTAACCTATAAACCCTAAATTTTAACCCTAAACTCAAAATTCTATCAACAATCTCTAAATTCAAAACTACTACACTTATACCCCTAAATTTTAAACCCTAAACGAAGTCTCTAACCCCTAAAACTAAGGCGCTTGTGTAAAAAAGTTTCCACAAGCGCTTGTGTATAGAACAATTACCCATATTTATTACCCATGAATTTTACTCAAGTAAATAAAACACTTGAATACAGTAAGTTAACTGTACGAGTACGGTGGATTGATTGCAAATTAGTCCATTTTGGTTCCAAAAGGTTTAATATCAAAATAAGTGTCCAAATTATTTCATTTTTTTAGGTGTCTAAATTAATTTTTTTAATCTCTTTTAAGTGTCTAAACAATCATGTTTTTTTATGTGCCTAAATTTTTTTACCCCTTTTACTTGGTTGTTCAAACTATCATTTCCTGGTCAAAACAGGTGCCCAAACAATCTGGTTAAAGTAAGTGCCTTAATTTGACCGTAAAAGGGACAAAAAATGATAGTTTGGGCTAGGGGCGAGCGTTCGATCGAATCGAGTTAAAAAATTTCGAGTTATTCGAGTTGACGCGTCATATTTTACAACTCAAATTTTATTTAAATTTTTTTCAATTCGAGTCGAGTTTTCGAGTTCTTATATAAATTTAATTGTAATTATTTATCATGTTATAGTACGGTTTGATTCCAATTTAAACAACTTTCTTTAATCATATAAGATATTCATATACATTTCTTTATATTTTTCATATGTGACATATATTTTTCATTTTTTATAGGATTAATATCCTATACACTGGCGGTGGAAACTAAAAGTTTCCACAAGCACCTTAGTTTTAGGGTATAAGGAGTTAGTTTATGGTATAAATTTTGGGGGTTTTGGTGTAGGGGTTAGAATTTAGGGATAGTTGTTTCAATTTAAGGCGTATGGTTGTAATTTAGGGTTTATATGTTAGGATTTAGTTTTTAGGGTAATATGGCGAGGATTTAGGTTTTAACCTATAAACCCTAAATTATAACCCTAAAGCTTAAATTGAAACAACTATCCCTAAATTCTAACCCCTACACCTAAACCCCCAAAATTTATACCATAAACTAACTCCTTATACCCTAAAACTAAGACGCTTATGGAAACTTTCAGTTTACACCGCCTATGTATAGAATATTTATCCTTTTTATATTGATATATATATATATATATATATATGAAAAAATTGAGGTACTCGACTCAAATTTAAAAATAAATATACTAATTATTAAAAAAAATCGAGTTATTCGAATTTCTATTTTACAACTCAAACTTTATTTGAATTTTTTTCGAATCGAGTTTATGAAATTTTGAGTTGAATTAAAACGAGTAGAATTTTTTCACCTCGAGTCGAATCGAAAAATTCGATTTTTCAAGTCGAGTCGAATTTTGCTCACACCTAATTTGAGCACTTAAAAGGAAAAAAAACTTTAAGCATCTAATAGAGAAAATTTATTCACAAAAAATTATTCACAAACTAAACACTTAAAAGAAAAAAATATCATAGCTTAGACACTATTTTGGCATTGAGCGAATTTGGTGAATTCCCAAAGAATTTGATTTAATTTTACCCCAAATTTCTGTGTTCAATCACTGTGTTGACCGACACTTCCCGTTAACAGATCATCCAATTCAACAGCTCTCTTGTTTGTCTCTCTCTTCTTTTTAATTCATAATTTATTCACAAAAGAAGTCAAAACATCTCTCATTTCCACAAAATCCAAACAATTTGCTCATCAAAACCCAAAAGCATATTAAATTACAAGGATACCCTTTATCACCGTCAAGCCCCATCGTCATCGTAGCACGGTGGGGCAACGCCTTTGGCCCCACCATCTCCACCCCCCCCCAGAAAATATGGATCCCACCCGGAACCCCACAATTATAAGTACCGTTGTATGACAGATTTTTTATTTTTACAGTTGAGCAACTTTACGTTTGGGAAGTATCAAAAAAAGCTTTTAATGAGATGAAATCATTTCTGAAATGTGTGTTTAGCGTTGAATTTTCTTATTAAGAGGCACTTGATCAGAATCTTGTCACAGATTAACACTCCAAAGCTTTTCACTTTTTTTATTTGTAAGAGAGAGGCACGTTTGTTGGTAAAATTGGGTCTCCCTTTCTTTCTCTGTCAAGGAAAGAATCAATTGATAAACAAAAACAAAATAAACTACTATTTCTTTTTTTTATTTAATAATTCCATAATAATTGACATTTTTTTATTATTTCTAGCTGTATCTCTATATCTTGTTCTCTACCTTTCTCTGATTCTCTCTCTCTAAAAGCTGTGCTTTTTTGAGCATTCTATAATGTGGGTTTCTTCTTCCTTGTAATTGGTGTGTGAGAGAAGTTGAGAGACAAAGAGGGGGGGTAAAGCTTGAGTCTTTGTGAGGTTTGAGTGATGAAGGAGAGAGAGACATAGCTCCATTGAAGTAGGTTTCTCTTGCTTTTAAAGCTTTTATTTAACCTCAGATTTGTTGTTGTTGTTGGGGTTTGGGAGCTAGATGGACACCAAAGGAAGACTCATTGCTGGTTCTCACAACAGGAATGAGTTTGTTCTCATCAATGCTGATGAAGTTGCAAGAGTAAGTACCCTCAAAGATTGTTGCTTTTTAAGCCTTTTTTTTCTTTCTCAGCTCCATTTTCTTGTGCTGCGTGTGTTATTTTTTGAATGGTGTTTATATACAGTTCAGTAAACATTCCTTGTTGCCCAAACTCAGTAAATTCTTCTGTAGTCTGTAGATCTCAGCTGATAGATGCATCCAATTCAAGCAATTAGCAACTCTGAATTTGCATAAAATTTTGTTTTTTAGTCGGTTGGGATTTTGGGTAGCCTAAAGTCTCTCTGTCTGGTGTTTTGGAAAGCAGTTTTATGATCAGTTGTCAGTTGACATTGTTAATTGTGCAACTATGACTTGCAGGTGACATCTGTTAAAGAATTAAGCGGGCAGATTTGCCAGATCTGTGGCGATGAGATAGAGCTATCTGTTGATGGGGAGCCATTTGTTGCCTGCAATGAGTGTGCATTCCCAGTATGCAGGCCTTGCTATGAATATGAAAGAAGGGAGGGCAATCAAGCATGCCCTCAATGCAAAACCAGATACAAGCGCCTTAAAGGTGACCCTTGTTAAGTTGATGTTTCAGTAAAACCCCATTAGAGAGCGACTCGGGTCTGGGTAATAGTTTGTCTTTCAGAAATTAGCTAACAATGTGACCTATATTATTTTAGGTTGCCCCCGTGTAGAAGGGGATGAGGAAGAGGATGGCGATGATGATTTGGAGAACGAGTTTGATATCGCCAGCCATGATAGGAGAGATCCTCACCATATTGCTGCAGCCATGCTCTCTGCTCGATACAATGTCAATCATGGATCCCGACCTCATGTTTCAGGGCTAAGCACCCCGGCAGAGTTGGATGCTGCATCTGTTGCTTCAGAGATCCCTCTCCTGACATACGGCCAAGAGGTGAATTGGTTATACTATAAAAAAAATTGTTCATTTGAGTTTGCTATTACATTCGTGGCTGACATCTGATTGATTGTTGATGAAGGATGTCGGGATTTCCTCAGATAAGCATGCTCTAATCGTCCCTCCCTTTATGAGTCGTGGAAAACGTGTCCATCCAATGCCAACTTCTGATCCTTCCATGACTTGTGAGTTATTTCATATGATTGGTAGAAATTTATGAGAACTTGTAATTTAATTTCAAATGAATAATTGAAGTACTTCTGAATTTGTCTGTTTAACATCATTATACTTTTAGCGCTTAACATAGTTTGTGTTGTTGATATCACAGTACCACCTAGACCAATGGATCCTAAAAAAGATTTGGCAGTGTATGGGATTGGAACTGTTGCATGGAAGAAAAGGATGGAGGATTGGAAGAATAAACAGAATGAGAAACTCCAGGTGGTTAAGCATGAAGGAAATAATGGAGATGAGTTTGAGGGTTCTGATTTGCCGATGTACGTGCATTTACTATCTGAAATCCTTTTTGGTTGTTTGAGCTTGTTTAAGTCTAGAAGCTTGTTCTTGCGACTGTTTGTTTAGTAGATTCCCTGACCTTTTTTGGATTGAAAAAATATAGAAATTGTCAAGTGATTTAGAAGAAGACCTGGCTGCTTCAGCTAGAGCCTGAGTTGCTAATCATTAAGGGTATTTACGGTTTATGACATAAGCATACTTGTTGCTTTTCTCTATGGCCAATAATTTTTCCTTGCTTTCTTTTCTAATGAGAAATGCCATTTTTTATATGATTGCATTATTTTGTTTGTTTAGGCTCTAGAGTTCATATCCTTTTTGCATATATGTTACTTCCATGTTGTGAGCAAATGAATGCACAATTTTTCTATGTTGAGAAAGTATTTTCATACTGCATCTCAGGTCTATGCATCAAACACTGTAGGCTAACTTTTATGGATTCATTAACACCTGCTTTTTCACATTCACGACTGAAAAATGTAAATTTATGTGTTGTTATAGGATGGATGAAGGCAGGCAGCCACTTTCAAGGAAACTACCAATACCCTCTAGCAAGATAAATCCATACAGAATGATAATCCTACTCCGGCTTGCGATCCTGGCGTTGTTTTTTCACTATAGAATTCTGCATCCCGTGAATGATGCTTATGTTCTCTGGCTTCTATCAGTCATTTGTGAAATATGGTTTGCTGTATCATGGATATTGGATCAGTTCCCGAAATGGCACCCAATTGAACGCGAAACATACCTTGATCGTTTATCATTGAGGTGATTTCATCTTCCTTTGTTCTCTTCCCTTCCCCACTCTTTTTCTCTTCGCATCTTGATTCCTCTCTCCTTGCCTTTGTGCTCACACTAAACTTGTGCGCATATCAGAGTGGGAATTCAGTTTTAGTTATTATTAATTTTATTGGTTTTCTCCCCTTTTTTTAAGGTATGAGAAAGAAGGGAAGCCATCTGAGCTAGCTTCTGTAGATGTATTTGTGAGTACAGTTGATCCATTGAAGGAGCCACCGCTTATCACTGCAAATACGGTTCTGTCTATCCTTGCGGTAGATTATCCAGTTGATAAGGTAGCCTGCTATGTCTCTGATGATGGTGCTGCCATGCTCACGTTTGAGGCTCTATCTGAGACATCTGAATTTGCAAGAAAATGGGTACCATTTTGTAAGAAGTTCAGCATTGAACCTCGAGCTCCAGAATGGTATTTTGCTCAGAAAGTTGACTATTTGAGAGATAAAGTAGATCCAACATTTGTCAGGGAACGCCGGGCCATGAAGGTTTGTAACATTGTTTTTTCCTAATATTAGTATGTTTGCTGCTGCTAAGTATCTGCCATTTGACTATCTTACTTGCATACTGCATGAAAGACCCAAATGTCGACCGAGAGATCGAATTACTTAAGCATAAAATTTTAGCAGGCAGAGAGTTTGTCTATATGTCTCCGGAAAAAGAAAAAGATCAACTTATATAATTGTTGTTTGTTTGTTCTTATGCATGGCATTTTTGTTCATAGAACAGGTTTTCCAATGGTTTTAAGACATGATGTTTAATATCCGGGGTTGCTAATTTGTTGATACAGAGGGAATATGAAGAGTTCAAAGTTAGAATAAATGGCTTGGTTGCAATGGCACAAAAGGTTCCAGAAGATGGTTGGACAATGCAGGATGGGACTCCATGGCCAGGAAACAATGTCAGGGACCATCCTGGAATGATCCAGGTGAGCTGTTTTCTTTTAATGCTATTTGGGACTCGGTTCAGATGCTATCCAGCCCCCAATCTATTTGCAGTCTGCGTTAACATGGTAAACATTTGGTATTCTTTGTTTTAGGTTTTCCTTGGTCATGATGGTGTTCGTGATCTTGAAGGGAATGAATTACCTCGTCTAATTTATGTTTCTCGTGAAAAGAGGCCAGGATTTGATCACCACAAAAAAGCCGGCGCCATGAATGCTTTGGTATATCCCTCTCTTTCTCTGTATCTCTAGCATGCAGCCGTGCACTCACAACACACATTTTCAGCTTGGCATGTCCTTTGATCTGTCTGTTGTCTGGTTTTATCTGATTGTAATGATTTTTGGCTGATTTATGAAGGTTCGTGTTTCTGCGGTCATCTCCAATGCTCCTTTCCTACTGAATGTTGATTGTGATCACTACATAAACAACAGCAAGGCTCTTCGTGAAGCCATGTGCTTCATGATGGACCCTATTTCGGGAAAGAAAATCTGCTATGTCCAGTTTCCTCAAAGATTTGATGGCATTGACCGACATGATAGATACTCAAACCGAAATGTTGTCTTTTTTGATGTACGTATGATTTGTCAAACTTTAATTTTGTGGACTCGTTTCTTTGTAAAAGGAGAAGATGACGTCTTGTTTTTTTTCCTCCCAAAAACAGATCAACATGAAAGGCCTGGATGGGATTCAAGGACCTATTTATGTTGGAACTGGATGCGTCTTCAGGAGGCAGGCACTCTACGGATATGATGCCCCTGCCAAGAAAAAGCCTCCAGGAAGGACATGCAATTGTTTGCCGAAATGGTGCTGCTGCTGCTGCTGTTTCCGATCTAAAAAGAAGAATAAGAAATCGAAGTCCATTGATAAGAAGAAAAATGAGGTTCCAAAGCACAGACATGCTCTAGAAAATATTGAAGAGGGAATTGAAGGTAATTATTGCTCTTCATTTGCTTCCAGTATGCATCTGCGAAATCTTGGAATATTCTTCCTTCAGACATTTTGTCCCCATCAAAGTTTGGTCTTTTTGATATTTACAAGTACATTGTTGCTTACCTAGAATCTTTCCACTATTTTGTTGTTAGGATACGTGCTGTCTTGTATCTTGGTTAAAGTTATATTATTTTAGAGCCTTATCGCTTATAATGCCATCATTTGTATCGCAGGTATAGATAACGAGAAGTCAACCCTTATGCCACAAATCAAATTCGAGAAGAAATTTGGCCAATCATCTGTTTTCATTGCTTCAACACTTATGGAGGATGGGGGAGTCCCAAAGGGAGCAACCACTGCATCACTCTTGAAAGAAGCAATTCATGTCATCAGCTGTGGTTATGAAGATAAATCAGATTGGGGGAAGGAAGTACGTCGAAACTGTCCTGAACTTAATAAATTAATTTGTGTCTTTTGAAGTTTATTCCGATTTATTGAATTTTGATAATGATGCTCATCAATTCCTATCATCATCCAGGTGGGATGGATATATGGCTCTGTTACTGAGGATATATTAACAGGCTTCAAAATGCACTGCCATGGTTGGCGATCAGTGTACTGCATGCCGAAAAGGCCAGCATTTAAAGGTTCAGCGCCTATTAATCTCTCAGATCGTCTGCACCAGGTTTTACGTTGGGCTCTGGGATCTGTTGAAATTTTCTTGAGCAGGCATTGCCCATTATGGTACGGGTATGGTTGTGGACTGAAATCCTTGGAGCGCTTTTCGTATATTGCTTCTGTTGTGTACCCTTTGACGTCAATTCCACTGCTCGTGTATTGTACACTGCCGGCTATCTGTCTCCTTACTGGAAAGTTTATTGTCCCTGAGGTAATTCTGAATTTCTGAGTAGCATATCTTTCTAACATGCGTACTTCGTAATTATTTTGAGATCAATTAGTTAAAAACAATCAGCTAGGATTAATAAACCGTTTGTAGGTGATAGTATGACTGCTCATATGATGCGAATTTTATTTCTTTTCTTTTGAGGGGGTGTTTAGATGGCGAGCAATAGATTTTGTAGTCGTTAGTTAGTACGCTATTCATTCATTTTATTCTATGAACAGGTCTGAGACCCGACTGAATTCATCTTAGTTTTTCAAAAATGATTAAGAATTGAAGGGAGCATCATTAGAGCATGATATGATACTGTAATCATAATCATTAAATCATCTTCAGCTGGAGAACTTGTGGTACTAAAATCCTTCTATTGATGAATTTCATGTAGTTTGGAAGCATACTAATAAGCCTCATTCTATGCAATCTATATGAACAATGCCCCTATTTCGGCTCTAGCTATAATATTGTCAAAGTATCCCTCGATATACCGAGGGAATTACAAAATCTGGATGCTGCATTTTATATGATTTTTTCTCAGAATTTCAGCTAATACTGATATTTCTATTTGCAGATTAGCAATTATGCCAGTCTCCTTTTCATGTCTCTGTTCATAATCATAGCTGTGACTAGTATCCTAGAAATGCAGTGGGGAGGTGTCGGAATCCATGACTGGTGGAGAAATGAGCAGTTCTGGGTTATCGGTGGCGTCTCATCACACCTATTTGCCCTCTTCCAGGGCCTGCTCAAGGTTTTAGCAGGTGTCAACACAAACTTCACTGTTACATCGAAAGGAGGAGATGACGGAGATTTTTCTGAGCTGTACGTATTCAAGTGGACATCTTTATTGATTCCTCCCATGACATTGTTGATCATCAACATCATTGGAGTCATAGTTGGGATTTCGGATGCCATCTCAAACGGATACGACTCGTGGGGACCTCTATTCGGCAGACTGTTCTTTGCGTTATGGGTCATCGTCCATCTTTACCCCTTCCTCAAGGGGTTGATGGGGAAACAAGACAGGCTTCCCACCATCATCGTGGTTTGGTCAATCCTTTTAGCATCGATTTTCTCTCTTTTATGGGCTCGAGTCAACCCGTTTATATCGAAAGGAGGCATCGTTTTAGAAGTGTGTGGGTTGAACTGTGATTAAAAATAAATAAAAAGAAACAAAGGGGTAAGATTAGATTGTCCCGTGTTCAATGAAGGGTGTGTGAGAATTGCATAAATCGGCTGCTTTTTCGGTTGAAGATGAAGATGACATCACTCGATTCAACATAGTCGCCGTCAAATGTGATGTAAAAGGTGAGGAAAAGAGGAAGACATGTTGGAAGGTGGTTGTAGATACATATATAGAACTGTGATCCTATTTGGCTATTTGTTGGTGTTGAGTTTCCCTCCATTTTGATTCTTTATATACTTTTGTGGGTTTTGTGGGTTAGAAGGTATTGATTTCATAAAGTCATTGTATATTATGCCCTTGTTAATAAGGGGCGTCACTTGAATGCCATGAACTCTCCTGCTTATAATTTCAAACTTGGATTGGAGTTTTTTTGTGTGTGTTTTGGACTTAATTTTGTATGATTACCATTTTTATTTAAACTCTTAAACCCTAAAATAGAGAGGTTTATTGAATACTTTTTTCATATTTAAAACTCAATAAAATAAACAGAATTCATAAAACATCAAAACTTCACCGAATGATGTATTACATTGCCAACCAAATCAAATGTTCACAAACATCACATAAAATTCTCACAACTCTACAAACAAATAATGCATGAGATATGCTCATATGTAAATAGCAAATTGTGTTACTGTCAGACTATTGACATGGAAACATGAATGTTCTAACGAAACAATCATAAAGAAACAGTCTGGTCTAATACTTTCAGTTTCAGATACGCTGAAGCGGCGGCCTTGGCTTCGATGATGTTTTAGAGGTTCTGTTGCCGATTTTCTCCCTTTTGGTACTACCCTCATTCTCCTTCATGTCATGGAAAATAGGTCGCTTTGGTGTTCTTTGAATCAAACCGGGCTTGGTGTTGCTTTTCATTGTGGAAGAAATCAATTGCTTAACCGCCACACTGTTGCTTCTCTCCATTTTCGCACTCGCATTTAGCAAATTCAGTTCAGTTCTGAAGGCTGCTTCTTCACCACCTGCAACTGCAACGCAGTTAAACAATGAAATTATGCACAAAAAACACATAATGCGTTTAAAGTGTTATATACCCTTGTGAAAAAGATACAGTACATAAATAGTTCATATTATATACATGATAATACGTTCATTTAGGGTTATTCATGTCTTGATATTATTTCTATTGTGTCGTGGGAATTAGAATGTCCAAAATTAAACAGATCTAACCTTTGCCGATTTCTGAACTCTTTGAGAAGGGAGATTTATCTGCCATTGCTGCATCCAGCCCTGAGAAGTCATTCCTCAACTCCATTGTTTCTTCAGTATCTTCAGGTCCATCCTTTCTCACACAGAAATTTGTTTCCTCAACATCTGATTTCGCAACAGTGTCTCTTGAATTGCATTCTGCGATGGCCATGTCTAAAGCAACATCATCAGTATCACCAGCCTTCGCATCTGATTTTTCAACTTCATCCTCAACCCCAAAAAACAATCTCATCTCCATGTTGGTAAAGATGTTTGATTCATCAGGATTCTCTAGGGAGGGAATGATTGAGTACTTGCCATCAGAGGAGCAATCCACAACCATCTCAGGTTTCATTGAAGAAACAATGTTCAGCTTACTGCAGCTTTCAACTTCCCTGGAATCACCGGCTATGGTTTCAGGAAAAGGTAAGGCATTTGGTTCCTCAGTCTCTAGGTTACAATTCTTCCTTTCATCCAAACATGGAGACTGGTTCACATCCGAAATTTCAATGTCATCCAGGTCTGTGTCAGTTTTCATGGACCCTTCACAATCATCAGACTTTGCTCCAACAAGTTCTTCAAGACCTATCTTGCTCTCGTCTTCGAAGGAACCATCAGTTACATCATTAAAACCTACGGAATTGGTTTGGCACCCATCTATTTCCTCCCTTGTAACTATATCATGATCATGAAAAAGCAAACCCAGGAATTAGACACCTCGTCTAAAGGATGAAAAGTTTACAACCTTTGAGTATAAAAGACGAGTCGTGAAAGTTAAAGCCTCAATCCAATTAAAAACTATACCTTTGCATGCAGTAGAGATTTTAGTTCCCACCACATCATTGATGTCATCCATAGCTTGTGGATGTTCTTTTTCTGCTTTGCCAAAGGAAAAAGAAAATAATTTGATAAAAGATAGAGATGATGTACTTTTAGTTGAAAATTGCAACTGCATCAAGTCAAATTTTTTTCATTATTCGAAAACAAGCATGAAATAGTTGAATTACCAATACTGATTTCAAGCTTGCTACAAGGTGTATCAGCAGATGATGAGACATCTTCCTGTTCACCATGTAAAGATCTCTGATAAGAAACAAGTGTTTTTTCTCCATCCTCGACCCCAGTTTCTTCAATGGTGAAGGAAGTATCTAATTGCTTTGCAGCATCACTATCGTTTATCTCAGGATCATCAACTTTTGTTCCAGATTGAGGGTAGCTACTGTTTAAAGTGCTCTCCAATGGGCAAACCACTGAAATGTTGTCCACAGTCAGGCCGACAGTTGACATCTGACCATCTACTCCGAAGGAAGAGCTACGATCATGTTCAAATCCAACCCCTTCATCTTGATCATCAAGATTACCATAGTTCTCAGCTTCCATAGCTTTAGGTTCGTTTGATATCACTTCGATATATTCAGTGCTCGGAACCCCAAAAATATTAGTTTCTTGAAGTATTGGATCTGTGACACTCATATTGGGGTCATACAACTCTGCATCCACATTTCCACCGCCGTAGTCTGTAAGCTCAAATTTCAGGGGTGATGTTGCTATTTGCTCTGCCATATTATCCTCCTGTACAACATGTGTTTCACTGCTCACACTGATTCCATTGCCATCCATGGTTTCTCCATCCACCAGTGCATGATCACGAGGCCTCATTGAAAAAGATTCTGAACTGATAGGTGTAGTCAATTCCTCGGGTGGCAAAGCTTGAGTGGCATTACCAAAAGCTTTAGCATTGACGTCTTCAGTTTCAGAACAACCTTGCTTTGAAGTTTCACTTTCATTATCCAGCTGCTCCAATGCAAGCTGTGGCAAAATATTTGCTGGAATTCTGTTTCTTGTATCCGTGCAAACTGCCTCAGATTTTTCTTGCATGTCATTGATGGCATGCTGAAAGCTGTTGTTGAGCAACTTCTTGTTCCAAATACCTGAAACAGGCAGAAAGAAGAGAAGTCCTTGATAAATAATTAGAGGAAAAAACCTGATGTAATTAAAGTTTATTTGTTTCATCATTTCTCACAGCACCATTTTTGTTATCCAGTGCAGAAAATGAATATGTATTTAGCATATAAAATTCTTTTGTTATTGTCCCAAGAACATCTAGCCCCCGAAACAGCTACATTCTTCCTTTATTTGTACTTTCTATAATTCTTCAGAAAACTGAACTGATTAAAAACAAAAGCTTCTGAGAAAACAGCCAGGATTAGCAAGAAACAGAAATCACGTTAACAGTATCATCTACCACAGAATCAAGCAACAGTAAGGTGTATTTTAACAAAAAAAAGGAAAATTATAATGCAGTTACATTGTGAATAAATATCACCATGAGAAGCATTTTCATGTATGTCATTACCTTTCTCTTCTGGAGAAACCGGGCCTGTTCCTTCTCCATCAAAAACTTCACATATATGTTTCTCCTGTGTTTCACCAGACACATTGTTAAAGCTTCCTTCTGAGATGTCCATTTTTTTAACTATTGTACATTGACTGACAATACTTTCTGAAAGTGGATGATAAACACCATCTGCCCTGGACTTTCCTTCAGAACTCGAATCGGTAACATTTTTTCCACTGACAAAAAACTCCTTTTCAGTATTTATTGTGTCTTCATTTTCCACTATTTTTGCATTTTCTTCATTATTTAGCTGACCGGTCATTCCACATCCTCCGGTGCTCATATCAGTTTCAGCACTATAAGTTGTACCTGCAAGTGTATGGTAAAAAGTTCAATCAACAGACTGCCTTGATCTTAACATAAAGCACTCTTATCCTCGTTCAATATTCCGAGAAGTTAAAAGATAGAAAGTGAAAAGAAAAGGTACCTTGGTAATCTTGGCTGACTACTTGAGGTCTAAGAGGACTTATCAACTCTTTATCGTGACTGCTTAAGCTCCATTGCATTGCCATAATTGTTGTTTGACCAGTGGCTTCACTCATTTCATTAGTCTCAACTGAACTTTTAGTTTGTACCATTCCTATACCAGACAAATCACTTGTACCTGTTTCTTCTGCTTTCTTCAAGGAATCTCTAGATTCCTTTGTACCACCACTTTCACAGACTTTATTCAAGTAATCCCAGAAAACTACCTCCTGTACTGAATCAGCAACAGTTATGTTGGTATCTTCTAAGGGCATTGAACTCTGATCCACTTGAGCAAGACTTGTGTCCTCTTTAACTACCATTTTGTCACTTTCCCAGAAAACTACCTCCTGAACTGGTTCAGCAGCAGTTATGTTGGTATCTTCCAAGTGCATTGAACTCTGATCCTCTTGAGCAAGACTTGTGTCCTCGTCAACTTCAATTTTGTCACTTTCCCAGAAAACTGCCTCCTGAACTGATTCAGCTGCAGTTATGTTGGTATCTTCTAAGGGCATTGAACTCTGATCCACTTCAGCAAGACTACTGTCCTCTTTAACTTCCGTTTTGTCACTTTCCCAGAAAACTACCTCCTGAACTGGTTCAGCAGCAGTTATGTTGGTATCTTCCAAGTGCATTGAACTCTGATCCTCTTGAGCAAGACTTGTGTTCTTGTCAACTTCAATTTTGTCACTTTCCCAGAAAACTGCCTCCTGAACTGATTTAGCTGCAGTTATGTTGGTATCTTTTGCGTGCAATAAACTCTGATCCTCTTGAGCAAGACCTGTGTCCTCTTTAAGTTCGCTTTTGTCACTTTCCATGATAACTACCTCCTGAACTGGTTCAGCAGCAGTTATGTTGGTATCTTCCATGTGCATTGAACTCTGATCCTCTTGAGCAGGACCTGTGTCCTCTTTAACGACTGTTTTGTCACTTTCCCAGAAAACTACCTCCTGAACTGGTTCAGCTGCAGTTATGTTGGTATCTTCAAGTTGCACCGAACTCCGATACTCTTGAACAAGACTTGTGTCCTCTTTAACTTCCATTTTGTCACTTTCCCCAAAAACTAGCTCCTGAACTGATTCAGCTGCAGTTATGTTGGTATCTTTTGCGTGCAATAAACTCTGATCCTCTTGAGCAAGAACTGTGTCCTCTTTAAGTTCGCTTTTGTCAATTTCCAGGATAACTACCTCCTGAACTGGTTCAGCAGCAGTTATGTTGGTATATTCTGAGTGCATTGAAATCTGATCCTCTTGAGCAAGACCTGGGTCCTCTTTAACTTCCATTTTGTCACTTTCCCAGAAAACTACCTCCTGAACTGGTCCAGCAGCAGTTATGTTGGTATCTTCTAAGTGCATGGAACTCTGATCCTCTTGAGTAAGACTTGTGTCCTCTTTAACTTCATTTTTGTCACTTTCCCAGAAAACTACCGCCTGAACTGATTCAGCTGCAGTTATGTTGGTATCTTTTGCATGCAATAAACTCTGATCCTCTTGAGCAAGACCTGTGTCCTCTTTAAGTTCACTTTTGTCACTTTCCCAGATAACTACCTCCTGAACTGGTTCAGCAGCAGTTATGTTGGTATCTTCTGAGTGCACTGAACTCTGATCCTCTTGAGCAAGACTTTTGTTCTCTTTAACATCCGTTTTGTCACTTTCCCTGATAACTACCTCCTGAACTGGTTCAGCTGCAGTTATGTCGGTATCTTCTAAGTGCAATGAACTGTGAACCACTTGAGCAAGACTCGTGTCCTCAATTTCCATTTTGTCAAGTTTGTAGTTAACAACATTTTCAATCTTTGATGATTCTTCTAAATCCAATACTTTCTCCAGTTTCAAATCATTTGAAGTTTCACCTGCAAATATCAATCACAAAGTGTTAAATTAAGAAAATCAACTTTGTATTGTTCATTATGAAATCGTAAATTATGTTTTGCTGTTAAATTAAGAAAATCAACATGGTATTGTTCATTATGAAATCACAAAGTGTTAAATTAAGAAAATCAACTCAATTTTTGCTTAGATTATATTTTGCTGTTAGACTGTTCCTAGTTTTCAGCTTTTACTTATATTAGTTTGTTACTTCCTTGTGTATAAATACTAGTTATGTTGAATGAATAGAATGCAAGACTTTTTTTTTTTACATTTCCCTTTCCTTTATAGTTCTCACAGAATTTTATGTTCTAGAATGCAAGACATTTTTTTGGATTGGTGGTTTGTATAGTTGGTGTTTTTTTTTTTGAGGTTCTTTGGATGAATAAAGTACCATTTATTCAAAAAAAAAATCCACATACCTTGGCTTTGTGGAGTAAGTCCAACATAAGTTCCGTTGGTAGCAGTATCACTACTTGATCTACACTTGATTTCTGTAGTATTTGGTGTACCACTTATTGCAGCAACAACATCAATCTCAGTTATATATTCTTGCTTTTCAGCCTTCACAGAACTCTCAGTGAGTATAATTCCTTCTCCATTAGAAAACATTGTAGCACTCACTTTTTCAGACGTCTTCAAAGGAATTTCTGATCCTCTCTTCAATACAATACTTTCACCTAGTTCATTCAGGAGATCATTGAAAATTTCCTGCTCAACTGGGTCAGTAATAGTCATATTGGCATTTTCTAATTTCCCTTCTATCTGATCCTCCACAACTGGAGTTCTAATTCCTTCATCATCCATAATATAATTTATAGGGTTCATGTTTTCAGAAGTTTCTTGAATCTCCAATACCGTCTTCAGTTCTATACGACTTGAGGTTTTGCCTGCAAATTGTCAATCACTTGTGAGTAACTATGAAAATTGAGTTTTTAGGGTTCATTCATAACGTCAAAAGTACATAAACTCACTCACCAGCATGGCCTCCTCGGCTAGCAGAAGAAAAAACATCAGCTAGAGATGCTATTTCAGGAGAAACGACTTTGCTATTACTGCTTTCAAAACTAACCGTTCTAGATTCAACCAAGTTAGGATCATCAATAGCATTTGTTCTTCTATTCAAGGATGGAGAAGACTCACTTTCAAAACAATCCTCGTGTATCCTTATCTTTTCAGCAATTTTCACCAATCCTGTATTCTCCTCGTACATTAATACAGATTCATGAATACAGAATTCATTTCCTGGATTTGGATCTTCACTTCTTTCTTGATCAGACATCCCGCTTCCTGCAGTAATCACAGCTTCAACCCTGTACTTATCTTTTACTGCAATGAAGAAAATGAAGGTCAAGAAAGCATCTGTGAATAATTATACGTTCTAAAGAGCTTAAACCTATAGAAGGAAAAGAAAGAATTTTCACACATTTGTTACCTGGTGCAGGTCCAAATGGAGTTCCTGGAGCAACATTGTTGCTATATGAGCTCTGCATGACTTCAAATATCTTTTGAGCATCAGTTTCAGCGGTAGTGGAATGAGATTGTGCACTACTCTCTTGGTTGTCAGCAGCATCAACTGAACACTCAAAGTGTGGAATCCCTTCTCTATTTGAAACATCAATAGGAATCAGTTCTTCATCTTTGTTTAGTAAATTTTCTAATTTACTCTTCAAGCCAATACTTTCACTAGATTTATTAAGTTTAGAAACTTCCTCCTTGATGGATTCAACAGCAGTAACATTGGTGTCTTTTAATTCCACTACGATCTGAGCCTCTCCAAAAGGAGTTATGCTATAAGCAGCAGTCACATTATCGCTCGTGAAGTTAGTGTTTTCACCACCTTGTAGCTCTATTCCCAATTCTTTCTCCGAGTTAAGGAAGGTGGAGGTTGCAGCTGTGGACAGTGGACAAGAAACGAAATTAATATTTACAGTTTCCTATGAAATCAAAACGGAATTCACTCAGTACTCACCTGTAAGATCTTTTTGATCAGCAAATGAAAGACCGGTATCTCTAGAAGTTAAGTCATCCATGCTGATAACATTACTTTCAAATTCTACCATCATTTCTTGACCAGACTCTTCATTTCCTGCAATATTAACAGCAATTTTCAGCTTTAGATATTTTATTTTCAAGATAGTCAAACAAATGAGTTCAAGAAAAGAGAAAACATCATTAATGATTAAATCTTTTAGAACAGAACAGAAAGAGAGAGTTGGGAATTTGACCCACCATGACTTTCAGCTGGAAAGGTTATCAGAGAAGAATCCGCCCCGTGACAACCCTTGCTTTCACATTTCAGACGTTTGGGGTCCAAGCAATTAGCATCCTCGAATACACATGTTGTCTTGCCGGTCAGAATTGACATGCAATTCACCTCACTCTCAATATTTCCGCCATTGACAAATTTCTCTGCGTCTTCTTCTACTAAGTTGTTTTCCTTCTCATAAAGCGCCATAGATTTCTGGGCAGTCTGCTTCACTTCTTGGTCTGTAGAAGGGCCTACCAACTGCACAGATGATTCCGTCAGAGTTTCCTCCATATTTCCAACAGAATCCTTGTCTTCTTCTATGTTAAGAAATGGAGGTGCATCACCGCTCTTGACAACCTGTTTGCTAACATCCAAATCAAGATTAGTTTTATGTCCTGCACATTCGGACGCAACAAATAGCACATCCTTTCCAGCAGGTAATTCTCCAGGGGATGGGAGACTCTCAGTGGGTGCAGCTTCCTCTTCTACAGTCTCCATTCTAGGCTTGCTTTGCTGCTGCTTCTCGACGCCTTTGGCTGTTGCATTAGGAGGTGCAACGGAGGCACGTTTAGAAGTAATTCGTCTGGATCTTCTTTGGGGTTTCTGGGTTACAGGATGATGTTCACGAGCAGAAGTTTCTTCTTCTTCCAACATAGGCTCTTGCATTTGTTGCTTAGCTCCCTGGTCACTTTTGGAAACAGAAATTTGATCTTCTTTAGATGTTCCGGATATACTATACTGAGAAGAATTTTGACTGGACTTTCGCAGTAATTCCTCAGTCTTGCCTTTTCCTAGAAGCGGTGCTCTTATCTGCCCCGTACTACCAATATCTTTCTTATTTTCCATCTTGGCAGCTGGAGAAGTAAGAATCACAGTCTTGCGTCTGCCTCTCCTCAAGGGGGCTTGGTGTTGTGAAGTAACAGCATACTTTTCCCTCTCAGCCTCACTACTATCTTCCACAATTGCATCCAATTCATCATTCGAGCCTTTCCCTGTAAGTGGTGCTCTTAAGTGCTTCATCCCACCAATATCTTCTTTATTTGCCATCTCTACAGCTGGAGCAGTAAGAACCACAGTCTTGCGCCTGTTCCTCCTCAAGGGAGCTTGCTGTTGTGAAGAAACGGCATACTTGTCCCTCTCAACCTCGCTACTATCTTCCACAATAGCTTCCAGTTCAGTAGTGCTACTTCGTTTTCTGGTCTCCTCTTTCAGGAATTCTTCCTTATTTGTCCCCTTACAACTCTGAGATACAACAGATTTTCGCCTGGAAGAATGTCTCCTTAAACATTCTGGAGGTTCCACAAATGCAATGTCTATTTCAGATTGCTCTTGAACCTTTGTTACCTGAGTATCACTTTTCACAGATGTAGCACTTTTAGCCCAATCTTTTCCTGAGTTGCGTTTTGTTCGTCTCAGAGGCTTCTCTGTTTCATTTCCATCCTTTACCTCCACTATTTTAACTTCATTTTCAACCATCGAAGCTACATCTTTGGATTGTGCCCTAGACTGCCTTGTCACCCTAGAAACAATTTCAACCTTATCCACGTCACTGCTGAATGCTACGCACGGATCTCCTTTTCTAGCATTCCTCGTTGATTTCTTTGAGCCATTTTTGCCTTCAGAACTTTCATCCAACAAATGAACATTATCACCTCCTTCGTCGTCCTGTATCTTCTTTGAATCTTCCAGAGTCACATTCTTCCTACTTCTTAACTGTCTCCCACGTAACCCACTAGTAACCTTATCATGACCATTCTTGACATCTTCTTTCAGACCCAATTCTAAGCCGTCGGAATCACCAATATTAGCCACCTCCTCAGCATTTTTATTTTTCTTCCCTCCTCTCCCTCTCTTTCTACCAACAGGAGGCGAAGAAACTGTATGTATTTCTTCTTCAACTGCATTTTGCACTCTAGTCCTTGTGACTCTTGATTGGCAGCCCTCAAACTTTTTACTATCTTCACTTAGAGCATTTTCAAGTGCCTGGGCAGGATTAATGGACAGTGTTTGCCTCCTAGACCTTCTCCTAGGGTGCTGATAGACAGAAACCTCATACTCGACGGTTTGATTCTCAGGACTAAACCTGACTTTCTTTACCTGCTTTTTGACAGCATTAGCTTTATCTTCAATACATATTTCTACTGGATTAGAGCTCAACTCTTCTAACGGAACAGGATCTTCATTTTCCTATTTAAAACAGGGGAACGAGACAAATAAAAGAACTGAGCTACTTGAATGTAATTACTGAATTGAACCATTGTGCCACAGATATTTATCGTGCTACTTTCTTTGATTTTTTTTATATCCAAAAGGATAATCAATTAACGAAAAAGCAGCATAACTGTTTAAAGTTATCGTATTGTAATATCAATCCAAGCGTACTAATTTTCTCCATAAAAATTTAACTTGTCATTTTAGTTGAGCGATTCAAAAACATTGTTTTACTTTTCTCTTCGGGGTTTTTTTCTTCATGGAAGGCAAATAATAATAATTGAGTTTAAACTTCTAACTTGTAATCCCTAAAATGCAATGAAGCGGGGAAAAGCAAGTTCCACGACCAAATTTTAGAATTTAATGCTTCCCGTTTAAATTCACTTTCGGATCTACAGAAAAGCATCGGAGAAACTCACAAAATTCCTTTACATAATCTAGAAATGTTACAGAAAACTGTTACATGATCGAGATTTAGCCTTAATTCATAGATACGATTCCCAACTGACAACTATTTAGAAAAATAAAATAAAAGAAGAAGACTAAATGAAAGAGAAGGTACCTTAAAAATGGAAGCCAAACGATCCGCCATTTCACGGTTGGTTAAATTCGCAGGGACACCGTGCTTTTTACACAACGCCTGCAGTTCCTTTCTCTTCATGGCATGAAAATCCATCTCTTAACAATAATTAAGAAAAGAAAATCAAAGGGAAATTTAACTGGAAATCAAACTTTTAATTAAAAGGAAAATACTAATTTGTTTTCCATGAAGGAAAGCTGCTGAAGAAGAACTGTAGCAAGAGAGATTTTCAGCGTCGATAAAAGCTGTTCGTTTTCTGGTAAAACGGGGATTGGGATCGACGGTTTGAATTCAAATTTTCAAACGGACAGTTTTGGCGCTTTTTTGGAAACTTAAACCACTGGGGACATTTAAATACTAAATCTACTCGCTGTATTTGAATGAATTTCTTTCTACTCGCTACTAGTGCTTGACAGATGGTATGTTCCAAGAACGGCGATTGGTTGGCAGTCCAGGAATTTCTGAGTTGCGAGTGGGCTTTGAAATTTGAAGAATTACCTTTCATTCATGGATAAGGGTATGTCTTTATTAATTGTCGCCACGTGGAGGAATATTTTAACTTGGAAACCGGTAAAGGTGTGTTCACATGTCATCGATCCTTGTCTTTTTACTCTCCCTTCCTACTCACGCTTTGTTCATTACTTTGTTTACCATTTAGTAGGAGCACCCGGGGTGAAGAGATTAATCACTATTATCGGCCGTGGATAAAGAGATGAACTGAAAGAGGATTGTCGGGGGCAGTCGTTCTCTTTATAATTTTAAAATTTTTATACGAGTTATAATTTTTTTAGAATTTTTTTATGTATTTTCTATTAAAAATCTGTTTTCACCTCCTTAAACTTTTATAAGTTTGCTCCCCTAAAAAATTATAAATTCGCCCTCCCAACTTAAAGTCTTACGTTCGTCCCTGCATGGCTTAAACCAAAAAAGATAAAAATAAATAAATAAATTATTGTTGGCCCTTCTTTAAACTTTCAATGCGTTTTATCACGTGAGAAAGGCAAAAGCACCGTCCTTTAAATTTTTAAATTTTATATATAATTTTAACTCTTTTAAAAAAATTGTATATATTTTTTATTAAAATTTTATTTTTATGCCCTAAATTTTTATAAATTCGTTTCCCTGACTTAGTGTCTTTCGTTCGTCCCTACTCCCTAGTCATAACTCATCAAAATATTATAAAGGGGCCACGGCCTAAAAGAGGTAGAATGGAGGAAGATTGGCTTCCTCAAAAGAAGCATAAGGTAGCAATAAAGGCCCAAGTTAATAAACTGGTTTATGTGGTCTAATGTCTATGAGGTTGAATCTGGTGTGTGGATGATTAAAGTAAATATTCGACTATCAAGTCGAATAAATAAATAAATTAGTCGAGTTAATGAGTATTATTTTATTATTTTTTTTAAATCGAGTTGAGTCGAATCGAATATAATTGTTTGAGTTTATATTTCAATTTAATTATAATTATTTATAGGTAAATTATATCACATATAATTTAGTTATAGGTTTAGGAACAAACAAGATAATATTCTTCTGAAAGTAACAATTGAATCACTCAATTAAGGTTTTAAAACCAACATAGACTTTTATTTTTCTAAAGTGACAATTCGATCATTCACTTATAAATTTAAGAATAAACATGTCACTCTATTAAAATTTATAACAAATAAATTATTTTGTCATTAAAATTGAACGACTTTATACAATAACATTTTTAACCCCAAAAATATACCTTATATTAATTTGTTTTTTTAACTCAAAATGATTCATCAAACTTCGCCCAAAACATTCTCTATGTCATTGAGATAAGGATTTTGGTGTTGGTTCGGTTGGAGAAAGTGGCAGGAAAGACGACAACGACGAAGTTAAAGACTGATAATTGGGATTTTTACAAAATTATAGTTAAATTATAAATTACATTTTGTTAATATGTCGCATTATTAATATAATGAGAGTTAACAATTTAGTTATCGAACTGTAAGAACTCAATAACGTAAATAATTGAACTATAATAATTAAAAGTATGGTGATAAATTAAACAAGTAAACAAATATTCTCAACTGGTTTCTCCTATTTTTTTCAACATTCTTGTGTGATTACATAGTAATTTTATTTTTTATTTTATCCCTTTAAAAACATACATAGTGTGAATAAACTGCTTGAATGCAGGAATGGACCTAGAGGGGAACTGGAGGGGACGATCGCACCTTTTAAAATTTTAAAAATTTTATATGATTTAGAATTTTTTATATAAATTTTCTATGTATTTCATAATGAAAATCTATTTTCGCCCCTCCCCAAGATTCTATAGGTTCGCACCTATACATTCGTCCCTGCTTGAACTCGAGTCTCACAGGAAGAACAACATTTATTTTTTCATTGGGATCACTCAATTAGGGCGTGTAAAAATACCCAATTTGACCCATCCGAAAAGTTGGGCATCCAATCCATTTTTTTTTTTATTTTCAGGTGGAACATCCGGTATATTTTTCAAATCTAATCTAAAAATTTGTATGATTTAAATATCTGATATATGAATGATCAGATATCTGTTTTTTTAGATCAAGTATGAAATACTATTTTACCAATTCGAAATTTCATATATTCAATTTTTTAAATTAAATCGTATTTGATATCCGAAAATACACATCCATAAACTCAATGGATTCAACTTACCCTTATTTTTTAACTATTCATTGCAAGTGTAAAATTTTGATACACGAGCTATGTAAAATTAATTTTACGCAAGTCTACATATTTACACTATAAAACTCAAATCCTAAATTCGTAACACTAACCCTAAAAAACTAAATCCTAAACCATAAATTTTAAACACTAATTTTAAATTTTAAACTCTACAAAATAATCCCTACACTTTAAACCCTAAACTATAACTCTAACCCCTAAAATTTACACGGTCACGTACGGTGTATCAAAGTTTATTCTTAGAAAAAAACTCGCTTTTATTTGAATATTTATTTATGTTTGTGTAGCCAAGACAAACAAGAACCGGACCGAATGTTTTGGCGTTTAAACCGTCGGATAAAAAATACAATATAAGGTAAACTACTTATTTAGTACACTAATTATACTCACATAATTGTTTTGGTACCCAACTATTAATTTTGACAAAATAGTACTTAATACTACGTTTTTTTTCTTCTATTTTGATATTCGACTGTTAAAAATTAATAGAAATGATTATGTGGCTTGGTATACTCACAGTTTCAATCCAAAAATGCTTATATATTATTTTTTTTATCAATTTAATCCAAAATCCATAAATTTAAAACATCATTTTTATTTTGGGTAAAATTACAAATACCCACTTTTTTCTTCTTCTTCTTTATTGACTATACTATTCTTATGGATGATCAATCAATCGAAAAACTAAAAATTGATAAAAATAGGTTTTCATTTAAAAAACTTGCTTGGCACGCCTACATTTACCATGTGAGAAGAAATAAACTTTAGGCACTTTAGAGGCTTATCTAAAAGTAGTGCAAATCTGTTAACTTGTATTAAAAGATTAGTTTGTATTCGATTGCAAAACGTGAACATTAGATTAGAAAATGTAAATAGTTTGTAGAAGCTCTTAATGTTTTTTTGGATAAATAAAACAACACTTATCTAAAAAATCGATTAAAAACTGATAGAAGAAAAAAATTTGAGTAATTTATAAATTTACCCCAAAATAAAGATGATTCTTTGAATTGATAGATTTTAGATTAAATTAATAATATATATAAATGTTTTAGATTAAAACTGTAATTTTATAAAACCATATCATTATATCTGTTAATTCCTAACGGCAGAATATCAAAACTGTATAAAATATAATGTCATATATTATTTTCTCAAAAGCAATAGCTAAGGTACCAAAACAACAACAAAAATATAATTAAGTACTAAATAGCTAATTTACCCTACTAAATATCCAAGGGTGAAGATAAAAGTCCTAAAACATGAACACTTGCGGACTTGTTCTCTCTCTGGGTTCTAAAAAAACCAAAACCCTCATCTCTCATCCCTCCATTGCAGTCGCGGCGGTTCCATTCCCAACTGATAAAAGGTTAGTCTTTCGATAACTGATTTATCAGTTGTTTATCATTAACATTCTATATAAAAAGGATTTTATTTTTGTTTTTTTTTTCACTCTTATTTCATCTCATATTCCTTGTCTTTAGATCTGCTAACTTGGATTGTTTTGGTTTAAAGTTTAGAGTTTTGGGAAGATTTTTAAGTGAAAGAGTGCTTCTGGTTGAGATTTACATCATCTTTTATATAGGTTTGAAGATGGTTTTCATGTTTACATGCGTTGCTTTTAGCTGCCTCAACTTGTATTCTGCTAGCTTTCAGGCTTAATAACATTGAGTAACTCACATTTTAGTATATTGTTAAGCTTATATGTTGTAGTTCCCGCTCTCTGCAAATACCTGATTATATTGTTATCTTTTGTGATTTCAGTTTCCCCCCACCATTTTTCTTTGATTTTCATTTCTGCTTACCATATTACTATATACATGGAAAAGGAAAAGAGATGTAAATGTTTATGCTTTTTTTTTTCTTTTTTGCTTTCAATCTTTGTTGTTCTGTGAGAGCCGAGAAGGGTTATTATTTTACTTTCAATGCCTATTGCATCTTCTCAGTGTATGATTGTTTCTTATGCTTGATCTATATATTCTTTTATTTAATTAAGTCATTCTTTTCTGAGTTCTCATAAGCTTATTTGTTTACTGTTATGAGCAGATGAATGTGGAGAGGCTCACAAAGATGGCTGGTGCGGTCCGCACTGGTGGAAAGGGTAGCATGAGAAGGTATGCTGATTGTGTAGAATTTCTGTAGACGTGTTAGTTATATGAAGTTTATTGATTGTTCATCTGCAAAATTTTGTACATAAGCCTTGTTCAGTGCTTTAGGAGAGGCTCTTGAATTAAGTTTTTGCCTGCTGCACATGTCAAGTAGAATCTTTTATCTGCTCTATTAGTCTTTCCTAATTTCAGTTTCCTGAAGTCTATGCCATTCGGATAAAGTGCTTGAATTTTGATGTATTTTTGTAGTTTGCGTATGCTTATCATGCTAGTTTTACCTATCTTAACAGAAAGAAGAAGGCCGTACACAAGACAACTTCCACTGATGACAAACGGCTACAGAGCACCCTCAAGAGAATAGGAGTGAATGCTATTCCTGCAATTGAGGAAGTGAACATATTCAAGGATGATGTTGTTATCCAGTTTATTAATCCCAAAGGTAGATATTTATTTTTTGAAGTGGACCAGTTTTTTTTCCAAATGCTTTGCATAGTAACTAATATGCCAGGGTTCATATTTCAGTCCAGGCTTCTATTGCTGCCAACACTTGGGTTGTTAGTGGTTCCCCTCAGACAAAGAGTAAGCCGCTCTTAACTTTAAAGCCTCTGAAAGTTGATCAAACCTTAATGCTATCTACCCTTTGAAGATTCACTACATTAACTCCATAGACATCAAATACTGGTTTTTTTTCTCTCTTGATTTGCTTTGTTATCTTGACATGTGCTTTTTCCCCTATTTCAGAATTGCAGGATATTCTCCCTGGAATCATCAACCAATTAGGTATTGTACTCTTGGCTCTGTTGTCTTTTTTGTTGTTTTTTTCTTGATTGCAAATTGGTGTAGAATGTTGACTCGTATCCTGTAACTTATAGGGCCAGATAACTTGGATAACTTGAGGAAATTGGCAGAGCAATTCCAGAAGCAGGCACCTGCTGCTGATGGTGGTGCAGCCACCACTCAGGAAGAGGATGATGATGAGGTACCAGTACTTGTGCCCGGCGAGACCTTTGAAGCTGCAGCAGAAGAAGGAGAAGCTGCTAAATAGTGCTTTTAGAGGGATTTTTTGTTGTGCTATTTAACATGTTTTTCTTTCCTATTTTACTCTGTTGTTCTGGTTGCTAATGTTTCTAGAATTCCTGCTATTGCTGACTTGGTACCGATAGACTGGCATTTGGTAGGGATCATTATTTTTGTCCATTGCTATTTGCTAATGATAATCCTCGATGCTCAAAAGGCAGCCGCACTGTCTTTGATGCGAGCAGTCTGGTTAGTGCTGTTGGAATATATTGCCATGTCCTTTTACCAATTTTGACTCGTATCCTCTAACTTATAGACTTTTTATATATGTATTATAATTACACATTGACGATATTTTTTTACTCCATAAATAATCTTAATCCACTATCATATACCTTCAATCAATATTTTTATTTTAATTGATATATGCCATTGCAATTTTAAACTAAAATAAATTTACCACTGTATTTTAATTTTTTTTCACTTTGCTTTTGTTTCATTGAACTTAATACTATAATAAAGATCGGATTTTATTATTCAATTTTAATTTTGAATACTCTAGAAATAAAACTTAGCACTATTAAAAAAAATAAAACTTAGTAAGAAACCAGTTTTTTATTATTTTGATAACTTATAATACTAAAATAATTGATATAATATTATAAAATAATAAACGGTTTTTCTATAGAAATGAATCTTGGTTTTTTTGTTTTTATTTTTATTTGCTAAGTCTTTCTTTTATGAAGTAAAAATTATGCTAATTAATTGAAATTTAATATTTTATAAATTAATTCATTGCTAACTATTAATTAAATAAAATATTTGAAATAATTTTTGATTAACTTTTTCCAAGTTATCAGAAAACAATATCAAATAGTTTTTTCTTTTACAAATCCTAATCTTACTTAAAGGGGAGGGAAATTTGGTAGGGGTGCTCAAAGTGAGTCTATAATCCATGACTTAATAAAATATGAGAGAATAAATATAAACAATTTGGTCAACGTGTCAAATGTACTTGCTCATATAAAGTAGTATTTTTTTAAAAGAAAACTTGATGACAAAATTTAATAAAATTCAATTTTTTGTTACAAATTTCAAACGTATAGTTGCATATTTATCCATTATCTCAAAGAGTAAAAATAATAAAATATTAATCAACGTAATGAACAACAAAAAATCAATCAACACATAATATCAATTGAAAAATCACCTGAATAATTATTTATTAAGATATTATAAATTATGTAGATTATAAATATAAATAATTAAGAAGTATATTAATATTAATTTTAAGATAATTATAATTTAAAAAATTAAAAAATACCTCTATTAAAAAATCAAAAAATACCTCTATTAAAAAAATCAAAAAAAAATACCTGTATAATTATTTACTAAGATTTAATTTAAAAAGTAATCCATTGCTGTTATTTCTATATAAAAAAGCCCACGAAAGCGGGCCTCAATCCTCTTTACGTTATAAGAAACAACTAGGGTTTTAGCGATTCTGTAACTTGTGGAGTGAGAGCAGCCGCATCCAGCAAGCAAGAGTAGCAGCCGCAGGTGACTCTCATTCTCTTTCATTCTCATTTTTAGTACTTTTCGATAGAAAAATGGTGGGAAGTAAAGATAAATTAACTATTTTCTCTTTTTTGATAAATCTTTATAAATTCTTATATCGAGTTGTAGGCAATTAACACATTCTGTTTTGGCTCTTTTATTCTTTGAATTTTTACTATAGAGTATATAGATCGATAAGAAGAACAATGTTTTGGTTATAGATTTTTATTTTTATTTTTTGTTATGTTTATATTTTGGAGTGTAGGGGCGGAAGAATGTCTCACAGGAAATTTGAGCACCCAAGGCATGGTTCCCTTGGATTTCTTCCAAGGAAGCGAGCTTCTCGCCATAGAGGGAAAGGTATTCCCTTTCATTTTCTTTTGTTTATTTGACAATAAGAGTATGATGATGCAGCTTTAGAAATTCTAGTATTGCAATTGTTATGTACATAATGATGTTGTTTTGTGCTGGTGCAGTGAAGGCGTTCCCGAAGGATGACCCCAGCAAGCCTTGCAAGCTCACTGCCTTTTTGGGGTACAAGGCTGGTATGACCCACATTGTCCGAGAGGTCGAAAAGCCTGGATCTAGTAAGTTGGTTTTCTTCATATAACTCCACAAATTGTTTTCATTGTTTGCTTGTGATGCAGTAGTCTTTTCTTTGAGCTTTGTAAACATTTACATGAAAATGCATTGAGATTCTTTGATTGAATTGCATTTATATAATGGTTTATGCATCTTTGAATTTTACCGGAATTTTAGTTGATTTTGTATCCTTTATTTCTGTATAGAGCTTCACAAGAAGGAGACATGTGAAGCTGTCACTATTGTTGAAACCCCTCCTATGGTGATTGTTGGGGTTGTTGGATATGTGAAGACTCCACGTGGTCTCCGCTCCTTGAACACTGTCTGGGCTCAGCATCTGAGCGAGGAAGTCAAACGTCGGTTCTACAAGCACTGGTGCAAGTCCAAGAAGAAGGCTTTTGTGAAGTACTCTAAGCAGTATGAAAATGAAGACGGGAAGAAGAGCATCCAGGCTCAGTTGGAAAAGATGAAGAAATATGCAACTGTTATCAGGGTCTTGGCCCACACTCAGGTTACAACAATATTAGACTTAATATTGTTTTCTTATTTCTGCATTTTTAATTGTTTGTTTCTTGTGCATGGTTTTCATATTGTAATTCATTATTAAACATGTTTCAAGGTGGGCAAAATTTTCTGACTAAGTATTTTACAGATTAGGAAAATGAAGGGATTGAAGCAGAAGAAGGCACACCTAATGGAGATCCAAGTCAACGGTGGAACTATTGCCGACAAGGTTGATTTTGCTTACAAGTTCTTTGAGAAGCAAGTCCCCATTGATGCTGTTTTCCAGAAGGATGAAATGATTGATATCATTGGTGTCACCAAGGGTAAGGGTTATGAAGGTGTTGTCACTCGTTGGGGTGTCACACGTCTGCCCCGTAAGACCCACAGAGGTCTGCGTAAGGTTGCTTGTATTGGTGCCTGGCATCCTGCTAGGGTCTCCTTTACAGTTGCCAGGGCAGGTCAGAATGGATACCACCATCGTACTGAGATGAACAAGAAGGTCTACAGGGTTGGCAAGGTTGGTGATGAGACCCACTCTGCCATAACCGATTATGACAGGTTAGTCCATTTGTCTGTTTAGCTCCATAGATTATACCTAAATATTTACCTCTATCAGATTGGAGTTGTTTTGAAGGTGTCATGTCTGGAGATGTTCAATGTTTTGTGTTTGATTTTGCTTGATACCATTGTTGAATTTGTGTCCTTTTATGCAGGACCGAGAAAGATATTACCCCTATTGGTGGCTTCCCTCACTATGGTGTTGTGAATAGTGATTACCTGATGATCAAAGGAGGCTGTGTTGGACCTAAGAAGAGGGTGGTTACACTTCGCCAGTCTCTTATTAACCAGACATCTCGTGTGGCTCTGGAGGAAATCAAACTCAAGTTCATCGACACCTCCTCAAAGTTTGGACATGGACGTTTCCAGACAACACAGGAGAAGCAGAAATTCTACGGTCGACTCAAGGCATAAGTTTTCAAACTGGTCCGGACTTTTGGGTTATCATATGTTTAAGTTTTGTTTCACCCCAAGCTTAGTTTATCTTGTTCTCTTTCCCTTTTTGAAATAGAACAGTTGGGTTTCTTTTGTTTTAACTTCTGAGGATTTTCAACGTATGAATGCACTTATTTATTTTCCTATGATTTCAAGTTGATCATATTCCCATGCATGCTAGAATTTAAGCACGGAACTTGGTAGAGATCTTTGGATGGAGTAACAGTTGTGATGAGAGGAAGAATTTCTACTATTGCAAGACCAGTTTATATTTTATACATGCAAAAGGGTAACGGTCGTCTCCAGATCACACAATTTCTACAATATCTTATTCCAGTAACTTGTATTTACTATATATTGACCGCTGTAATTTCTAAAACTGATCAACCGCTTCTCTTCCTAGCAGTAACCATTAACCCATGCTCCATCTGAAGAATTGTACTAAGCTTAGGAGTCACTATATGATTTTCCACCATTTTGACGTGGTAATTTTTTATGATGGCCATTGCAGTGGCCTTCATCACGTTGAAAGCAATCTCCTTCCCGAGGCAGACCCTTGGCCCGGTGTTGAACACAAAGAACTTGTGAGGTGCTTCATGTTCGATCCCTCCATCATCATTGATCCATCTCTCTGGCTTGAATTCATGGCAATCCTCTCGCCATATCGATGCCGTCCTTCCGGAGTTCTTCCCATGAAAGGAACCGGCGGGAACAGCCTCAACATTTCGCACAGAGTCGCGTGGAGATACACCATTTTACTCATCTCTTCAGCGTCGAATGTTACTGATTTAGATGTCCCATGCAAAAGCTGTTTCATTTCTTGTCTGATTTTGATTTCAACCTCAGGGTGTTCCGTCAGAAGCCAATAGAACCAAGTGATGGCCGTGGTGGTGGTGTCATGAGTGGCGAACATGATGCCTAAGACGTTGTCTCTTATTACTTCTCTAGAGACCGACAATGGCTCGACGAGCTTGTGTCCGATCATGTGAAGCTCAAGCGCATTGAAATCGACCTCCATGTCCTCCATTGTTGCTCTATTGCTTAGTTCTTTTTGCTTTAATGATATATAGTGTGAGAAGAAGTGATCCAGAGTTATCCAAGCATCCTTTAACTTCTTTTCTTTTCCAACCCCAAGCCATTTTTGTAATCTCCAAACACTTTCCGGAAGAAGATACCGAGCAAATATTGCTTCAAAAGCATCAGATATGGCGTCGGAGAAGCGGCTTTCATGGGAATCGAAATATTTGTTTTATGGTCTTCAAAATTAAAAACATATATAATGGTTTCTCCAAAAAGTTTAAAAATTTATTTTAATAGCTATCATTTTCTATTTGTCCGTACCCGTACGGCCATACCTTAACAAGTGTCATTTTCATTTTTAGTATTTCTGTTATAACTTATAATTTTCCGTAAAGGCTGATTCAAACCCGCGAAACCTGTCAACTCTTGTTTTCAGTGTAAAATGTAGCTCCATCTTCCCGTTTTCCCGGTGTACAAGGCAGTTTAGAAGGGTAAATTATCAAATTTGGTTTCCAATCCAAAATAATCCATGGCTTCCCTTGTGCTCTTATTGTCCGAGCTTCTACTTCGCCACCACGACGAATCCAACTTTGCTTCTGAAACACGGCCTCGTTCCTCTCCTTCTCCTCCTCCTCCGCCGCTTAACTGCGGTGCTTCCATCGCAAAGAAATCGTTGAGAAATTATGCGGTGAACAATTATGAATCAGAGATTGTTGAGCAAGAGCTCAGTGTTTGTGTTCACGATCTTGTCTGGCCTTAGGTGAATATATTCGAAACCAGAATTAAGCCATCGTTTGTGTAGCATTAATACCCTGAAAATTAATCTCAAGATTGCAGATAAGGTTTTGTAGTTTCACATTCTCATTTGGGTTTTACAATTCATTTACTAATTTGTTGCTGCATTCCTAATAAAATGATAACATATGTCTGTTGTTATTTAATTGATTGCCACTAAATAAACTACCAGGTCACCCTTAGTTAAAAAATAACAGAAATTGATCGTTTCCTAACTTCCGATAACTCGAGTGACCCAACTAAAAAGTTATTAATAACGTAGGATTATTTGGGGTAGTTACCTTTTTTATTAAATGTCCATTAAATCTCTATAAAATTTGAAATTAAATAAATTAAACTAATTTTATTTTTTATTTAAATATTTTTAAATTATTGCTAATTTTAAAATTAGATAATTTATCTCCCATTATTTTATTCTAGCTCAGGCCTAATTGTTTGAGGGAGCTTGAATAGAGAGCAAAAAAACAAATGAAACTAAATACATTAAGATGTTAAATGAAATTGGACCTAATTAAATTGATGTTGGAGACATGTCAGAAATTAGGATGTACTTTCACGGACCCTTGAATTAGGCAACAAAACAATTTTAGTGTTAACTTTGACCAAATTATATCAAGCTTCAAAAGAAAGCCCAACGAAGAGGAAGACTGGAAGCGGTTTGGGATCGGAATATGTGGGAATGTTGAGTTATTTTTAGTTAATTCAAGTTCGAGCAGTTTATTTATATAATGTATATATATTATCAAATGTTTAAGATTATTAAACAAATATTATCTTATAATCACACCGAATAATTCGATATATAAGTATATATATATTATCTGATATAACTAGAATCCATATTAATTCCAATCGAGATATATAGGTAGACATGTTTAGGACACGATCAATTTTGGTTGGACGATGGATTAATGGAAACCCCCTCTTTTTATATATATAGTTAGGATTCAATTGTACAATATAAAATTTATTTAATTTTATATTTTTTTTGTTTAACCATTGATATTTGATTCATTGATCGATTGATTTGGATCGAATTTTGCAGAGTCCAATATGGGAGCGACTCTAGCAACTCAATTTTCTTTATTCACAACTTCAAGATTCGAACTCTTAATCTTGCTTAAAGAACCTAACGCTTAATCCCGCTAAACCAATTGATTATTGGTTTTTATCAATTATTTTAACGATACATTTGAGACATAAAATAAACCTAGTGAATTTTGATATCACAAATTGATTCTATTAGAGTAATAATATGGATTAATTACAATCATAAAAAAATATGTTGTAAAAAATAAGGAAATGATCTTAATAAATGAGTTTTACATAATTTATTAAAAAGAATTTAGATATAATAGCATCATATAAATTTCCATATTTTTAGCATAACCTGTATCATGGCGTTGGCCGTATTTTATGTCAATGTCTGGCTTCATAGAGACGAGTCCCTTGTTACTTTCAAGTGGGTTAGTTAGGATAAGCTTGATTTAAACAATCTGGGATTTTATTTTTCCCACCACTTGAATTCATACCTTGTACACTTTGTCAATTGTCAGCTGTTGCAGATGAGTTGACCTTCATCTGTTTTAAGATTAGAATTTTGACTGAATCTTGTCGGACTCGTAAACCAGAAGCCGTCATGTTTGAAAATCCTTGACGACGAACTAGGTTTTATTGAGAATAGCATGCAGAATAGTCCTGAGTTGAACTGTGGAGTGGTGTGTTTAGCCTTTAGGTTTTGTCTTGAACGGGTTTGGAAATTTCCAATGCTTTTCCTGGAGGCCGACTTAATATATATCTTCTTTCTACTTTATCTGGTTTGGTTTCTGAAATCCTAATGATTAAGCGTATCCCGCCAATCGGATACATATATATCTCTTCAGTTTTGTGTGCGGAAAATATTTTGATAGGGACAGCAGATCAGTATTCGAGTTGGATATGATGAAAAGAGTTTAATGAAAAGAGTTGGGTTCAGATGATGTTTCACTGTAACGTAGGGCCATTTGTTCTCTCCAGCGTTTCACTCCTTGTAAGATTCGTTGGTCCAAGTGCATTGCATCCAGGACACGACAAAACATAAAAAACAAAATGGTCGACTGTCTGGTCGGAGCACATGTTACTCGTTCCTCTACTTTCAGGGTCCCCGGTGATTTAAAGCTATCGACTTCACTTGAGCTTTAGCATTCAGCAACGTAAAAAAATTAAAATGAAAGAAAGTCTATGAAATAGGAGTATTTGTTTTTTCAAAGATGAGGACAAATGTATGAACAATCAGCTTTGAAAATGCCTTAATTACAAGTCATTTTCAGTCAGGATAATCGAGTATCTTCGCATTTATCTCGATTTCATTCGTTTCTTCGCAACTGAACTTTTCTATACGAAATTCCGGGACTTAATATTTTAGCCTTAAAACCAATGTGTGCGTGCTTGCTTCCGTGTAAGTCTAACTTTTCAATGAATAAAAGCAGAAGCCGCCGACGGGCAATGATTCTTTGACCCCATCTTAAACCGGTTTCACAATGGAGATGGGGCACTACCACTGCCTACTTATTAATTCAATTTAAAATTAATATATATTTGAATTTATTGAGTGGTCTCGATGATAAAGAATAACATATTTTCTTAAGTGATCTGAATTCGAATAATATAATCTGTAAAAGTAGGTAATTTTAATATATATAAAATCAGACTAAAATGATACATTGTAATGGAATTAGAAAACAAACAATATTAAGCCATATGAATAGCAAATAGCAATTGCCAAAGTGTTAGGCCTGGGATAACATCTGTTGCCAAAAGAGGGAAAAGCTACCCGGTGCTCATGAACAACGTGATGCTGAATAAAAATACTAAAGACAAAATAGGTGGGGCTTGAAAGCGACAGCCCAGTGATTGTCTTGAGATGCAATGAACTTCAACCCAAAAAAGAAAGACATGCACTTGAAAAATGTAAAAAGAAAAAAAATACTTCAACTTTGGACAGGTGATGCAAGAACTATTAGATTGTGTTTGTTATGAAGCATTTGTGTTAAATAATAATAAGTTAGGGGTACTTTAGTCATAGGACGAGCTACATGAAGTAATGGATGTCGAGTGACACCTAAATTTTAAAAACTTTTATATGTATTTTTTGTAAAAATATATAAAAGAAATTGATCAGTTTAAAAAAATAATTGATATCTTCTAAAAATTTAAAACACACGTCATTTAATTTCACCCGTTTCTAATAAAATTTGAGCCATCTAAAAACTGACACCGATAATTAATTTTTTTGCTCCACCCATTACCCTAGTAATAGAGCAGCAGTCAACTTAGCCTCAACCCCTACAATTAGAAAGAAATGATTTTCGTCCCAAAAAATGGAGGGGAGAGTTGAACTCCAATGGCACCCGAAGTCGTAGTAAAATTGACCGTTCTGACTTCTGATAGCTAACTAAAAAAACAGGTGCACCACCATCACACGCCGGGCTGCAAAAACCAAATGTCGTTTTCAGGCAGATCGAACAATGATCTTCACAAAGAAAAAAAACATGGTCTTTAAAATCACCACATTGGTATTTATGTGTTGGAGATTTGTCCAGCGGCGCCGCTCCATCAGCTTATCTTTGACATTTGGTGTTAAGTCTGTTCGATCAAGACTGGTCTGTCGGAATCCAAATTGAATTTATTTTACAAGAATACAAGGCGATTTAAAGGTTTACAGGACTCTGCACAATTTATTAAAACGAAACTCTTTAATATATAATCTTAAAAATATTAAATTTTTTTTAAAAAAAATATTTTTACCTTAGTAAAACATATATTATGGACCATCTTCAAAATCATTTTTTTATATTTTTTATTGTAATTTATCAAATTAAAATCTTCAGTTTTTTTCCCTACAAGCATTTAAAACTCATTTAAGGACTTTTTTTTCCTGTACAGTCGTTCACCTCGCACATTTGTCATCGCATCAGATGTTGGAAAGTAGCTTACAAATGACATGGTCCTGCATCCAGCTTATTTTGAAGGTGAAAGATCCCATCATTTTTTCTAAAAACATATGAAAAGGAAAGTGGTAGGGTATATGAATATTGTAGATCCGGTCAATTTTTTTATATGTACGGTTCGACTCAAAATAATAAAACAACATAAAATGTTAAAATTTTAGCATTCGAGATATAAAAATACATAGTCGAACTATATCCAAAATTTGAGCGAGAGGTTGAACTAAAAATAGAAGAGAAATTATAAGCATTGGCGGTTTCTGTTAAAATTTGAGATTCTTTACCTTGAATTTGGATATTGGAAAATAGTTTCTTCACTTTTAAATTTTACTTTTCCCCTTTGAGCGTGGAACATATGTTTGTGGAAAAAAAATTGGATATTGGAAATTAGTTTCTTCACTTTTTAGTAAATTCCACTGATATTTAAATTATTGGTTGATTTAACTCGGGTCGGGTACTACAGAGGCTCATTATGAGACAATTCTTTCAACTCAAATTATTTTGTTCACAATATCATGATTCTAACCTTCAACCTTAAGGATCTAATGTCTCATCTCACTAGACCAACTGATTGTTGGTGTTTAGTATATATTATATATAATAGAAAAAATATATTTAAATTGTTTCAATAATATTTTATGTGGTTAATAAATAGAGGTGTATAATGAATTGAGCATTCGATAAGTTAAATAAACGAGTATGAAAAAAAAATTATGTTCGTTAATAAAGGAACGAACACGAAAAGAGGTTGTTCGGTTCGTTATATTCACGAACAAACTTGTTTATCAACTCGTTTATAAGCTTGTTTACCTTGTTTTTTTTTACATTTTAAATATTAGTAAAGATAATAACTAAATTGAACATAAGGAGAACTTTGAAGTTCAAATTGTGAAGTCTAAGGATCTTAGTGATGTAATTTCACCATTTTGATTATAAAACGAACATGTTCGAGAACATATATATATAAACGAACATGCTCGTGAACATTAAACGAACATGCTCGTGAACATTAAACGAACATGTTCACGAACACGAAATAAACGGACACGAACACATTCAAAAATAAATAAACGAACACAAACACGATATTAAAATTTTAAACGAATTGAACATGAACACCTTAAAAAATAAATAAACGAATATGAATAAAAATTTGTGTGTTCAAGCTCGTTTCATTTACCCCATGTTAATAAACAAGCTATTTTGATCAGTAATGTAATTGTAGTAATTGAGCATGTAAAATTTTGAATTGATACAATATTTATATCATCACAATATCAACTAAAAATGTTTTTTCAATATATATTTCATGAATAAGTTTTAATATAAAAAATAATTAGATTTTAATCTAATTAAAACTTAAAAGTAACGGTTAAATTGAACAAATATAATTCATATAGAAATTATAAAATTATATAACAAATAATATTTTTTGAACAATATCATTTGAATTTTATTAACCACCATAAAAGATAATAAAATACAATGCATCAAAAAGAAAAAAAATAAGTCCACTAAAAATCTCTTACAATGGTGTAAAAAAAGTTGACAATTCCATCGAAATTAGCGTACTAAAATCCACAAACCTTCCTGAATCTCCTTGCCTCTAGCCAAACGAGACGTTTTACAGTGTGAAAAAGAGTGGTGAGCAAACCAAGCTATCAGACAGATTGCTCTGCTACTTAGGTCTGATTACATCGACAACCAACCATCAACCTAGTTGGGATTCATCTTTTCTAAGATCACCGACAGAACTATAATCAGAGAGTAGCACTGTGAAAATCTCTGTACGAGCACCAAAAAACCGCTAAAGTATGCTAAAATCATGTCGCAATGATAGATTAAACGAACCACAAAAAATCAAAGAAAAACGTGTTAAAATGCAAAAAATCGTATTAAAATATAAAAAAACAAAAAATAATAGACCAGGTGGTCGAAACCAATACTAAGATTAATTGCCTACACCAATCAAAGAAAAAAAAGGGCAAAGTGGCAGGCGTCAAAAAAATTTCAAAAAGAGTGGCTGGTTAAAAGAAAATTATCGCTAATTGTTGAAATAATTAATTCATATATAACAAATAATATTCATAACCCTACCTTTTGAAATCCTTTAATTACCTAGCTATCAAGTTTCGTGTACTTCAGTTTCAAATTATTTTTTATTTTAAGATATTAACATAAAAAACTATAAAAGATCAACTGAATATTGGAATTTCGATTTAAATTGTAAAGTATCAAAAAGTAACTAATTTAAAAAAATTAAAATGGTAACTAAATTTTAAAAGTTATAAAATAAAAATTAAATTTTATTGAATATTTACAGTAAATTAAATATATTTATTTTGTAAAAAAAAAATATAGTTTAATTACCATTTTTAATTTTTAAAAATTTAGTTACCGTATTGAATTTTTAAATAAAGTTTAATTATCATTTTAAAAAGTATTTTTCAATCTCTATTAAAAAAGTGGCAAATAGGTGCCCGAACTATGCATTTTTTCTAGGTAAGTGTCCAAATTATTTTTGGGGCCAAATAGGTGCCCAATATTTCATTTCTTGACTCATTTAAGGTTCTACGTTAGTTCTCACCGTTAAAAGGACACGTGTCATCTTCTAAAAGTTCCAAAATTATATTAAAAATAAATAAATTAAAATAAAAATATACCCTAAACCTCCAAATTCGACCACTCCAACCGGTGTTGGCCGCGTTGCCAGCGACGGAATGAAGCGCCCTTCCCTCGCCGAACAACCAACACGCCGTTCGTCGTTCGTTCGAAGGAACCATTCGACAATTTTGACGTTTCGCACGACGTCGATCGATTTCCGGCGATAAGGTGGTGGGAGAAATGGTCGTGATGGTCTGACGATCGATGTGATGGGCGGCGGCGTGGCAATTGATGACTGAATCGGCCCAAATTGAGATTTAAGTTTTGAGGAGTTATGAATTTTGAATTTGGGTGTTGTTTGTGAAATCTGTAAAACTTAGAGATTTTATGAAAATTAAGTAATTTTATTTTTTAAAATATAATTTTAGAATTTTCAAGAAATGTCATGTGTTCGGTTAGAATTAACAAAAAAACCTTAAATAAATCACAAAATAAAACATTAAATATCTATTTAGTCTAAAAATTAATTTGAGCACGTAGCTCAAAAAATATATATTTAAGCACCTATTTAACAATTTCTGATCAAAACCTTTTTTTTTAGAAAAATGAATAGTTTACTAATTAAACGTGTGCATTGCAACATGAAACAAAAACTTTTAGACCGATGGATATTTATGTTTATGGCAAGATCCGGTCAAACTTTGACAAATTAGATTTATCAATGACTTAAATGAAAAATAAGTGCTTAAAATATTTTTTTTATAAAAATAGATATTTAAAATTTTAATCGTTATAATTTTAAGTACTCAGTATTTAATTTTCGTTAAAAAATCTATTAACCAGTAAAAATTTGACATGTGTGTTATATTTTAATTTATAATTTCTTTTAATTTTTTTTGTTTTTAATAATTTAAAATTTTTCAAAAAATCTTGAAATTCTGAAAATTTCTAAAATAGTCTTCAAATCCCAAATCACCAGTGATGATGCCGCCGATCGCTCGTAGCAGACCCCACCCTTTGGGTCACTGGACTCAGCCGACCATTTCTCTCAATGTCCTGTCACCGAAAATCGGTGAACGGTGTGTCAGTTGAACATTAAACGGCGAATGTTAAAAAGTCGTTCTATTGACACACCGTTCGCCGATTTTCAGCGATGACACATTAGGAAAAATGGTCGGCTAAGCTCGGCGACCCAAAGGGTGTGGTCGGAGACGGCGATCGGCTGCGAAAACATTGATGATTTGAGATTTTGTTATTTTTAGGGAGTGAAGGACTGATTTGAAGGTTTTTTAAAAAAATTGAAATTTTTTAAAAAGTTAAAGTTATTTTTTCGAAAAAAAACTAATATTCATGCCACGCGTCTAATTTTGATTGGAAACTAATTTTTTTAAAACGGACATGGATGACCGAGTGCCTAAAATTATAACATTTGAAATTTTAGGCACATATTTTTACAAAAAAAATAGTTTAGGCACCTAAAGTTTAAAAGTGGTATAGTTTGAGTACTTATTTTTCATTTAACCCTTTATCATTTAAAATGTATTTTTAGATATAATTAAATTTATTTTAACTAAACCAAACATATCGAATTAACAAAAAAACTAACCTTTTGATTTTGGATAAGCCTAAATATGTAGATCGTGTGTCAATAATGTACAGATAACTTCAAATTTGGACCTCATTAAAACTCGATTAATTAATGAAAGTAAAAGAAGAGTTGGTCATAATGATGTATAATTAATTCACCTTTTGAGAAATACAGATGATGTACGGAATTCCAAATGGCTGATGATTTAATTATAAAGGAATTGTCGGCTGATTATGACCTCTGACCCTAAAGCATGCCATAATATGTTAACTTAATCTATTAAACACGAGGATCGTGTCAAATTTTGTCTCAAATGAACCACTCAGCTTTGATCGATTGTATATAATAAGTGGTCCAAATATATAATCAATATTTCCAAATACAGCAATAAACTAATTTTTTAATAGTAGCAATAAACTATTTAAAAATTAATATTAAGGAGAAACATAATCTGAACTGTGATATTAGACTATATAATAAAACAAAATATTGAAAAGCAAAAAAAAGAAAAAGAAAGAAGGAACCAAAGCATGCTTCAACAATGTTAACCTCCCTCTGCCCGTGGGTGCTGAAAGTATTCTGTGATCTCCATCAGATCTTACCACGTGCAATGTAAGTATTGATCATTATCATATGATCTTTACAAAGAAATAATGTCATCACCTTTATCCACGTCGCGTATAATTTGAAATTTAAAAAATAACCCTCTTTATTTTTTTTAACAATTCCTATCTAGAAGAGAGAAAAAAAATTTGCTCCTACTATATTTAGAACCCACAACTTAGGAGGAGAGAATGCGTCGACTCGACTGAGAGTTTTTAACCACTTGCTCTAGAGGTTGTTAGCAACATTCTTTATCTCTTAGTCCCACCTCTTGTGTTTAGAATTCAAAACACAAGAGTGCGAGTATTAATTATTTAGTCGCATATTTGTCAATAATCTCTAAAGAAGGTGGTTAAAAACTTTCAGTTGACACTCTTTGTTCTCCCTTAAATTGTGAGTTCGATATTTGTTTAGAGCAAATTGCATCTCCTCCTCACCTTAGATAGAAATTGTTCAAAAAATAATTATGAAAATATCTAATACTAGCATGTAGTTTATATGAATATATTTAATTCTATTTGGTGAACAATATTTTGAGTTAAAATTAGAGAATTGAACATTTTAAAGGTTTATTTAGTCAAATTTGTTAGTTTGGATGTTTGGTAAACAAAGGATGGTAATAGTAGATTTGAGTGAATTGACTCAAATTGAAAATATGCTAATATGAGTTTTTGGGTTAGAAAATTTGACATAACAATTATAAAAATTCTCCAAGTAATCTAAATTTAATCTTTATTTGTCTATTTTTTATTTTTACACATTTATATTGTATTTAAATATTAATTAATTTTATCAAACACATAAATACAATTAGTTAACGCAGTCACCTAATTAAATCAATTAATGTATTAAACTATTAGCTTATGTAATCAACTAATGATCAAATATAATATTTTTTTAGCTCTCAAATTATGGAAACACGAAGGGATTAGAGTTGATTTTGTTGGGGACTTGCCGTTTAAATCATCCAGATTTTACCTTATTTATGTCATATTCAAAACAATTACTTGATAATGTGGACATTTTCTTAGAAACAAACAAAATAAAATTGTTCCACCTTTAGTTTTAGAAATATTCGTATTGATTTCTCCACTATCTTTCCCTAACGTCATTATTGTGGCTAGGGTTGATAATGAGCCTGACCGGCTCGCGAGCTATTCGAGTTCGGCTCGGTCAAAGGTCGGTTCGAGTGAGCTCGATTCGGGTTCGGCTCGAAATCTTAACAAGTCGAGCCGAGCCTACACATGTTCGGCTCGAAAAGCTCGTGAACAGGCTCGGAATCTACATATACACTAAAATAAATTATGTGTTTGTATTTTCTTTCATTAGTTGATTGTTGTTTGATTTTGTATTTTCTTTAATTATGTGTTTGTATTATAAGAATATTTATTGATTATTTGGATTAATCTAATTTTTGACACTTTTTCTCCTTTCCGGTCATTGAATTTCGTTTCGTTTTAGTGTTTAGTTATGAAATGAATTTTTAACGAATATTTTATATATAAAAAACTATAGCAAAAAAACTTTTGTAACCCCCTCGTCCCGGTCTGGCCGGATGACCGGTCCGAGTGGGCCACACGGGGAAAACCGAGTGAAAACCCCCTTAAGGATTCCCCCTCGGTTAGCAAACCTATTTTTTTTCATTTTAAATCTTGTCTAGATGAGTATTAAATCCTAAGTGATCATACAGCGGAACAACGATTACGAAACAATCAGACGAACTCAAACTAACATCTTACAACCCAAACTTAAACTTAAACTACAGGCAATATCGATACACTTAAGGGGTGTATCGATACCCCTTGACTAGGTCAACTGGTCAGAGTCAACACGTGGAGACCGTATCGATACGCCCAAGGAGTGTATCGATACTCTCCCCAACGGTTGACTTCTCACGGTCAACGCTAAGATGACCGTATCGATACGCCAGAGACCCGTATCGATACCAAAATGGACAGTAGCTCCAGTGACCAAAAAGGTATCGATACGCCCCCTCGCGTATCGAAACACGGGGCCTGAAACAATAAGGCTATAACACCCCTCACCCGGATTAGGGGCAAAGAGCGTTATATTAACATAAACAGATTCGTATTAACACAGCGGAAGGGTTAACAAATTCGTGTGATATATTTTTTTTGAATACAATGCACAATCATTATCAAACATAAACATACCATATACTCATTTTAGACTAGCCTATACCATTCGGCCAACATCAAAATAATCCACAAACCATTCAAATTTTATTTACCATTAGCAATATGTATCAACATACACATGTGAACCGTTTTCTTAAAATTTCTAAGTTCAATAGTTACAACTAATTTAATAAAGCCATACATATCTTATCGAATTGGTTATCATACATTTATGGTTCCATTCGATTAAATTAACCATCTATGTTACAAAGCTATTCTATTTAATTAATCGTTTCTAGATTCTCTTTTCATTCAATTAACACATAGTCATTACCATTCGAATAGCATACATAACATTCAAATTCATACTTAGCCGAAACATACATCATGCTTATATATAATTTAAGCATCATAGTTGGTTCATACAATCCATAGTATTTAGTTTCCCTTTACAAAATAACCGGGGTATAAAACGGCTAACCTAATGGTTGCCTAAACAAAACGTGACTATCGACAAAAAGAATCGAACCCTAACATATAAACGGGCTATCTATACCCCATATTTACCCCCTTACTTACATAACAAAATGTAGGGAAACATTTTAAAAGTCTACATAGAACCGAAATAGTAGTTCATAAACAAGAACAACAAGCCGAACTGCACTAACATGCCAAACGCTAAGCCACCCACCATGAGTATGACAAAGACAGGGAATATCATACTTAATTTGAGTACGGTAAAGTCTCGGGTTGAGGTTGACGATGTTAGAACCTGAAATTAGGGGAAGGCAGGAGGGTTCGAGTGGTAAGTACATTTTGTACTTAGTGAGGAAACCATATTCTAACCGGTTTCCAATTAATTTAGTGATCAAACAACTTTAATTCCACTTTGCACATTAATTCATTCGAACGAGCCAAGCAATTAGGCCACAACATTATCAATAATCAACATCAACCATTCGAACATGTATACAAAGAATTCAAGTAAATTCCAATCGAATGAACCAAGTAAAATAGGTCACCATATAATCCATAACAATATCAATCATTCGATCATATATACAACAAATTCAATAAATCTTCCATTCGAATACATGCCTCAAACATACATTATTCATAAGTCAAAACACATACAAGCCATGAAACCTAATTTAACTTCTAAGTATCATATTATCATAAATCAGGTTCATAGCATATCAAGCATAACAAAATCACCAAGTTTAGCATGTCATTCGAATGCTTCTATAATTAATTTCATTAATTTCCTTCAATTTCAGATTTCAATTAATCAAATTACAATGCCTTGGATAGTATAGTTTGATAGGTAAGCAAGTCACATATAACAGAGGTTGTGAATCAAATTCACCATGTTAAGGTACCACGTACCAATTCGTATCACATATAACGTATTAAAATGTCCGCAGACATTAAACAAGTAGGTACACTTACGTACCACAATATCGAGTACACTAACGTACCGATTTTCTTATTGAGCTCAGACTCTAGGCTAGCCGTACTACCTAAACAGACTGTACACACCAAAGGCTTTGCATTTAAGTCTTTAATTTTATTCAGATACAAAATCAATCAAATTTCCAAAGATCTCAATTAATCCTTTCGATTAATTACATATAAATCAATTTCTAAATAACATGTGAATATGCACGTTCATAAGGCAATTATACATGCTCAAATTGCATACTTTAAATCAATTCGCATGTAATCCATGCTCATATCACAAAAATCAGATTTACATTACATAGTTCAATACACAATTGAACACATAAATCTTAATCGAACTTAGGATAGTCTTCATATAATCATAGTCATAGCTCAATGTCATGGTATTCACACATACTTAACATCATATCAACCAAAATCAGAAGTTCTAAATTCCTATAAGCAGCACAATAGGCAGAAGATCAATTCCAAAGTCAATCATATCAAATATCAAGTCAATTAAATCTCATACATTTCAAAAATCACATAACATAGCACCAAAAATCCAATTTCCATTATTTCCTTCTTCCCTTACTAAATCGAATATTTAATTAATCCATTTTCATGCTTATCATAATAAAAAAGAATCAGATTAAGTAGTTGGAACTCTAATTCCAACTCTAAGGTTCGTTTCACTCACAAATCGCCGAGCTAGTTCGTAATCCGTACGCCTTTCGCCCGATCCGTATTCGATCCCGGAGTAGCCTCTTCTTCTACCCTTTCACTTCTAAGATCTAGAGCACTCAATACAAACAAATAACAAAATTTCAGAATGCAATTCATGCAAATTAAGACTGAATTTCTCAATTTAATCGAAACAGTCCCTAAATTATTTAATCCAATTCGACAATTTGCTAAATGCTCTAATTCTTTTAATTAACTCTTTAAACCTTCAAATTGACCTTTGATTTTACTAGATTTCATATCCTTCAACATAAGGTTTGACTTAACAATACCTATTAAGCTTCAATTTGGCCAATTTTACCGATTCCAAAACCAATTTTTTCACTTTTCCAATTTTGTTCATTTATGACCACCCAACTTGACACCCTTCGTTCTCCTTGTATACAACTCCAAATTAAGTGCCGTTTGTTTCCAATTTCAGATTACACATCCAATTTCATCATATCAAAATTTCAGATCAAACCGCCCAGTAATTTATTTTCTACGAATTTTCAAAGTTCACTGTCCAGCTCGAATTAAGGCTGGACAGTTTTGCATGCTAACACAATTACCTTTTTCAGATTTTACCACAGCTTCAAAAATCTTGATTTAACATTTTTCTTTGATTCTAGACACATTAGAGTAAATCTTATCAAAATTTCAGATCCAAATTCTTATCCTATCATTTTATATGATTTTTCAAAGATACAAGTTATAACACTTACAAATCTGTTACTACCCTTTTTGCATGCATGATGTTCATGTTTTAGACTCTTAATCCTTAAAGGTTCATACTCATTTCTGAATTTCCAGCAACTATGCTCAAGAACAATACTTTTAAGATTTTCTAGACACATTTAAGCCACTGATTTTCCATGAATTTTTACATATTCGGGAACTATAGAGAAAGGGCTACTTACTTATAATTTTTCCTTGATTTTTCTAATGGACTAACACCAACATGCAAGCTCCTTCTTCCTCACTGAACCTTCAACTTTTTCTCTAGCTTTCTATGTTGTGTTTATGTGTGTGAAAGAAACAAAGTGGGAATAGTGGTTTGGTTGAGGGTGGCCGGCTAAGGAAATGAGAAAGTGGGGAGCAAATTAATTGGGATATGACTTTCATGTCATATCTCAACTAATTCTCCCTAATTAATCATACTAATAACACCACTTTAGACATAATAAATCATATATGTCTTATAATTGCATGCAATTTTATGATCTAAATCCATTTCTTTTACCTTAGCATGTAAACCTTATAATTTCCACCCCATTCGAATTGGTCACTAATCAATTTGACCGAATTTTTCTTATACATTAGTTCACATTTTAATTTGGTCCTCATGAACCAATTTTCAATTCGAATAATAAGAAGTTTAATCTAATAATTCACTTAATAATTAAATTAAACCCCTAATACTTCTAGGCTAATTTTTGGGATGTTACAAAGGCCGTATCGATACGGGACCAACCGTATCGATACCCCTGCTACGAACTTACAGGTTTGAGCTAATTTAAGGCACAAGGAGGCCTCTAAATCCCTCTAAAACCTCAACCAACACACCAACATCAATCCTAAGGCAAACCAACCATAAAATCATGCATTCACATGAAGCCAAAGGGCACAAACCAACACAAGGTGATGCACAAACCATAGAAGCAACTTAAGCATCCAAACATGAACAAGGCATACATACTTGGTATTCCAACAATAGGCAATTTAGCATTCAAGGTCATACATGGTGCTCAAAGACCTTAAAAGGCACAAGATAACACAAAAAAGATTTGCACCATAACAAGGCAACCTAAACATCTAAAGACATGCCACCACACACAAGCATACATCATAGCATAACATGTTTTACAAACCGAGGTCAAACCAAATGTCAACATACATGAGTCATACATAGCTCATACAAAAACCCATGCCACAATGCTAACTAATACAAAATTAACCATCGTACTTGAGTCACAAACTTGGAAAACCCTTCTTGCCTTGCTCCGAGCTAACACCACGCTAATGATCTGCATTGTTGAACATTGAGAGCGTAAGCTATAAGCTTAGTGAGGGTGCTCTAAAACGAAAAACATCAACAATGCAGGGTTCAAGCATGAAAATCCTAGTCTCACGTACATCAAACATTGACATACAATCAAGTAGTCCTAGCTAGTCTTTCAAGTGGCATAATATGGTTTCTCGTAATTTATCAAACTCTATCATCAACATCCACATCCACATCATGTAACAACACCATATATCACCAACATATATCAACATCACATATCACAATGTATGAACAAGTTAATTGGCCACTTTAAATTACCTCGATTGTGCGGATTTAAACCTCAACAACACTTTATCTCGGTGGATTACACTCATCACCGGACTTTGCACGTGCGGGATTCCACTCATCGCCACATGCCCTACGGATGAGATTCCACTCATCATCCCGTAGAAATATATAAAAGCTTCCGGTAGAATATTACATCACCGTACTCCTCCTTGATGACTTAACGCCATCAAGGCTACGTACGTTTTGACTCAATTCGTGTGCACACTAATTCTAATGATCGATCATTTACAACCGATAATTTAATTAGTGCCAATTATCATAACCACATTATATATCATCAACCACATTTCATGCTCATCACATATATATACATTTCATGAATATACATGCACCAATTAACCACAATCGCAAGAGCATAGCTAAAAAAAGCACAATAGCACTTATGGAGAACAAAGGCTAAATTAACTACTTGAGTTAAATAGAAGTGGCCTACCAAGCACACTTTACACACACACTACACATACTCGAACCAAACTTTAAATCAAGTTAAAACCACTCACCGCCCTTCCTTAGCTACCAAACGAAACTCCTACGAACCCGGATTCAGTCCCAAAGCTTCTTCGACGATCCCTCTTGCTTCTAGCCAACCAAAAATACAACCAATAGCCACAATCAATGCTAATATTAAATTAACACATAACCTTTGAATTCAAACCAACGTCATCCAAAATTTCCAACCAAATTAAATCCCCAAATATCTCAAATACGTACTCCCTACAACCCTAGCTGAAAACTCCACTTCCAAACATCCGAATGACACCCAAAAGGCCCCAAATCACCTTCCTAATATACCTAAACCAACAACCCTTCAATTTCAACCTTAAACCTCCCAAAAACCCAAGTTTTGACACTTTAAAATTTGCCCTAAGACCATACTTCGGATTTTCATCAAAATTCAACCAAGTTAACATATAATGTGTATTTTAACATGAGTAAACAAAGCCTCAACTCAATTTATCAAAACAAGATGAAAAATCCATAAAAATTCAAGCTTTTAGTAAAACCCTAACATTTTAAAAGTCCATGTTTTTGAAATCCAAGACCATAGGTAGATAGGGGATGAAGAGGAGAGTAAGAAAACATCATTACCTTTCAAAAACACCTTGAATTGAAGTTGAAAGCCAATGGAATAATGTTTTAGGTTTGAAAGAGTTTTGAAGAGAGGTTTGGGGAGTTTAACGTTGGAATGGGGATAAAGGGGGAGGAAGACAACTTTCAATTAAAAGTGGTCTTGCTTTTCAAAACATTTGGGTAAAATTACAACATTAGACCCTCCCCTTTTTCTAAAGCTCAACTAGGTCCCATTTAAAGTTGAATTGATTTAATTAAATTTTATTGAATCGAACTATAAATTCGGTTAACTCCTAACCCCAAAACACGGGTGTTACAACTTTTTCACCTAATTGTGGCCTCCGTACAAGTGCAACGTGCGGGAAAATCAGTTCATCAACATTAATTGAATTCCAAACTAAATCAAAGGTTAATATTAAATAATTCATGTACTGAATATGCTTCGGGAAAATCAGTTCATCAACATTATTGTGGCCTCCGTACAATTGCAACATGCCTAACATTTAATAAAATCAATCTCTATCGAAGAAAAAAATACAAAAATTATTTGAATTTAACAAGTAGTTTTAGTAAAAAAGATAATTATATTTATTTTAGAAAGATTCAAACTAAATATTTTCATTACTATAAATTTAATGAAGTACTTCAACATAGTATAATTTTACCTTAAAAAAAACGCACGTCAATAAGGTGTTGGCAGAGTTAGTAAAAGGATTTTTGAAGTTTTTGTAGTAGTGTAAAAGTGATTATAAGGAAGTAAATGTTGATATATATCTTAACATTTTGATAATCCATACGTTGCAGACAAAGCGATTGAACCTGAGTGTCTTAGAATAAATATCATCTGCTTTTTTATTTCGATCACTTATTAGATTCGAGAATTTTTAAGTTCTAAAATCAAATTTTATCTTAAAAAATTATGTGCGAGTTAAGTTTAAATTAATTGTGTTATTAGTTAATGCATATAATAAATTATAATTTATACTGATAATCACTTCATGATTATAAATTCCTTTATCACTATTAAAAATTATGAGATATAATCTTTTCCAAAAATAATTACGAGACATAGGCCCTGTTTGGCAATTAGCGGATAGCTGATAGCTGATAGCGGATTACATTAGCTGATAGCTGATTGCATTAGCTGATTTGACTAGTGGATTGTATTAGCTGATTGTATAAAAGTGTTTGGTAAAATTAACTGATAGTTGATAGCTGTTTGATTATTTAAACAAGCAAAATGACATATAAGGACATGATTATATTTAATACTTGTTTGAATAATTTATCAGTTATTAATATTTTGTATCTAATAAATATTAATTAGATTTGTAAAAAATATTTTTAATATAAATTACCTAAACATATTTGAAAGATTTATATATTAATTTATTATTTATATAATTATTAAATTTTTTATATGCACGTATAAATATGTGATAATAAAAAAATAGAATTAACTTACAGATGTCACCATATAATTTAGTAGTAACAACAAATAAGTCAAATATTTAATATGTTATTATTTATATTAAAAAATATTATAATTTAATTTAGGTTATTTGGAGATTTTCAGTAATTTTTAAGGGTAAAAGAGTCATTACAACTCTAATATCAAACCTCTAATCTCAAAAAGCTCATATTATGAGCTTTTTCAAAATTAGCTTTTTCACCCCAATCCGCTCTTTCAATCCGCTATTTACCAAACATCAATATTAGCGGATTTGACTAGTCAAACCTCTAATTATACCTCAAACCTCTAATTTTTGCCCAAACCGCTATTTACCAAACAGGACCATAATGATAATTTCTCTTATGATTATAAATTATAGGATATGAATTTGCAACACATATTTTTTTGAGTTTTTAATTTTTTTAATATTTACAATTTGATTATGAGAAGGGATGACCATGGGTCGGGTTTTTGGTCGATTCGCACCCGATTTGAAATTTTAAAATCTATGTTTAAAATTGACTCGACCCGACATGTTATGATGTTCCACTCGACCCGAACACGAACCCGAATTCTAGACAAAATAGGGAGCGTTATAATAATTGTTCCATTTTATTAGACAAAATAGGGAGATAATTGAAATATATATAAAGAGGAGCATTGTAGCAATTATACATAAATATTTAAAATAAAATTAAACTATTAGTTCGGGTTGGGTAAGGTATTTTCACCTTAAACTAAAACCCGACCCGGCTTTATTCTAAAAAAAACAGACCCGAACTCGACTAGAACCCATTTTTTTTTAAATCTGACCCTATAGAATCGAGCCGAGTCAGAATCCATCAGGTATGAGTCAAATGGTCATCCCTAATCATGACCTCTATTAAAAATAATAAATTCCCTTATACTGTATTAACTGATTTGCTAATTTAAACAATGACAACGTATTTCATGATTAATTTTTTTGAATAATTTCTAGTAAGGAGAAGGAGAATTATTTTTACTGGGACTAAAATTCAAGACTCAAGGAGAAAAAATTAGATGTCAACAAGAATTTTTAACTATTTACTCAAGGTTGTGTTAACTATTTCATGATTAATTGTTTTGTCATTTCGTGATAACATTCGCGAGGAAAAAATTAATCATTATTACCTATTTTTTTTAAAGTTATTTTTCTATAATTATGTTTATTGTGTTAATTTGGTAAAAAAAAAAACTCCCATTTACCTACCAGATTCCACGTGTATATGATTATACAGAGTTGACCCATTGATAGTGCGGTGTGACAACAACCTAAATCTGCCGTATTCAATTTCATCCTTCCATGCAAACAGGGACCCCACAGATCTAACCTCTGACCCATTACCCTCTATTTTCACCCAACTCCTTACCATATTAATATATCTACAGTTTCTTCCCACTCTTAACCTTCCCTTAAACCTCACACACTAAGTAGTTCACCCAATTTCTTCACAGCCCCTCACTTCAAAACTGAGTATTTATATTTTTTTTGGAAAAAAAAAATACTAGCATAGTTGTATCAAACTATTTAAATTAGTTGTATTTGGACATATCATTGAAAAAAATAATCAAATGTAAAAGAGTTTGTTTAACAGATTGATCAATAGTTCTAACTTTAAGAAACTCTGTTTAGAGAGAAGTCTATTACTATAATATTCTCAATACAACAAATACAAAATCTACAACTTAAGTATAAAGTATTCACGCTATATACTTTTTCTCCATTTAAGTTTAGAAGGTTTTTAATGAGGCATGTGGTAGTTATCCCGTGTATAATTTTTTTTCGTTAATGATTTTTTTTATTTTAATCGTGATAGATTTTCTCCATAAAATAGTTGGTTAAATATTTTTTTCGACTAGTAAAAGTCATTATTTGACAAATAAATAAAATTTATAAGATAATCACAACTTTTATACCAGCAGAAGAAGAAAGTAACTCGAGATTTCATTATTTTTTAATTTATTTATTTATTAATTTATTTATAATTAATTAATTAATCGAATTGTTGAATTGTAACATAAAATAAAACAGTTAATGCTCTGAGCATTGGTTGAAGTCCTCAAAAGAAAAATGGCAACAATCTCTTTTTGACTCAAGCACCTTAAATTGAATGCTGTCATTTCTTTTAGTAAAGATAATAATTCTAGAGATGATGGAATTGTATGATAAGAAAAATAATTTCATAAAAAATTAAAAAATATAAAAGTATAATATATTTTGTGTGTGTCGTTTTTAAAAAAAATTAAGAAAGTTGAATAAATGCTACCCTTGTATCATATCAGCATATTCAAAAACACTATATATATAAATATATCAAAATCTATATAATTCAAATTATTAGCTTATAATTTAGATGAACATGTAATATTTAATGAAATGTAAAATATATAAATGTGTGATTTCTCATCCTGCTCTTGAGTTTTTGGTGGAATATTGCACGGCGGGCTGTTGAGCACATGGAGCATTTTTGAGAGAAACGTGTTTTGACCATACACCAATAAATAAATATTTAACTTGCAATTTTCATTAAATTATTGATAAAAAATATTTATGCAATTATTTTATTATTTATATAATGAACATAATACTTTATATGTATAATAAGACTAATTTTCTTGCAATGTACCATTTAGGTATTTAATGTTATATATATGAAAAAATGAGTTTTAAAATGAACATATCCAAATAAATGAAAATAAGAATGATGGTGTATCCGTAAAAAAAGGTAAATTATATAAATGGCCCCTTGATTATTCTTTAATTTTTTTTACATCCTCAACTATTAGAAGTTACAAACTGGTCCTCCGACTTTAAAAAAATAATAAATTGATTCGACGCTGTTAAAAATTTAACAGTTGATGATGCGGTAGTTAATATAAATTGATATAATTACGTAATTAGCCCTCAAGTTATACACTTATTTTAATTTAACCATAATTATAAAAAATTAACCCACATAATTTTAATAATCTATCAATTTAGTCCATCTTCTTTTCTATTTCCCCTCTCCTTTAATTCTTCAATTCATTTTCACCCTAAGAAATTAAAAATATATGAACTGGGCTTGTCAATTTTTTTCATTGTTCATTCCTAAAATTAACCTCTTGTTGTCCGTTATTAAATTTACATTATAGAACTTATGCCACAATAGTCATAAAGAATATAGAAATGAACCAGCAAATCTCTTGCTAGATGCATCAACTTGGGATCAAATCTCATGTTCAGTTTTCAATGAATGATAGAACACAATCTATTATCACATCATCCAACTACTGATTTAGATAAAAAAAAACAACGGATAGATGAAAAGTGAAATTGAACTCAGAACATAGGTATTGAGCTTAGTATTTAAGCAATTTGGTGTAATAACAGGTGAAATAAAAGTAAATATCCACTTGCATCAAACTAGAATGTTACTAGCATTAGTACATTTTCAAAGGGAAGAAAAAGGTGTCCCAATTTTCACTAGTGTTTCAATGGTTGCATCAAGGAGCTGTAAGTAGTCATGCTAAGGTTAATTTTTATCCTTTCACCTTTATGAAAAATACTTGATAAGTACAATTTTTTTTAAAAAAATTCTTTTTAAGTTTCCAGTGAAAATCTATTATTTTCTAAATGAATTCACCATGGTACTTCTCTAAAAAAAACTTCATGATTGATTAATGAAACATATGAGATTTACTTTGAGCTCAAACTGTCAAATTTAAATCAAGATAAACTCTCAAGTAAAAACACATCCACCCCACCACTATGTCCCTAGAACCATCAGCACTAATGCAGCCTCTTTATGACTATTGCTACCAAAGATTATGACTAGTGCTGCCAATGAAAGTTACATGAATTAACAACTTTTGCACTACTGTTACCTTTTAATATCTCATTTTTCCACAATTCAAAACATATATGCATATAATATAAGAATCAACCGCCAAGATAATGGCATCTTATTTTTGGAATTAACTGCATGATAGTATTAGGGCACAAGCTACCAAACTATACATTGAACAAAGTTGAACTGCATTAACTCCTAGACAATTCATGTTTTATTTGAAAAGAACGGTTTGAGGTTGAAACCCTAGTTTATTATAATTATGTGGGTTAATTTTTTAGATTTAGGGGTGAAAATGAATTGAAGATTTAAAGGATTAGAGAAATAAAAAGAATGTAGACAAAATTGATAAATTATTAAAATTATGTGAGTTAATTTTTTAGAATTAAGGTCAAATTAAAATAAGTGTAGAACTTGAGGGCTAATTACATAATTATATTAATTTGTATTAACTGCCACGTTATCAGCTGTTAAACTTTTAACGGCGTCGGACCAATTTGTAACTTCTAATTGTATTTATGTAATTTACTCAAAAAAATACAATTTTCTTTAACACCACAAACTCATTTCAAGAATTGTAACACATTTAGTTTATTTCTCATACGTTATATACAATTTTATTATTTTAATTTAATTCTAAAGTAATATTGTAGCGGTCAACAATCTCTAGAGCATGTGGTTAAAGCTCTTAGTTGACATTCTTTCTTTTCCTTAGGTTGTGGATTCAAGACTCAATTGAAGCAAAATCTCCATTCCTTCTATGTAGAAATTGTTCAAAAAAATAATATTACAGCGTAACTTTACATTTAAATAGATTCACTCATACATATAAACTATATTGCTCGAACTAAATTACATAAAAAATAAGAATATCCTTTATTATTTCTGAAACTCAATAGATCATTGTGTATTTTTTTAAATATATAAATAACGATATTTTTTATCATTAAGATTACTCAATAAGTTATTATGTATTTTTTTAAATATATGCATATCTAACAAGATTTATGTGATATTTTCTCCTATCGTAATGAATTTGAATTTTCAAAGTATTGGGAACAATTTATGTAATGTAATAAACTTGCCAGTTAACATGTGCGATTGTATTTAAATATTTATGTTAAACATGTGTCTAATATTGGACCTATATCGAATTGGGTTTGCTATTTCCCTGTTCAATCTAATTATAAAATTAGCCAAAAGCATTTAAAAAATAGAAGCCAAAAGTAAACATGTTAATTAACTTAAACTATGTTCACACGTCACATGAATTAGGAATAGGATTATTGTAATTATGGAGTAATCATTAATTAATCCTTTTGCCCAAGTTGCTAATTTCCATCATAACTTTTTTTCATTTTATGTCGGTACGTTCAAACTCAATTCAAACATGGTTTCTTTTATCTTTCGTATCTATTTTTTTTCTCTTCAATTCAATTCACCGGTGTGAACATTTCATTTGGTCGGTATCTGCCCATATTTTTTGCTCTCACATTTCTTTTATTAAAGTAATTAGCAAACTATTTTTTTCGTGCTTAAAAAAACTAATTTTATTTAAATATATGTAAAGATTCCATTCATAAACAGAGATGATACAATTTGCCAATTAATTAACTTTAACAATATATGTAAGGTAAAAATTTATCCCACACGTGTCGCGTAACATATATGTACAGTGGTACATTTGAGGAGTGGCGGCGCATGATCAAAGCTTCTGCATTTAGAATTCCTCAACCCACGTATAAATACCACCTCTCTTCCTTTCAAAACAAAGGTTCTCTGGAACTTCAAGTTCTACAAGTTTCTCTTTTTCAACAAAAAAGAAGAGGATTTGATTTTCATGTGCTTACTCAACAAGGTGGCGCACCGAAGAGGATCAAGTGAGTACGCCAGGTTTGCTCCTGCTGGAGATGGTGGCGGTGGCGAAGATGAACAACGGGATTTTTCCCAGTTGTCTCAAATCCAAGAACTGAACCAGCCGATGATGCAACATAGGAACCAAGCCGAAATGATTTTCGGACAACAGGGGCAATCGACCGAGATGTCTGCAATGGTATCCGCCCTATCGCATGTCGTGTCGGGACAAAGGGGTGTTGCTGATTGGGGTTACGGCAAGGTCTCGTCTGGTTTTGCACACGGCAGCCCATCGGCTGATTCTCCTTCCGGTTCTGGTTCGAGTTCGGGTCTCTGGATTGGTCAAAAACGAGGGCGTGAAGATGAGACCGGCGTTCAACTGATTGAGTCTGCACCAAGAGGGGTTCAAAGAAGTTTTGTTGATTTTAGAGGCGGTTCATCATCACCTGCTGCAACTTCTGGTATGTAATTTCTTTTCCCTTCATTCAAAATCTAGGGAATTCTGCTCCTGTTTTCTTAGCTTACAGATTATCAATACTTTAATAAAACTAATATAAATATATAATATGGATTACTGCTAATAAGTATGTAATATTACATGTTTAAGTATCCATTAGTCAGCTTAGGAGAAGCTTTTGCAAGACTCAAAGGTGCAACTTTCAGCTAGCAATACCAATACCACCTTCTTTTAAGATTTCATTCGATTAGCTTTCTTTCTCAGTAATCTATATCTCCATTTTTTTAAAACAGTCGCTGAAGAAACTACGAGCAGTGTTGCATCGGCAGCATCCTATGAAGAAACCGGGGAGCGAAGAAGAAGATATAGAGGCGTGAGGCAAAGGCCATGGGGGAAATGGGCTGCAGAAATACGTGATCCTCACAAGGCAGCAAGAGTTTGGCTCGGCACCTTTGATACTGCAGAAGCCGCCGCAAGAGCCTACGATGAAGCCGCTTTGCGATTCAGGGGAAACAGGGCCAAATTAAATTTTCCCGAACTTGTCAGGGCCGTTCCCCAACCAATGCAGAGTCTTCCCGCTACCCAAACACCGGTTTCCAGCTCTCTAACAACCCATTTCCGACCATCTCATTCTACGCCATCGCCGTCGTTTTACCATCCCCAAGCTCTCCAGAGCTCCACCGCTGATATGCTGAGAGATTACTGGCAGTACTCTCAGCTGCTACAGAGTTCCGCAGGTGTCCATGGGCAACAAGATGCGAGCTTGATGGAACAGATGCTCCAATCCTCTCAATTACCCAATATTCAACAGCCATTGTTATCCTCTTCCCTGGCACCTTTCCCTTCTTCATTTGTAGCTTCATCTTCTTCCGCTTCCGTCACTTCATCTTCTTCCTCTGCTTATTTTCCTCTGCTTTTGGCCGAGCATCAACAGATGGGCATTTTCAGGCAGCCGTCCAATCAAACTCAGGCAAGTGGGTCAGATTTCCCAGTGCCACCCTGGTCTCATCCCAGTCATTATCCTTCATCCACCGGTTCGTAGAATTCCCATTGTTTTATAACAACAAAATACATACTTTATTTCAACAATTTTCAAATCTTATCCCTTTTTATTTTATTGTTTTGTCGAACATGTTTTTTTTTTCAATTAGCTTAGAAATATTGTCATCATTGGTTTTGTAAAAGAAAAGAACAAAAGGTTAAGAGGGGGATAAAAACAAAGAGACATTTAGGCATATTAGTTTGGTTCTCAAAGGGATTTGATGTATACTTTCTCTCAATTATCGAACAAAAGATGTAGAAAGAAACCGAACAGCCCCTTTTTTTTCAAGCTGTCTGTTGTTTACTTTACAGCCAAAGATTCATTAAGAATGTGCTTTGTTTTTTTATGTTATTCATAATCTATCTTTATCTAATTTGTCCTCATTAATACTAACTATTTTTAAGAATATACTCTTCAGGGTTAGGCGGATATATTTTTCATGAAAATATCTCTCTCAGTATTGATATTGATGATGTGAAAATAAATCTTGATAAAAATATATCTTTCAAATATTTAGTACTTATTTAACGATAAAAATTTAGAATGTTTATCTAAGGAAAAATTTGCTAAAAAATATACATAAATCTATTTTTATAGGCAAATATGTTTTTTTTATTCTATCAATTAATTTATGTTTAAGGGTGTACGAAGTCTTTAAATGAAAATATTTTTTATCATATTCTTAAGGCTTAATATACATTTTCCCCTAAATTATACATGATTTCCTAACTTGACTCTAAAGTTTATTTTGACCACTTGTGCCTCCTAATATTTTCGCCGTTACTTATATTGTCCTGTAACGTTAAAATAACGTCTTGACTAATTAAAACGCGTCACGTCATATAATTATTTTATTTTTTAAATTTAATATATTAAAATGTTCATTAATTAATTTTATTTTTTATCAAAATACCCTCACTTCTTTTTTCAACCTTACCCTTCATCCTCTTTCCTCATTTCTTACATTCACCAAATATGATTCCGACAGTCTCACTAAATCAGAGATAAAATAAATTACGAACTTTTATTTTGATATCGTTAAACTTTTTGTCTTATTTGATTAAAAACGATCTCAAACAACATTAACAGTTCACCTTCATTAAAATTCAATTCGCGAAAATTGAATTGCCCAACGCAGTAATGAATTCTAGGCGACAATTCCCTTTGAGTAAGACAGGAATAAACTATAGTGGTAAATTTTTCTTTAGTTCAAAAGTACAATGGTTGGTAAGTATCAATCAAGGTAAAATATAAGGGGAAATTTCAATTTTCACCTAAAGTAAAAGTGTCAAATTAATACATCAACACTTTTTAATACAATTCTTAAAAATTTCAAAATTAAATTCGAAGACTATTGTAGGTTTGGATGCATTCAAACTGACGAATTTTATATATTATAATCAAACTAAAATTCAATAAAAATATATACTATTAAACTAATGTAATCATTCGTTTCATTCCATTGAGTTTTTGCCCGACCTTCAAATATAATCGGGTCTACGTTGTGTATTTTCAAAAGAGTTTTATTTTGATGCACAAGCTGTGTAAATTTTTTTTACACAATCCTTTTATAAAATTTAAAATCTAAATCACAAACCCTAGCAACCTAAACCCTAAACCCTAAGCCCTAAACTCTAAACTCTAAATTCTAACCATAAACCTTAAATTATATACCCTACATACTAAACCCCTAAAACCTAACATAAAACCCTAAACCCTAAACCCTAAAATTAAAGGGCTTGTGTAAACTAAAGTTTACACAGCTTGTGCATATTTTCCTTTTCAAAATCCTATTAAAAATAAAACCTTTATATCGGTCAATTGAGGTAAAAAAATTATACACACATAATAACTATACTCTTGTTTATATAATATACAAACGTGCAAATCAATTTTTACTTTTAAATCAATATAAATTGTATGACATCTTCCACCTTTGTGTTCTATTCATATAAATAATTTTATTTAACACTATTCACACACATTTAAGAAAAACATAAAAAATATCAACAATCTCTATACCAATTAAAAGCTCTAAGTTGACACTTTTCTCAATAACTCATTGAGCACGGTGATGTCGGATGATGTTGTTGGATTAAAATCCTCAATTGTTGGCACATATTTAAAAAAGAAATGTATGTTGCTATTTTTTTTTAAAATTAGCATTTATTGACTGATAGAATGTCGACCCTTACCCCGTGCCTCGTTAAAAAACCTCCCTAACCTAAGATGGAGGAAAAAGAGTGCGACCGGAGCAAGAGAGATAGAACGTACAAAACACATGAACAAGTGCCCCCCGACCTGGGGAAATGACTCACAAAAACACGCAACCTAACCAACGTTGCTTCACAGCCCATTTCATCGTCAGCCACAGTGAATACCAACGCACAAATAGCAGGAATCCGTTCAACTGTGGTTGTTCCAACAGAGGGGGATTGACCTTGAAATGTCAGATTTGGCTAATTTATCTACGATGCTATTGGCCTCTCAAGCAACAACATTCATATTCCACGTCAAACTTGACAAAAGGTTGCAAATTTCCATAATCAACGGCCTGAACACACATGGTGCGCGAAAGGGGTGGAGCAGCCAAGGTTCGATAATGCTGCAACCAGTCTCCAAAATTAACCTGCCCTTCGCCACCCACACTGAGTTGAGAAACATGACCACTGCCTCTCTGCAGGCAAGCAACTCAGCAGAGGTAGCATCTGTTGTGCCAATCTGCTTCGAGAACATAAACAACGTAATACCTTCCTCATTTCTCAATAAACCTCCCACCCCTGCAGGTCCGAAACCTCCTGCAACAGCTCCGTCGAAGTTGATTTTGAAGGATCCTTTAGGAGGGCGCAGCCACCTCCCAATACTGGCCGCTGGAGGGGTCACCTTTGGACGAGAGAGGATTGTGGGATCTCTAATAACATCATTTATCGAGTTGAGAGACAAGGGCCATTTAAGCTTGCACCACCATCCAAATCGCATAATAAAGAAGTCAAAGCACACTTGCTCATCGACCTTAACCTCCTTAAAGACAACCTCGTTCCTGTAGAGCCAAATTGGCCAAACCAACGCTGTAAAAGATAGCTGCCATATTTCTTTATCAGTAGCACCTGCAGTAACACCAATCCAGTATATAAAATAAGACTGAAAATCTCCCGGAATTACACTCGTCATGCCCCACAGATTGAACCAACGTTGCGTTACTCTCCATGACACAGGGCACGTGCAGAACAGATGATTCACAGTTTCATCTTCTGCATCGCACAATGGGCAAAGAAGCGAGCCTTGACGAAGAGCGCCCCTTCTTGCTAATTCGGTTTTGGTTGGGATCCGATTATGCGTTACCCTCCAAAAGAAAGCTTCAGATTTTGGAGGGGCAAGATTAGCCCACACCTTACCCCACAGAGAATCTGATCTTACAGAAGTGTGCGACAGAGCTTGGAGAAAATCCCTGGTTGTATAGCAACCGTTTGAATCAGTCCCCCAACGAACGCTATCCGACCTGTATGGAGAAATCTGAATGTTGCGGATAAGATCTATAAAATCCTTCCAAATATCGAGTTCCCAATCGAAAACTCTCCTGCGGAGTTTAATATCCCAAGACCAATATCCATCCGTAAAAAAGCCAAAGCTTGCTACTGGGCCAGATTTAGCACAAGCCAAAGCGAATATCCTTGGAAAGGCGGTTTTGAGAGAGGTCGAGCCTGCCCAAGTGTCGCTCCAAAAGTCTGTATTCTTCCCATCGCCAACGCACACTCGGATATTTTTGGTGAACATATTATTTTCGTCAGCAAGAGGGGAGATGATACTCCGCTATATCCACGATTTCCCTTTTTGGCTAGTATTCTTAGGGAGAAGGCCAACAGATTTACGCTCATAGATTTCGACTAGCACCTTTCTCCAAAGGCGATTAGACTCTCCCGCGAACCTCCACAGCCACTTGTTGAGCAACGCACGGTTCTTAGCCTTAAAGTCGACCAAGCCTAGCCCCCCGGCACTCTTCGGGATGCAAATAGCATCCCAGGACAACCAATGAATACGTTTCTTCTGAACAGCACCCCATAAGAACTTCGAAATTAGACTAGAAACCTTGAAGTTAATAGACGCCGACATCGGGAACAAAGAGAGGTAGTATATAGGCAGGTTCGCTAAAGCGGACTTAACTAAGGTGATACGACCCGCAAGGGAGAGCAGATCAGGTTTCCACCCCGCCAATTTTCTCCTAAGTTTCTCAAGAATCGGTTCCCATAGCAGTCCATAATTCTTCTTCGCCCCAAGAGGGAGCCCGAGGTATTGACACGGTAAGGACTCCTTCTGACAGTGCAATAGAGATGCCCACTTGGAAATGCGCTCATCATCAATGTTAATGCCAATCAGTTTCGACTTTTTCCTATTGAGCTTTAGTCCAGCGGCCACTTCGAAGCCTTTGAGTATTCTGATCACATTCCTAATATGAGTCTCACTAGCCCCACAGAAAACTAGTAAGTCGTCGGCGAACTGTAGATGTGAAACCTCCAACCCGTTAGAGCCTAAGCACACTCCATTAAACACCCCTCGAGAGTTGGCATTCCGAATAAGCGAGCTAAGAGCTTCCGCAACTACATTAAACAACAAAGGAGAAAGAGGGCAACCTTGTCTAAGCCCTCTTTTGATTCTGAAATGGGGACCTACTGTCCCATTTACCAGCACGGAGATGGAAGCAGAACTCAAACACAAATATGTCCACTTGCACCATTTGTTTCCAAAACCCATGAGCTTCAATATATGGATGAGAAAGTCCCAATCAACTGTATCATACGCCTTGCGGAAATCCACCTTAAAGACCGTGCCTTCCAGACCTTTCCTCCAAGTGAAATCAATAAGTTCATTGGCCAGTAGCGAGCAGTCTAAAATTTCCCTGCCTGCGCAGAAGGCAAGTATGACACAAAATAAAGTGACCAATTAAGTTAAGCGTGTCATAGGTATTAAAATGTCATGAAAATAAAAGTGTAGATACCGTAAGATATATTTATAATTCAATGAGGGGCAGAGTTATAAATATTTAATAGTTGATTTAATAAATCAACTATATAAAGAGGTAGTGGTCCCCAAGAAATAGGTTAACTTGTTTTACTTTCCTTCCCCGTCAGAGAGTTTTACTTCAAGAGATAACCTATCTTCTTGGAAGATCAATACCAAAGTTTTGAGATTTCCACATCAAGATTTAAGATTTTCAATCTATCAATGAATTCAGGTACGCTTCCGTATTCAGTTTATTGTTTTTTAATGATTTGACATGATAGATCCTGAGTTTTAGATTTCATATTAATTTAAGATTTAATTCTAACAAGTGGCATCAGAGCCTCATCATGTTGAATAATTGAGAACCAATTGGTTTATTTTCAAATTGATTCCTTCTATTTAAAAAAAAAAACAATTTCAGTTTTTGATTTGGTAGTTTGATTATGAAATTACGTTATTTTTAGGGTTTTATAAACCCTTATATATGTGTTGAATCACTATGGGTTGTCGTATGGATTTTACGAATCTTATCGTATGCTTTTTATGAATACGAGATTGATTTCTGTTTTAATTTATATTTGCGTGATTAGTTTCCAGATTAGATTGGATTAATTCACAACTCATTTTTGACCGGATTTATGTATATATATTTTATGTGCAATTCAAGACGATTGTGTTTCTCTACAATTATGTTGAAAGCATAATTATTAAAAATTATGCTCATCATCACAATCGAGAATCAAAGGTCACTATGTTTTTGTGCGTTTTTCTTGATATATTTTCTGACAATTGAATTTTCTTTTCAATGTCTTACGAGCCCTACATCTATGCTATACTTGATTTTAGGTTTAATTCAGTATCCATTGTTAGTGCATTTTATGATATGTATATTTGATTAATATATATATTTATTTGGTTCGATCAAAATTAAAATTTTGATCATTAATGTGCACTAAGGAAATTAGAGATATTATTATAGCGATTCAATATATGTTTGATTTTGAGTACATGTTATGGTTATAGAATATATATACATATATTTAAATATATATATTCGATTCAACTTGATTAAAAAAATAATTTTAATCATTAGGTTATTATGGATATACTAAGGTTTCATGTGATTATTATATGAATTATTTATTTATATGATACTTTTGATTTTGACTTTTAGTTAAAAAAAATTAGTTGTTTTGAATTCGACTTTAATTTCGGCAAATGCATGCTTAATGAATTTTTGGAGAAACAGTCAAAGATTTCGGTATTCAATTTCTGATAGCCCCATTAAGACAATTTTATTTTGGGTTATTTTGAAAACTTAAGTGTTATCAGAAATTTCAGTTTTGACTGTTACAAAATTTTAAATTTAGATATCGGTATATTTATTGTATATATTTTGAGATAAATTAATTGAAGCATTAAGTCACCAAAGTGACCTCCTCTATTGTGAAAATTATTTTATTTTAAAATATAGAAGGTTTTGTGCATGTAAGTCGGATTATGTTAGTATTAATCGACCCAAAAGAAGGTTAATAATTAACATTATTACATGTGCAACTGTGGTAATAAACATGTGATAATTATTCAGTTTTATATGTGAGCAATAAATCGGCCCAAAGGAAGATTTCTGTTTGACATGTTCTTATTATCAATGTTTGATTACTGTACCAAGATATCACTTGCAAGTTAATGTTTTGTCCAAAGATGAAATATTAATGGAGTGTTCGATATCTTGATATGATGTTTACTTTTATTCAAATTTATTATTATTTTGGTTATCTTTTAATTTGATTGAAAGATAAAATTAAGACAAACATTTTGAAACAATTAAATTCATATTTTGGCTTCGGATGTCTAATATTTTAATGGATTAATTGAAACATAATGTCACCAAAGTGACCGCTTTTGTGTAGATTAGTTTATTTAAAATATTAAGATGACTATGGGTTTTTGTAATTCATGCGTTTATTAATTGGCCCAAAGGAAAGTTAATATTTGGCAGAATTACAACGACAACTGTGGCAATAAATGTGTGACAATTATAAGGTATTTTATGTGAGCAATACGTTAGTCCAAAGATTAGCCTATTGTTTGACATAGTTTATTGTCAATGTTTGATTGCTACAACAAGAGTACCGCTTACAATTAATATTATTGTCCAAAGACTTGATATTAATGTTGTGCTTAGTATCTTGAGGGGAACTAGTCATTATTTTTGTTTACTTATGAATATTCATGTGAGCTTGTTTCTATTTTATTTACTTATTTTTGTTATATATTTAGGTAATTTATTTTTGTTGTCACAATATTTGTTAAATACATTCTACACTCGTCCTTAGTGAAACTAATTTCAAGGAATAGAAAAGACACTTACATATAGTATTTTGATGTATGAACATAGACTTTGCACTAAGGAATGAACAACTTGCACCTCTCACTGCGGTAAACACCCATAAAAGGTATTTTGAGAGGTGAGATTGTTCGAATTGTATGAGTCTAATGATCATAAAACACAACATTCTAGATGTCTTTAGGAGCACAAATCTAAAGAGATTATTCATACTAAGAGTTTTCTTGACGAAATTAAGAAATGTTTTACCCAAAACATTAAGGTTAAGATGACATCACTTATGCTTTCTTTGATGTCTATGAAGTATAAGGGTCAAGGAAATGTGAGAGAGTAGATTATAAAAATTCTTTATATTGCTTCAAAATTTAAGGCACATAAGATCGATCTTTCTAACAATTGTTTGTTCTTATGGTTTTGATATCGCTTCCTATACAATTTAACCAATTCAAGTTACAACTGCCAAAGGGAGAAATATACTCTATTTGGGTTCGTTTCTCATCGTGTTCAAGAGGAAGAAAGGTTGAAGCATTATAAATGTAAAAATAATTATTTGGTTAGTGCCCATTTAGTTAGTGTCTTTAAGAATAAGGGTAATAAAGAAAATATTTAAATAAAGTTGCTAAGGGTTCTATCCAAAAGAAACGACAATAAGTTTTTAAGTGTTGATTCTTTTGTATAAGTTAGGACACATGTAAAGAAATTAAACTTTAAAACGAGCAACTACTTCGGTTATTTTGAGTGATCCATTGGCTGTAAATTTTATGATCCACAATTAAAATTATTTTAAGGAGAAATTTATAACTTTTTTAGGATGTTGAGTTTGGAGGGAAAAATAATGTTAGATGCATTGTTATTGGGGAAAATGAATTATAATTTAATTCATACTATCACTTTTGACGATGTTTAGGTTTTCACACCTATCATTAATCAAGAAGTGAATTAAGTACCTCAACAAAACAATGTTGAACAACTTTCATTCAAGATAAGGTAATTGTTTCAGAAGAACAAACTCAACAACCTTAAAATAATAAGTGTCATTAGAGATGTCCACGAGAGGAAGATGAAATACTATTTAGGATATTATATTGCATTTCTTTAAGAAAATAAGGTAACAATGGAATGATAGAAAATTACTCAATAATTTTTATCAGACCATAAAAGTTCTAACTCTCAAAAGTGGATTGATGTCATTCAGGAAGAGTATAATTTTATGCAAGACAATAAAGTTTAGGAACTTGTCTCATTACCCTAAGGTGCAAACCAATTGGTTGTAAACGAATATTTAAAATCAATAGGGATGGAAATGGTAATGTGGATAAGTATAAAGTACGTCTTGTATCTAAAGGATATACTCTAAAATAAGATATTGTTTTTGTAGAGATCTTCTCTCAAGTTTCATTAAAAGACTCTTCCAGGATAATCATGATGCTTATTGCTTATTTTAATATTAAGTTACATAAGATGAATGTTAAGTTTGTGTTTTTCAATGGCGACATTGAAGAAATAAATTATATGGTACAATCATAGATTTGTGTCTAATGATACAAAATCAATGATATGTAAATTAAAGAAATTCATCTATGAGCTTAAGTAGAACTCTCATTAATGAAATTATAAATTTCATGTTGATTATCTCATTCGATTTTGAGATAAATTTGGTTGGCACTTGTATATACTACAAGTTCAGTGGGAGTAAATCAAGTGACACTCATATTGCTAAAGAAGATAAATATTATCTTACTCAATGCCCTAAAAGTAACCTTGAAATTTAGAAAATTCAAAAGATTTTCTATACATAAGCTATTGAGAATCTAATTTATGCTTAAGTATGTATGCATTTGGAAATTGTGTACATTGTTGGAATGTTAGACATATATTTGAGGAATCATATTATGGACCATTGGATAGCAGCCAATGAGGTTATGAGATATCTTCAGAGAACAAAAAAATTACTTGCTCACATGTCGGAGTTCTGGTAAGTTAGAGATCATCAGGTTTACAGACTTTGATTCTATTTGAATATTGATGCAAAAGAATTCTGTCACATGAACTGCTACTTATAGATTGAATAGAAAGACCACTTCAGTTATTTTGTGACAATAAATATGCATTCATTTATTCTATAAACAATAGGAACACTTCAAATTTAAAGCACATAAATATTAAGTTCCTAGTTGTTAAAGAAAATTCAGAGTGGTTGTGTGTCTATAGAGCATGTTGGTACAAACTCCATAACTACGCGCATATTAAGAAACTGTTACCCTAGGTCTTTCATGAGCACACTACTCATGTGGGTGTAATGTTATTTAAGGATATTCGGTTTTAGTGGGAGTTTGTAATTTTGAAATAATGCTCATTCGATTTAGACACAATTTCATTTACTTCAGTTTAAAGTTATTTAAGATTATTTTCTGCAGAAATAAAGTTCTTTTGGTTTATGTACACTCTGAATTCAATAAAGTTGATCTCACTAAGGTTTAGGAGGACCAGTTGGAAATAGACATGTTCGGTTCACATTTCATGTAATTTTTCATGCTACACATCCATAATTGATCTATGTCATTTGATTATGTTTGTATACGTGACCATTGATGAGTCCAGTCATGATTGATATGGCGAAGACCGCTTTGATCCTATATGGATATAATTGATGGACGAGATTGTTATAGAATACCTATTATATAATAGCAAAAATTTTGAGCTCATAAGGTTGTACATTTATCAGGAAACATATGTTGCCCAAGTGGGAGATTGTTGGATTAAAATCCTCAATTGTGGGCACATATGTAAAAAAAATGTATGTTGATATTATAAAGTATGACACAAAATAAAGTGACCAATTAAGTTAAGCGTGTCATAGGTATTAAAATGTCATGAAAATAAAAGTGTAGATACCGTAAGATATACTTATAATTCAATGAGGGGCAGAGTTATAAATATTTAATAGTTGATTTAATAAATCAACTATATAAAGAGGTAGTGGTCCCCAAGAAATAGGTTAACTTGTTTTACTTTCCTTCCCCGTCAGAGAGTTTTACTTCAAGAGATAACTTATCTTCTTGGAAGATCAATACCAAAGTTTTGGGATTTCCACATCAAGATTCAAAATTTTCAATCTATCAATGAATTCAGGTACGTTTCCGCATTCAGTTTATTATTCTTGATGATTTGACATGATAGATCCTAAGTTTTAGATTTCATATCTATTATGTTTTTCTATCAGATGTCTCCTTCGGTTGCTTTTCCCGGTTGTTGGAGCTTGAAAGAGGGTCGATATATTTTGCCAACAGGGTTTTAACCCATAATTGATCCCTCCCGGCCCCGGGGATCAAGTTTCAAGATCTGGGCTTGGTTTATAACAAAATTTAACTGTTTAATCTATATGTTAAGTGTTTAAGGTGTTTAGAGTTTGTGGGATGAAAATAGTTTATAATATTTTAAATTAAAGAGTAAAAAGTATACTAGGAGAAAAAACATGTTTAGTTATATGTTGAATCTTTAAAAATTTTAATATTTATTAAAAAATTAATAATGTGTAACAATGTGTAGCGTTAACAGAATAAAACGGTATGTATCGCTCGTTTTAGATTCATACTAAATTTTATATTTTTTTAAAGTACTAATGCAGTATAAGATATATTAAAGTAAAATTAACATTCAATTCATAAAAAAGTACGATTAACATGATTAACATAAGAATAGCTTAAAATGTATTGTTCTCTCCACAATGAACAAGATAACAATGTATAGTTTCATATACTTTTATTTTAAAGATGTTAAAAAAATATTTAACAAATTATTATCAGTATGATAATGAAAGATTTATATGAAAAATTTATTAATCTCGTCTTCATACTTTATGTAGAGTTCGAACTTTACGTAGGAATTTTAATTTTTTTTATTTATTTATTTTATCAAAAATGTTTATATTATATAATTTTTTATAAGTAAAGGGCCTCGTTAAAACCCCTCTAAACCTAGATAGGAGGAAAAAAGTACTATATATTATATTATATCATTAAAAATATATTTTTATAATCTTTCAACTAAACTAATACATTATTAATTGGTAACACCAAATCAAATATAGATAAGTAGGCATGAATTACTGAAAGACATTTCCCCTCTTTGGGATGTTTTCCATTGATCAGGTCATCCTGCACGTGGTTAACACACGTGGCATGTGGTGTACGGACAAGGTCAGATGTAAAGGATGAGGTCAATAAAGACACGTATCGAGCGTACCAATTAAGACAAAACCGATAAGGAGGAGTCAACATCGAGATGAGAAAGACCAGACGTGTAAGGCTTTGGGATCGTTTTTTATTTATATTAATTTTAACAAAAACTCTTTTGTCCAAAAAAACTATTTATTTAAGAAAAAATTTACAGAATTCATTAGAGTGATTACAGTTGTAAAAAAATATTGTTTTTATGTGACACGAGTTTGAAGAGTGTAATTTATAAATGTGTGAATTTATTTATAATATAAAATTAGATTTATATACTATTTTATAATTAGATTAGAATATTAAAAACATTGTAACATCCATGGAACACGTGATCTTAACCATTTTAGCTCCTTCCAACAAAAAAGAACAGAATGTTTTTAGTTAAATTTAATTAGCAATATGTTGTATGCCTTGCACATAAAATTATAAAAACAATATGATAGTATCAATTTAATATATATATATATATATATTTAATTTTATTCAATAATTGAGTGTATTAAGGAAAAATAATTAACTTGAAAATTAACATGTTTGTTAATGGTGGAAGGTTGTTGTAAACTCACAAAGATAACATTTGTGGGTACTAGGTATTGTCATCAAATCCTTGAATGGGTTGTTGTGGTTCATGTTTTTATTCAATATGCTTAGGTGATTATAATGTAGTATATGTTTAATATTTTTAGCCCTTTAGTAACGCATACACACCGTGCACACGTAGTGCTCGAACTCGGGTCACCTGGATGAAATACATCATCCTTTATTACTGGGACCACTTCACAAGTTCATAATTTGTTCATGTTAAAGTATGTAAGTATCTTACTATTGATGCAATCGTATTAGGGAATAATCACAAGGTGGTATCAACGATATTAATAATGGACGATGATTCGAATTCAAACTTTAAAGATAATAGTACTAAAAATATCTCAAATTCCAAGCATAAAACATAGAAAACGATTTTGCTAATGGGGAATTTACTTGAATTTTTATGAATTGGGGCGAGTGGATGAGCTTATTTGGAAATTTGTTGGTTGGGCCTGTTGATGTCTATTACGGCCTCATAAAGGGTAAAAGGGGGAAATAAAAAGTTTGTATATTATTTGAGTGCGAAAAATAGCGTATACAGATGATTTGAATTGATTCACAAATACACAATATCGTTTTAATTTTGGTTGACATTGAATTTCGAGATTAACCCTAAACAACTTTTCTCCTTCTAACAATTGATTCACAAATCCACACGTTCATTATTTATGTCGCCTAATTGTCATTTATCTCCCAACTTTTACGGATTTTTATTCAACGTCCCATGGTATTATAATTGCTATTTGCTAATATAGTGGCAGAAGGCGGGAGGAACCGGCAGAGCCACGACCCCTACCAAAATACACAATTGAAAAAAAAACATAAAAGTCGATATAATAGTAAAATTATTATTTAATCCCCTAAAAATACACAATTCATTGCTGTCCCCCATATATTTGAATATTTTTAAATGGTCCTTCTATAAATAACAGTGCCCGTTCGCAAAGAAGAAAAGGCCGGTCACTAAAGTTTGAGTAAGTTTCTGTTTTTACCACTAAAATTTGAAAAGTTTTCAATTTATAATAAAATGGTCAGTGTAATGTTAATAAAAAATGATGAAACATATCATCGTGTTATTGCGAACTCTGTACAGCACCAATAGATCATTTAAAACATTCTTTCTTTTTTCATTTTTTTTTCTGTGGAGATTACAAATTGCAATATAAAGCATAGCAAGTAGCAACAGCCATGAGACGATTGTCCAGTAAACCCTTTCATTCCATGTAAAACAAAACAAGATTATACATCCACATTTATTTTATAGATATGCACTTGTTTCCTTAGGTGCGTACAAACTCATTTCCTAGGACAGTTTCACTGTCATTCCATATCCCAAAGAAGCATAATAATACAACTCATGATTCCCTTTCACAAGTTCTGGAATAAATAGCTTCGCAGCCTGCAATGCTTTCACACAATTCTCAACTTCGGGGCTAATAAGCGCCACGTCGTAGTTTGCACTCATTGCATCTTCCTTCAATTCCGGACCCACCATCTTGAACTCGTCGATACAATACCTGTAAACCTTGGCGCAAGTCTTCAGAGCCGTCAGGGCCGCCGGTGAGTTCGGCTTCTTCATCATTTCTTCGATGAAATTCAGCGTTTCTTTGGCCTTCGCCGCGCCTTCTTTCATGGCCACACCAACCAGTTGGTTAACGTTCTTGGCCGCCAAAGATTTGGCATCGGAAAGAGTTTTCACACACTCATCGTGGTCCTTGATGGTGTCGTCGTTGCATACTTTGACGACGAGTTTCTTATCGGCGGACACCAGCGGTGGAGAGAAGACATTGAGGGAGAAGAATAGAATGGTGAGAATGGAAACGAGATGAGTCGGGGATGGCATGCTTATGTTTTTTGTTTGGAATGAAAGGGTTAATAGACGTTGCTTGGCTTAGTTTGGGGACAAATGCATTCATTTGATTTTATAAGGTTTCTTTTGAAACATTCCCTTTTGTTTTGAGAGTGGATGGGTAAAATTAGGATACAACGTTTGAATTTACCGTTTCTCATGCCGACTTTTCGGGGGCAGGTACAACGGTATTTACTATTTATCATCGTTTTATTAATAATGTTGTTTGTAATAACGAAATTCGGATTTTATTTTTGCAAGCCCGATTTCAAATTTTAAAAATAATTGTCACCGGTCAACTTGAGTTAGATAGATCAGACACCAAAAAATAATTAGAGTAAAAATATAATTTGAGAGTCAGTTACGTACGAGGAAAGATGAACACTCTTTAACACTCAAAATTAATACCTAATTGATTAATTAATGTTTTAGTATGGGAAATTATAAATTCAAATATAGTTTAGAAATATGATACCTAAATGCTTGATTGTAAAAATCAAATATGAAGGCATAATATGTAAAAGGATTAATATCCTATACACTGGCGGTGGAAACTTAAAGTTTCCACAAGCGCCTTAGTTTTAGGGTTTAGAGAGTTAGTTTAGGGTATAGGGTTTAGGGGTTTAGGTGTAGGGGTTTAGAATTTAGGGATAGTTGTTTCAATTTAAGGTTTAGGGTTATAATTTAGGGTTTATAGGTTAGGGTTTAGTTTTTAGGGTAATATGGTGAGGATTTAGGTTTTAACCTATAAACCCTAAATTATAACCCTAAACCTTAAATTGAAACAATTATCCCTAAATTCTAACCATCCACACCTAAACCCCTAAACCCTACACCCTAAACTAACTATCTATACCCTAGAATTAAGGCGCTTGTGGAAACTTTCAGTTTCCACCGCCTGTGTATAGAAAATTTATCCTATGTAAAATACTAATACTTTCCATATATATATTACACATTACATATATATGTTATATGTATAAAAGAAACGTTACATATACGCATTAAATATTATAATATATACCTACTAATTGTATAATATACTACCATAAAAAGACAACAATACAAGAAAATAAAATATGATAAAATATAGGGTTATGCTATTGACAGCCCTTAGGGCTGTTAATAAGAACACTATAGATTCTTGTAATTAATGTTTTTTAATTTTTTAAACAAATATAGTATAATGTAATTAATTACATTCCTGAAAAGTTGTGTTTCATTAATTTAAATTTTTTAATTTAATTAAACAATAAAACCCTAAATTCAAACTCCAAACCTCAAACATAAACCCTAAATCATAAACTCCAAACCTCAAACCCAAACGCTAAACTCTAAACATCAAACCCTAAAACTTAAACCATAAGCCATAAACCCTAACCTAAATCCAAACACTCAAACCCTAAACCTTAAACATCAAACCCTAAACTTTAAACCATAAACCATAAACTTAAACCCTAAACAATAAACTATTTTAAGTGAGTATTAATTACATTAAACAACCTAAAATTAATTAAACATAATTTTTTAAGAATGTATTTAATTACATTTTACTAAATTTTATTACAAAGTAAAACAAACATTAAATACAAAGCAAAACAATCATTAATTATAAAAATTTATAGAGTTCTTATTGACAGTCCTAAGGGCTGTCAATAGCAAAATCCTAAAATATAAGATGTAGAAATACAATTTAATTTTTTTTATTAATACCATTGACAAACCATATATATTTATATAAAAAACAGTACAAAGTTTACTCACCATAGCCACCACAAGTTTTTCTTGTACCGTCCATAATTTTTGTATTTTATTGACTTTTTTGGTCAATTTTTTTTAACTTTGACTCATAATTATTTAAAATGTATCATTGAATAAAATATGAAAAAATATATTTTAAAATCTTATAATCGAATAGTTTCAAATATATATTTTATAAAATTTAATTATTTAAAATATTCAGTATAATAATAGCCAAAGTTTAAAAATTTTATCTTTCAAAAAGTCAATAAGAGACATTTTTTATGGGACGAAGGGAGTATCTTTTGTGCTTAACTCGTGACGGCAACTAGCTCTAGTATTTTTCTTACTTTTTTATGTTTTGTTTTTTCAATTTTAATAAAAAATATTGTTTTTTGGCACATGTTTCCTTTGTCTTTGTGGCACACTTTTTATTGACTTTTGTGGTTTGTTTTGTCATTTGACACTATTTTAATATACCTTAGCGGTCGTTTGGTGCTCGTATAGAGATCCTCACGACACTAGCATTCTGATTTGATTATATCGGTAGTCATAGGAAAGATCCATCCTGACTCATTTGATGGTTTGTTAGCCGATGTAATCAGAACTGTGTAGTGAAACATTCTGGCTGATAGTTTGGTTCGTTCACCACTCATTTTTCATCCCATAAACTATCTCGTTTGACTAGAAAAAAAGGAAATCTATGAAGGTTTTTGAGTTTTGATGGTATGCTAATCTCCATGGAATAATTTACTTTTCTTTGCACTTTTGTATGGGATTTTTAGTGGACTAATATTTTTTTTCTCACTTTTTGATGCATTGTGTTAGTGATATCTTTCATGGTATTTAATAAAATCTAGGTACCGTTATTTAAAAAAAAAAGACAATACATATATAAAAGTCAATAAACATGAATATATATATATATATATAAGGAAGAAATACATATAGAAACAATTAATATATATATATATATATATATATATATGGCTAAAGGGCCACTTTTGCCCCTGTAGTAGACTTAATTTATCGATTTCATCCTTATGGTATTTTCGCGTCAATTTAGCCCCTGAAATAATCTAATTGCATCACCGTTTGCCCATTGACCGACGGAAGTCAATGTTGACCGTTACGGTAGTGACGTGACAGTTTACGATGACATGACAGAGGGTAAAATTGATTTTTCAAGCGAGTTTTAGGCCAAAATTGATTTTTCAAGCGAGTTTGAGGGCAAAATTGATTTTTGGTTGAGTACGAGGGAGAAATTGATTTTTAGGTAAAGTACGAATTTAAGAAAATATTAAAATAATAAAATGATGTAAAAATAATAAAACATTTAAAAATATTTTATTGATATATGTCTAAAAAATAACAAAAATCTAAAAATTATAAAATTAAAATATTAGAAGCTATTAAATTATAAATTATTCAAAAATCAAAACTTAAAAATAAATTCTAACCTCTAATCTTAATTTCTAAATTTTAAACAATAAAAATTGTAAACTCTAAATTGCAAACCTTAAACTTAAACCCTAATTGAAAATTTTATCAATATAAAGTGAGTATGAATCACAAAAGTATGTGTATGAATTTAATTAAGTAAATAGTTTAAATTTTAAGGTTTAAGGTTTGTGATTTAGAAATTAGACTTAGAGTGTAGAGTTTAGTTTTTTTAGTATTAAGAGATAAGAGCACCAAAAAGGGTAAAAAAAATTTGTTCTGTTGAGAGAATCACATTAACCCTATTTTTAAATTCTTTTTTCCTTACATTTTTTGTAGAGAAAGAAAACTAAAATCGTCCAAAAAAATTTAAGAAAGTTTTTATTTTTTAATACTTTATAAATATTTCAAAATTTAATTATTGAATAATTTATAATTTATTAACTTATGATATTTTAACTTTATAATTTTCACTTATTTTTAGATATTTTTAATTATTTTATTTTATTTTATTTTTAGTCATATATTGATAAAAAATTCTTTTTTATTCTTTTTAATGTTATTTTTATATTTTAGTACTTTATTCATATTTTTTTTGTCTAAAAATCAATTTCGCCTTCGTACTCAACCAAAAATCAATATTTCCTTCAAACTCGCTTGAAAAATCATTTTTGCCCTCTGTCATGTCATCGTAAACTGCCACGTCACCACCGTAATAGTCAACGTTGACTTTCGTCAGTCAAGGGGCAAATGGTGATGCAATTAAACTATTTCAGAGACTAAATTGATGCAAAAATACCATATGGACGAAATTGATAAATTAGGTCTATTACAGGGGCAAAGGTGACCCTTTAGCCTATATATATTACTCTACATAAATAGACCCTTTAAGGATACTTTTTATAAATGCACTTAATGTATATATACTTTTTAGGAAAATTTTACATATATATTGGCCTTGTTTAGCAATTAGCGAATGACAGATAGCGGATAGTGGATTGCATTAGCTGATAGCTGATAGCTGATTTGACTAGCAGATTGTATTAGCTGATTGTATAAAAGTGCTTGGTAAAATTAACTGAGAGCTGATAGCTGTTAGATTATTTAAACAAGTAAAATGACATATAAGGACATGTTTATATTCAATACTTGTTTGAATAGTTTATTAGTTATCAATATTTTGTATCTAATTATTATTAATTAGATCTATAAAATTATTTTTAATATAACTTTTCTAAACATATTCAAATGATCTATATATTAATTTATTATTTATATAATTATTTTAATATAATTTAATTAATTAATAAATTTAAATACACATATAAATATGTGATAATAAAAAGAAAAAAAGTAAATATGATTAACTTATAAATAGAGTGAGAAAATATTTAATTTAGGTTATTTGAGTTTTTTGGTAACTGGTAAGGGTAAAAGAGTCTTTACAACTCTAATCTCAAAAAGCTCATATTATGTGCTTTTTCAAAATTAGCGGTTTCACCCTGTAGAACTAATGTTTTGATATAATAATTGAAAAATGTTTTGGACTAATTTGAAAAGAATTTAAAACTTGTTTTTAAGTCCAAACAACTTGAAATTATGTTTGAGGTACTTTAAGAGGTTTTTGGCAAAGAATTTTCATGTTTTTAATAGCCAAACTTGTGATTTCAGAGTACCCGTATCGAATCGGTAAACCCCCGTACCGATACCTTTTTGCCCCAGTTTGGCCACTGTCAAAACCCGTATCGATACAGGCCCTTGTCGTATCGATACGCATTGGGATCGTTTCGATACGCCAGGTAAGCGTATCGATCCCATTTCAACTACCCCAACGGCTATTTCCCAACGGCCATTCAAATGTGGACCCGTACCAATACACCCTCAAGCGTATCGATACGCCTATGCTGGCAAGTGCTCAACGACTAGTTGCTCCAAGGCCGTACCGATACCGTTCCACGCGTATCGATACGAATAGCTGCAGAACATCATTTATGAAGGGAAATAAAGTCCTCAACGGCTCCAATTCATCCCCAACGGCTAGTAACGGCTACAAACTCAATTGAGAGTATAAAAGAGACCTCCAAGCATTAAGAGAAGGCTAATGCTCATATTGTCAAACATCAAATGATCAAAAAGTGTCTTAGTGCTTAAATTGTCAATTCTTGTATAGACAAACACTAGTGAGCCAAAATTGTCAAATTTGCTCAAATATTTTAGGTTTTGGGTGAGTGCTTAATTGTGCAAACAAACACCTATTAGAGGGTTTTAAGTTTGCTTATTGTTTCTCCTTGAAAAGAGGGTTTTGATCAAGGCTTTGGGTAGAAGCTTGATCGGTTGTAAGGGTTTCCTCCTAATCCTAGAAAAGGGGACGAATCAATAGTGGATTGATTGAGAAATCCTTAGTGGGGAGCTAAAGTAGTGGATGTAGACCTTGGTTAGAAGGTTGAACCACTATAAATCATTGTGTCTATTTACATTCTAGCTTCCACAACCCTTCCACCCAAAAATCCACCTCTCCACCACTTGGTGAGCAACATTGGTTGATCAAATCGAGCCCCACACAACTCAACAATTGGTATCAGAGCTTGGCTCAATCGAAGAGGATTAACATCCTATTGAGAAGATCCGGCAAGCTCGATCACTATTTTATCAACCGGCTTAAATGGCACAATCAATCGACAAACCGCCTTTCTTTGACGGAACTCACTATGCCCATTGGAAGACAAAGATGAAGTTCTTCATCAAATCAAAAGATTACAAGATATGAGATGTAGTTGAAGATGGTCCATTCGTGCCTCAAAGAAGTAAAGCGGAGTGGAGTGTCGACGATCACAAGAAGATGTAGCTAAATTGCAAAGCCTTGCACATTCTACTTTGTGCGTTTGGTCCATCCATCTATGAGAAGATGTCTTTTTGTGAGAGTGCCAAGGAGGTATGGGAAAAGCTTGAAGTCACATACGAGGGAACCAATGAAGTCAAGGAGACCAAGATTGGGCTCCTAACCTTAGAGTATGAGAACTTCAAAATGGATCCGGAAGAAAACATCGAGAAGATGTTTTATAGATTCTCCACTATCACCAATGGTCTCAAAGGCTATGGAGAAGCCATTCTGGAGGAAAAGCTTGTTCGAAAGCTCATCTACTCACTTCCCGAGTCTTGGGACTCAAAGAGGACCACCATCATCGAAGCCAAAAATTTGAAGACTTTGAAGCTTGATGAACTCATGGGGTCACTCCTTACTCATCAAATCATGAAGAAGAATAAAGAAGATGAGAAGAAGAGGGAAGAAATTAGAGCTATGAGAGAGAAGAAAATCAAAGGGCTTGGCATCAATGCAAGTGTCATGACTCTCAAATCCTCCACTTGCCATCATGTCTACACAAGTGAAGAGGAGGATGAAGATGAAGAGATAGTTCATCTCTTCAAGAAGTGTGCCTCGTTCATGAAGAAAGCCTTGAGAGAGCTTGAACGAGAACCTAAAAGAAAGGAGAGAGCAAGCACTTCAAGCCATAAGAAGAAGGCACACGTGGCTACTCGGAGTGATGATGACTCCACCGACGATGAACAAGCCAACCTTTGCCTTATGGCCATCGAAGAAGATTCAAGGGTAACTTCCAATTCATCTACTTCATGTTCTTATTCCTTTGATGAATTACAAGATGCCTATGATGATTTGGTTTTAGATTTTAAAAGCCACATTTTGAAAAACAATAAATTGATTTCAAAGTTAAAAATTCAAAATGATTTGCTTTCTAAAACCAAACTTGAACTTGAAGCAAAACTTGAAGAGTTTGAATTAAAATGTTTTGATTTACAAAAATTGCTTCAAAATGTTCAAGAAGAAAAAGATTTGATTTCCAAAGAGCTTGAAAAGAAAAATAATCTTGGAAAATCAAATTTTTATGTTAGACAATCTAGTGCCCCTAGATTTATTAAAGGAAAATGTTTTAGAAGTATTTGTGTCCCAAAAAGACTTAGTACCTCAATTAAAAATGATGACATTGAAAAATGGATTCCAAAGGGGACTAAAATTTGTGCTACTAACGTTCATGGATCCAAAGCAATTTGGATACCAAAAATTACTTGATTGTCTATTGTTAGGTGTGATGGAGATGTTCAACAAGTCAAACATTGAGGGGGAGCTCCATGCACACAAGGAAGAACACTTGAAGAAGAAAGGCTTCACATCCTACCTTGAGTTCAAGTGTTGGTAAAAATCTAGTTGTTTTAGCATTTATTTGTTTTATTTTTAGTTTATTCAACTAGATGATCATAAATGTTGGACTAACATTTTTAATGATGCTTTGAGTAAGGGAGAGCCATTTTAAAACAAAATTCTTATTTTTTGTCAAATTTTTTTACCTCTATTGTTATTTTGAACTTAATGTTTTTAAATTCTTTTTGATATAACAAAAAGGGGAGAAATGGTTTGAAAAATTGAATTTTCAAATGAATAAGGGGGAGATTTAATTAATTTCATATCTTTAATCTCTTATTCACATTTTTAAGGTTAAAGGGGGAGAAACCCAAACAATTTTTCAAGTGAGTTTTATTATATCAAAAGGGGAGATTGTAGAACTAATGTTTTGATATAATAATTGAAAAATGTTTTGGACTAATTTAAAAAGAATTTAAACTTGTTTTTAAGTCCAAACAACTTAAAATTTTGTTTGAGGTATTTTAAGAGGTTTTTGGTAAAGAATTTTCATGTTTTTAATAGCCAAACTTGTGATTTCAGAGTACCCGTATCGATACGGTAAACCCCCGTATCGATACCTTTTTACCCCAGTTTGGCCACTATCAAAACCCGTATCGATACAGGCCCTTTCCGTATCGACACGCATCGGGATCGTTTCGATACGCCAGGTAAGCGTACCGATCCCATTTCAACTACCCCAACGGCTATTTTCCAACGGCCATTCAAATGTGGACCCGTACCGATACGCCCTCAAGCGTATCAATACGCCTATGCTGACAAGTTCCCAACGACTAGTTGCTCCAAGGCCGTACCGATACCGTTCCACGCGTATCGATACGGATAGCTGCAAAACAACATTTATGAAGGGAAATAAAGTCTTCAACGGCTCCAATTCATCCCCAATGGCTACAAACTCAATTGGGAGTATAAAAGGGACATCCAAGCATCAAGAGAAGACTAATGCTCATATTGTCAAACATCAAATGATCAAAAAGTGTCTTAGTGCTTAAATTGTCAATTCTTGTATAGACAAACACTAGTGAGCTAAAATTGTCAAATTTGCTCAAGTGTTTTAGGTTTTGGGTGAGTGCTTAATTGTGCAAACAAACACCTATTAGAGGGTTTTAAGTTTGCTTATTGTTTCTCTTTGAAAAGAGGGTTTTGATCAAGGCTTTGGGTAGAAGCTTGATCAGTTGTAAGGGTTTCCTCCTAATCCTAGAAAAGGGGACGAATCAATAGTGGATTGATTGAGAAATCCTTAGTGGGGATCTAAGGTAGTGGATGTAGACCTTGGTTAGAAGGTTGAACCACTATAAATCATTGTGTCTATTTACATTCTAGCTTCCACAACCCTTCCACCCAAAAATCCACCTCTCCACCACTTGGTGAGCAACATTGGTTGATCAAATCGAGCCCCACACAACTCAACACACCCCAATCCGCTCTTTCAATCCACTATTTACCAAACAACAATATTAACAGATTTGACTGGTCAAACCTCTAATTATGTCTTAAACCTCTAATTTTTGCCAAAACCTCTCTTTACCAAACAAGGCCATTATAATTAAAATTATATATAAACAAAAATCCCTTGCCCCTAAGTATGTCATTTTCTATTCCACACACTAAAAACATTTACAAAATAAATTATAAACCCTAACCCTAATTTTCACCTCTTAAACTCTACACTCTAAAATAATACATCTCACTCTTAATTCCTAATCATAAATCTTAATTTCAAACCTTAAATTCTAAACCTACATTTTTTAATGGGGCATTAAAATGAGCATAATTAAAAGCAGATGATTTCTATCTTATATATATACACGTACAAAAGTAAACTACATTATTGTACATGTATATTACACTTTACATATATATGCTAAATAATACCATAATATATATAATATATTTTTTGATTGAAAAAATGAAATATTACCAAAATAATACATAATATATAATATTAATAAAAAGGGAAAAGATATTATACTATATATAAATGTATATATATGTTAAGTAACATTAAAATAATATACGACAATATATATAACTATATATATTTTTGATTAAATAGAGATTACATTCTCATACTAAAATTTAAACCATACAAGATGGGGTAATATAAGCATCCTTAGCCACTAAATCAATCAATGAATATATATATATATATATATATATATATATATATATATATATATATATAAACATAACATAAGATAATAATATAATACTAATACTAATAATATTAAAACTATTAATAATATATTAATAAATTAAAAATACTTAGAATACTATTACTACTAATAATATAAATAAAAAACAGTAACTAAAATAAAAGAGAACACAATTAGAAACTATAATTATAAAGAGAGTTACTTATACCACACGTCTCCAAACTATGACACTCATTTTAAATTGGTTTTTAAACTTTTAAATGTTTTAATTTCATCCTCAAACTATGACTTTAATTTTAAATTGCCCCCCAATTTATCCCAAAGAATAGCCAAAAACATCAAAGGCACCTGAACAAGCTAATATTATTTTAAAGCGGCCAAGAATGATCTATTTTGTATGGTCTCAAATCTAGACAATTATATTGAAATATAATATCTTTTTATTTAATTAAAAAATATTTAAAAAATTATATAAAAATATTTAAAGAAATGAAGCTAATATTATTTTAAAAGAGAATTTATAGGCTATAACACATTTTAAAATTTTGGCACAATTCACAAATCAACTTGACTTAGTGGTCAAGAGAACGGTTGTTGTTACTAGAGTTCATGGTAAAAAAAAAGCTGAGGATTTCCATACATACTGACATGGGTGTGAACACTGTTGGGGATCCACTTGTGGCGTAAATACTGGGTCAATACCTTGTCTTAGGTCTTAACTCTTAACCCTGTGCTTCTGCACATGCCTTATATTACTCCCCATCATTATATTTAAAACTTGTGCTACAGAACATCAAGAGCTGCTTTCTTCTACCACTTTTCAGATTTATTTTTATATGTTAGACTTCTTGTTTTAATATTTATAGTTTATACGGTAAAGATCCACCTGAAGAAATTAGTAATTACCATCTCTAGATGTGCTTCAACAATTATCTAAATAATTGATCTTCTTTAAACTTCATCATAACAGTTGAGTCAAATTAAAATATTAATAATTAAAAGTTAAGTTTTAAAAAGTTTTTTTTTCCAAACAAAGACTAATTGGTATTTATTAACAAACCACAAAGACAATCAAATAAAAATCGGTCACACTTGAACTAAAATGTAGAATCAACTAAACATAGCGGAAAAAAAACAAAAAAGGCAAAAAATGCAAGAGTCGTACCAAAAAAAAAAGAAACAACTATCAACCAAGTCGAAAAAGCATGAAGTTAACAAACCAAAGACTTCAAGTTCCATGTCATTTCAAAGGCCACATGAGGGGAGAAACAAATTGGGTAATAAAAGAGGAAAGAGTCCATCAGATAAAAGCCATGTTAGAAATATTGTCTTACCCCCGAGCTACCGTCGACAAAAGACACACCAACGGTAACAGCAATGGTGTTTTGTTTTAGGTAATTTTCCGCTTAAAATGTAGAAGGCGCTGCCAAACAAAAGTGAACAAAAAGGTCAAAGTGAGACAGGTAAATTTTGACTCTCCTAAGGGCTAAGCCTAAGATCACCCACACTGTATCCTTTCCCTCTTTCCGTTGACTCGCCACCGCTGACCTTTACCAAATTTGTATTTGCTGGCTTCTTATTCACTCTCTCATGGACCCTGGTTGCTCCTCCTCCTTCATCTTCTTCTTCTTCTTCTTCTGAATCTGATCTGATTTAATTTTCTTCTTTTCTGGGTTCTTTTTGGCACAATGGATCGGATTCTTTTAGGATTTGTTTCAGCGATTATAAGCTTCTTTTTAGTATCTCTAATCTTAACTTGCATCATCCTAATTTGCAGTTCCACCAAAAAACCCACCCGCCCCAATCCTCCTCAAACCCGCTCCTTAAACCGAACCCGACCCACCCCTAACCCCGCCGCTCTCACCGCATGCGACAGCGCCGCCTTCGATCCCTCCCTCACCCATCTCGACATGGACGAACTCGCCGCCGCCACCAAGAACTTCTCCTCCGATCTAATCATCGGCGAGGGCAGCTTCGGCTACGTTTACAAAGCCACCCTCTCCAACGGAGTCACCGTAGCGATTAAAAAGCTCGACCCCGATGCCTTTCAGGGCCTCCGGGAGTTCCGAGCTGAGATGGAAACACTAGGTAAGCTTCGTCACGACAACATCGTTAAGATCCTCGGGTTTTGCTCGTCGGGTCTCGATCGGGTCTTGATTTATGAGTTCATCGAGCGAGGGAGCCTCGACCAATTGATGTACGATGAAAGCCAAGAAAACTCGGCCGACGGGTTACTGTGCTGGTGTACGAGGAAGAAGATAGTTCGCGGGATAGCTAATGGCCTGGCTTATTTGCACGAGCTCGATACGCCCATCATCCATAGAGATATTAAGGCCAGCAATGTGTTGTTAGATCAAAATTTCAATGCCCATATTTCTGATTTCGGCCTGGCTCGCCAAATCCAAGAGGCCCATTCACACGTTTCCACGCAGGTCGCCGGAACGATGGGTTACATGCCGCCGGAGTACCGTGAGGGGAACACGGCGGCAACGGTTGTGGCGGATGTTTATAGCTTCGGAATATTGATGATCGAGATCGCCACCCAGAACCGGCCCAGTTGGCCGGTGAAGTTGGATGGGCAAGCTATGGGACTAGTGGAGTGGGCTCGGAGAATGGTGGCTGAAAACCAAGAAATAGAAATGGTATATGAAAAGATCCGGAGGGATGGGTTAATTGAAGAGGAGGTGAAGGAGTATTTTCGAATTGCTTGTATGTGTAGTAGCGAGGGACATAAAGAAAGGCCCGCCATGAAAGAGGTTGTTAAGCTTTTGAATCAGATTCCCACATGAATTTGCGCTTGGAAAATGATGAATTCATGGTAATTCTCTTTTCTTCTTCTTTTCATTATAAGAATGTTGTATGATTTTGTTCTTGTGACCATATCTTTAATCATGTGAATCATGTAAATAGCATTTAGGTAAACGGCCAAAGCCTTTATGAATAATATTCATGAGGGGAGATTGATGTTTGTTTGTAATTCATCATTTTCAAAGAGTAGAATACCTGAAAATACTGTGATACACAATCCTTTTAATTTTAGGGTTTAGAGATTTAAGTTGTGGTTTAGTATTTAGGGGTTTAAGTTGTAGGGAATAGAATTTGATGTTTATGGTTAGAATTTAGAGTTCAAGGGATTAGCGCTAGGATTTAAATTTTAAATTTTATAGCTTAATATAAAATGTTGTGTAACAGCTTATTTGTTAAAATATAACCCATAAATTATTTAGACAGATTGATGAGGGACAAGTTGATTGATAAAATGTGTATTGAGCCCTCGGCCAATACGTATTAGTTGGTGCAATTAAAAAAATTGCGTCCAAGGTGGGAAAGGAAAGTTCGAGTAAAGCATATTTATAGGATAGGAAATTGTGTTGCGAATATGTTGGCAAACATTGCGAGGATCAACGAGTTTGGAATTCGATTGCATTTATTTGGGATGAAACCATCCGAATTCTCCATGAGGATTGTGCTGGCTCAGTGACCTTCTGCTTATAATCAAAGCTGGTTTCTGTTTTACCTCTCTTTTATATTCTTACTTTTTATTTTTTTTATTTAGTCCAAATCCAGTAGGTTTGAATATATAAATCACTCATTCAAAACTTTAGCTCCTATGAATTGAAATTGTCTCATTAAAGTGAGTATTATAAATAAAATGGAGCGAAATGTTGTGGCGGGATATTATCAAATTCATTATTGGTCATTTATGGTTGACACTAGGAACGGAGTTGAAAATTTAGGGGTGTAGTAAAACATAATTTTTGAAAGGTGAAAAGTAAATTTATAATTATTTTAATTTTTTTAAATGTATAAAAGATCAGAGGTAAGAAAAGTTTTTCCCTGCCGGAGGTCAACAGCCCTTTCCATTGATAACATACTTCCGTCCCTGGTTGGCACAATACACTTATTTTGTCATACTCTATTGTGGATTATTAATGTTTAAAATCATCATCACCTCTATTAGGGGAAGAATTTAGACAAAAAGTTTATTATAATTAGAACTTTATCTTTTTCTATTAAATAAGAATTTGATGCACTTAGAGTTCTATGGGATAATTACTTTTTATGTCTATAAATATAAATCTTGACGAAAGGATTGTATATACTTTATATTGAGAATACAATACACAATTCTCTCTTTAGCTTGATGAAAGCTTGACAAAAATTTTTATAATAACATATTTAATCCTCAATATTTACACATTCAATTAATTTAAACATCAATAATGAGGGTTAAATTAAGACTAAATTATTTGAATGTATAAATATGAAGGATTGAATGTGCTATTATTTAAACTTTTATAATTGTCATGTCATTTACTTAACGACAATTAGCGGCTTAATGATCATTTTGTAACAAAAACTAAAACTTAATGCTCATTATATAACTGTTAAAAGTTTGATAATCATTTTATATTTTTTAAAATTATTTAGTGACCATTTGTTTACTTTACCCTTCATCATGAAAACAATGTTGTTTTAGTACTTACGATAGCCTATGCGATAACAACCATGATGGTGATGGCATCGTCAACAAACCTTAAGGTACACTTACTATAGTTTATTTTATAAAGTTGGTGAAAAAATAAAATTTTAAAAGTTTGAGAATTAAATTTAAAATTATTTTTTATTAACGTACTATGTCATTGTATTAATGAGTTAACAGAGATTAACATTGGGTGACCGAAACAATAAATGTTGAAAACATAAATAGTCAGAACAACATTTTTTTTTAAATTTAATGATCAAAATAAAATACGGACAAAAATTACCATAAAATTTATAAAATTTAGACAGAAAGATGGCGTAACATTATAATAAAAATATTTTTTTATATAATAACTATAATGGGTGATATAAATATAATACTAGTCCACCTGTATTTGAATCCTGTTCCTGACGGAATGCTTGGCTCTTGTGGCTCCGGCCCGCATTTTACACGATCACTTAGAAGGATCTGCTATAGCCGTGGCTCCTGGAACCTAAACTTCGGTTCCTCAATGACTCCCTTAAGGCTTACACTATTCCATGTACTAGGTCGAGCAGCCATTGAATCACCCTGCGAGAAGAAATAAATAATAAGCCTTTAGTAAGCTTTGACCGGAGGATTCCTGGGCCACCGGTTGCTTCGAGGGGCTTCTTTGCTGTAACATCTGATTCTGATGCCAACCAAAAATACCAAAGAGGCCGCTCCCGTTATTATTGATGAAATCCTCACAGTTTGCTCCATTGACAACAAGCTTGAAATTATAGTAGCAAGAAACCAAGCTTCTCCTCTTCCGTTTCGGAGTTCTGCCTCCGACTAAATTGGTCTCTTAGAAATGCTTGTTCCCTTCCCCACGGTTAGTAGTAGCAGTGCCAGGTAAAATATTCCACCGCTGCCGGAGTGAAAACATAACATCACCAATCCCTCTAACAAACAACACTTGTATCCAGTTAGTTCCTTGGCCATCTTAACCCCATGACATTTAACAGCCGATGAAATAAACGTTTTCAGTTCTCACTTACAGAGATGAAAGCTGCAGTGGTGTAACCAACGACCTTGAATCGACCTAACCCTTCATCGGCGAGGCTAAGTGCAACGAGTATCGATTCACAATGGCTGCTGCTTTGGGGAGATGCTAACTTTCCCAACTACTAGTGATGTATGACATCAACACATCAAAAAATCATTCTACAAACGCATGACTGAAAACTAAACCTGTACATGCAATAATCTCGTGTATGAAATTACCAATTCTTAGGTTTTCCAAGTAAATACTCATTTCAGGAGTAAACTTAAACAGCTAAGCTAACGTTACCCGAATAAATAAAGCAGCTTTGGAGAAACAAATGTTATAAGACGCCCACTCGGATACTGCGTTCCTCATCTCCCTAACCATTTTGATGAAACCCCATCCTTTCCTTCTTCTTTCAAAATTCTCAATCTGATTTTAGTGTTTATTACAATTTCACTTGTATTTATACAAATTCTGTAATTCCTTTCTGTACTCATTTTATGCTCCAACACTAAAATAAATAAATTTCAAGCTATAACTTCAAATTTTAAATTTAACTCATAAACTCTAAATCATAAAAATATATCTTACCCATATTCTCTAAATCTATTTTTTAATATGAGAACATAAATAAAAACACTAAAAGATAACATAAAATTTCTATTCGTAATTTCCACATTGCAGAAATTATTCCTATCGGCCGCAGTGAACCAGCCGAGTACCTACCTCGAAAGTGCCCATGTCAGGTGGAGCCGTATTCTATTTGTGTGTAACGCATTGGTAACTAAATTAAATGCATCTACTATGGTTTATTTATGATTAATATAACCGGTTTATATAGAATTTGTTTTTTTATATTTATATTTCTACAAGACTACAACTAATATTAAAAGAAAAGAAAATGAAAGATACATTCTCAAAAAAATATATAAGATAAATCAATCATCCACTTGGGTAAGGAAAAAACTGACTTTGCCTGATTCGAAGTAATTAAACCGCGTGGACCGCATCAAAACCGTGGTTGGTGCAATTGTTCCGTTTTCTAGAAAATATGTTGTGATGATAAATATTGATGCACTGACTAGCAATTAACTGATTCCCTTATTGAACAAAAAAAAAAACTGGTTCCCTTTTGTTTTACTTGTGTTGTTTTCAAGGATTTTATGTCTGCATGATATCTTCTTATTAGGTTTAAATAAGGCTTGATGGTCTTTTATCCTCGCCTCATTAACAAGTTGTTAATCTTGTATATAAGGAATAATCTTCTATCCTTTCTGGTGCCCTATTTATGTCTCAACGCTTAAAATTAAGTTTAGGGTTTTAGGTTAGAGTTTATGATTAGGGTTTAAAAAATTTAAGGTATGATGTATTTTTTAGAGTATAGAGTTTAGAATTTAAAATTTAAGATTAAGACTTAAAATTTAATTTTATAATATTTTTATTGTTGACGCATAAATAAAGTCACCAAAAAAAGAGAATTTTTATCCGTATCTAAATTGTTATTATAATATGCATCAATGGGTGTGTGTATATATATAGTAAATAGCCTCAATCAAATATTCCAATGATAACATCCAGGCTATGAGAAAAGGATTTCTTTCCTTTGCAATCAAACATTCTCTACGGTGGATTTTCGATTATTTAAAAAAAAATATCACGGAAATTAGCGAATAACTGATATCACATTAGTTGATAGTAAGGATGAACACATGATTTTATGTTAGGAACAAACCTATAAAATTTTAGAGGGGAGCAAATTTATAAAATTTTAGGGATTTGTAAATCATATACAAATTAATTTTAAATTTTTAGGGGGTGAACGCCCCTTCTAGCCCCTCTCTAGGTCCATCCTTGGCTGATAGCATATAACAGATGACATTAGCTGATATCTTATACATGATAGCATTAGTTGATTTGATTAACGGACTGTATAAAAGTATTTGATAAAATTAACTGATAGTTGTTTGTTTATTTGAACAAACAAGATGACATATAAGTACATAATTATATTCAATACTTGTTTGAATAATATATTAGTTGTTAATATATTTTACCTATTAATATTAATTAGATTATAAAAATTAGTTTTTTAATATTATTATTAAACATGTATGAATGGTGTATATATTAATTTCTTATTTGTGAGATTATTTTTTAACATAATTTTAATAACTATTAAATTTAAATAATTTTATTAATTATTAAATTTAGATGTATATTAATTTTTTATTTATAAAATTATTATTATTTTAGTTAAAGTTTCACTAGTTTAGTTTACTATTATCTAGATAATCTTGGATTTAAGAACCTGACTAGAATCTTATTAATAGAACATATAGATACTTACTTGCAACATTTACTTCCAATGTATTGAGACAGCTCAGATGAACAACGATAAGACTGAAAAACAGACGGAAGCAAGACGAAAAAAAGGGACAAGAAGCCTAGCGTCTCTAAAAAGAGAGCCAAACAGGAAATGGAAAGAGAAAAGAGAAATGGATTTCAATGTAGGCCAAAGATTAATTAGGTCAGTTCCCTTCAACGGGTTTATATAGCCCATTTGATAAACCAATAACTAAAGAGTAATTGGTTATTAGATCAATTAAGGCATTTTAGTTTGTTATATTTGTTATAACATATATCAACTTGGTCGGCTGAAGCCCAAAATACTGAGGCCCAAATTACTCCTCATCACTCAACATTCACCCCACTTTCCGACTTTTCTTGAACTTGTTGAACATCACATACATTAAGTAGACGTCATAAATCATGAAACCGTGTCACATGGAGTGGCTTGGTCAAAATATCAGCAACTTGACTCTGAGCCGGAATGCAGTTAACTTCAAGCTGTCACCGAAAAACTTTTTTTCTAACGAAGTGTAAATCTAGTTCTACATGCTTGGTTTTCGCATGCAAAACATGATTAGTTGCCATGGAGACAGTGCTAGCGTTGTCGCACCAGACTTTCGCAACATCAGAAAGATCAACACCCATGTCTATCAAAACAGCTTGAACCCAAAGAAGTTCATTCGTAGCATCAGCGAGGTTGCGGTATTCAGCTTCGACTGTGGACCGTGACACCGAATGCTGCTTTTTCGAGCTCCAACACAAAACATGAAAACCAAAGCAAACACAATGCCCCGAAATAGACCGCCGATCATCAACATCACCAGCCCAGTCAAAGTCAGAAAAAACTTGAAGTAATTTAGGCAATGGTTGAGGCGAGAACCACACCCCATAGTCAATTGTACCATTGAGATAGCGAAGGATACATTTCACAGCTCCCCAATGAACATCGGTTGGGCGTTGCATATATTGCGAGACTTTATTCACAGCATAAGACACGTCAGGACGGGTATGACAGATGTAGAGCAGAGCTCCCACCGTGCTTCTATACATTTGAGAATCCACAAACAATTCTCCTTCATCTTTGCTGAGCTTGGGCAGAGGTACCATAGGCGTGTCAACAGACCTTGTAGTGAGCATATTTGCCTTTACAAGAAGTTCTTTAATAAACTTCTTTTGACTGAGGAAAAGACCATTGCCACAATGAACAGCTTCAATGCCCAGAAAATACTGAATACGGCCGAGATCCTTAAGGGAAATTTTAGTATCATGTTCCTGAATAAGATGTCTGATGTAATCCTCTGAGGCACCCGTAATGAGAATATCATCTACATACACCACTATATAGGAGAAAACAATAGAATCGAGTTTAATGAACAATGAGTTATCGACATTAGAGTAGTGAAAGCCAAGGCTGCATAGAAAATCTCAAAGTTTGCTGAACCAGTTCCTAGGAGCTTGTCTAAGGCCATACATGATTTTCTTGAGCTTACAGACTGAAGTACCACCATCAACACCACTCTTAACAAAGCCATCCGACTGAATCATGTAAACATCTTCCATGAGATCACCTTTTAAGAAGGCATTGTTGACATCAACTTGATGCACAAGCCAACAATTGGAAACATCCAGAGATAACAGAATATTAAATGTAAAGAACTTAACAACGAGACTAAATGTCTCACCAAAGTCATAATCTGGGATTTGAGAGTAGCCTTTTGCCACAAGCATAGATTTGTATCGACTAACTGTGCCATCATAATTAAGTTTGATTTTAAAGTTATTTGGAGCCAATCGATTTCCTATCATGTGGTAATGGGACTAACTCCCACGTCTGATTATCCATTAAGGCATTATATTCAGAATGAACAACTTCTCTCCACTTGGGGTGAGTAAGAGCTTGTTGAACAGTATTGGGTGTAAAATGAAGCTTAGTGTTATATACCTTGGGTTTATAGATGCTTGTCTTGCTGCGGGTAATCATATGATGAGAGTTGCATGCATGCTCAAATGCACGTGAGGAAGTTGTGGCCATAGCTGGAGCAACACTCTCATCAGTAGTATGTACATCATCACAGAACTTAGAATGCATAGGCTCAGAGTTACTATCAGCAGGTTCAGAGTCATCCCAAGTAGGTGCAGAGGCCATGGTGTCCTTCAAAGCAGCAGTAGAGTACATCTTTTCATCACTAGATTCAGAATCCACAACATCTCTGATTGATACCAGATCACATATGTTGTTGGGAACATCATCAAGATCCAGGGTAGCACTAGCATAAGTCACAACTTCTAAACCCACATTTCCATCAGCTGGGATCACGCCACCATCTGAAGAAACCAAGACTTCAGTATCAGGAGTTGCTACGTCCTCATGTTCATCAGTAGCTGCAACAGAATTCTCTACATTAGGAGGGGAAGACATGTTGTCAACATAAACACGACATGTAGAATCCATGCACTAATAGCCACGATGTTGAGGAGAATAGCCCAAGAAAACGCATGCCTTAGATTGATAATCAAACTTATGCTTGTTGTAGTCCCTAAAATATGGAAAACACTGTGAACCAAACACCCTAAAAAACTGATAGTCAGGTTTCTTCCCATACAACTTTTTATGAGGTGATAAACCACTTAAACTATCAGAGGGTAACCTATTAATGAGGTACACTGCACTTAAGGCAGCAAACGATCAGTACTGAAAAGGTACAAATGCAATTGCTAACAAGGTAATAGTCATATCTATAATATGCCTATGTTTTCTCTCTACAACACCATTTTGGGCTGAAGTATAGGGGCACGTGACACGATGTTGTATACCCTTTTTAGCCAAATCATTAGTTAGAGCAACAAATTCTCCACCACCATCAGTTTGTAAATCTAAAATACGAGCAGAAAATTGATTTTCAACTAAGGCAGCAAACATATGAAAAGCAGTTCGTACTTCAAATTTATGCTTCAACAAAAACAGCCAACAATTACGTGTGTACATGTCAACAAATGACACATAGTATTGATAACCTATAGACTTAATGGGTGAGGGACCCCAGACATCAGCCTCAACCATTTGAAATGGTTTTGAGTACACAATATCAGATATGGAAATGGGAAGTATGGTACTTTTCCCTAATTGATAAGCATGTCATAGAACACTCCTATCAACAAAAAAAGTCTTATTCAGGGCACTACTAACAACATGATGGGCATGATGCCCCAATCTTTGATGCCACAACCAGTAGGTAGATTGAGCGACAATGTTATTAATAGGTATATTTTTTTGCAAAAATAGTATTGCAAAAAGAATCATGCTTAGTTGAGGAATGAGAGAAGGTGAAACTATATAAGCCATCATCTAGAGTACCTTGTAGAAGCACATCATCAGTCACCTCATCCTTGATATAACATCTGTCAATATGGAACTCAAGATAAATATTGTTATCACAGGTAAAGCGAGATACATATAGAAGATTTTTTTGTAATTTTGGGCACACACAACAGACGCTCAAGAATTAAGGATCTAGCAGGAACATTGACCAATATGTGAAATAGCAAGGGTAGAACCATCACCTAAGAAAACCTTACCATTGCCCGAGTATGTCTAACCATTCTGAGCTAAATTGATGCTCCTGGTAACATGATGAGTCGCCCCCGAGTCTGGAAACCACTTGTCATCAACTGTAAGAACTTCTTTTGCTATCAGAGAGTTAACTTGCATTGTGTCACCAGTATCTTCAAGCTTATCCTCACTGGAACTAGAGGCAACTCCCACAAAAGGGTTATAGCAGACATCATCAGAGGTATCAACATAACGGCACAAGTTTGCTTGAGTATCACTAGGCTCATTAGGTTGTTGAGACATCACTCCTTTAAAACTCTGGTCAAATATGTGCCAGCAGCGATCCACAAGGTGGCCTAACTTCCCACACAATTGACATTGTGACCTAAGGCGCCCACCTCTGAACCGTCCTCCAGGCTAAAAATTATGAGGTGGTTTGGAAGTGTATTGAGGCCTCAAAACATCCCTGCCAGCTCTATAAGACTCATGTGACCTATCTTCATATGCCTGAGTCAGATTGATGCCGATAGAGACACGAACATAGTCAATTAACCTCAACTCAGCATCTATTAGTCTAGAGATAACAGACTCCAGAGTATATGGCTCACGGCTCATGGTGGTGGCTGCAACAAATGGATCAAATTCTGAAGTGAGTCCATTAAGCACAGTTGTGATCTATTCCACCTCAGTAATAGGGCTCCCATTCGTAGCCAATAAATCGCAAATCTCCTTGATTTGTGTTGCGTATTCACGTATGGATAAGGATCCCTTCTTTAGAGCTCTCAATCTACAGTGCATGTTCATAATCTTTGTAGTAGAGAATTTTGAATAAAGGTTTAACACTATAGACCAAATAGTTGCCGATGTTTCAGCTCCTACTAATTACGGTAAAACCCTAGGGCTTATAGTAGAGAATAGCCACAATGCTAAGGCATTGTCTTCTTTCTTATAACGTCTAAACTCTGGATTAAAAATCAATTTCCCCGATGAATCCTTAACAATCTTAGGTGGAATAGGTGTTTCAGAATTCAGATAATGTTCCAACTCATTACCACGAATCATCAAAATTACTTGTTGTTTCCAAAGTAGAAAATTCGTATCATCAAGTTTGACACTTACTTGCTTGTTTGCAAACGCCAGACTGTTGGAATCGGAACTAATATGTATTGCTTCAATCTCATCAGACAGATTAGTGACATCGATAATTTTCGGTGCCATCAGATGCATCAAGAGCTCAATGAAGAGTTTTCAAATGTGACATATTTGATTTTCTATTTTTCTAGTTATTAGGACTTCTTGTTTCTTAATACATGTTGTTTTTGTTATATTTTGTGCAGGGATCCAATTCTGGAAATAGCAGTGAAAATGGGTATTTCTGTAGTTTTTTTATATATTCTGTCATGACTAGCATCGTGGGCACGACACCAGACACGACGCGTCTGACGTGGCAATGACGTGGCAACTTCTAGAAGATCCTAGAATGTTTCGAGAGAAGATCCGATCAGATTATCAGTTTTATCCGTTTTATTTTATTTGAATTTTAAAAACATTTGAATTTGATTTGTTATTTTGATTTTCTTATCTCTTATCCTTGTAATCTAAGTTATAAATACCAACCTTTGGTGAAGGCTTAAGACCATCTTCTAGCTTTGAGTTCTTTATCTTTGTAAACATTTTCAGTTTTAATCCAAGTTCTTTTCTTTTATTTTCCTTGTTTCATTTATTTTATGCTATTTAATTACTTTTTTTAAAATCAAGTTAAGTATAATAATCAATATCATGCTTAGCTAGATCTTTTAAGCCAAGAACCAGCCAAGTCAATTCGATTCGTGAGAATTGAACTTGCTTAAATTCTTTTGGAAAATCATTTTTATCTTTCTGCTTAGATAGTTTGGCAATCGGCCTTACTAAAAGTTTTTAACCGTTTTTCAAATCAAAAAGGGCATGTTGGTCTGAAATCGCTTAAAAACACAGTTGGGAGGAAGAATCGGCCTGTGGCAATTTCAACTTCCTATGAACACTCTTAGCGGCGATCCACTAAGGAAAGATGAAATCAGAAGCGATTCTTTTTAGACAATATCTGAGTCGGATTTTTTCTGCTTTCATTCTAAATATTTTAATGGTGATAGACGTTGTTGATTTATTTAAGAACCATCTTTCGAAGATAGACTTGGGAGGATTGGTTACTCGAGAGAGAAACGAGTTACGACGGGTTGGGCCTCGTAGACTGTAACCGACATGATCCCCGAAATAAAAATCTATTTCAATGATCGAAAGAATTGAAGGAGTTGGTTCGAGGCTATTTCACATACTTGGTTTTTCATATTTTTTTTACCTCTGCATTTAAATTTTGCTTTTTCATTTTTATCCAATATCAAATCGCTCCCTCCATTTTATTTACTTATTCTACAGATATTCCTGGAAGTAGTAATCAAAGCAAACTTCAGTCAATAATTCCAGCTAATCTCCCTGCGGATCGACCCTCTTTCCCTATATCTACTTAATTTCTTTATTTTATTTATTGTTGAAAGAGGTTAAATATTTATTTATTTTTGACCGGTTAAACGACGACTTGTCACTCAAGAAAAGATAAACAAACAGACGCACACGAACGACAAGGTAACAACACGGTGAGAGGAAAGAACAAAAGAAAACAAACCGACGAAAGATGAAAGAAGCACCACCGATATTCTCTCTCAACAAGATTGGCAACAACTCAGTCAGGACTGGCTAGTATCCATAGCTCTAATACCATATTAAGACAACGCCGATGAACAACGATAAGGCCGGAAAACAGACGAAAGCAAGACGAAAAGAAAGGGACGAGAAACCTAGCGTCTCTAAGAAGAGAGCTAAACATGGAATGGAAAGAGAAAAGAGAAATGGGTTTCAATGTAGGCCAAAGATTAATTGGGCCAATTCCCTTCAACGGGTTTATATAGCCCATATGATAAACCAATAACTAAAGAGTAATTGGTTATTAGATCAGTTAAGGTATTTTAGTTTGTTATATTTGTTATAACAGATAACAACTTGGCCGGCTGAAGCCCAAACTACTGAGGCCCAAATTACTCCTCATCACTCAACACAATCAACACAATGATCATCAGAGTCATTTCCACAATTACTCAATCGGAGAAGAAATAAATAAAAGTTCAGTATCAAGTGCTCTTTACAGGAGAATAGGATTAAATATGTTGCTTATACAGGTCCAGCTCTTCTAATATAGAACTGGCTGGACAGAAGATTATCATATAAAAGTTGAGAAAGTCCCATGCTTTTTACACTTAAATTATTGGCGACTTGCCAAGCAACTAAATTGAAAGTGCATGGTTGATATATGCAGGAAAAGGCTATGAAGAGCCAGAAAACTGCAAAGCCAAGCAAATTCTTTAGGTACAGCTTGTTATAATTGATTGATGAAGTAACAAGAGCAGTAAGCAACTTGCTCAATGCGTTGAAAACAAAACATTGGATATAACTTACAGAAACCATATAGTATGAATAGATGCAGCACTGTGGTATACAAGAGAGAAGATCAAAAGAGTCATTCCAAATCTATTATCCCCAAATTGGAGAGCATGATCTTTACTTGATCCACGAAATCCGAGCCGGTTGCATACTCCGTTAACATCCCAACAGCAAAACCAAACATTGCCCATCTGCAACACCAATACCCCCAAATCAGTTACAAATAGTAAGCATTTGTATGTCATTACAAGTAGCCAGGACAAGGATTTTACAAGCTAAATGCAAGCAATCTTAGTCAAGCATGTGTAAGATAGAATAATGCTTAACCATGTGAAAAGAATGGGGGCTGCATCAATCGGCATCGTGTTATGATATAAATGTGCAGTGCAGGAAGCTAAAAAGATACAATACAACAGTTTCATTGTTAATCATGGCAGGATTTGATGAATTCATCTATGAAATGAATGCAGGAGTAGCACAAATTCAGCTTATTACATGCCATATTCCTTATGTATAGATTTTAGGACAAATATACGATGAATCGAAATGTCCGAATCCGTTACAGACTGTGTATACAAACTAGTAAAGTGAATCTTAAAATTTGGATATGAAGATTTTCCAGGCATGGAGTCCATGGATACTTCTATTCTATGAAATATTCTCTCAACATCAAGCAATGTGCTCTTATCTCATAAGCTATACCTATTCTGCTAAAATTATTAACAGATTTATAAGCCACCATATCACAAAAATGGCATATATCATATTTATAAATGTAATAACGGTTGACTCAGTTCTTAATCAAAACAAACCAAAATCACTCCATTTACCTCCCATTAGCAATCTCATTCTTCCCAAGGAACCCAAAGAAAGGCCCTTGACTAGATTCCTCAACCTTCTTCTTCTTAAAGTATTCCTGCAGCTCCTTGGCCTTCTGTCTCTGAAACTCCAGAGTGGTCACATTCTGGTCCCCGGCAGCTGCCGTTGAAGGCGGCGGAGAAGGAGGAGGTGTGGGTTGCGGTGGAGGAGAAGGAGAAGACGGGGGGACCGGTTTCAAAGGAGGAGGTGGAGAAGGTGCCATGGGTCTTCTCAAAGGACCTTCAGTTTGAGAGCTCCTTATGGTCACAACATAAGGCTTGGGTGTTGCAGACAATCTGCAACTGGTTGAAGATGACGGTAAAGAAGCTGATGAGGAAGATGGATGTGAACAAGGGTTTGGGATTTTCAGACATGTGATTGAGGTTGCCATAGACATATCAGTGTTGTTTTTCTTTTGTTTATCTAAATTCTGGGGTTGTTTTTTTCCTAGTTAGTGTGTACTTTTTATGTTCTTACAAGCCTAAGATTGTGTTAGAACTTAGAACCCAGAAATCGAGTGTGTGGATAAGGCGTCGCCAAGTTTCAACAGACATATGGGTTTGAAAGTAAACCTGTCGATTTCGACACGGGAATAAAAAAACATGACAATACGAGATACAAGGTAAAATGGTAAAACTAACGTGTATAAAATATACATCACAAATCACGCTTTTATTAGTAGTAATTTAACAAATGGGTCACCATATTGTAAAATGTCACAATCAAATCATTTAATTATGTAATTGTAATAATCAGATTATTATGATGTTAAATCTCAAACGTATGTGAGAAGATTGTTAGAAAACATTTATAATTAAATTTTTGTTGGATAATACATCATAGGTCACTCTATTATTAGTAAGTATAAATATATCGTCGTATTCAAAAAGTTACAAGAAGTAATTCAATTAATTTTGTTACAAATGTATTTACTCGGGTTTTGCACTACTCAAAGATCGGGGATCCATTTGACTATACAAATGATGGAGGGTTGTCGATGAGGAAGAGCATGTCTCTAAACAAAATCACATGACAGTGGACAATCTAGATCAAGGTTCAAGAACTTAGAATGTTTTAGGGTGATTTTGTGATTTTCGGCCATAATTGATAAATTTTATATTACACATTACTTAATTGTTACAATCGAATAATTGACTCGATTATAACAACTCTTTGACATACATTGATTTTTCACGGTAAGTACATTCACATTAATATGTCATTTGTGATTTAACGCGACAATGGTCGGGTAGTTAAAATCGAATAATTGAGTGATTCAATTGTAACATTTTAAAATCCAATAACCAATTTATAAACTCACATAATTGAGTGATTTGCCGTGTAATTAACCCAAAATACAAATATATATGGCACATGTATTCGTGTGTAATATAAAAAAGAAGTACCCATGAACTCCATGCCTGGAAAATCTTCATATCCAAATTTTAAAATGTAATCCTGATTTCGTCCTTGATTTCGTCCTTGATAATAATTGATGTATATTCGATAATGTTTTATATATCTTTTGATAACATTTTAAGAAGCTGCCCCCTTTTCACCTTAAACTAAGTTTCCTTTTTGTAGAATTTATCTGCTAAGGTGGCCCAGAAAGAAAGCTCCTCTCTATTGGTTGCATTCCATTTTCAAGAAAACAAAACAGCATTTGCTGCTTCTTTTCCGGAATATCAATTGAACATTTCCAACATAACAAGATTAAGCTCTTTTACCTGATATGCATCATTTAACTCAAGCAATGACCCCAAACTACATAATTGTACATGAACAAGTTCTTTTATTTCCATTATCGAATTCGTCGTCTGATCCACCTGTTTCACTGACATTAGACAAAATGGTACAATTTCATCAGCATAACTCAAGGTAATTTGAAGAGAAAAAAAACGAAAGAAGAGGAGTGAATGCAGACAGAAAGAGCAATGAGTTGGCGCCCAAAAAATGACGGAAAAAAAACAGAAGAACTAAGGAGGTTATTCGAACAGCTAAATAACAATAAACAAGAAATCTAGGATATTCACCATCTGAAAAGAGACACCTAGCTAGGGAATTACTGCAAAACGAATCAAATGGACACTATCGATAACATATTTAACAGTTTTGGTAATTAAATAGCCATGCCGACGTCATACCATACACAATTACACATATCTTGGAGTCTTTTGACAAAGTAAGTAAAAAAAATAGAGGACAGAGAAAATCCCCTAAATCGTGATCTATCTCGTGCTATATAAGAAGATGTTATTACCATTCTGGAAAATACATGCTAACATGCATCTAAAAACAAACTACATATTCAACGGTGCAACTGTGCAGGCTGGGGTCTCACTGAAGCTGACCAAACAGATGAGCACACAAACATGCCTTAGGGTAAGCACTCATAAAACTTTCCTTTCATTTTTCTGTACAAAATAGGCTTTTTCAATATGATCGGAGCCTTATTGTTTCCTTCAGAGAGAAGGAAGTGTTGGGTACAAGAATATCAAGGCATCATAACCAAGACACTATCTTCAGTGCAACACCAAAACCTGATGGGAAAAATATCTGTGTATATTTTACTAGTGCCTACCTTAAAAGTCCAAATAAAAGTGCAATCCATGAGGCACAAAATATTTTTTTAGCCATCACTCTAATCAACAACAAGAAATTAATGATCCACCATTCATATACCACAACAACTTGACCAGCTTAAGGTGCCACATAAGAATGCCTTTACACACAAGGAGCTCCAAAATGTAACTAATGTTCAATCTGTACCTACCAAACACCCCTTTGCATGTGATGACCAAGTAAAATTGGTATGAAAATTGCATAATTATTAATCAATATGTGATGACCAAGTAAAATTGATATGAAACTTGCATAATTCTTAATCAACAGATGGTGACCAAGTAAAATTTATGAAACTTATATAAACAAATTTGAACATCACATAAAAAATGGTTGAAAAAAGTTACAAACTTTAAACATTTGAGTTGATTTTTCTAGATCCATGATAAATCTGATATCTTCTCTACAAATGAAGCTGAAATATTAGCTACCCATGTGTTACATTAAAGAGTCTTTTCATCATAGAATACTCACAGTGATCTTAAGAAGTAAAAACTCAGAAGTAATCCTGCATGGCATTTCTCATAAAATATTTTAGTCCCTAGTAACTTTACTTCCATCTATATGATTTCGTAGGGCAATCATCATACCTCATAGTAATAACACATATGGCATAGCATATTAACTTAAAACAAATATGTTAATGCATCACTCAGAACTTTAGTTTAGAGCAGAAATTTCTTGTACCTGGGCTCAAATTCCCTGATATCAGCTAGCTCACTACCACATGCATCCCTCCACTGTACCTTTCTTCGTTCTGCATGACTGGGGATATTACCAGCATTTTCCCCTGATGCCTCATGATCATTTACATCCTCAAGAGGAGCGGAAGTGTTAATTGGTCGCTTCTTCAAACTACTTTTAAGCGCAACCTCTCTTACATTACTATTTCCATCATCAAGTTGAGTTGTGTGATCATTAGTTTTATCCAAAACAAGAGGCTCTGGCAAGACATCCTGCTGTTGAACAGGGCCAACTTTCAAAGCTGATGGGGCATCAAGTCCAGCAGAAGTGCGACCAAAGCAGACTAAAGAGGCGCACCCACGAGAAAGCCGGTTCTTGATGGAAGCCAGCTGATTCAGGTCAGGCTCAGATTCTTGGTCCACCAACTGGTAATGATTCCACGGCGAAACTCTCATGGGCCTGTCCTCGTGCTTCTGACCCAAGAGAAGAAGGGTCAAGCCCTTGCTATACCCAGACGCCGAAGAACTGAAAAACCCTCCTCCTACTGTCAATAACATCAGTTCTTCTCATCTGGGGCACACAGATAACACCTTTGTTTTTCTTGTCAACAACCTTCAAGTTACAACAAATTGAAGCAAAGTAGACCTAACACCTGCATCCACCCATATCTCACGGCCAATGAAGTTATCAAAACTTCCCAAACAATCCAATTTAACATTTAATGGAAGGCAAAGCTCTTAAATTCCGTCTATAGTTTCTACTAAAGTGCAATCCTAGGTAACCAAAAGTTATTGCAGACATAATAGCTATTGAATTCCTTGAACACTAATAATTATCATCATGGTCAACCCTCATAAAAATTTTACTACCACCATACATAATTAACAGCCATAAATTTATTAAATAAATAATTAAAATTTAATTAATTTTAAAACACAAAAACAAAAGAAATAAAAAAACAAGAGTTTGTATTTATACACTCGATCAGCTCACAGCAATACTCAATAAATATACAGAAACTATTAAGAACGTCAATGGCGAAGAGAATATAAAACAAATTTAAGAGTGGTTTAAGATCTGTTCTCTTTTAATGTAATAAAGACCAGCTCAGAGCAGTGCTCTCTTTTTTATTGAAGTGAAAGCATTAAAAATGGAGTACAGAAAAGTGACAGCGAACAACTGAAATTAAAAGAACAAAAAAATTGCTTTGCTTTCCTTTCACTTTCTCAGGAAACAAACAAGAACACAGATCACAGGAGTTTCAGAGTTTACCTAAAGGCGACTAAATGGATCTCAAGACTAGAAGAAACTTGAAGACAAAATAGCCGGCGCCGGTATGGTCGATCGCTGCTAACGTACGAATTAATCGGCGAGGATTTAGAAAAACGGAGAGGGAAAATGGGAAAAATGAAAATAAAAGCTTAAGAAAATAGGAGTAAGAAATATTAGAGTAGAGGAAATAAAAAACGAATTTATGAGAATTCTATGTTTAGTTTGCTAATCTTGGTAAATATAAGTGTTTAAATACAAATAATATATATATATAATTTGTATTTTATATTTTATATTAAATAAAAATCATTAAATAATTCCAAATGAATTATGAGTTGAAGTGTAACAAGTGTTGAACAAATAAAATAAAATAAATGAATATGATAGTGACATCCACGGCCGATGGTCTCCTAATTTTTTTTTAAATTTTTTTGTTAGATTTTTTTAAAGAAAAACAAAACAAAAGTAAGATTTATTGGGAAATACTGCGTTGGAAAGGTAAACAGATGAATAAAATAAAGAGGAAAGGTTGGTTTTGTTTGTTTATCGGCTTGCTTTTGAGTCTTAATCAGTAATTAAAATATTTACTGCTTTCCTAGAAGTGCTAAAAACATAATTAGATTTTATTAACTTAAAAATTATAATTACACTGAACTGTGTTTGAATATAATGACACTTTTTCGCAAAAAAACACACACACACACCAAGTTTTATCATTTTTCATCTATTTCATGTGTTTAAATGCTTATTGTTAATAATACTACCATATAGCATTGCTTTATTTGAAAAAAAAATATCAATTTTTTTATCTTTATATTTAGTTGATTTAATGAAAAAAGACATTAGATATTGTAAAGAGACTCAAATTTTAGTCTTATAAACGAAATGAAACAAACTAGTTTAGGGTTCGAATGTAGCAATTATAATTTTTAAGGGAATAAAATTAAAATATAACAGAAAGGGTGCAATTATGTGGTCAGTTGCCAGCCTTAGCTATCCTTCTGTTTTTAACCATTTGGAGGGCTGCAGCCTGCACATATAAACATTTACTTGTTTCTTTCTTGCTAATAATATCTTTGTAGGATAGGATGAATTAATTAACAAAATCATTAAAAGTACACAAACTTAATTATAATTAAGAAAATGTTTTTTCTTCTAAAAATGATTATAACAATGGAAGAGTGATGGAGGTCAAAAGGACAGGCAGACTAAGGTTACAGCTGGTGTAATGATGCCAGATCGTGTTCCTGAATCTGATTATATTGGTTTTAATAATGTGAATCAAGCAATGAAAGGAAGAAAGCATATTTTCATTTCTTCAACATACTTTATGGGTGAGTCAAATAATGGGCAATCAAACCAGAGAATCTATATAGATGCTGAACCATTCAGAACAAACACTTTACTGAAACAAAACCATAAGCAATCCTTTATAAAGTACAAATAATTTAGAGAATTTTAACAACCCCTTTGAATTTTCTTTTTCCTTGAAACTAGCTGAATTTTGATTGAACAAAAAAGCTTTACCATGATATTTAAGACCTCCAAGCAAACACAAGCACAACTCACTATACTATTCTTCTTGAGTCACCCATGTGCCCATGTGTTTTATTTTTGTGTGGTGTAACCGTCTTTATGTTGTGTTTTCTTTACTTCGGCAAACAAAAAGATGATGCACCAACCGCCGTTCTGGACCCTTTTAATTGTTGGGGTTCGGAAAAGAGTTACCTTGCATTATCAGAAAGTAGTTTCATGAGATGGACTATCGGCATGCATGTCCATCGAGGTGTCGTTGGAGCTGGGAGGATTAGAATCCCTCTGGAGAAAGCTAGGTTCATTATTCCTGGCTCCATTTCCTGAAGGAAGACCGCCGTTAGGACAGTAGCCTTCTTGAGCAATGTGATAATGCTGGAGGCTCCGACGAACAGGACTTGATAAAGCATTTGAGAAAACTAAATTCTTGGACTGCTGATCACAATGGTCAGGGCGTGTTCCCTGCCCAGCAGTTTGGCCAGATGAGCCTGAAGAGACCATGAAATTGGTATTCGTGAACTGCATCGTAGGTTGGGGATGCTGCTGTTGGCTTGGTGCTCTAGGTGACATTGATGGCTCTTCACCATAGTCTAGTTCATTCTACAAGATTGCAAAATGTTCAGATTTTCAGAATATAATAAAGATAATGTTAGAATCCCTAAAATTAAGGACATAATTCTTGGCTTAGTCCTTGTAATTACCTTGTATAGTAGGATATAATATTAGTCTCTAATTCTTAAGAAGTTAGTGATTTCTAGGAAATTATTACCTTATTTGTACTTAGATCATCTTATAAAGGCTGTAACCTAATTAGAAAAAGATAACAATCTTCTTTCTAAGTTTGTTCAGATAATTATTCATTATCACAAAAGAATGGATCAGAAAACACACGAAGTGTAAGTCATCATAAAAGGATCATAAGAAGCATATTCCAGAAGGGACAACCGACCCTTGCAATCTTTGCTGCAAACATACATGCAGTTGTACAAATCTTTAATGGCCAAAACTAGAAGACTATAAAACTACCAATTGGCTGATTACAAGAGCAAACATTACTTTTCACCATTATGATAATGATGGCACTCAAGGATAGTTGGCAGCCAGTTGATTAGTGGAAACTACTGAACTACTGAAGAACATAATCCCTCTTCCTCTTGTAAATCTTTCACTCTTATCTGATGCAAAATATGAGAACTAAACAAAAAAGATTTGTAATAGGAGACATACTTGAATAAATTTGTAGGATTCTAACATGTGAATAAGATACTTTTTGTTGTTTAATGTGCAGTAGATATATTAAAGTTAGTGTTCATAGCAGTGAACTTTGTCTTGTTTATTCGTCTTATGTTATTTACATAGCACTTGATTTTAGACACTAGGACAACTAAGACCGCCTACTACATTTTAGGTAATACAATAGTGTGTACCATAATGTAAAGGAGAGAGAATTAACAGGAACAAATCAAAAGGAGGATGCCCCTGCATGTCGATGTTTAGCTCTTTGTGAGTCATTGATCTATAGGTGTTCTTAGTGCAAAAGAAGACCTTTAACCAGCCAACATTAGTGTTCGAGTTAAAAAACTGTTAATCATCATGCTGCTTCTGGCATATCCTAAGACAAGTCCTAACAAGGATTTCAATGGTCAAGTTGGTTGAATTACTAAAGCAAAGTGGCATATTGAATTCATATTGATGTGTTAAGAACCAAAAACAAAGAAAATAATGAATTCACCAAATTATGAAGACCCAAGAAAATAACCAAAACTTATTATGTAGATACAAGCGTCTTTTGTTTTATTTTAATCATGCAGAAATATTCACATTTCACAAATCAATGAAATAAATTTGAAGCTTGTATGATGTATCATTAATCAAAAAAACATGCAAGGGATCCAAAGTTTTCAAAACTACACAGATCCATGTTAGTAAGTACCCTATTGCAACAAGGAAGGCTTGCATACTCTCAGCATAGACTAACCTATAAGATACTAGATTAAACATCACATCCGAGCAATGGGAACAACAAGATTCTAAACAGGTAAATCTAGATAACTTTCTTTTTTCCTTGCTTATAATTTTCCTTCAAGTAAAACAAAAAACAAGGAACAACCTCTACTTGGTGCAATTCTCATCACTTCCAAAAAAAAGTTAAATGACTAAACAGCAGAACAGTGCAAGGCACAAGGTTTAATCAAAACTCAAAACTATTCGCATAATAATTGGGTAACAAAAAAGAAGCATGCATGCACAAATTGATTCAAATGTTGTTTATATTCTGATAAGATAGAATAATAGCAAGATAGATCTAATATATCAGAGGTTTGTACAAGGTAAATTCTGTAAATGTATAATAAACATAGAAAAGAGGAAGAGCTATGATATGATATCCAATGTCATTAAAGAACAACCAAGAAAAAAGTAACTGAGGAAAGATGATAAAATATTCTGATAAGAGTCTTGGATCATTTTTCCATGAGATACATTACAACTAAAACAGCATTAGCTTACACACACTCAAAGAGGAAAGATGATAAAATATTCTGATAAGAGTCTTGGATCATTTTTTCATGAGATACATTACAACTAAAACAGCATTAGCATACACACACTCAAAGAGGAAAGATGATAAAATATTAAAAGAAGAATAAACCTGAAGGTAACTGAGGATATCCATTGTTGTTACTCTTGATCCTCCCTCTTGTTGTCTCCAAATCCACTGGTAAATTTTTTCCTGAAAACAAGTTGAAACAAATGTATTAGTAGAACTAGTAACTCGCCTGTAGAAGCACTTTACAGATGACTAGTTGAGAAAGTTGACAATTGAAGGCTGAAATTCAGCCATATAGAACCAAAGAATAATTTTACAAGAAAAGACCGGTGCGCCTCTTAAAAAAAGAATGAGAAAATTTTATAAGACATCAAAAGTCCTTGTTGGAAGATAAACTTCCAAATCGAATTATGATTCTAAAGCATGTCGGAGCACATTTTAGTGATGAGTTGGCTTTACCAAGATTTATTAGCTACTGTCAAGCTGCCAGTACACCCCATCCAATTTCCAATCACGTTCATTAACACACAAAAAACTTTAACCTCAAAATCCATGGTAAGGGTTCTAAATAAGTTGGTTGCATGACCCAGTGGCTAACAAGTTTCAAGCGTTAAAAGGGAATGTGCTTAAGGAAGAAATATTGAGCTATAATCGTATCCTTAAACAATGCAGAAAACATGATCTGATTCGCACAATCCTGCATTTTCACAACTGAGGCACTACAATTAGCGAGTATTGAGCTGAAAAAATAAATTCTTTTGGCGATATAAACAATTAAGCATCCTCTAGCAATCAGTTCCACTCATTGCTAAATGTACAACAAGAGCATTTCTTCTTTAAATAAATAAATATTGTCACCATTTAGGTTTTTCATCAAAAGCAAAATGCACACACACAAATGCAATTTATTCGGAACACGCAAGGAAACAATGAGCTAAGAAATTTAATCCAAACCAGTAAACCCCCTAAGCATATACGCATCAATAATATATTTTTACCAAAATTTAAATATAAAATATAAGAATAAAATCAGGCTTGATTCATCAAATTCATTTAACTTTGAGACACTCAAAAAAAGATACGCAATAAGACGCAAAACCCAGATGCAAAAACAGATAAAAATTCATAAAGCTAAGATTTCGTGCAAATAAAAACCCAAACATAAAGGAATACGTGGTGTGTGTGTGTGTGTGTGGAGATGAAGAGAGAGAATACAAGGCCATGGCGTTTGCCAGCTTGGAAGGAGAGTTTTTGCTGATTCATAGCCTGAGTATAAAGCTGAGACAAGGAGTTAGCGGCGCCGGAAAACGAGGCGTACATAGTCCGATCCACCTCATCGAGGCTCGTAGCTATCGACTTCCTTTTCTTCCCCATATTTCCCGATTCCCTCTCTCCTGCGATCGACAGGGTTTTCAGTTGATTTTGGCGATCGATGAAAAGGAGAGAAATTTCACCTTTTCATTTTCTATAAAAAAAAATTAACTTTCTGGTTTCCGGAGAAGAATATAGAAAAATGTCGCTTCTCTTTTATACTTGTTCTAAAGCGGAAGGTTGAAGCCGGGGGATTGAGGGCTGGGACACATCTCGGCATCGCAGTTGGGCCCTTGATTAAAAAAGGCCCGTTTGGTTTAGCTACGGCTGGCATTTCGTACGACCCACAAGCTAACCTAATTTGGATTGAAGAAATTTCGATATTTCTGTTTATGCAGGGATCATCTGTATACAATAATGGAATCATGAGATCATGTTTTCCTTATTAACAAAGTTATAGATTTGATAAATATTCACTAATTAACTGAGTGGTTAAATATACTCATATTATTCTATTTTATATGGATTCGTATCCTACATTAATCTTAAAACGAGATTCTCTAAAGCAATATTTAAAAAAGTATACAAACTTTTTTCAAATATTCATGAGAGTAGATCATATTTAATTAGTATAGTTGGTGTTTGAGTTGGACGTAACACTATAGTCAGTCAAAAATTCAATTATTATGAACACAACAAGTATTTTAATAGAAAAAACGGATGATGTTCATTTTAGAATATACAGGTTTAAATCGCTATGTTTGCATAGTATATGTGCATTGTCAAAGTGTTATGAACATCTATAAGCAGATATTACTTATAATTATTTTTAAACCATTTAAAAATTACCGATGTCAATTTCTGTTATTTTCCAATCCAACTTTGTAGCGATACAAACAAATCAATTAAGCCCGTACTCAGCACTCACCCGCCTTTCTCACCATTTGCCAAACATTCGTTTTCCCTTGATTCCTCTCTCTCCTCGACTGCATTTCCCAAACGGTGCGCATGGCCCCTCGTTTTCGATGCGTTAGATCTGTCACGTATTTGCTTTCGCATTCATTGCAGTTCTGCGATCTATCACTGCCTTTTTCTCGGATATAACTTTCAATTCTATCATTTTTTATTCTTCTTCTTCACTATATTTAGATCTGTCTATCGACGAGAGAGTTCAATGTGATTCCCTTTCCTTTTCTTTTTCTTATTCATCGGTTAAGGAAATCTATAGTCAAATATTTTAGTTTAATTATCTCCGGTAGTTTGCTCGTTTTGTTCACTCTTGAATGTTTACTAATGTAGATTTTTACAATTATCATTAATGAAGGGGAAAAATCTATTAATTTCATGTAAATTGTTTTTCTGCATTAATGGTGTTCATAAGTTGATCCAGACAGGGGAAACAAATATTGTTGTAGAACTCGAAAATCATTAGTTGGAGTTGAGTTGAACTCGTGTTTCGCCACCATTGTCACGAAAATATTAAGTTTGCCTGAGTACAAACTCGTATCTATATTACTTTTATGTTAGAATAGGAGTGTCTTTTCAGGATGTCTTTTTGGGCTGTTTCAATTGATTTGCAGTTCTTCCTGTTTTTCTTTCTTATCTGTTGCTATTGTTTTGTAGAATTTGTTGCTGCGTTGTTGGAAACTTGGACAATATTTGAACATGGATGGATTAATTGAAAAACGTTTAAGTGATATACCGGGGGTTTTGAACATGTGCAAGTGAAGCGACCGCACATGGCCCCGAAAAGGAAGGGCCCTAAAAATAAAGACCAATATAAATTAGATAGTTATAAATTTGTATATAATTAACAACTTACGGAAAAAATATTCAAATTAATTGTAAAATACGAACATTAATATCTCTTAAATTTAGAATTAATTTTTTCTTGTATATTTTTGGCTTCTTGTTTCATTATGATAAATCACTTTCATTAATAATTTTAAAAAACTCTTAAGAAGGGCGAGTTATCTGATGTTGATAGAAATACATCATTTATTGAGATGAAATTATTTAGAGAATTTTCACCTAAGGAAAAAATGAGGGTAATGGATTTATTAAAATTTTTAAAACGTTTTCATTGCTTTCCAAATGGAAGAATTTCTTATAGAACCTTGTTGACTATTATTATTATTGTTGCTTCTACATAACGAAGTTTTTCAAAATCGAAGTTGTTGAAGTTATACTTATGGACAACTATGTCGCAAGAAAGGTTAAATGAACTTGCTTTGATGGCAATTGAGAGTGGTCTTTAGGAAGAAATAGATATTGAAAAATGGTGTAAATGATTTGCTCAAAACATACAAAAAGGTGACACTTTTTAAGTGAAAATATTAGATTTTTAGTTATTTTATAAGTGAATTTTTGTTGTTCAAGAGACTAATTAAACAAATTTTTTGTATTAAGATAATTTTTTTGAAAAAAAAAATATTTAGACTATAGATTAAGGGCCTCGTTTTAATAAATTACACAGGGCTCCGTAAATCTTTGAACTGCCATGGTGATATATATGATTTGGGGTTATCACTTGCAAAAAAGTATAAGATGGCTCCAACTAAGAAGGTTGATAGAAAAGCAGTTGTAGATACGTTCAATGTTGGAGTTATTATTGTGAATAAAGCCTTAATGGCTACTTATGGTAAATTCCTTTGTGTTTGATTGCAAATTGTTCCAGCCACAACATTAACCGGTTTACATCTTGCTACCACAACCCTGATGACGGCCGTTTTGAGATGGTTCAACCTTCTCATCTCCCCTTGTCAGAGCTTTTGAAATTTGTCTTGTTAGTTGGAATGAATGTTAGTCTGGTGTGGGATTTTATCAGGTAAACTTCAGCATTTTATAAGTTTTACTAGTTATGTGTTTGAGATGATTTGGAAATCACACACAGATAGCAAAACTGAGTATGATTCCTGTATCCTGCTTTTTGGAAGTTATGATGGACAAGATCCGATACTCCAGAGCTACAAAGCTGAGCATAGTTGTTGTTCCTATCATTATAGAACAATGGTAGATTTACTCGTTTCGGAGTTGCTGTTGGATTCATATTTATTAGTAAAATTAATTGTTGTCATGAATGTGCATAACAAAATTCATCAGTTACATTTCTGTCTTGCTACCTACGGTTATATTTAATTTGTATTGCATTTTGAGTTTAACTGGAAAATTGCTAAAGTTGAAACTATTGCAAACATGTTTATGGACGAAAAGGTAACACAAATGCAAGACACTGATTATTCAAACAAACCTTTTGATTGAAACACTGGTGCAGTGTTACTATTTGTCTTGAAACAAGAAAAATCACATTCAAGGAAATAAACTCTCTGAAAGATGATATGTATTTCTTCAAAACATATATGAAGCCTTCAACGCTTCTTAGACACACCAACAGTCTTCCCTCTGCGACCAGTAGTCTTGGTGTGCTGACCTCGGACACGAAGGCCCCAGTAGTGCCTCAGCCCACGGTGGTTCCTGCATCACAGTGTATAAACAGTTAGCTGCTGTCTCAACAGACAAATTAACCATTTAATATACAATTTTTACTTTTGACACAACCTAATGTTGGTAAATCATGAATATTATTTTTCATTTATATGTGTTATTTAACTAAGATTTCTAAATATTTGTTGGGAACCCTCTCTTCTCATCTTTTAAAGAATCAAATAGTTGTGAGTTAGCATATACAAAACAAGTTAGAAGAATTAACCTGATCTTCTTAAGGCGCTCCAAATCATCTCTCAACTTCATGTCGAGAGCATTAGATACAACTTGGGAATACTTTCCATCCTTGTAATCCTTCTGCCTATTCAAAAACCAGTCGGGGATTTTAAACTGCCTCGGGTTTGCAACAATGGTCATGAGATTGTCCAGCTCCTGTGCGGTCAATTCACCAGCCCTGCCAACAGAAAGTAAATCAAATAACTTATACAAAATAGAAGCCTAGAAAACTAGTTAATCTTAATCACCATTCACACCATCTCAACATGAAGCATCTAATAGCAAAACATATATCATTGTCTAATCTTAGTGACAGAAAGCATCGTATTTATCGCCAATTAAGAATAAATTTGACATATAAATGCACTGCATTGTCTAAAGCTTTCAGAATAAAGAACAAACCTCTTGTTCATGTCGACATCAGCCTTCTTGCAAACGATGTTGGCGAAACGCCTTCCAATACCCTTGATGGAGGTCATTGCGAACATGATCTTCTGTTTTCCATCAACGTTGGTGTTCAGCACACGCAAAATGTGCTGAAAATCTTCGTTGGCCACCAGAGACTACACAGGCAAACATTCAAATGAAGTTAAAAGCAGCAATTTTTAGGAAAGAAAACACAAAACCCGAACTTAAATCAAGTGAAAAACATTTGATGAACGCTCATAAAAAATAGAACAAACGAAGCAAATTTAGATCGGAAACTGGGTTAGATAAAGAAAAACAAAGCATATAAAAAGCTGCGAAAAGATGGATAAATCAATTAATGTAGAAAAATTGTAAAGATTACGGATTTGGAAGAGAAAGATAGAACACTAATTACCATTTTGTAAGGGATGAGGAGATCTGGGGACAGAGAAGAGAAGAACCTCTGGGCGACTGCTTAGCTGAAGAGAATAACGAAAGGAGACAAACTAGGGTTTTATATATATATACTCACGATTCTAGGTTTTTTAAGGACATTAGTTTCGCGTTTTATTACTTGGGTTAAATTCTATTATTAATACCTTTACTACGCATAGTTTGCTGATTGAGTCCAAATATTTTAATTTGTATTTTTAGCTCTATACTTGTCAGATTTTAAATTTCGGTCTCGTAAAATCTGTTAAATTAAATTCTTTTGTTAATTCATATATTATATGGGTGTAAATTGTAGATAGTTTTAATCATTTCACTTTGAAATTTTTATATGTTCTAACTATTAACTGTTGCTTTTGTTTCACTGATTATTACTTTAAAAATATAATTCTGAAAATGTAAATCTTTTCTGGAAATTAGAAATTATATGTTTGAATGACACACTAAAAAATACTTTAATTATTTGATTTTATTATATTTTGAATATTTTACTTTTTTTCAAATATCAATATTGAAATTATGTAACATCATGTTATTAATTTAAAAATTAATATTTCATACTGTAACTTAGGTTTAAAGATTAAAATTAATATTAAAATATTGACTATATAAATATTATATTTATAATTAAAATAATATTTTGTATTGATATTATATATTCAAATATAGTGATTCCACCAAAGAACTTGTCCAAAATTTATCTAAGTAGAAATTATCATATCCATTAATTGGAGGCCTTATTGAGATCATGGATATTATTATTTAAAGATAAAAAAATCCTAAAAGCACAGGTTAAAAAATATTTCGGGACAGAAGCTCTTTTCAATTAGGAGAACTATCTGCATCGTAAGTCAAACTCCTCTCTTTCATACTTTTTTGATCCACACATGAAATGCTTTGATCGTCAATCTTCTTAAGTGATTAGGAAGAAGTTCGACGTATCTGGTTTCCTTACTGGTGGACCAAGATTGTGGGAGGATAGGCTTCAAGTCCCTAACAAAATGTGTTCGTCTTTGTCTTTCAATCTGCCGAAGATAGACTTAGAGTTCTCGAAAATAGGCCTTGGTCCATCCAAGACAGGTTACTGGTCCTCAAGGAATGGTTGTCGGAAAAAGCGTTCGAGGAACTGGATTTTACCACTGAAAAATTTTGGATTCAAATCCGTAACTTCCCAATCTCCGTAATCACACCCTCCAACATTCAAAACATAGGAAACCTTTTTCCGACATTTTTTGGTTCTAACTTTGATGTTGTGTGCAAAGTCAAGTGGGATGGCTATTTATCGATTCGAGCGGCTATCAGAGTAGAAGAACCACTGAAAACAGGTTTCTCTTTGAACAGAAAAGGTTTCAAACCGCTAGAGATTGGTTTCAAGTATGAGAGATTACTTTTATTTTGTTACAAGTGCGGTAGACTCGGGTATGGGAACAAAGTCAATTTTGGGTGAAAAACCCCTTTTTTAATTATTATCTTTAAAAATGGCTCCCAAAAACATTTATTTGGCAAAATGACCCCCTTTCTTGCCAGGTCGACAGACCTCGCGTTCTGAAGAACGCGATTTTTGTCGACGTGGCGTTGCAGTCCGTGTTAACGGTTTAACAGTACCTCGCGTTCTGCAGAACGCGAGGTCCCCGAGAAATTGAAAAGGCGGCTGGAATATATCGCATGGACCTCGCGTTCTGCAGAACGCGAATGTTCCACGCCCTCCGCAAAATATGGACGAGTTCCACAATCTTACGCGTTAGGGGAAGACGGAGATTGACTGGGCCGAGCACCAAGCTAGCTGGATAGCGCTTTGGGGTCAACAATTTCTCAGACGCCCAGAGTTTCTCCAACCAATTATGGTAGGGGTCCTTTGGTCACTTTCAATTATGAGCAGTGGTATAGGGACAATGGGATGCCACATATCCTTACTCCGGCCGAGCTCGAAGCAGGGCTTCCCCAGCGACCCCAAAACCGCCCACGCGGGAGCGGGCGAGCGAGCCAGACCCAGAGCCAGTCCCAAACCCAGAGGCAGTCGACGCAGCGCGGTCCGAGACCACGATATGACACTCCAGGGGCATCATCTTCTGCCCCACCATTACATAGCGGTCCATCGACTTTCGAGCAGACGATGCCTCCACCCCAGTTCGGCTCCACTGATGCCTATCGCCCCCAGACGCCCACGACTGACCTTCTACTTATCGATTATCCACCTCAGTATGAGTTTCCGATGGTGGAGAATACGCCGATAGGTAGTTTGTTTTACTCCCCGCCTAGGCCCAGCACAGATCCGCAGATCGCGCACGATGGTCAGGATGATAGGGACCAGGGACCACCACACGATGGACCGAGGAGGAATCCGGATCGCCAGCGTCATCCACCCGACTGCGAAACCTGTGGACATAGGCATTTTTAGTTTTTTTTTGTTGTTTTCTACTTATGTTTTTAATATTTATGTAAAACACTTTTAAATTTTATAATGTCGTATTCTAATTTTGTTTATGAATTATAATTTTGTTTGCATGTTATAATTAAACTTTATAATGTTTATTTAATTTTTGTTTTTACTAAATTTAATAGGATTAAAAAATAGAAAATCGACATTAGTTGAAATACAACTTCAATCAAAAAAAGTATGCTAGCATATGGTTTTCGAAGCCATTTTAAACTATTGTAGAATGGACGGAAATTAACCATGTTGGTATCATACGATAGACAATTTTCAGTACTACAACCCCAAACTCGATGATCACTAAAAATATACCATTTACACGCTCGAAATTGGGTTCGAACAGGCCTACTTACGCATGTTTTTGCTTGTGGTTCTGGCTGGAAATGCACAGACCTCGCGTCCTACAGAACGCGAGGTCCGTTCGATATATTCCAGCTGCTTTTTCAATTTCTCGGGGACATCGCGTTCTGCAGAACGCGAGGTCCTGTTAAACCGTTAACACGGACTGCAACGCCACGTCGACAAAAATCGCGTTCTTTAGAACGCGATGTTGTACCTCGCGTTCTACAAAACGCGATGTTGTACCTCGCGTTCTACAAAACGCGAGGTCTGTCGACCTGGCAAGAAAGGGGGTCATTTTGCCAAATAAATATTTTTGGGAGCCATTTTTAAAGATAATAATTAAAAAGGGGGTTTTCACCCAAAATTGCCGGGAAGAAAGATTGCTGGTTTGATACGAGCCTTTTCGAATTGTCTGGACTCTTTGGCCCTTGGTTGAGAGCCACTCAGATATGGGAAAGTTCTCCTCTCAAGAGCCATTCCAAAAACAATCGAAAAATTAAGTTAGGAGATAATCCGGCGGTTCACGGTGCTGCTGCTACTTCGGGCGAGGCAGGACAGTCGGAGATGGGTGATTCGCGCCCCAAGGTATTACCAAGTGCCTCGATTGTGTGCCCCAAGAATAATAGGGTTGTAGAGTCGGCTAACGAGGCTAGCTTTTTTCACTTTTACAAGATTATTCTCTTTGTGGAAATACCAAGCCAGCACTTGTTTCCTTAAAAGGAAAAAATGCAGTTGCTGTCAGTTCAACTTCTCTAACAAACAACATGCATGTTAACTCGCCAACCCTAACCGATGGCCGATGCTACTGTGATCGACGGGTGAACAACCTTGAACTTTTCACGGGTAAGAAAAGGAAAAGTTCTGAGTGCCTTGAGGAATCTTTTTTCGTAGCAAAGAGGAGGGAGTTGTGGCAATATGTAATATGTTTACGACAGAGTGTATCAGATTGGTCCCGGAAATTGGGGAGGCAACGCGTTCGGGGCTATGGCCAATGAAGACGTCCTGAAAGTTGCCATTTTTTCTCGAATTCATTCACATCCTCCTCCCCGATAATTAACAACATTGAAAGAAAGAAAAAAGGCTTCTCGTGCGACACTAAAAGGTTAACACTAATTAAGCAGGCAGCAAGGAGAAAACACGTGATGAAAATCTCTAGGAGATCTATGGACGAGATTGGAATCAAAGAATAGGGATCCGATCCTTCAGGAAGACTTATTACCAAAGTTCCATCCATGTTTGTTGATGAGCATTGCTCTCTTAATCAAGAAGTCCTTATTAGTGATGACGAAGGCCAACCGCCTGCGCCTCCTTCCACCAAACTAGTGGATTATGTCGCGGATAATCCCCTAGGGGATTATATGCATCCCATATGATGCCTCAAGCTTGCACCCCTTTCGAATGGAAGGAGCGAAAGTCAGTGTATTTGGTATCTCCTTCTCCTCAGATCAGTGGACTTGCCCGGATGATTTCTGGTCCTTGGCTTTCGTTGTGTTTTGGTTCCGGCTTCTATGAAACAACCATCAAACACGACTTGAAGTTTGATGCTGGCTTGTTTATTTCCAACTCCTTTTCACAGTTAAGGGTTTTTGCAATAATGATTGGGATGACAAGACCCGAGTCCTTAGACGAGGGAGCCTGCCTCCGGATGGAGCTCTCATCTAACTTTATTTCCAAGTCTACCTCCTTGACGGCTGATGGAGTGCTTTGCTTTTGATGGTTGTCGTCTTGTTGTTTAAGTTTTCTTGTTCAGTTTGGTCTTGTTTGGTTTATGGGTTCAGACTTCTTTTTGATGGGGTTCGATCTTGCCCCCTGTTGTGTCGTGTTTTGCGCTGTTGCCTGACCCCCCCGGCTGTTGTTCTTAGGCTCAGCTCCTCCCCGATCGTTGGAAGATGGGGTGTTCTCGATTTAGGCTCTTGTGTATTAGGGTGGTCTGTTAAGTGTTGGGTGACGTTGTTTCTCTTGCATGACGTGCATGGCTTGTGTGCCACACCGTGGTGTTGTAGTTTCGTTTTATTTTAATGAATTTCCCTTTGATAATATATATATATATATTCAAATATAGTATTTTATATTAAATACTTGAGAATTTATATCTTATGAAGCATACACGGTTATATTTTTAATATGTTAATATAATTACATAATAGTATGTGTTCTCTACTTTTAGAAGATTCTTCTTTGACTTCGTAAAATAAAATATCTGGAAATTGATTTTTAACCCTTAGATTTTATCTATATGCTATAGGTCATGATGTCGAGTCCCAACAAACGCAAACTTCCTGCTTTCCAATTAAAATAGTTCATCAAATGAACAGAACAATGCCAGCCAAAAAGAACCACTAAACATTTTATGTACAGTACTGATATGCTGAAAGAAACTGAATCATACAAATACAATCAGTTCATCATTCTATCGGAGCAACTGTCTGAGGTAAAACTAGAATTATGTTTCGTAATCCGACAAACAAATCGAAATCTGGGTCTCTATTATCATACAAAGCTAAGCTTAATGCCAAGTAAGATTAGACACGTGAAATGAAACCTCAGCGCTTGAAGAGTTCATCCCTCCACTAAGTCTATTTGAGGAGTTGCATTTTCTGCCCCAACCATGTGGCTCAAGCCATTTGAAGAAAAGTCTGATTCTTCTTTGTAGTCTCAGTTTTAAAAGAAAAAGGGTATTTTATACTGATAATCTGTAAGTTAATCGATGCTATATGGAAATATTACAGCCTAATTCTTTGGCAGCGGTGTCGAGAAATTGTATAGGCATTCCTCTTGCAAGCTGACTATAAGCTTCCCAGGTTAAGCACTTTTCGATATCAGTTTGCCAGTTAATGGCACCTATACTTAAGTACTGATAAGACGGACTGCGCATACCGTTTATTTCCATTTTAGATTTAGAATTGACTGAACCGATGTGCAAAATATTGCGAAGGACTGATGTGCTCAGAGCTCGAACATGTGCACTTGTATGAGAAAGGCATCTAGTTGTAGCTGGTAGGCGACACTGCACGGATAGGGAGATTAAGCATCAACTCAGCAAAGATATTGGACTGACATCAGGGGAAAGAAGAAAGACCTTCCTTTTACTATTCGCCCCGTTTGCTCCACGTTAATGGGCATTGTCATTTATAATGAACAGGTTCAAAGCATGTTTCAACTTTAAGCGTAAGAATATATTGAACTGACTATGCCAATAAAGGGCATTTTGCTCACCTTTAACAGGTTTGAAAGTCCATCTGCTACTGCCAGTCCAGATTCTCCCCACTCAAGTACCGACTGAACTGCTCTAGCCGTTGCTTCCAGCAGCTGCCAGTTTTGAATAAAAAGACTAAGATATTAAGAAGCTTCGGAATAAAATCAAATGCATTTGACTTCTTAAAACATCTAAACCAAAACTAATCCACATAACCGGATAGCCTAACTTGAATATAAGATCACAGAAACCACAACAAAACGAATAGAACACTCCTCACCGTGAACTTCAGCAAGGGCTTACACATGTACAACCACACGAAGGTGGACAACAGAAACAGAACTGGACTTTAAATGCCAAAATTAAGTATTCTAACAAAAAACAATTGTAAAGAGGTGTTGAGGCTCAATTTAAATATACAATCACAAGAAACATAAGACTTGGATGCAAGATGATGCCACTTAACAGTCCATGTTAAGCATCCAATCCAAAACCGGTTGATACAAATGAAGAGGCTTAACTTGAATATAATAAGATTATATGAAACCCAAAACTTAACAAATGTGGGGTACTGTCACTTAATTTCACACAAATGTCCAATTGGAAAGATGCAGTGATTGGAAAATAACCATCTATAAGCATCAATAATTAGATAAGTACCTCAAGTTGCGGTAAAGTACAAGCTTCCCCGTCAACAAGCATCCCATCTGTGGCACGCAGAAGTAGATCAGAAGCACTTGCCACAATTACCAATGATTCTGGGATATCATGGTTTCTCATCAGCTCCACAACCAACTTTACAATCCGCTGGTTGATTCTCCACATCTTCTGACCTTGATCATCATCTTTCGCAATCCAAGGTTGCAATTCCCTATCCGCCTGACAATGACACAAGGCCATGAAAGTGACGAAACAGATGAGAGTAAATAAAGTTAAAAAAAAAACAAAAAAGCTAAAACAAGGCATTTTATGGCTTCTGGTTTGGAGTACACCATGCAGATGACAGTTCATCCTGATATACCAAAGTATTTTATCGTAACTGGTACCTCTGGATTTTATTACCTTAATTACAAAGTGATATCACCTTTCACAAAACACATGGTGTTCACTTCAAATAAGCAGCCATAAAGAAAAGCAGGTGATTCTGTTTTTATAATTTTAGACTAAAATCTACAAGATGAACAAAATTTGGACCTGAAGTACAACGGCTGTAGCTGCTTTTGTCGGTGAAGCTGATACCACATTGCACAATGCATCAACCACCTAATTCCATCCAAGTAGGGTAGTCAGACAAACATATTTCTATGAAATCATAATGATGAATTTACTGATGAAACATAGGGCAATTATATGCATCGCACAATGTGACCAATCAACACAAGTATAACAAACCATATCTTCTGTTTAGAAACTAAAAGTAGAAAATCAATGGCGTCAGTTAAGGTGATTCTTTTTTATAGTTTTTGACAAGTGAAGATTACCTGTCTCCATCCTTGCTGCGCAGATGTGCTTTCGGCACTGGGTTGTGTTTCAGGGGCTGCTATCATCTTGTGCCACAGTAGTGAAACCACAGAGAAACATAACTCTTGTTTCTCCACAAGCACTGATCTCAGAAGAATCTGTGCACTGCAATTGAATCCTATGTGCCTGTCCTTTGTGAGAAAATTGGCCAAATCTGAGGCCTCTAGTGGGAAACTTGTTATACCTTTCCCAAAGGAATTTCCTGAGCCTCCATTTGATGCTAACAGCCCCTCACATCTGAGATTATTGTCTGAATGAGTTGAATCTTCAAATTCTGAAGCAGATGACTGCCCGGGAGCAAAGCAAGTGGCACTCAAACACTTGTTTTCTTTTATGCCATCTAAACAAGGGGAATATTTCCTAACAGGTGCATGTATCAATTGTGCTTCTAATGGTTCAGCCTTGTTAACAATGGATGCAACAGCCTTGCTGTGAATATCAATGAGATTATATAATGATGACGCCCTGGAGTAAATTTCATTGTCCCATTTGCATCGCATTAGGACAGAGAGTGCATACATGCAAGCCTTTGACCGTCTAAATAATTCAGAAACATGAGCAGCAACCATAGCTGCAGCAACTATTTCATTTGAACTATAACCCCATGAGGTGCCGACAGAAGATGGCTTCAGCGAAAAAAGTGCCTCTAAAATTGCCAAGATTCTGCGAGTATGATGAATAGCGGAGTCAATACCATGTCCATTCTCAATAGAAGATCCATTTACTTTTACAGGGTTGACCGTAGCTTGAACATCTATAGAAGTTGAATGATTATTTCCTCTTGTAAGCAAAGGAAACAACTGAAGCTCGCAGGCAAGAGCACAAACAGCAGCCAGCACGTAAGAATCAAATGCAGCTACAGGCCCTTGTTTTTTTGCTTTGCTGGGTTTAATGACTTTCAGTTTTTCAGCTTGTGCCTTTGATTCCTCAATGCCCTCATCAGGAGGATAACTTTCTTCACCTCTTGGTCTCTTACTCCCATTGAACTGAGCTTCATGGCTAACGCACACGGTCAAGACAACAAAAAGTAGGCGTGAAGCGAGCTCTATAGAAGCACACGATTCCAAAAAGAGGGAATGCACCATTGTACGAAGCTCCGCCACAGCAAGATTCTTTGAGGCAGAGCCTATGCTGTATCTTGTTTTTCTAGTTTGCTCCCTGGAGGATTCAGGTGGAAAAGTTCTCTGAAGAATTGCTTCAACAGTCGCCACAAATATCTTCATGAGACATGCTTCAGAAGGACTTCCACGTGGAAGGTATTCCAGGACCTTAAGAAGTGGTATATATAGGTTCCATGATAGTATGGGAGGTTGTAATGGGGTTGAAACAACAATTTCTGGAAGATCAACAGCCGACGAGCTCAAGGGAATCAGGCCATAAGCAGCTTCCCATATGGTACATATTCTCCATTCCACCTCTGGTCCATGAGCACAAAGCATTGACGCTATCCCTTGAGCAGTAGCTTCAATAGTTGCTACAGCCGCAGGCACCTCAATCTGATGAACGGTGTTAAGATATTTTTTTCAGTACTTGTGAACATGTATCATCGTATGTATAGACCCATGCATATTAACTACTTGTCCACAAAGAGAAACCCAAAAGCTAGAGAATTGAAGATAACATGCAAAATTTTGAAGCTGACCATCAATACCTGCTTTCTATAACATGAGATATAACCACCAGAAGGTTCATGTTGAACTTCTACTCCCTCAACTTGTCTTATTGGAGGAAAGAGAAGTGCAGGCTGTGAAAGTATGCGAAAAAGTAAAGCTGCAGCAGCATCAGCAGCAATACCCGCTCTCATAGACATTGCAGTCCCAATTGCCCGCAAAAAATGCAAATGCATCCAATTTCGAGGAAGCTACAGCAAAATCCATAAAAGCAATTTGCTAAGACAAATAGAATGGCGATAACTGAAAGCACTATTGCATCATTTTTGAAAAAATATAATTTTATGTTTTTCCCCCAATGAATGTTAGGTACTAGAGCAGAATGCTTCCCATAAACAACTCTATATTATGGCATATGCCGCACACTTTACTGACATTCACACAAGATCACACTCCACCACATTGACCGATAACACAACAAAAATAAGAACAATGAGCTTCAGTGCTTCACAAATGTCAACTGGAGCTAACTTGTATTGGGTAAGTTAAGAATTTCTTGTAAGACCTTTTATTCAGGGTTGTGTCTAAATCCACAGCCAACAGTTTTTAAGTTGGATCCAAGAAACCGCCGTGTGTTTAGCATGTGGTTGAACGATCTATGTTAACAAATTATGCACTTTCAATAAGCTAACAGTTCAAGATGATGAGGGTGAACTGAGATCTACATGAAACTCAAGTTTGATGCCGGAAAGTGTTGATCTATATTCAAATACATACATGCAGTGAAAAGCATTTAACTCACCCTTATACCAGTTGCATAATCTTCGGCAGCCCGAAGGAGTTCAACAAGCTGCACAGCAGCATCAAGTGCATCTGGAGCCCATGATGGTGGTGCTTCTAGAAGTCCAAGAAGAAGTCGTTGGGTGGCACTCGGAGTTGCAATGGCATAGTACCTGTTCAGGAAAATGAAAAAAAAAACTATATCATATCAAGCTCCTATTTTAATCAGTGATAATATTTAGACTTTTGCCATTGCATTTGTTAAACACTTCTACCCCAAATAAAATGTCCAGTATGCACTTTGAAACTTCTCAGCTTTTCAAGATATACTAAAATCCTACCTTTTCTACATCCATAATAGATATACTATATGATACACATTTGCTTTAAGACTATCAGAACTTTGGATTACAGAAAAATCTGAAATTTTAAGAACTCATAAAGTATTTGCAGAAACCAAGTCGAAGGCAATTTGGTAAGAAAGTGCATATATACAAAAGCGCACTAACATTGCAGTCTCCATGCAACCTAAGCCCTACCCTTTCTCAGAAAAACACAATGAAACTGTTATTCAAACATCCACATTACCTATACAAATTTGGAAACTTTCTGCAGTTCACAGTATTCAAGGGAAAATACCTACTGTAGAATGAAAAGTCTTTGAGCAAATGTTGTTTAAGTGAAAAGGTTCAGCAATTTACCGATGAAATAATCGTGCATATGGTTCAAGAGCTGGTAGCCCAGCAACTAGATGCTCATCCAAAGCTGTTGTTGGGGGAGGAAGTAGAAGAGCAGGGACTGCTGCAGCCGTTAAACTAGCAGTCTCATGGCGTGTAACCTCTTCATCACACACGCTTAAAATGACACCAGCACCATTTGCAACGGCCCATCTTGGAGTTGATGGCATGAGCTGGGGATGCTTTCCAGATCTACGAGAAGAAGCTACGGAAAAATGGCGGTCAAGTGATGAGTCTCAAGCCTAAAATATCTTATTATTTGTGGTTAGGACAAAAATCACTTAACGCCATTTTTATTTCTGTGTCTTAATATACATCCGCACATGCATTCACTAATTATTACGGGTCTATTTCAGTATTTCTCTCATCAAATTATTAAAATGGAAACATCATAACAAGACAGTATCGAGTAAGGCCACTAATGACATTCCCATGATAATTTTACCACACAATGCATTCTTACCCATGCCTTAAGCAACAAGGTAACAAAACATGATCCTACTAAGCAATAAGCACATCAAAATAAATTTTCTTTACATGATAATTTCAACTGCATTAAGAATATTTATTTCGAGTCATTTTAATACAGAATGTTGCCTAGGCTTGGCATCAATATACAATGTATTTACCGCCAACAAAGAGACAACAAAAATTTTCAACTTATCAACCGGTCACATACAAACCACTCTTTACAAAAAGGTTTATATAATCCTTTACTGCCTAACAGAATTTTTTAAACCACATATTGTCTAAAAAACTGATCTCTATGAACCCCTCCACAAATTACCACACGTATAAATTATGAAATCAGTTGCAGTTAAAGTTATGTTTGATCAATTAAGAAGTGAGAGATGTATCCTATCACTTATACCCAAATTTTGGTTGGCCATAACTCTAATAACTTTTATATTCTTGTTCTTATTGATGATTTTTGCAACATACATATGTATTATGTACGATATGCAGAAAAGTATGTATTACTTTTATGTTTCGCCTTAATCTTGTATTTCTATCTCTTCTAATTGTCCGTACCTGTTAAAACTTTTTCAACTTAATAATTGAAGGCTTGACTTATTTACTGATATCTTCATCTATTGCTCATAAAAAAGGCCATTGTGGTAAAATCTATTAGAACAAGTTCATGGTACCTGAAACTAAATTTATAGTTTGGAGAAAAGCTCACATGCAAGAATGTGAAACAATAACTACATATAAAGGTCACAAACAGCTTTATAATCATGTCATAAATTTGAGCACACAATATCTAACTAACCAGTTGTAGGTGGCTTGAGGTCTCCAGCTGCATATTTGCCCATAACACCACTGCACCTGTTAACACATTAAGACGACTTTCGGCTTCAGAAATAAGCACATAGAGTCCTATGAAGTGAGGCCTACTCCTAGGATGAATCACACAAGGGCATTAAAAGTCAATGACAGTTATAGAATGAATTTAACTACTATGTAATTACTTAAGAACGACCTTAAAACTCAGAAGCACATCTTCTGTAGATGATCAAATAAAAGTCCTTTACCCACTATTTTACATGACCTCTGGTACGGGTATCTCATATCAGTATGTGTCTAACTGTCATACTCATACATGCTATTTTCTGAAACTTTTGGACTCACAGAGTTCAATAAAAAAAAAAGTGCCCAATAATAAGATATGGGTATGCAAATAAGTCACAAAAAAAATTTATAACAAATTTGTTCAATAAAATTTCTTTTATATTTTACCCTCATAAAAGAACAAACTTTCGTCTTCTTTTCCTTTTAAATTTTAATAACCTAAGAGGCTCAAACACACCCATCACTTGCACTATAAAATTAAGAAAGAGCTTAGAAATATTTTTTAAAAGGGGAACTGATGTTTCAAGCTACTTAGAAAGGACAATATAAAGCATAAAGACACTCACCAACGGAAGTAATCGCTTCTGATACCCAAAGGTGCTGCAAGCAATATATCAGTAATCCAAGGAGATAAAGGCCTTAAAGGCTTCCTCTCCTGTTGCATCAAAGGTACATGACGGGACGGTTCCCCATCTACAGATTCACTTGTCGTAGCTTGGCTGCTGCTGTGGCTTCTATCTGGCTCACTATTTTGTGGTTCCATTTTATATATCGGGCGGTTGTAATGAGTCAGAATTCGCAAGATCTCTCCACATGCTAGAGCCCACTGTTCAGAATACTCATTCTGTGAAAAAAGACAAATGACATAGATATGTTCTTGGTCAGACTCAATAATTCCTTATTTGTAGGGGAAAGAAACCAGATAAAAGAGAGGATTGAGAATCTAATATCTAAAAGGAAAAACATGAGGGGATAATAAAACAACAGTTTGTGAAGCAAAGACTATCTTCTTTGTTGAATGAAAAACTTTCGCGTAATACCTCACTACTTGGGCAGACTAAGCCGATGAATGATGCAAAAGGAGCGGTACTCTTATCATACACCAGCGTACCATCAATGATGCCTGAAATTATTGGAAGAACAACTGCATGTCCATGTTCAGGATGGTGAAGGACAAAAGTAGCTGCAAACCAAATATTATAAAGAATCGATCATGCTCGGTTATATAACATAAGCAAATTGTTCGAATATATTAATTTAAAGGTTTAACCATAATGGATTGTGCTTTAGTATAGAAGAAGAAAGAGCCAATACCCAGAACGTCATCAAAAAGGCGTTGCTCCTTAGACGGATAGCGGCTGCGAATAAGCTATTGCAAACAAACAAATTTTGTTAGATATATAAACCCTTAACCATTAGTTAAGTATTTTCCCTTCATTTTCTGCAAGTGTGAAATGGTTGTACAAAACAAGCACACCTCAGCAATATCCTCAGGGAACTGTTCTGATGTGAATTGACCAAAATACTCAACGTATGCAGTAATTTGAACCTATACAAGGGGAAACATAATAAAGTATGTTTTCTATTAGCAAGAGATAAGCATGTAAATTCAAAGAACAAAGAAGACATGGACGAATCAACACAAAATTAAAAAGAAAAAAAGAAGAAAAAAAATAGTCATGCTTGCTTTACAAGTGATATGATTCAACCGAGATGGCATTTTATGTACACGAACACAATTCTATCACATTCTCTTTAAATACCACTACTAACAATCCTTCAACTTCAATTTCAAGATATATTCCTTGTTCGATAGATCACTGTCTCCAAAATGAACTATTATCCTAGTTAAGAGAGGTCAACTATAATCTTGAAAAGGTAACCATGATGTATGGTGTTTAGCCATGTCCAATCGGAATTAACTTGAAAAACCAATAATCTGGACACCAAGTGACCCAAACTCAAAATCACATGAATACAGATCCAATGTTTTACACATGATAGATTTGTAAAATGACTCAAGAGTATCTGCCTCAGCCATGCCAGGAATTTTAAGCAGCAAACCATTCCTACGAATTAAAGCAGTAACAGACAGCTCTTATTTTATCATTTCAGAATTCGGATTCATATTTGTTCCAAATTTAATGCAATTCTCAAACATATCTTTTAAAAATCGAATAAGAATGCAACAAAAACAAACAACAGGATGAGAATTACACGGTACCTTCCGCTCTTGAGGATCCTGCGGCGGCGGCCAGAACAGCGATGAAAACTGAAGACCATCAATCCACCTCTTAGATGGATTAGCCATTTAGACTAAATAAGATTTTCCCTCAAAATATACTCTTCCGAATCAATCACCAGAAAAAATCAACAAAAAGAACACGAACAGACGCCAGAACCTATGCTTTTCCACTCTGCAACTGCTACCAGTCAAGAATCAAGATTTCGTAATTCAACATCACAACCCTGTGCAACCCTCAGATTCCCACAAATATATACGTCAATAGAAGAAAATAGAGAAGAATTAAACTCACAGAAAAGTTCAACAAGAGGGACCATTGCATCTCTCTCTAAAAGGATTGGAATTTTACTACAGTAATTTCCACAAAATTTCAGCCTTTAACTATCTAAAGCCTTGTAATAAAACTATAACTTAAAATCAGAATCTGTAAGTATACAGCAAAAAGAAAGTGGAAAATAATAAGCATAATTCTTTAAAAAAAATATTTTAAAAATATGAATAAAAATCACACCACATGAAAATGGATTAATAAGAAATCTAAGAACATTGTCTATACGATACACCTACCTAAAGATTCAGATAAAAACATAAACTTGATGGTTAATAATGAAAAGAATAAAATCTTCAAACTTTACAAATAATAGAAAAATGGCCAGAGCCGATTATTATCTAAAGATAAAAATGGAAGGGAAAAAAAACTAAGATTAGATCCCAATATCCATTTTTAAAAATATTGTAAAAATAAAACAGAATGAAAATTTCCAAACTTGGAAATAAATATATTTAAGAAAATGGTTGGAGACTCAGTAAGTACCTGGGCTTCGGTTATCCGATGCTAAATAATTTTCCCGAATTAACGCTCTGTTACAAACAAATGTGACGGTAAATTAAAAGGGAAAATTTGAAGAATTTTTTTTTGGAAAATTTGAAGAGGAGATACAGCTTTGGGTGTGTGTGTGAGAGAGAGAGAGACAGAGAGACAGAGAGAGAGAAAGAAAGGGGAGATCTTTAGAAGGCTGTTCGCTTAAGATTGCTGGTGACTTGGCAATGATATTTTCCTCTTGTTTCGCAGACTCCTATGTCATGTCACCATGCATGCATGATATCCATACATGCATCATGCATACATATCATAAAATAATAATAATCATAATTAAAAAGGTTTAATTAAAAGAAAAAAAAGAAGGGACAAGGCAAGGCAGGCACCGAGGTTTTGAGAAGTAGGGTGTTTGGCTTGTAAAGTGAAGAATATATTCGATAAATATAAATAAAAATTGTTTTAATAATAAAAATACGTTTGATTAATTATTTTTATAATAAAATTACGATAAATAAATAAATAAAAACATACTTATAAATGGCCTGAGTGTAAGTTGTAATAAAAAAACCCGAAGAAAGTGATGGGGATTGTCCGACTTTGAATTATTTAATATATTGGTTGAAAGCTTTGATTTTTAAAATGGTTTGGTCAGAAGATATTTTGGGAGGGGTTTAGTGTAGTGTGTTGCTTTGGTGTATGTCTGCCGTTGGAGCTCTACCGTTGGATGCTTGCTTTCTTCTCAATTAATCATCCAACGGTTGAGTTGAGCCTCTGTTTGTTTCCCCTCGTACGTATATTGTAATTAGTATTGAAACTTATCGCACCTAGTTTAGAAATTCTTTTTCTGTTGTATTCTTTAAAAAAAATTATTTTAATATTTTAAAATAAAAACAATGGTGTTAAAATATGGCTAATTTGTCCAAATATTTTCAGGAATTATCTGGAAAAATATCTCTTCTAGGAAACATTTGGAAAAATATCTTCATTTAGCTCACGTCAGGGTAAATCGTGTCCTGCAGGACATGATATCTAAAATCGCAGTGTACACTGAGCGACTTCAGTCTGATTGGATTATATTATCTGGTATTTATTTTTTTAAACCGCGTTATGTAGGATGCGACTTCCACAATTTCAAACGACTCATCACGATAAGGTGAAGTCGTGTTGTGTGAGCCGCGATTTCCACGTTAATAAATTGGAACGGTTAAAAATTTAATTATTGCGTTAGGGTTATGAAGAAATCGTGCTATGCAAGACGCGATTTTCAAAGTCGCGTTGTACAGGACACGATTTTCATTCAGTAATCGCACCCCAACCGACGCGATTTCCACTATAAATTGGTCCTCAACCCTCCTTCTACCCTACAGCAAAAAATTAACTCTCTCTCTCAAATCTACTTTCTTTCAATTTTTTGGTTGATTTTTCTTGTTTGATATAATGGTGGGTTTGATAAGGTTGGATCACAAGCACATGTTCAATTATCTTCGAAGACATGTAAGTTTTATCCCGTTTTATTTAATTTTTATTATTTATTATATATTGTTATTACTACGTACATATTTTTTATATAGTTTAATTTTTTCATACGCATTTATTTTTTTAGAATATGGAACGACGTCTGGAGGTTTCTTACAATCGGATGACGAGATTACCAGACCTTTTGATAGAACCATACTTAGAGCATGTTGAGTTTTTGCATGCATCTAAAATTGTTAGAGGTGAAAAAATAGACGCTAATTTGGTAAACGCTCTTTTGGAGAGGTGGAGGCCGGAGACACACACATTTCATCTTCCTTGCGGCAAGGTGACGATTACCTAGAGGATGTGTCCCATATCCTAGGTTTGCATGTTGACGGAGAGGCTATCACTGGTCCCGATGCTGATGCTTGTGTGGACCTATGTTTGAGTAGGCTAGGGGCTGCACCGAAGCGTTTTTACGGTGGAAAATACAATTAGTATGGCTGCGAAATAATTTTGGTGATTTACCCGTTGACGCGAGTGAAGAAGTGAAGAAGGTAACAATAATTTTTTTAGTGAATATTATTGAAATAATATTTTTTACTTATGGTAATATATATAGATATATTCGTATTGTAGGCATATACTCGCGCTTATATTTTACAGATGATGGACGGGGTATTGATGTCTGACAAAACTCGGGACAAGGTTCACACGATCTGGTTGCGGCATTTGCAGAATTTTGAAGATGCTGGTAAACTGAGCTTGAGATCCGCAGTTTTGGCCACTCTGTTTAGGGAGCTATGCAAGAACACCGATCTAAAAAAGTATTGCATCGAAGGTTGTTTTGTGTTGCTCCAGTCCTGGGCGTGGTGGAGAATGTCGTTTTTACGCCCTGAGCTTATGCAGCCTACTCCATATGTTTTTCCGCTAGCCCGGAGGTAAGGAAAGAGTTGTTAATTTTTTTAATATACGTATTATTATAATTAATTAAAATTATCTTCTTATTTTGTAGGTGGACTGCTCGTTTAACTCATGTTGGTGTTGCGAAGGGCCTAGAGGTTATCATACAAGATATTGAGAATTTTTCAAAAGATCAGGTAACACTTGGTGTATTTATATAAAATAAATTTTATATTTAACTATACATAATTTCTTTTTTTTAATATACGCATTATATATTGTACAAGTTTTATGGACGTCGTACGTGAATATGGGGTTGTAGCACTACATCCCGATATTTTCGGCCGAGACGAAGCTTGTTTGGACAGCCTATGTACCACTCATCTGCTATGCTACAGTTGAGTGGCATCCGACCGACCGCGTCCTACGACAATTTAGTTGTTTCCAACGTATCCCAGCTGAGCCTTTAAATTTGGATGAGTTGCACAAACTCACTCGACAAGGGAAGCCCGAGGTGATAAATATTTATATACTTATCGCATTTTTTTATTAATTGGAACGTAATTCATATCTGAAAAGAATAAATTAATTGTTTGATTATCATGTAGGTTGATTGGTCGGTGCACTACCACTTTTATATCGCTCACTGGAGGGAACATGTTGAATTAGTGTTGGTAACCCCGGACTGAGTATTGTATGTTTGAGACGATGTTGAGCGATGATTACGAGGACTAGTTTAGGGCGAATGGGAAGTCGTCTATTCTGACTCCAGAGGAAGCAACGATCGTCTATTGACGTTAGCAACACAACCGCTCACGGTCTAAACGTTCGAGGGGGAGGGGAGCAAAGAACACCTCCAGCGGTGGTCCTGCCTCTGCAGCACCGCCACCGCCACCATCAGATGCTACCCCACCACCGATGCGGCCACAGCTGACTCAAAGTCCAAGTCAAGGTTATTTAACGTCTTCTATGTCAGACCACTTTGCTCAAGTTTCGGCGATGATGAGTGGTGCCTCCAGCTATCTTGCAAGCTATATGCCCTACGTGCTCTTCATGTCGTTCCCCACGATGTCAGCCGCATTTGGAACCGGGATTATCCAACAAACGCCACCATAGTGGATTTTCTACCTTAGTGGGCCCGGTGGAACGACCGGTACTGTAGGAGCTGGAACTGGGGATGGTGATGATGATGATGGTGACGACACTCTCCCCCGACACAATCTAGAGCGACATCGTCGTGCACCGTCTTGTGGTACCGGTAGACATAGGCGCCATTAGTTTCTGTTGTTGTTTATTTTATTTGGAAATATTGAACTTTATATTTTTGTTTTTTAATTATTATATATTTTAGTTTAATCATGATTTGTATTTTATTTGGGTTTGTTTAATTAATTAGTATATGTTTTTAAATTTGCGTTTTTTATTCTTTAATTAGTTTATATTTTATTCGATTTCCCGGACATTGTGATTTATTGTTGTTGATCATCGCGAACAAAAGTATGGAATAGTTAGCATCTAATGAACATAGAGATACAACTATAAATAAAAACAAATCACAATAATCGAAAAATCAGTTTTTGAATAAATTTTCCAGACACGTCACGATTCCTGACACGATATTCTTGACACGTGTTACGCTTTGTCTCTGCTCACATGTCACGTCACCTCTCATTTCGTATATTGCAAAGTCGGGTTGTATAAAACGCGAGTTATCTGGGGAATCAAAAAGCTGGCAAAACTCGCGTTTTATAAAACACGATTTTCATGACATTGTACGTATACTGCAAAGCTGGCACAACTCGTGTTCTATAAAACGTGATTTCTCCTGACACGCCAGGAATCTACAAAGCTGGCACAACTCGCGTTTTATACGGCGCGAGTTACGCATTGTCTCTACTCACAGGTCACGTCACCTCCCATTTTCTTAAATATGAAGAATTTTTTTTATAGCCAACACACTTGTTTTTGCCAAACGTTCAAAGCATTTCGTGTGCGAAGAAGAAACACTGCTCCATTTTTTCAACAATGCCACAAAAAGTTGATGCTCTAGTTCACTACGATGGTGAGATGATCCTTGATGCCGAAATGGATGCCATATTTCAGTCCCTCAACAATGTTACGCTGCAGATTCCAAACGGAGTAGCGTATGAAAGGCTGAAGCGAGCACTAAAGAGGAATATTCCACATGCTTCCGGGAGAGAGTTACACTCAGTAAGGTATCAACTACCTTCGTCGATAGATCCGCTTTATTTTACAATATTCTATGTGAAATACGACAAAGATGTGCAAATGATGATCGACACCCATACGCAGTATTCAATGGGATGGCCCCTAGATCTCATTGTTACATTTTTTGAACGAAACGTCAAATTTCAAACTGTTGTTCCAAATTGGATCCAAGTAAATCTTGACTTCGACCCAAATGCTAATAGTCCAACATCAAGTTTGCGACAAGGCTTCAACTTACTAAATACAAGCAATAACCAGGCTTCCTCATCTTCTGGCTCGAGGCCAAGGCATTCTTCCGTAGCCAGGTTCGACATTGACCTTAATATGCCGCCAACCCAGCACTCAACATACAATCCATACAGTGTCGGTGTAGGGCCGCCATCATCTACTGAGTCGTCCCACCATGAAGAGTTTAACCCATTCGACCATTTCTCTTCCAGAAGTCACTCAATATATATCCCTAGTGACACAAACGTAGATGATTTCTCATACGGATGTCACTCAACTTATATCTCAGTCAGACAAACGTAGATGATTTCTCATACGGGGAACACTTAACTTATATCATAGGTGTAGGGCCATCATCATCTATGGGATCGTCCTACTATGAATAGTTTTACCAGTTTGACGATTTCTCTTTCGGACGTCACTCAACTTATATCCCTAGTGAGACAAACATAGTTGATTTCTCATCAATAGGAGATATCCATGTGCTGCTAATGTCGACCAAGATATTGGACATAGGGCTCCTGACCGGGTTCCGGTTGTAGAACCTAACATGGTACATGTTGCTGATGAATCAAAACTATACAATTTTGAAGGGGATGAGGAACCACTGAGGGAGCTCGGCCCCGAAGGTGATGAAATGAGTTTATTTCTATAAGAACCAACAAACCTTGGTGAGCCCGTGAATGCCGAGGATGATGCACCCGATGTTGTAGAAGATAATGCGGAGGACGAACCTGTGGACATTGTTGCCCAAAACAGTTTTACTGGAACTCACGCTGCCTTAGCGTATTACGATCCACCATCCCACTTCACAACAGTGGATATGGAAGGATTCTACGCTACACAATACCCACAGTTGGACCAGTTGAACGAACGTAATAATGGTGAACTGCATGTTGGGATGGTCTTCATGACTAAAAAACTTGCGAAGGCTGCCATCAAGCATTACAACATACGCAACTCAATTACGTCCACCGTGCGAAAAACTGAAGTGGACAAATATATTGCTGAATGCCCCACAAGAATTCTGGATGTAAATGGAGGGTTCGTGCATCACGTTTGAAGAGGTTGAACAACCTCTGGCAGATAACAAAATACGAAGGAACCTATACATGCTCCGTGGGAAGCTTGAATCAAGACCATCCTAACTTGGATGTGCACATGCTCTCTGATCATATTCTTCCACTCGTGAAAGCAAATCCATGCGTATCTGTGCCGGTATGTATAACATCGATCCATTCTCGTTACAAGCATATTGTTAATTACGATAAGGCGTGGTATGCAAGATATCGTGCCATCCAACAATTGTATGGGCAGTGGGAGGAATCCTATAACGAGTTGCTAACGTGGCTCAACTGTATGCAGAAATACAACCCAAGAACTGTTGTTGAACTTGAGACAGTGACAAGATACGAAAGGGGTCGTGTAGTACCTGGGGAGCGCGAATTTTTCTGCCTATTTTGGACATTTCCACAATGCGTTAAAGCATTCCACCACTACAAGCCGATGCTGCAAATCGACGGCACATTCTTGTACGATAGATACACCCAAAATCTTACTAGTGGCAGTTGCACAAGACCATAATAGAAAATGCATTCCGGTAGCATTCGCCATTGTTGAAAAGGAAGATATCTCTTCGTGAAGGTTTTTTCTTACCAACATGCGAACACATGTCTTACGCCGAGTATTACGGGTAAGACCAAGCGGAATATGTATTATTTCAGATAGAGGCGTAGGGATCTAGGGATCAATCCAACGTTTGGGATAGTCTTGGGAACCTCTCTATATTCATCATCGATACTATCTGCGACATATTGCTGCAAATTACTACTAGAGGTATAAGAACAATGATGAGCGTATAATGGTTCTTCGCACGAGTACGTCTTTCGCTCTCAAAAGTATAAATTAAATTGCCAATTATTATTAATTCTCATTAATTATTTCAAACTTTTTTTAATAGGCAACACATGTAACCCCCTCGTCCCGGTCTGGCCGGATGACCGGTCTAAGTGGGCTACACAGGGAAAACCGAAGTGAAACCCGTTAAGGCTCCCTTTCGGTTAACAACCCTAATCTTTTTTTTTTTAATTTAATCTTGTCTAGAGGAGTATTAAAGTCTTAAGTGACCAAACAGCGGAACGACATACACGAGACAGTCAATCGAACCCAAGACCACATCTTACAGCCCAATTTTAAACTTAACTGCAGGCGGTATCGATACACCTAAGGGGTGTATCGATACACCTTGACTAGGTCAAACGGTCAGAGTCAACCTGTGGAGACCGTATCGATACACCCAAGGAGTGTATCGATACCCTCCCCAACGGTTGACTTCTCACGGTCAATGCTAAGATGACCGTATCGATACGCCAAAGACTGGTATCGATACCAAGTTGGACAGTGACTCCAGTGACCAAAAAGGTATCGATACGCCTGAGACCGGTATCGATACCAAGTTGGACAGTAACTCCAGTGTCCAAAAAGGGTATCGATACGTCTCCCCGCGTATCGAAACGCATGGCCTGGAATAAGAAGGTCGTATCGATACGGGTCTAACCGTATCGATACCCCTGCTCTGCAACTCCTCATTTCTCTACTTGGTAACTTCACATATGGTTCTAGATGCACATTTGGACACTCCTAAGCACACACAATCATACGTACAACAAACCACAATTGGGATTTAGCTTACAAGCATTGAATATAACAAGGATCATACCTATCTAGACTTCATGCCATTTCACAAGAAACATACTTAGCAAGCATAGGCATTATACACAAGGTAGTCAAGCATAAGGCATACATAGGCCAACGTCATACATGTTTAGGCATGTGCAATTAAACGATATGAGAATCATAGGTCACAATCCAAGAAGCAAGCACATCACAACATGATTTTAACATATTCAAACATAATCTCCTAAGGAGTTTGACCCCAACTCCTAAAACTCTATACCCCATTGTCTAGGCATTATTACAAAAGCAAACCATACTTAAACTTGCTTGAGAACTCCAAAAGCTCATCCCTTGCCCGCTCGCCTCCCGAACTCTAACGATCTGCACGTTGGAAACAAAAATAGCATAAGCAAATCTAGCTTAGTGAGAGAGGCTCTACAATTCACAACATGCAATTTTCCAAAACACGATTTATATGCAAGAAAGCAATGGATGCACAAGGGTCTATCTCAACCACAACACTTGGTTTGCACAAGCACAACCAACATACACTTACGGTGGGACTACACATCACCGTTTCGACTAGTGGATTTCCAATAGGACTACACATCAAAGTACTACCCTACTAGTCACTACCGGTGGGACTACACATCACCGTAGTTTAGACCACCATCACGTGAGGCACGAACTCGACACGACTACAACATTAACAACTTACAATGCATTCAAGTAATCACAACGTATACACAATTAACATATCACAACAACATGAGAGTAAAGAGGCTTACACACTAGTTTAGGTGACCTCTCTAGGTTCCACCCAAACCCCAAAAGAATCCATATCGAGCACAATGTAAAAACCAATAATTCTTCTCACCGTTGCTACCCAAGAGATGATCGAAGACCAAGCTCAAGACTCCGAAATCCCCGGATTTGTCCCCGAAGCTTCTCCAACCAAAATTCTCGTCTCTAGTCATTCCAACACCAAGAAAATAACCCCAAATCAGTCCATGTTCTAAAATAATCAATCCGGATTACATACCAAGCACAAGACTTCAATTTTTCCATTGAAAACAAGCTCAAAATTCCAAAATCCGAGCAGCCCTTAAGCACCCCTCAAAACCATTAATTTCAACCCTAAAATTACTCCCTAAAGTCTCCAAAACTTCCCTTACATGTAGCTTTTCTATCAGCCCTCTCATATTCACATAAAACACCCCCAAAACTCAACTTAAAACCTCCCAAAAACCTCCCCAAAACCCAAATCCGGGAAACTTAACAAAACTCATTAAAAATCATACCAATTGGACCTCATGCTTCCTAAACAACATGTCTATCATTAATCACTTAAAACATTAAGTCAAGAACAATAAAGGCACCATTTTTAAATCAAAACTCTTAAAAAGCCCCTATTTCAAAACATGGTTAAAAATGAAAAATAGCGGTACTTCCAAGGAGGGGAAGGTGAGAGCAAGTCAAAAACGTCCATACCTTTGAGAAAGCTTCAAAAACGAGTGAGCTATGGAATGGAATAGTAGCTCAAGGTGGGAGGTGTGTTTTTTTCGTTGAAAAGAGATGGGGGTGGAGAGAGGTAGAAGATGAGCAAAAGTAAATAGTTTATGTTTGTTTAAAATGGGGGTCAAAAGACCAAAACACCCTTAATGAAATAAAGGAACTACAATGGATGACACCATGGCAAAATTGGGCTTGTCTTGAAAATGGTCCAACTAAATTTTATTTGTCTTAAAACCCGAGGCCCAAACCATTATTTTATTATTTAAAATTTGGAATCGAAACCCGAACTATTTTTAAATTATTATTTTCTCCTGACCCCCGAACCCGGGTGTTACAACACATATCGAGTTGAGGTGGTTGAAGAGCTGCTAGAAGAGTTGAAAGTTAGAAATCAATTTGTATATGACTATATTCTTGATATCCCGATGGGGGAAATGGTTGCGATGTTATGATGGGGGTCTTCGATATGGTCACATGACGACAAACTTGGCTGAGGCGATCAATTTGTCTCTAAAGGGAACACGTCATTTACCTATCACATCAGTTGTGAAGGCAACATATTATCGATTGGCTATCCTTTTTGCAACCCTCGGAAAACAAGCTATGAACTGGATGACAGGTGGCCACAAGTTCCATCTAGATCTCCAACAAAATTTTCAGATATACTGTGTGCAAGCAAATGCGATGGGTGCCACGTGCTTCTCTCGTCACCAACATAGGCTTACGGTTATTGAATTTTCACGACCACTTGAAGGAGTTATGCACCACAACTACGTTGTTAATATACAAGAGCGAACATGTGATTGCGGAGTCTTTCAAACATTCAAGTACTCGTGTGCTCACGTCTTCCCTGCATGCGCATCTGTTCATCTCGATGCAATGACACTCGTTGATCTTGTATACAAACTTGAAAACATTTTCAAGGTATACCGATCTAAGTTTCCTCCGATCGAAAATGAACGTCATCCTGATGTGGTTCAAAATGAACCTAAGATTCGGCCAAATGGATCCCTACAACACAACAAAAAAGGTCACCCAAAGTCAACTAGGATTCATTGTGCCGAAGAGATGGTTCTTCGAGAACCGACCGGCCAACCTAAGTTGCGTGGAAATTGTAGGAACCTTGAACACGGCATCAGAAAATGTCTTTTTAAGAGCCGCCCTTGAATCAACTAATTGTAATTGTAACTTTAATGTTTTAATCCTAAATAACATGTGTTCTCATACTATTGTAAACATGTGTTCTCGTACTACCACGTGAATGTTATATAACAAAAAAACCCACGACCATACACTAAAACAACAAAATCGACTAAAACATGAATATCGACCCATGTTTCCATTTTCTTAATGCAAAGAAATATACCAAAGATAGCATTTTAACACAAGTTCTACACTCTTTAGGATACCTTTTACGCGTCAATTTCTGCACCATTGTAAACACATCTTCCCGTACTACGACGTGAAAGTTAAATAACAAAAAAATGTGAAATTCTCATGCAAATCAACCATAAACAACCCTACCAACCCATGTTCCCATTTTCTTCAATTAAAGAAACAATGCAAGGTAGTGTTTTAACGTGATTTAAACACCGTTTCAGATGTTTTATATACTTCGATTTTTACACCGTTTTGAAGAGAAACATCACCACTATGAGGTAAAAGATCAAAATCAAGAAAAATTATCCCTCAAGACCATGCAAATTAACCATAAACAACCCTATCCAGAATTGTATAAAGAAAATATTTACGCAAAAGTCACGTTCTGCAGAACGCGACTTGTGCATATTACTCGATAAATTCGCGACAAGTCGTTTGAAATTTTCGTAGAAGTCGCGTGACTTCAATTTATTTTTTTTAAAATATAAATAACGAATAATATAATCCACATCGGACTAAAGTCGCTCCTTGTAAAACGTGATTTTACATATCGCGCCCTGTAGGACGCGATTTATCCTAACGTGGATCAAATGGGGATATTTTTCCAAATGTTCTCAAAGAGGGTATTTTTTCAGATAATTCCCTAAAAGGGAATATCTGGACAAATTAGTCTAAAATAATAATATAACTTCAATTAAGTTCTTTTATGATTTGAGGTTGTTGACTGATGTAACCAAACAATATACATATTTGTATGTTTATTTATATTATTTTATAAAATTTTACACAAAATGTGAGGAGATAAAATAATATAATATAATATGGGAGATGTTTAATTATAATGTTATTTTACACAAAATTTAAACATAAAATTTAAGTATTTTTAAAAAGTATCCATATTTTTAATTAATAATTCACAGTAACTTTGTCTTTTGTATTCTATACTATGTTAATAAAAGATTAACTAATGGCATCCAAAGAAAAAAAACTTAGAAGCTTTGAGATGGCAACCGCTTTTAACGGAAACCCTACGAAAAACCCTAAGTCGGCTATCTCCACGGTGACCCCGCCCCTTGTTCCGCCGGCGGTTCCCCTGATCGGTCCGGTGGGGGCGATGGGAGTGTGCACTCCTTGGATTTTCCTCCGTTGTTGGAACGGCCTGGTTCGCCGCTCATGGTGGAGGAGACTCGAGCGATAAAAAAGGGTAGACACGATCATGTGAACCCTTTGTTTGAAGCGGATGGCAAAGGTGAAGGGGACTCGATCATGGCGGATGCTGGCGACGAGACTGTTGGGGAGGAAGGCAAGGCAGACGACGTCGGGGGGGACAGTCCCCCATCTCTTCCGCGACCGTCGTACGCAGGGGCAGTGAGGGGGGCAGAGAAGAAGAACGTGGATTCATCACCGCTGTCGGGGTTGGATGCTGTTGTGGTGGAAGATTCGGACGTGGTGGTGGATCGCAGTGGTCCTTTCCCATCGGTGACTTTTTCGGAAAGGGTTCACGAACAGATCGATTTGAGTATGAAGTGTTCGGTTATCGTACGGATGTTGGGGAGAACCATAGGCTATCGTACGTTATTGGGTAGGATCCGTACATTGTGGCAATTGCAGGGTCAGTTCCAAGTTGTGGACTTGGACAACGAATATTTTTTGGTCATGTTTTCATTGGAAGCGGATTATGTTCATGTCCTCACCGAGGGTCCTTGGACGATTTTCGGGTGTTATCTGACGGTCCAACCGTGGCATAGGAAATTCTCTACATCGGAGAGTCATCCATCGAAGGTTGTGGTTTGGGTGAGGTTACCGGGTCTCCCTTATCGGTACTATTCTAAGGCTCTTTTTCGTTACATTGCGAGTCTCATTGGCAAGGTTATTCGGATTGATTATAGTACGCATGCCGGTGATAGGGGAGGTTTGCTAGACTTGCAGTTTTGGTTGATTTGGGTAAAACGTTGATTCCTTGTGTTCAAATCGATGGTGTCATGCAAAATCTCAAATATGAGGGCCTCTAGAATATTTGTTTTAAGTGCGGGGTGTATGGTCATGTGAAGGAGGCCTGTGAAATTTTTTCCGGAGATTCTGATCGGGCAGCCCCGTCCAATTCGGATATTGATACAGCGGGTGAAGGACGGGTGGATAAGGGTAGTAGAGAGGTGTATGGTCCGTGGATGATAGCGGATAAAAGGCGTGGGCGTGTTCGACGTGATAGCGTTAGTCGTAGGAGTAACAAGGGTTCGGACTCGGTTAGGGAGGGCGGTTCGCGTTTTGCTATCCTTCAGGAGGTCGATCATGTAGCAGCGGATGAGGTTGTTGAACCTGTGGCCCCGGCGATAGTGTTGGTGGGTAACGATGAGCGTGTGGGGGAGGTGCCCGTGGAGGAGGTTGCTTCGGAGGCTATACCGCAGGATGGCATGAAGGTTCAGGTCGATGGCATTATGGATGGAGGGGTCGTGTCGGATCAGGTGATTTTGTCAGGGGAGATCAAGGGAGCTAAAGCTAGTCAAGGGAGCCAACAAGGAGCAGTTGAGGTTGTGGCGTCCGTGGCCACTGTTGTTCCCACTGTTGTGGCACACTCCGTGCCTCCGATGGGTGGTAAACACGAGGCTATTTCTATCCTCGAGGCTGCTAATGAGAAGCAAAGAACTAAGGGTTTGCAAAGGGGTTCTAAAGGTCCCAAAACTTTGAGTTCAGTTGGTGTTCGAAAGGCTTCTAATCCGAAGAAGGGCAAAGAGAATCGATCCCATCCTACCCGTCAGTTATTGGATTGGTTGTCGGTGTTCGCGCCTGAGCCGGCATTAGATGGTGGCGGGGGATGACCCTCCGTTCCGAACGGGGCAGTGACAGTTGCAGGATCTTCGGCTAGCAGCTCGGGAGGCGTTGAGGGAAGGAGGAGGAGTGGTGTTCACGGCAACAAGGCCGCCACGGCTCCTTCATCGATTTAGTGAGTTTTGTGGTTTTCTTCTATCATATTTTTCCGATGATTAGTTTTCTTTTCTGGAATTGTCAATGGGCGGCTAGCCCTTGTTTCCGTGGACATTTGAAGGATTTTTGTAGGATAAGTCGACCTCAGGTACTGGCTATTTTTGAACCACGGATCAGTGGTGGTAAGGCTGATAGGGTTATTGCACGCATGGGTTTTCCTAATTCATTCAGAGTGGAGGCGAGAGGGCTTAGTGGTGGTGTTTGGGTTCTTTGGCAAGACTCGGTTCAGGTTGAGATTGTTAGGGTATCGAACCAGTTTGTTCATAGTAGAGCTCGTGCTGTGGGTTCTATAAGGTGGTTTTATTTCACTGCTGTGTATGCTAGTCCTACTGTTGCTGTACGCAAACTCTTGTGGCCGTTGTTGGCTAGTTTGAATCCGGGAGATGGGGTGCCTTGGTTGTTAGGAGGCGACTTCAACACTATACTGCGGCGGGAGGAACGACTTGGAGGTTCGGCTAGGGGTAATGGCGTGTGCACTCTATTTCGGGATCTTATTTTTGACCTGGGCCTAATCGAAGTAGAGTATAAGGGTTGTGACTTTACTTGGAAGCGCGGTGATCTTCATAAACGCTTGGACAGATGTTTGTATAATGTCACTTGGGCGAGTTTGTTCTTGTCGGCGGTAGTCTCCCATCTTGACAGGGTTGGTTCGGATCACTGCCCTCTCTGGTTCCATACTCTGTCTCAGGACGGTTCGCGGAGTGGGCGCCCGTTTCGTTTCATTGCGGCCTGGCAAGATCATCCTGAGTTCGAGGATTTTTTGCGAGGCACGTGGGATGGATCACTTGATGTTGTAGATAATGTGGACAATTTCATGCGTAATGTTAGAGATTGGAATGTCAATGTGTTTGGGCATATTGGAAAGAAAAAGAAGGAGCTTCTTGCGAGACTTCGTGGGATCGATAAAGCCCTTCGAGTTGCGCATTCAGATTTCCTTGTTCAGCTCGATGCGTCTCTACGAGCGGAACTAGATGCTGTGCTTCTACAAGAGGAAAGTCTTTGGGTGCAGAAGTCCAGAGAACAGTGGGTTCGCTTTGGTGATAAAAACTCCAAATATTTCTACAATTGTACCATGCAGCGTCGTCGACAGAATTATGTGCAAGCTCTTAGACTCCCTAACGGTAGATGGTGTTCTGATCAGAATGTTTTGCAAAAGTTGGCGGTGGATTTCTATCAGGAGCTGTTCACATCGTCGAGGAGTGTTGACGTGGGGTTTGCAGGGAGGGACTGTTTTCCGTCGGTGGATGATGGTTTGCTCAGGAGTTTGGCTCGCCCGATAACGGATGAGGAAGTACGAATGGTGGTGTTCGACATGTCGCCGTTGAAGGCCCCTGGGGCGGATGGTGTTCATGCGTTGTTTTATCAACGAAATTGGCATGTCGCTGGCCCATCAGTTTGTCGCTTTGTACGTGAGGTGTTCGCGGGCAAGCCGTTCGATCCCTCCTTGAACCGCACTCTTCTTGTTTTGTTACCTAAGGTACGCAACCCGGAATCAATTTCTCAGTTTCGCCCAATTGGATTGTGTTCTGTGCAGTATAAGGTCATCACGAAGACTATTGTTAATAGGCTTAAACCTCTTTTGCCTTGCTGGGTTTCGGATAGTCAGACTGCTTTTGTCCCTGGGCGGTCCATAACTGATAACATAATTATCGCCTAGGAGGTCATCCATTCTATGCGTTTAAAGAAAAGAAAGGTGGGTTCGATGGCGATCAAAATAGATCTTGAAAAAGCTTATAATCGCCTTGAATGGGACTTTATTGCGGACATTTTATCGGAGATCGGAATTCCGGGGGAGTTGCGTAGTTTAATCATGAGGTGTGTTTCATCGGTTACTACACAAGTGCTTTGGAATGGTTCTGTATTAGAGTCTTTTGCACCGTCGAGGGGTATTCGTCAGGGAGATCCGTTGTCGCCATATTTGTTTGTTCTGTGCATGGAGCGCTTAGCTCACTCTATCCGGGCGGAGGTAGCGGGCGGTGCGTGGAAGCCGGTCCGATTGGTTTGTTCGGGGCCATCTATATCACATCTTTTCTTTGCTGACGATATGATATTGTTCAGTGAAGCTTCGCCGGCTCAGGTTACTATTATTGAGGAGGTGCTAAAGCGTTTCAGTGTAGCTTCGGGTCAAAAGGTCAGCATAGCCAAAACCTGCATCTATTTTTCCAAAAATGTGGAGCACGATCTTTGCGTAGCTATCAGTTCTCGGTTCGGTTTTTTTTCGTGTGTCGGACCTTGGGAAGTACTTGGGTGTCCCCTTATTACACAAACGCGTGACTCGGGCTTCTTACAATTTCATTGTTCAGCGTGTAAGGGATAAACTTTCGGGATGGGTGGCTAAATCTCTCTCGCTTGCGGGGAGAATTACACTTGCTAAATCGGTGTTGTCCGCGATTCCCTATTACGCTATGCAGTCTTCTTTCCTTCCTAAAGGTACGTGTCGTGACATTGAATGTTTAATCCGGAGTTTCATTTGGGGTAAGGATGAAGGACGGGGTGGTGTACACCTTGTAAACTGGAAATCTGTATGTTCGCCCACTAAGGGGGGGGGGCTTGGCTTTAGGTCGTTGGTGGTGCAAAATGAAGCTTTTTTAATGAAGCTTGCTTTTAATTTAATACGAAAATCGGATCAACTATGGGCGCAAGTTCTACGGTCCAAGTATAAATGGGTTGTAGCTGTCCCGGATACTTTGATTCATCCCCGTTGTTCCCATCTTTGGAAGGGTATCAGTTTAGTTTGGGAGGAGGTCCGCTCCGGGCTTGTTTGGTCGGTGGGTGATGGGCGCGATATAGACTTTTGGCATGACCCTTGGTTGAGTGATATTGGGGTGCTTGCGGAGTATGTAGCGGATGGGGCTGCTCGTGCGAGTCTCCCCCACGTTAGCGTCGCCAACATGGCAATACCTGGAGGCGGTTGGAAGTGGGCTGAGATAGAGCACTTGGTGCCGCGGGATATCATCCTACGTTTGGCAGCGACGTTGTCGCCACAGCAAGCTGCGCTTGCGGATGGAGTAGGGTGGAAGTGGACGGCGCAGCGAGCCTTCTCGGTCGGTTCTGCTTACCATGCGTGCGCAAGGGAGGGTGAGGGTCGTGAGGGGCTGTTGTGGCGTTGTATCGCGCGTTTCCGAGGGCTGCAACGGATTAACATATTTCTGTGGTTTCTTGGTTGCGGAAAGTTGCTCACTAATGCCAAGAGGGTTCAGAGGCATATGGGTGATGTTTCTACTTGTGGTGTGTGTGGTTCGATATCGGAATCCGTGGATCATCTATTTCGCTCGTGTCCCACGGCGATGGCACTTTGGATTCGGTTGATTGTTCCTTCCAAACTTACGGAGTTCCTTACTTTGAATACTCAAGAGTGGTTGCGCATTAACTTATCGTCTCCGGAATATTTTGCACGTGAGCCGAAGGATTGGGATCTTCGTTTTGGAGCGGTGCTGTGGTCCCTATGGAAACATCGCAATGCTTGCATATTTGATAAAGATGTTGCTGGGATTTTTGATGTATGGTCGCACAACAAGTTTGTATTCGATGAAAGCGTCAGAGCCTTGGCATTATCGCGTGCGTTATCTTCTCCTGCAGAGCGTCGCGGACAGCAGGTTTCGGTTTGGGAGGTTCCCCCTTGCGGCTGGCTGAAGATCAACACGGATGGCGCACGTACGACGACTACGGGGTTGGCGTCGTGTGGTGGTGTCGCTAGAGATGAAAAGGGCGATTGGATTTTTGGTTTCTCGAAAGCGATAGGGATTTGTTCCGCGTTGGAGGCGGAACTATGGGGTATGTATGTTGGTTTATCGCAAGCGTGGTCTAGGGGTTATCGCCGAGTTATTTTAGAGACGGATTGTAAAGAGGCTATTTCGTTTATTCAAGACTCTTCGGCAAAGGGGAGTTCCATCGTTCTGTGTCAGCACATTCGGGGTTTATTGCGGCAAGGTTGGGAAGTCAATGTTCAGTATGTGCGTCGGGAGGTGAATAAAGTGGCGGACTCGTTAGCCAAATTGGCACCCACGGACTCTTTGGACTGTCGGATACTCGACACTTCGCCTATGGTGATCGCCAGTCTACTGGTTATGGACTTGTTCCCTATTTCATAAGTAGGGTAGTTTACTTCTCTTCTTTATCAAAAAAAAAAAAGATTAACTAATGGGGTTAGTCCAAGTCTATAGTATCTGATCTGAATTAGTTCATCAATAAATTAAATATCAATAGTTATAAAAAATATAGACATTTTAACGTACCAACTAAATTACATGTATAATTCATGCTATTATACTTGTATTATATTTTTTGAAAAACAATAACTTACATTTTTGTACTATGATATAAAATTTTAAATTAAAGATAGTAAAATGGTTTAGAAGTTTTCGGTGGATATCTATTTATAATATTTTTTTGAATATGTTGGTGTGATATAAGGATAACATTTGTTTAATTTTTTAATCTTTTTTAAGAAGGCATACACACCGTACAAAATTAGTGCACGAACCGGAGTCATCTGAATGAATTACATAATCTTTTATTACTGGGACAACAAGGGGTGAACATCTATTTTTAATTAAAACTAACTTGAGAACACAAAAACGTGGTGGAAAATATGTATTTTTTTCTTTCTAAAATGTATTTTTAGAATGAAAATATAAGTCATACAATAACAATAAAATAATAGACAAGTAAAAAGAAGTACCTAATCTTTAAACCACGAATGTTTATCTTCTATACATCTAATAGTTTAAATAAAGATTAATTTGAACCGTAGGGTGGTCTCAGTGGTAAAGGATGATATATTTCATTCAGATGACTCGGGTTCGAGCACCACATGTACACGGTGTGTGCGCGTTATTAAAGAGCTAAAAAAATTGAACAGATATTACATTGTAATTACACCAGCATATTAGAAAAATAAACATTAATTTTGTTGAGACAGATATTGTCATGAAAATGATAAATTTTTCCATCAAAAGTTGGGTACCTATTTGTTCAGAAAAAAAAGAGTTGGGTATCTAAATTTTAGGAATGCATATTTTTGTTTTAAGTTTTAAAGACAGTAATGTTTATAGTTCTATGTGTTTATTTACATCAATATTATTATTAAGTCTATAATTAAATTGATGTCACCGATTAAATCAGGCGTGAACTCCATTAAAATGTTATTTATACCAGGAAATGTATGGGATTATTGTAGCTAATCAGCAATGCCTCTTTTATTAGCTAGAAAATTTTTTTTTTTCAGGTATCCACACATGTTACCGTAGTCGGTCATTATTTCTTATTTATTTTTTGTTGTTTTTTTGTCATTCCAATTTTTTAGGGCTTTATCTTAGCTATTACGAATCGATTCGCGTTGCACACATGACTTTTTTGGGTCAGTCTCTTTGCGAAGATTTTTTACACACACAAAAATCTCGAACTTTAGACCAACTTAAGCAATATTAAGTTGGTTACTACTACTAATTTACGTTAGTATAAGAACCAAACTCATATCTCTCTCTAGATGTGTATTTGTATTTTATACAATATTTCAGAGAAGATATTATAATTATATAAAAAAACTTTCTAACTGTACATTCTACTTTTAAATCCTTAGTATAGTTAATTTTTCTTTCAAGACTTCTACAGCTAAAAAGATCTCGTTCTTATATGAGTTTACCTCTTTGAAGATGAAAAAACCAATCTACTGAACTTCCTATTGTAAATCGTTACTCTTTCTTATAAAAAAAATTTATATTGTCGTCAATCAAATATATCAAAAACACTGATTCTTATTTCGGTCAAAAATGTTAAAAAATTATGTATAATCTTTCTAATTTGACAGACATTTTTTTTTGAAAACGGTACCGTCTGGCTTTATTATAATGAAAGTAATAAGTACAATAAATAAATCTTAGAAAACCCAAACGACAAGAAAAGAAAAAAGGAAAATAAAGACAATACTCCGGAGAGCATTCCAGACGATCCAGAACCCACTTAGCATCGGAGAGAAAAATCGATAGAAGCTCAGGCCAAGTCAGGCAGAAGAAAACGGGGATAAAGATGGAGAACAACCCCGATCTAAAACATCCTTACGGACGCCGTCCCAGCCGAAGAAGGACGTTTAAGGAGGCTCGAGAAACCTCTTGTCTGCAGCCACCACCGCAAGGACCGACGGCGGTGCGTCCTTAACCCAGAAGCGGTCCTCTACTGCAGAACGACCGCTAACCGCCATTGCATGCGCCGCTTGGTTACCCGTCCGGCCGACAAAGACAAACTGGCAATCCCTAAATTTTAGGGCATGGTTTTTAACATCTCCGATCAACGAACGAACAGCGGATCGATCGTCCGACGGAGAATGAAGTTTTTGAATGATAGATCGACAGTCGCCCTCAACTACGACGTGCTGGAAGCCTAAGTCCACCGCAAATTGTAGCCCCTGTACACATGCTAGCGCCTCCGCCTCAAAAACAGTTGTTACGCCGGGATTAACGCGGTAAGCCGTTCCAACAATAAATCCTTCATGACCTCTAATAACAACTCCTGACCATGAAATCTTGTGCCTCATATAGAAGCCAGTGTCAAAATTAACCTTTACTTTGCCGGAATTTGGAGGACTCCAACGAACCGTTGAACGGGCCGGGGGATGAGCTAGCTGGGAATCGAGGAATTTAAGTTCTGCACAATAGCTGCGGACAAAGGTAATAACCTCATTTACAGATTGTTGTACCCCTTCATGTAGAAGCTTATTTATAGAAAACCATAAGCTCCATATTGCAATTACAATTTCCGTTTGTTGGACTGCACTGTAATTTTGAAAAACCCATTCGATCCAACTGAAGAAATCTGTGAAATTTGAGACTGATGACCAATTGTAATTTAGGCCTGTCCAAACACTATGGGCAAACATACATTTACACGACACATGAAAGCCATCTTCAACATTCGTACTACACCTTGGACACCCACTAGTACTTGCTATACGTTTGATAAATAGATTGTGCAGTGTAGGTATATAGTTCATAGCAAACTTTCAAATTGTAATTTTAATTTTTGACGGATACTGTAAATTCCATAATTGCTTGAAGAAGGTACCTGAATATTGATCCCCAGGAATAGAACTTAAAAGAATACGGTAGGCACTGCGGACGGTGAAAACACCCGTAGATTCACCTCCCCAAACACGAACATCATCTTGGCCTGAGGCCGAGAGTCGAATCGAGAGGATTTTACTAGCCTCATCACTGGAAAACGTGGCCTGTATTAAATCTATCCTCCAGCATCTAGTATTAGGATCAATTAAATCTGCTACAACTTCCAAACCTTGCACCCTAGGGGACTGTATCAACCTAGAGGGCGTAGAGGGGAGCCAAAAATTATTCCAGATGGATACTGATGTGCCTGAATCCACCTTCCACACTAGACCCATATCCAACGTACGTTTAGCAGCCCAAATACTTCTCCATATGTAGGATGGATTGTGCCCAACATTCGAATGGAGAAAATCTGAGGTGGGGAAATACTTAGCCTTTAAGAGCCTTGCAACAAGGGAAGTAGGATTAGAAAAAATTCTCCAGCTCTGTTTTGCTAACAGCGATATATTAAACTTTTCCATATCTCGGAAACCCATACCACCTTCATCTTTTGGGAGGCATAAATTGCTCCAACGACACCAAGAATGCCTCGTTTCTCAGTATTCTTCTGCCACCCATACCTCGCATATTTTGCCTCCAAATCCTTACATAGAGTTAGAGGAAGAAGAAAGACAGACATCGCATAAAGAGGAAGAGCTTGAAGTACGGATTTAATGTAGACCTCCTTACCTCCCATAGAAAGCAGCCTAGGGGACCAAGATAGAAGGCACTTAGTACACTTATCCAGCAAGAACATCAAGGATTGCTTCTTATTTCGCCCTATAATGGACGGTAGCCCAAGATACTTTTCGGGGCAAGATTGACTAGAGACTACAAGAATTCTACACACATCACTTCGATTATCATCAATCACATTAGAACTAAATAAGATACTGGACTTAGAGAAATTAATACGCTGACCCGAGCACGCCGAGTAAAGCTCTAGAAGTTCTTTTAATTTCGAAGCCCCAGTCGTCGATGCATCTCCAAAGATGATACTGTCGTCGGCAAAAAGGAGATGAGAGACTAAGAGAGCCCCTCTTGCTATTCGAGCACCTTGTAGAATACCGTCTGACATTGCGCATCTCAACAAAGAGGATAGACCCTCACTGCAAATCAAGAACAAGTAGGGACTAAGTGGGTCTCCTTGCCGAAGCCCTCTTGTTGGAGAAAAACTGTCACTAACAAACCCATTGACTGCAACGGAATAATTGACCGAGTTAATGCACTTGGAGATAATAGAAATCCACTCATTACAGAATCCCAACTTCCTCATCATAGCCATAAGAAAAGGCCACTCAACCATATCGTACGCTTTAGTCATATCAAGTTTAAGGGCAAAAGAACCCTTCTTACCTGACCGTTTGGCCTTAAAACTATGGAGGATCTCGTAGGCAGCGATGATGTTGTCTAAAATGAGTCGTCCCGGTAGAAAGGCACACTGGGCCTCATCAATGCAGTAAGGCAAAATATGTTGGATACGGTTCGCCAACATTTTCGCAATTATCTTATAGATAACGTTACAGAGGCTGATGGAGCGATACTGCGACATACTTAGAGGATCGTCGACCTTAGGGACCAAGACAATATGAGTTGAGTTAATTTCTGAAATAGGAAGGTCTCCCTTCAAGACCGCGATACAGTAGGCAGAAACATCAGAACCCACAATATGCCAAAAGCACTGAAAAAATACCGCCCCAATACCATCTTCCCCAGATGCCTTAAGAGGACCCATCGAACGAACCGCAATAAGTACATCCTCAGAATTAAAATCAGCCATTAACGAGCTATTCATCGCATCCGTAACGCAGTGCTCAACCCCATTGAGTATACTAGACGGGTCAACAACACCCTCTGACGTGTAAACATTTTTGAAAAAATCCACCGCTGTAAGCAAGATATCCTCGTCAGACTCGAAGATAACGTCATTGTTGCCTTTCAGTTTCTGAATACGGTTTCGCCTCTTGCATTGTGAAGCAAACCTATGGAAAAACCCAGTGTTACGGTCTTCATTCCGAAGCCAATTAGCCCTGGCCCTTTGTTCCCAATCGATTTCTTCACGATCAGCCTCAAGATTTATCGCAATCTTAGTGTCTAGAATTTCACCAAGAATTGGATCAGTGGGCTGCAAAGCATTAAGCTCACATAAGCGCTTCTTTAGAGATGTTGTAGACACCCTTTTAATCTTTTTAAGCTCACCAAACCATGAACTGAGTCCCATCCCTACATGTTTCAATCGTGCTGGAACTTAGCCAACCGATAGATTCCACAACCGATCTACTTCTTGCTCGCAAGTCTCTTCAATTAACCAGGCAGCTTCAAACCGAAAGTGGGAAATACGTTGCCGTGGGATAGAGGAGAAATGAGTATTGAGTAAAAGGGGACAATGGTCCGAAAAGGAGTGAGGGAGATGTTCTAAATCAAAATTGGGAAACGTATTCCACCATGACGAGGTAGCTACACCACGATCCAACCTCTCCCTAATATTATTTGCTTCGAAACGCCCCCATTCCCAAGTGAACCAGGCTCCTCTGTAGCCAATATCCTTAAGAGAGCAATCATCTAGTACTGAGCGGAAACCCTCCATTTGTTGAGTACTTCGTAACCAGCCCCCAGACTTTTCCGATGCAACCAGGAGTTCGTTGAAATCACCTATTACGAGCCACGGTACCTCAGGGAGATCATTTAGGTGTCTAAGCAGATTCTAGGATGCTGCTCTATTCTCAACTTCAGGGGCTCCATAGAAACCCTTCAATCTCCACGAGAAACCATCACTATCTTCCTCAAAAAGAACGTCGATGTGACGAGCAAAGTAAGAGCGAAGTGTAACCTTGCAAGAGTTTTTCCAAGCTAAACACAGACCACCACTACGACCCGAAGAACACAAATCAATACCACACGGAAAGCCACAACTTTTCCTAACCTTTTCCATACGGGAGCCCTGTAATTTTGTTTCTATCAGAAAAATTACAGTCGGATTAACGTCTCGTAAAGTATTCCTGAGACGTCCAACAGTCCGAGACTGCCCCAGACCTCGGACATTCCAACTAAGGATCTTCATTGATCCCGGCGGGCCCTATCCATTGGGCCGGCCGATATAGCTGAAGGAGCACCATTCGAATCACCAATAGAAACTTCTGATGCATGTTGTACAACTCGTTGTCGTTTGGACACCTCGGACAAAGTATCAATCATGTCCTCGTTAGCAACAGATATTTGGACGTCCCCAAAATTAGCTATCCCCTCGGAGTGAATCGAGGAGAGGATATGATGTGAGGGACCCGATTGCTATTTTGAGGAGACAATTGTGTGTTATGGATAACTCCCAATCTGCTAGGATCAAGCATATTTTGAAACTTTCCTTTATTCTGAATATGGAAAGTGCTAGTAGATGGAGCCTGGGATTTAGCCATCTGATTGGTAGAATCTCGCCCAAAGTAACTGTCATCCTCCCGAAGCCAGCGATTAGACAGAGAAGAGTTCAAACGCCGACCGGCGGCCTTCAAACTGAGATCCCAACCAAAAACAATGTTCTCATTGGAAACAGTTAATCGAACAGGGCAGAAGCTCTCCCCGTGATCCATTTTACCGCAAACAAAACAGAATAAAGGTAACTTCTCATATTCGAACCGGATATAATGAGACCCACCGGATTTCAGCACAAACTTTTTCCGACGCTTCAAAGGTTTTCTTGTATCCACATTAACCCGAATACGGAGAGTCCCTCGATAACCCAGGCTTACCGCCTGGCAGTCATAGTCGACAAAAACACCCACAAAATTTCCTAACTGTTGCGCAACCTTCTCAGACACATAGCCATGAGGGATGTCATGTGACAAAACCCAAAAATTACAAGAGAAGACGGGAACCTTCTGCGGGTCTTCACCTTCCTTCAGGCGATGAAAAATCAGGAGATGAGAATTGAAGTTCCAAGGGCTACCCGCCTCTATACGATCAATATCAACAGGATGATAAAAATGAAAAAGAAATCTATCATTACCCAGGTCGGTAATCGTGATACCCCCCAATGGTCGCCACAGATTTGCCAATGTAGTCCTCATAGAATTGAAATGGACAACACTGGTCGTCAGAAATCTTCCAACCAGACAGAAATCATAGGAAAGGCTAGGATTCTGCTCTTCTGGTTCAAGAGGCACCTCCAAGTCTTCATCATCATCGATAGTGAGGCCGACCAGATCGTCTTCAACGTGATCAGCCATGACACAAGAAGGGAAGGAAAGCAAAAAAGCAAAGAAAATCGTGCCAAAAGACAGACAAAACGTGCTAAGAAGAAGAGAGAAAAAACGTGCTAAGAAGCAGAGAGAAAAAACGTGCTAGGGTTCCAGATATAACAGAGGAACCCGATCTTTCGACAGACATTTTATTATTGAAATAAAATAAAGTAGTTACTTTAATATTTACTTTGGCGTTATTAGATGCGTCATTAATTATTATGACCTAAAAAGAAAACAAATTATTACAAAAGAATCATGTCATTGATGTTAGATATTAAAAATACCAAAATATTTAGATTGATATTATTAAGACGACATTCATATCGAACTTTTATCGTAACAAAGCTTAGAAAAAGTCTTATGATAAGACTTGAATTGAGTATCGTTTCAATAATAGCAATGCAAATATTTTAATACTTCAATACCTAATATCCATCAACATTATCCCTATAGCAACTTGTTTTGGTGGAAAATCAACCAACGAATTCGTTTCTACGAAGTAAATGTTAGTTGACTTCAAATGTTAAAAAAACTCGGAGAAAACGATCACTCCACTTAGTAAGTGGGAACTGCACCCAAATTATTTTATAATATAATAGTAATAGTAATATGATTGCTTTATAATACATTGGACAGGGACAGGGTTTACCAACAATAAAGTCAATTTTTTTATATAAAAAAATCGTATAAATTAAGACTTAAGGATCTAAGCATTACCCCATCTGTATCTGTATGCCCATTGGCCAGTTGCCCACTTCACACAGATTTGGACCATTAGATGAGATCACATGCTTCAGATTCCATCCAGGCTGGCCCCCCTTAATCACTGCCCCAAACCCATTACGGATAAGCCACGTGGAACGTTGGGTGGCGGAGGATTCAGCGGGCAGCTTCAACGGGCAGGTCCCAAAATATCTTGCTTCCACCCACACGGGTTTTAGATATTTTGGCTTCCCTTTCCCGTATCGGATCAAGCCAAAGCCCAAACACCCAATGAGGGCATAGCAATAGATATATACACGTGGCAGAATGACGTGCTCTTGTTCCCACTCTTCCTTCGACCGGCTCCTTTTTATCTTGTGGGTCCCCCCAACATGGGTTATGGTTTATGGGGTGGGGATGCCAAAGCCCATTTTGTTTTCTTTCCCCTTCTCCATGAGGACCATGACCATGCATGCATATTGCATACATCACATACATACAAGCGACTAGAGGAGAAGTGATTAGGTGAGGGCGTGTTTATATTACTCCAAGCGTGGCTCTTTTTAAAATTGGATGGTTTTACTCTCTCTTTTTTCCTCTCAATAAAATGTATATTTTCTCTAGTATTATGTATTTTTATATAATTGCACATTTTTTGCATATTAAGTATTAACACCGTAGTTGGTAGGGGGTGGAAATCGGGCGGTGCGATGACGGTTTTATATTTCTCTTTCCGCGTCTAACACTTGCGAGTACGGTTTCGGGAAATCCTCATTACATACTTCGGGGATTTTTTTGTGTCCATCCTCATTCCCATTCCCATTGGATCCCCATGATTTTCGGGGAATCCACATCCCAAAAAAAATAAACACAATTTACTACTTTACTAACCAAAATATAATTTTTCAGAGCATGAAAAGATGTTTCGTTCAACATAATTTTTAAATTTTCCTTTGCAGGAATGAAGCAACAACTTTGGAACATGATTATAAAAATATTTGAGAACGATAAATACTATAATCAACTCTTTGCCAGTGATATTTGTTTTACTTTTGACAATTTGAATAAACTCAAATATGATTACAGAAGAGATAGAAGCTTAACCAACTCATAAATCTCAACGAAAAGTTGCACCATAAGTTGCAAATTATAAGAGTACCTCTAAATATAGAGTCTAGCTTATGACAATAACAAGCTACAACATACCAAGTTTATGTAAACATTTTTTAAAAAATTGTTTAGTATGCTAAAGTAAATATGTATTTAAGTTTAAACAATATAAGCAAACACATAACGTTTGAACGTAAAATAAATAAATAAATACGACGCTGGAGGTCTTTACAGGCACAATAATGAGAAAGACGATGGTAGCTCGATAAAGAAAATGGTCACGAAAAAAGATCAATGACGCTCGTAGTATGTTGGAATCTTAGAAAAAATGACGACGTTGCTTGCTTGAAGGAAAATATGTTTTTTAGGTAATGTGAACGACAAAGATTGAGAGATAAATAGATTATATACTCTCAATTAACAAAAAAAACGTAAATTACTAGAGAGATCATCCAAATCTGATAAGGTTTAAACAAAATGCACAAATATCTTGATTGATTGGAATATTGATAATAAGATAGGTAGGTATGTATGTAAATGAGATTAAGTATACATATATATTAAAATTTAGTAAAATATCATGATCCTTGCGGATATTTTTCAAGGATCCCCACGGTTATTTATATGGTTACGGTTCGGTTATTCTCACAGTTCAGATATAGCAATCTCCATCTCTATCCCCATTTAAACTTCGGTAATAAAACTTCACCCGTCCTCGTCCCCGTGAGTAAAAATTTCGGTTATTCCTCATCCCGTCAATTCGGATTCCTACGATTTTCGAATATTTATCACACAATTCTAACCCCTAGTAGTTGGTATATATTAAATTTCTATTACATACAATAAGATGTAAATAAATGTATCTTTCTATTTATTTACAAATACGATTTTAAGGCTTTTATTTCTTTTCACTTGTATATCTCAAACTTTTTCATTATTTAATTATTTACATTAAATTGGAAGAAAGAAAATCCTCAATTTATTTAATTTTTCATTTTAAAACTCCTATCTATATCTGATGGAAGACCATTGGAGAAATCAATACAACATTAAGTAATAATGTTAGTTTAGGTAGTATCAAAATGATTAATTAAGTCTTAATTTGATTCACATATCTTGAAGACTATGAATCTTCAAATGTACTGTATTTGAAAATTCTCGATCAAATTAGCAAAATCAACAGGAAAAATAGGGTTATTGAAGAGCACTTCCAAAAAAAAAAAAACAAGAACCTACTATAAAGTAAAAGATAAGTTGGATAAAATTAGACTTAAGTGGTAAATAATTGCTCAAATTATATATTTTTTCTAGATAAGTGCTTATAAAAATAATTTTTTGGGCCAAATAAGTGGCTAATGTTTTCAACGTTACTCAAATAGGTGCCCACCGTAACTGTCTATTAAAAAAATTCCTTTAGCCAATAAAAACATGTCACGTGTCAGTATTAAACATTATTTTTTTTAAAATAAATCAAAATTTTAAAAATATCATGAAATTTTCAAATAATCCCAAAACAGTCCCCAAATCTCTAAACCCCCAAATTTGACCACTACCACCGGCAATAGTCGTGTTTTCGGCGACGAACTGAAGCGCCCTCCCCTCTCCGAATGATTCACACATCGTTCATCGTCCGTTATGCCGTCGTTCGTCGTGAATTATTTGAATGAATCATTCTATAATTTCGACGTTTCGCACGACGTCGATCGATTTTTTTCGACGAGGTGGTGAGATAAATAATCGTGAATCGTGATGATCTGGCAACGGATGTGGTAGGCGACAACGTAGCAATTGACGGCGAAATCAATCAAATTGGGATTTGAGTTTTGGGTGTTATGAATTTCAAATTGTGAGGCTATTTTGTGAAATAAAAAGTATTTTGTTTTATCAATTTTTATTTATTTTTAAATATAATTTCAGAAATTTAAGAAGCTGATATGTGTCAGTTAGCGGTAAAAATTAACGGACGTTGACAGCAGACACCTATTTGAGTAACATTGAAAACGTTAGACATTTATTGGCCCAAAAAATACTTTAGACGCCTATCTAAAAAGAAAGATATAATTTAGACACTTATTTACCGGTTAAGCCATAAATTTATAAACAAGTCACCTAAGCAAAACAAAAATGATATATGTGACTATAAGTACAAGTTAAAACGACTTATGATTTAACGGGAGCTTTTTGGCCAGCATTTCCTTCGTCTTTTCAAGAACACCAAAGAAAATTGAACCACCAATGCCTATTGCCTATACACAGTGCCCTTGGTCCAATACCTGCACGAAACAAATTAAACTGCATAATTTTAGAATATCATGTCGATGAAATATCAAAAACAAAACTTTCGGAGGGAAAAAAATTCAGCAACTCACTAAGGCTTGATCAGTTTAGACATTTTACATCGCTCACGTCCTAGGAATGCACTCCTAATCCATTGGCATTGACTCACAGCTCTTGTGCACGAGGAAGAATTTGGGTTTAGACATTTATTAACTAATAACTTTGTTCTAGCTTAAATATTTTTCCATAAATCATAGGGTTGGATCTTAGTACAATAAAAATTCTATAAATTAATATTCTTTAAATTAATAAATTCTATTAAATAATAAATTTCTTCGGTCCCGACTTTAGTCAATGTAAAAAATCATCAAATTCGATAAGATAAATCCCCTTTATAAATATAAAGGTCCCATCAAAACTATAAATTAATAATTCATAAATATTACAATTACTACTTTGGTAACTTACTAAAATATGAATATATTGTAATATGTTTCTTTTTAAAATTCAAATCTAATTCAATTTCATCTTTAACTTTTCTAATTGCACCCACAAGTTCCGGCGTTGAACTCTCTAACTGCAATAAAATTTTAAAAAGTTTTAGAAGCTTAAACTATTTTTTAAAAAAAAAAAACTTAATGAAAAATTTCAAAAATTTAAAAGAGGACTTAATTAAAAATACTTTTAAATATAGAAACTCAATGAAAGTTTTAAAATTTTTTTAAGGGTCAATTATTTTTTCAAAAACTTGAGGGGCAGAAAGATTTCCACCCCGCAAACAACATTACATATAGACAGTACATGCTGTACTGGAAGTTATGGATTATGAGAACAATTCTGGAAGTATTTGTAACTCATAGGATTCTTAAGATGAGATGCATTTGTTGTGCATGTTGTACTGGATCAAATGTATTATCTAATTTCTTTACATTTATAATGGAAAGATATTGAGCGTATAAGTATACTCAATCTTACATTTTTATATTTATTATATCGGTAACAAAAACAACTAAACCAAACTTAATTGATCCATTTTCGTTTGAATCGATAGCAAAAAGAATAAAAAGATTAATGGTCTGCTCAAAACTATTTAATAGAGCATTTTGGGTTTTGTAATATGTTTGCTCAACTGGGCCTTAATTAACTGATTATTGTCCACTGGGTTGACAACAATTTTGAAGTTAACAAAATGGTCCAGGCCCGAGGGTAAAAAACAATACACAACCAAACAAATATCAAGCAATTTATTTCACATATTAACACGTTGTTTTATCCTCATTAATATACTATATGTTAAATAATTTTTTCAAGGATGATTAGTGGTTACTCTAATTAAATTTATGGATAAAAAATAATTATAGGGCTTATATTGAATAATTTTGGCCGGTTGATTAAGTCACTTACCTTTGTTCTCTCATATCCTCTTAGGTCAAATGTTTATTTGATAAAAAGTAATTAGTAATTAGCTTTTCAACCATGTTTGTTTTCACCTATCTATTTAGTAATGGCTTAAGGGTGTAAAAAAGTCGTTAAAGTTAAAAAATCAACTAAACCTCTAAAAAATTTACACGCAATTAAGCCATTAAACCAAGAAATTGAATAATTTAAGCTCTTTGACCAATTTTAACCATTAAATTCTGACAGATTTTCTTTAGATATTGTTAGCACATGATACAATACAGTTCTATTATGTTGTATTTACAGTTTTTTTCTAAAAAATATTTTTATTAAATTTATAAGTTTTTTTAGAATTTTTACAACATTTAGAGAATTTTTAAAATAAAATAATTTTTTTTCTAAAATGTCAAGTGGAAATACTGTGACACGACGCACTGCACCAACAGATCCAATAAATTGTTAAGATTTAATGGTTAAAATTGGTCAAAGAGCTTAATTAATTAAATTTCTCGGTTCAAAGGCTTAATTGATTAAATTTCTTGATTCAAAGGCTTATTACACTCTTAATTAATTAAATTTCTCGGTCCAAAAACTTAAATATTTAAGTGTAAAAAAATCAAAAACTTAATTTAAAAATTTTTAAGAGCTTCTCACACTCTTAAGCCAATAATAATCTATGCAAAAGATTGGTCTCATCAAGATGGATAGAATAGAATCACAATAACAATAAAAACTATGTTAACAAATATTTAATGTTGTTACATTTTCGGTATTTTATACCTAAAATTTTAATTAAACAGAAACAACTAATATCGAACTTTTACAACTCATGTGCGTCATGAGTGGACCAAACAATGAATACGAATTTCAAAAGATGAACACCAAGTAATCTTTGAACAAATCTAGTTTGAATAAATTATAAGCCGCCAAAGGAGCATATAATTGCCAAAAGTTACCACTATAAATACTCTACATTACAAAAAGATGAAAAAGAAAGTACCCAAAATATCGTGGGGTGCAAAATAAAGCTTTCCATGGAAAAGCAATGGATGCAGATGCAGTCACCATCGTGATTGACTTAGACTCATCATTTATTCTACACTAACCCAACTTCACTAAATTTGCTTTAGGGTAAACTACGCTTTTTTACCGCTCATTTTTAATTTTATTCATGTTTCGGTCACTACTCAGTTAGCTTCGATAAAAATCTCTTTAATACTCGTAAAACGTAGCTTAAAATCTCAAACCACTCTGATCTACAATCTTCGTCGTTTGATTAACGTAGAATCATCAATAGAATTTGGAAGATGATGTCACATTGTTAGGAAATCAAAGAGAATCTGAAAACAATATTTTTTTCACAGAATGAAGAAAGTTGAGGGGATTTCAATTTTTTTAAGACAAATGTTCAATCATTGTGTTTTTAAAGTATTTAATGATGGTGTGACTAAAATAGGAGTAACTAAAAAACAATGATAAAACTGATAATTTTTAAAATTCAGTTACCAAAACATGAATGCTGTTAAAGTTGAGTGATGAAATTTGTAATTTACCCATTTTGTTCACATACTATTATTGCTTTATGATAAGACCTATATTCCATGCTTTGTGTTTGTTCTTCATTTAAAACCGTTGAATTTTTTTATATTTGAGGTGCTCAGGGTTTTGTCTCTGATTCTAATTAAGAGTGCATCATTTGATCAACAAATCACTTGATTATTGGCATAATATAAACAAAGTTCGTTCAATTGGTTATTGTAATTCAAAATTCAATCAATCTTATAAATGACTAATTATAAGTTAATTTTTTAAGGGTAAACTTTACGACACTCGACGAACACTATTGAACATCATTAAATTTATTAATAAAAAATAAAAATCTTATGGACTCAACATATAATTATAAATTTCATTTTAAATAAAATGTTAATTAAATTATTTTCCATATATATAATTTTTTAAAATAATTGAATTAAATATTAGCCTTAGTCATTTTAAAAAATAAAAACCCAAAACACTAAATCATAAACCTTAAACCATAGACCATAGACCATAAACCCTAATTTCAAACATTGGATTTAAGCTTTATGGTTTTGGGTCTAGGGTTTATGTTCTAGAGTTTTGAGTTTCGGGTTTAGGATTTAAGTTTTTTTTATTTTTTTAAATGAACTAAAATTGGTATTTAATCCGATTATTTAAAAATTTAAAAATATAATATATATGAAAAATAATTTAGTTGAACTTTTATTTTAAATAATTTATAATTATATGGTGAGTCATTGATATTTTAATTAATTTAATGGTGTTTAACGATATTCAACGTTAAATAGTGTTTAACGTGTTCGTTGAACGTAGTAGACTCATTCTTTATTAAGATATTTCATCTCGAATAAAATTAGTTTTAAAGAGGTTCTTCTACTTTCATTTTAGTCAAATGCGAGAATGTATTTCTCTCTCGTTTTTTAAGGATAGAATGTTTGTTTTCGCCTTTTCGGTATATTGGGAAGTTGTACAATAAAAGATGGTTTATATACCACTAATGAGTGGAGGGAATATATTTAAATAATTGCAAATGGTATCTTTTCATGTGCAAAAAAATAAAGCTTTTGTTGTGCGGCAGCTTAAAGTGCGGCTAAATTAAGACGAATTTTAACACATTCTTATGGTTAAAATTTGTGTTATAATAAAATATTTTTTTACCTAGGATAAAAGTTAACTTAAAATCTTATCTAAATGGTGAGAATTTTAATTATAGCCTAAAATACTATGGGCAACATAAAAATTTTGGTTGCAACATAATTTTTTATCCGATTAATAAGGATTTCGGTTATACTAAAATTATTATACAATCCGACCTAAAATTTTATCAAAACGAAAAGAATTTAGTTTGCTTTTTTAGCCTTTCCTCTATCAATAATTCAAAAGGGCACTGCATTTTTGTTACTTGATTACAACTTGAAACTCACTGTTGACCAATCAATTTTGTTATTTACTTGATTACAACTTGATCTACATGCTGCCGGTATAAAAGTCACACATACTCGTGTGTCCAATTTCAAACACCTGAAAACTAACTAAAAATATCCAAAACAATTTATATAATTGCAATCAAATATAAAGACAACAATCTTTTATTAAAAGTCCCATTAACTCTATTTTTCCTCTTAGATGGTTACTTCCAAAATATTGTTATTTTAATTTCTTCTTTGTTGAGATGTAGTTGTTTCTTTAGTAGGCTGCATACATTCGTTCGAACAATTATGGTCGTACTTTTATAATAATTGTAATTAAAGTTATAATCGGAGGGACTAAAAAACACATTTTTTATCTCAAGTAAGTTGGTGGTTGGGGTGAGGGTTTCAAGCAAAATTTTGAATTAATTAATAATCTAGTAAGTTAAAAGATTGGAATTTGAGGCACTTTTAAAAAATCCTATAATATTGGTCACAATCTAATAAATAATACTAATATTTGCCGACCATGCTGACTTTGCTCTTTTTTCTTTCTTTATTTCTTGTGCATACTTAATGCGGACGGTTTTCTCTATAAAACTGTAACGAACCTATACACGCACACACGTTTTCATCATAAAATGAATGTGAAAACTGAAAGTACCCGCCCCGATATTATCTGTTACTATTAATTATTTAGATAGGAATTAGTTTTGTTCAATTTTGTGTGATTATAAGGAATTTTTAAAATTAATGTATTCTTAAAGTTTTAAATTCCAAATTTTGATTAAACTGACACAACAACGGGCTAATTAATTTAAATACTTGGTGGTAAAATAGAAATTATAAAACATATGATCAATGTGTTTTCTTTGAAAGTTGTTATTTATTATTTAAATCCAAAAGTGAAGATTTTGTGGATTAAAAAGAAAGGAGTGAAGATTTTGTGTGCTTTATTTAATTGCACCCATAAAATGTTTGATTGGATGGTTGGCCGGATTTAGGGCTTCAATTTCACCGGTGCCTACCCTCTTGTATTCATCCTTAGAGTATGAAATATCTATATATACCGTACTTATTTGGTAAAGAGAAGTTTGAGCAAAAATTAGAGGTTTGAGGCACAATTAGAGGTTTGACCAGTCAAATCCGCTAATATTGTTGTTTGGTAAATAGCAGATTGAAAGAGCGAATTGAGATGAAACCGCTAATTTTGAAAAAGCTCATAATAGGAGCCTTTTGAGAGTAGATGTTTGATATTATAATTGTAAAGACTCTTTTACCCTCAACAGTTACCAAAAATCTCAAAATAACATAAATTAAATATTTTCTCACCCTATTTATAAGCTAATCATATTTATTTTTTTCTTTTTATTATCACATATTTGTATGTGTATTTAAAATTGTTAATTAATTAAATTATATTAAAATATTTATATAAATAATAAATTAATATATAAATCATTTGAATATGTTTAGAAAAGTTATATTAAAAATAATTTTATAGATCTAATTAATAATAATTAGATACAAAATATTGATAACTAATAAACTATTTAAACAAGTATTGAATATAAACATATTCTTATATGTCATTTTACTTGTTTAAATAATATAACAGCTATTAGTTAATTTTACGAAACACTTTTATACAATCAGCTAATACTCCGCTAGTCAAATCAGCTAATGCATTCCGCTATCAGCTAATTGCCAAATAGGGCCATAGACTGTGATGAAACATATATATATGAAAAAATTAAAAAATACATGTAATTATTTTTTGTTATTTTCATAACAACTTAATGAAAAATATTTTAATATAGGGTGTAAATTTTAGTTTACACAAGTATTTCAGTTTAAAGCTTATAATTGAATGGATAGATTTAAAGACAAAGCCGGGATTAGAAGTTAGAGATAAAACATAAATATTTGAAAGTGGAGAGACAAATCTATATTTAATCTAATTTTAATATATATATATATATATATATATATAATGAAAAAAAATCTTCTATCTTGGGGACAAGAGCTCCTCTCATGTTATATAAGGTTTCACCTTGTTGGGTATGGACCCCACTATGTGGGGAATCCATCACCAGAAAATAGGTTGTAACTTAAAATATCTTTAGAAAATAGATTGCAACTTAAAACATCATCAAAAATAGGTTGCAACTCTTGAGTTGCTTGTTTGTTGGAAAAGGTTTTGTCATGCATTTATTGTTCTTAGCTTTTGGCTTATTTTTGAGCAGCTTATATACAACACAAATTAGAATATGAAGGGAAAAAAAAGCTCACGTTTGAGAGAAAATAAAGGAGAGTAAATAATGTTTTTAAGGTTTGGTGTAGCAATGATAACCTCTTCGGTCGGAGGTCCATTCGTGATTCGATTGAGCTGATTTTTTGATAGCAACTAGGCGACAAGGTGTTCTTGACTTTATACGGTCGAATTTTTCATCTGAGTCTTGTAGCGTCAGAAATACTCATTTTATAGTAGCTGCGTTTTTGGGTGATGTTCTTCATTTTCTCTTCTTTTGCTTAAGACTACTTGTTATTAGCCTTGTTGGAGTTGAATGCTTATTGTAGTCTAGATATTGTAGTCTTGTAGTTGAACATTTGATGATACTGGAGCTTTTGATCAGACTCTAAAGTCCCGTGGTTTTTACCTTTGATTTAGAGAGGTTTTCCACGTAAAAATTTTGGTGTCTCGTTTTATTGTTTTGTGGTTGCATTGGTTGATTTGTGGTTTATTAGTGTTGCTAGAGAACATATATCGTGTTATTTTTTTGCCATAATTATTGACAGGAGTTATAGGGAGAGAAATAACACCGACTGTGCTTCTACTTTGTTTCGATTGTGTTGTTTCTTCCCTAGCAAATTGGTATCAGAGCTTGGTTATTGTGTCAGATAATTATGGAGATTAATACGATCAAGATGATTATGTTGAATGACACAAATTATCAACTTTGGAAAAATAAAATAAAAGACTTGTTGTTTGTAAAGGCTTTGCATCTTTCGGTCTTTGCTACTCAAAAATTCGATTCGAAAAGTGATAAGGAATGTGAATTTGAGCATCAACAGGTGTGTGGCTTTATTCGGCGATTTGTTGAAGAAAATGTTTAGAACCACATTGATCAAGAGACACATGCTCGCACATTGTGGGAGAAGTTTGAAAGCTTGTATGCTTCGAGGTCGGGCAATAACAAGTTTTTGCTAAAGAAAATAATGGCATTGAAATATAGAGAAGAAAAGTCTACAACTGACCATGTTAGCGAGTTTCAAAGTGTGATAAATCAATTGCTTCATATGGGTGTCAAATTTGATGATAAGATTTTAGGGCTTTGGTTGCTTGCTACTCTACCAAACTCTTGTGAGACTTTTCGAGTCTCACTCATTAATTCTGCTCCACATGGTATCATTACTTTGGATTTGGATAAGAGTGGTGTGTTGAATGAAGAAGTTAGAAGATGATCTCAGGGTTCTACATCATAGTCTGAGGTGTTGGTTCCCGAGAATAGGGGAAGAAATTGAGACAAAGATGGCAAGGGTAGAGATAAAAGTCGAAGCAAGTCAATAACGAGATATAAAAATCTTGAGTGTCATCATTATGGTAAGAAATGTCATATCAAGAAATATTGCTACAAGTGGAAGAGAGAGAACAAAGGTGGTGGTGATAAAAATGATCAGAATGAAGATGAAAAATTCAAGTGTGTTGCTACTGCTACTCATGAAGATCTATTGGTCATTTGTGATGAGAATTTGGTAAACCTAGCATGCGACGAGACTGGTTGGGTGATTGATACTGGTGCTTCACTTCATGTCACGTCGAGGAGGAATTTCTTCACATCTTATACTCCTGGTGATTTTGGGGTATTAAATATGGGTAATGACAATTTGGTTCCGGTTATTGGCATGAAATATGTTAGCTTGGTGAGTAATAATGGTACAAAGTTAACTCTCAAGAATGTCAGACATGCACTGAACATCCGTTTGAATTTGATATCTCCAGGAAAGCTTGATGATGAGGGTTTTATAACACCTTCAATGAGGGAAAATGGAAGCTGACTAAAGGCTTTTTGGTTGTGGCTCGGGGAAAGAAGAACTCAAATTTGTACTTGATGCATGCTTCGACTTCTAGAGAGACTGTGAATGTGACAACTCAACTGAGTTGTGGCATAAGCGGCTTAGTCACATGAGTGAGAAGGGGCTTAACTGTTTAGCAAAAAAGAATCAACTTTCGGGTTTGAGGAATGCTACATTGAAGAATTGTGTTCATTGTCTAGCGGGGAAGTAGAGAAGAGTTTCTTTTAGAATTCGTCCTCCTCATAGAATATTAGAGTTTCCAGAGTTGGTCTATTCAGATGTTTGTGGTCGATAAAGGTAAGGTCACATGGTGGTGCACTTTACTTTGTGACTTTCATTGATGATTGTTCAAGAAAGCTATGGGTCTATACTTTAAAGTCAAAAGACCAAGTTTTTGAGGCGTTTAAACAGTTTCAAGCACCAGTTGAAAGAGAAACATGGAAGAAGTTGAAGTGCATTTGTATCGATAATGGTGGTGAGTACACAGAGCCATTTCATGAGTATTGTCTGTGACAGGGAATTAGACATCAGAGGACACCACCTAAGACTCTGTAATTGAATGGTTTAGCTGAAAGAATGAACCGAACATTGATTGAGAGAGTCAGATGTTTGTTGTCATATGCGAAGCTTCCGAGATCGTTTTGGGCTGAAGCCTTGAATACAATAGCACATGTGATTAATTTGTCTCCTAGTGTTCCTTTGCGGGGTGATGTACCATATAGAGTTTTGTTTGGTAAAGACATGTCATATGATCACCTTCGCGTGTTCAGCTGTAAAGTATTTGTTCATGTTTTGAAGGATGAAAGATCCAAGTTGAATGCCAAGACTCGACAATGTATCTTTATTGGTTTTGGTCTAGATGGTGAGTTTGGTTATAGACTCTATGATCCAGTTCAGAAGAAGCTCGTGAGAAGTCGAGATGTTATATTTATTGAAGATCAGACCATTGATGACATTGATAAGATGGAGAAAGCGGATTCACAAGATAATGGTGACTTGACCGATGTGAATTAGGTTCCCCTAGACTCTTCACCGGATCCTATTCATGGTGATGTGCATGGTGATGTTAATGTATGATGACTAACAAGATATATGTGACCTTGATGCTTCCATGGATGATGTTGTGAATGATCAACAACAGGCACTTATAGCTCTACCAGCAGTTTCACTTCGAAGATCTTCTGTTAGGTATTCTTCTGATGAGTACATTCTTTTGACTGAAGGGGGAGAACCTGAATGTTATGAAGAGGCTATAGAGAGTGAATGTGAAGATCAATGATAACCATACCTTTGAGTTGGTGAAATTCCATAAGGGCAAGAGATCTTTGAAGAATCAGTGGGTTTACAAGATGAAGCAAGAAGAGAAGTCTTCATCTCCACGATACAAAGCTAGATTGGCCGTCAAGGGTTATACTCAGAAAAGAGGATTAATTTTGAAGAAATATTTTCTCCAGTTGTGAAGATGTCTTCTATCAGAACTATATTGAGTTTGGCAGCTTGTTATGACTTAGAGGTTGAACAAATAGACGTGAAAACTGTTTTTCTTCATGGTGATTTGGAGGAAAAGCTTTACATGGAGCAGCCAGAGGGATTTGTTGCACAAGGAAAAGAGGACAACGTGTGTAGGTTGAAGAAGAGCTTGTATGGTTTGAAACAAGCTCCTAGGCAGTGGTACAAGAAGTTTGAGTCTGTTATGGGGGAGTAAGGCTACAAGAAGACTACTTTTAATCATTGTATATTTTTTAAGAGATTCTCTAGTGACGATTTTATTATACTTTTGCTTCATGTTGATGATATGCTTATTGTTGGTCGCAATGCTTCTAGAATTGACAAGTTGAAGCAAGAGTTGAGTAAATTCTTTGCGATGAAGGATTTGGGGCTAGCAAAACAAATTCTTGGCATAAGGTTGACACGTGATAGAAAGGCCAAGAAATTGTGGCTATCACAAGAGAGGTACATTAAGAAATTACTTCAAAGGTATAGTATGGATAAAGCTAAGCCGACGAATACTCTCTTTGCTACGCGCTTCAGATTGAGTGTTAAGCATAGTCCTTCCATTGAAAAAGAGAATGAAGAGATGCAAAAATTACTTCAAAGGTTTAGTATGGATAGAGCTAAACCAGACTTGGCTTACAGTGTTGGTACAGTTAGTCAGTTTATTTCTAATCCAGGTAGAGAGCATTGGAATGCAGTAAAGTAGATTATGAGATATCTTCGTTGTACTTCCAACATGAAACTTTTTTCGTCAATGAGAAACATGTTCTTGTTGGATATACAGATTCAGATATGGCCGGAGATATTGACTCGAGAAAATCTGCTTCAAGTTACTTGATCACTTATGCAAGGGGAGCTGTAGCATGTCAATCGAGATTGCAGAAGTGTGTTACCTTATCCACCACCGAATCAGAGTTCATTGCAGCGACCAAAGCGTGCAAGGAGATGCTTTGGGTGAAGAAGTTTGTGCATGAACTTGGTTTTACTCAGGAGAGGTATGTCTTGTATCGTGATAGCCAAAGCGCAATTCATCTTTGTAAGAATTTAACTTTTCATGTTAGATTTAAGCATATTGATGTGAGGTACCATTGGATACGAGATGTCCTTGAACCTAATTGTTAGAGCTTGAGAAGATTCACACTGATAATAGTGGTGTTGATATGTTGACGAAAGTCTTACCAAGAGAGAAGTTTGAGGCATGTTGTTTGACCTCCGACATGGAGACATTCCCCACATAGTTGGAGAGGGAGATTTGTTGGGTGTGGATCTCACTATGTGGGAAATCCATAACCAGAAAATAAGTTGCAACTTAAAACATCATCAAAAAATATGTTGCAACTCTTGGGTTGCTTGTTTGTTGGAAAAGGTTTTGTCATGCATTTATTGTTTCTCGTTTTTGGTGAAAAGGTCATTTTGTTTTTAGCTTGTTTTTTGGTAGCTTATATACAACAAAAATCAAAATTTGAAGGGACATGAAAAAGTCACATTTGAGAGAAAAATAAGGAGAGGAAACAATTTTTTAAGGTTTGGTGTAGCGGTGATCAATTCTTTGATTGGAGGTCCATTTGTGGTTTGACTGAGCTAAATTTTTTATAGTAACTAGGCGACAAGGTGTTCTTAACTTTGTACGGTCAGATTTTTCATCCAAGTCTTGTAGCGTCAGAAATACCCATTTTACATCAGCTGTGTTTTTGGGTGATGTTCTCCATTTTCTCTTCTTTTGCTTAAGACTACTTGTTATTAGCTTTGTTGGAGTTAAATACTTGTTGTAGACTGGATATTGTAGTCTTGTAGTTGAACATTTGATGACAGTGGGGCTTTTGATCGGACTCTAAAGTCCCGTGATTTTTACCCTTGATTTAGAGGAATTTTCCACGTAAAATTTTTGGTGTCTCGTTTTATTGTTTTTGTTGTTGCATTGGTTGATTTGTGGTTGATTAGTGTTGCTAGAGAACATATATCGTGTTATTGTTGTTATCATAATTATTGACAGGAGTTGTAGGGAGAGAAAGAATACCAGTTGTGCTTCCGCTTTGTTTCGGTTGTTCGGTTTCTTCCACAACATATCTTTACTTGGGTTTTATGGTTTATAAATTAAGGTTTGTTATAATTTAATGTTTAGAGTTTAAAACTTAAAATTTTATAGTTTTTTACATTAAATTTATAATTATTATAAGGTGATTAAATTAATTTTTTGTATTTGATTTTTGCAAAAAAACAAAATTTAAAACTAATAAAATTATTTTTATTTTTATTATTTTATAATCACTTATATATAATTTATTGATTAATTATTTTAGATTAATTATTCTTATTTAATTTATTCAATTCATAATGTGACATTTAAACCTTTTATCTTATTTAAAAAATCCAACGTTTTATTCACTAAATCAACTTATATTTTATACTAATAAAATTGTTTTTATATCAACTATTTATTTATGTAATTTTACTATGCTATTATCTGTTATTGCATGTATTCCAATTGTGAAAAGACTATTATTTTGTTTGTTTTTAAATAATAATATTTCATTCAAAAAAACAATAATAATAAGGAAAATTCTACAACGGGCGACGAATATTGATGAACACCACTAACGATGAACACCGATGAACACCATTATTTTTTTTATTTTAAAAATCTAAAGGACTAAAATTATAATTAAAATTATCTCTTAAAAAATAAAAATCAATTTTTTTTTGGCCAAAGAACTGTCATGCATTAATAAAATAAAAAGGTCTTAAACAAACACAAGCATGGAGAACCATGCGAACGAGAAACCAGAAATAACAGAGCATAAACAACAACTCTCGAACTCAAAAGAAGAAACAAACGACAACAACACAAGTCATCAAATGTGCGCACAGCGCAATAGGACCATGCTTCCAGTGGCAAAGCCCTGGGTAGCATCAAAACAACAGCGACGTCCAACAGAAAGGACGTAAGATCCGAGACCAGCCCTCGCATTCTTTGGCTACCATGAACATGACTAACTCCGTCGGAGAGCTCTATCCAGAGGCAGGCTTTCACACCATAGGTTGTGTTCCTTGTTACGGCGATAGAAGACATGAGCTTTGATAGATAGCTTGGGAACACGAACCCGAAAAGATCCCCCATCCTTGACCAAAACGCGGAAGCTCCTCTATTAAAACAACAACAACCAACAACAACACAAAGACAGCAAGGAGAAAAGCTAAAACACAAAACCCTACGAAAGAAGCTAGTGCAAACAAAATTAAAGATTCTTAGGGAAGGCCTCAGAGTCACCGCCACCAACTTCACCTTCCATACGTCGGTAGCGGGATAGAAAGGGATCATTCGTACTGCGGATAGCTCCCACACGAGCTATCCGCAATCATAAAATCAGTTCCATAGTTGCCAATAATATTACTCCGATAGTAGACGATATAAAAACCAAGACAAGCATAAAACCACATTCTAGGCGAGAGAAACTGGATAAAGTTAACCACCTGGCTGAGGGATATCAGAAAGCCGGCACAGATCTTGAAAAAAATACTCCATATCCCGCAAAATCTAGAACTTGATCGCCCCACCTTAAAAGAATCATAGGATTTACAACTGTCCCGTGGCCCAAAGTCAAACTTTCCTAAAGAGGAAACCAGAATTGACAACATGGAAGGGGATCCAGCTGTCCCTGTCAGCCTGCAGATGTCCTTGAACGCTTGAATGGACGAAACTGTCCCTGGTACTGTAATCTTTTCCCGTAACACGTCGAAAACAGTCACCGGTTTGGAACACGGCATCATCCCGGCGGGCAAGCACAAACCAGGTCGTTCATCGTAGCTGACGGTGGCCAGCAGCGCCTCATCCTTCACCGTTCCGTCGCCCTCAAGATGGCCTGAAACACGAAACAGCAATGGTTCTGGGCCCTCTCCGGCAAGGAGACGAAGATCGATCTCAGCTTTGACGATCCTACTGAGGTTCCGAGTTGCGCCAACAAGCGCGCCTCCGTGCCAACCAATCTCCCAGATCCGTCGAAAGGAGCGGGGGTCTGCTAACATGGGCTCTCCGGCGAAAGCGGTTTGATGCGGGTGCTCCTCATCATTTCCGTAAAATGTTACCTTCACCTTGACGCTAAGGAAACCAACGTCAAGGAGGTAACCTACACACACTGCCCGTCTGCCGGCCTGTATCGGAAGTAGTCGGCGGCCCGGTAGTTCCTGATTTCCGGAAGGTGTCGCCACCAGGCTAGAACCAGGTTTTATGACAGCCACCGTACGAGTGCAGAGGTTTCTGCTCACCCAACCAGACCATTGCATGAAACTGAAACACCAGCCAGCACGGGGACGGAGCTGCTGTTGGACGGAGGACACGAGGCTCAACCCGGAGCTTCGGTAAGAAACAATGGACAGCGACAGTGAAACAAACTTCGAACGGCTAAGAATCGGATCCAAACTCCGTTTGAGGGACAAAGGTATCGGAGAAGATGGGGGGGATTTGGGCTCCGCTGCGCCGGCGACCATCGGCCCTTGAAGGGTCCGAGCCTTGTTTGCCGCACCCTCCTGCGCAAACCCGCTACAACCCTCCCTTGAGAATTGGACCAAGCCTCCACCAGCCGGCGTCGTCCACCATAGCACCGGCAGCCGACGAGCACAGGAAGGAGGGAACCACCTTCTCATGGCTTCGAGCAAGACAGCCGACTCGGATAGATCACATCGCCCTCTGAGGGTCACAAATTCCAGAAAAAGGGAAGAACGATAAAACAAAGCTTCGAAGCTATTAAATAAAAATTAAATTTAATAGTTACTTTATAATATTTTTTAATAGGTTAGAATCAAATATACTCAATTCTCCTAAACCCTAACAAAATCAATCTCTTAAAAAAATAGAAATCAATTTATAATTTTTTAATATATTAGAATCAAATATACCTGCATGTTCACATGATTGTCGCGTCTATTAAATTTAGGTTTAAACTGATTTCTATCAAATAAATTTAAAAAATTGATTCCTATTTTTAAGAGGTTAATTTTGTTAGGGTTTAAGAGAATTGAGTATATTTGATTCTAACCTATTAAAAAATATTATAAAATAACTATTAAATTTGATTTTTATTTTTTTAAGAGATAATTTTAATTATAATTTTAGTACTTTAGACTTTAAAATTAAAAAAAATTAATGGTGTTCATCGGTGTTCATCGTTAGTGGTGTTCATCAATGTTCGTCGCACGTGGTAGACTCATCCTAATAATAATATTTGTTTTCACATGCATAATTATTTTATTTGTCATTACACGTTTTGCAATGTGAAGACTAACAAAACTATGCATCAAGATTTTAAGTTTGAAGTTTAAAAATTAAGTAAACTATTATTTTATGGATTAATATTTGATACACTGTCAGTGTAAAAAAAATTACACAAGCATGCCTATTTTCAAGCCTAAATCTAAAATCTAAAATCTTAACCTTAAAACCCTAAAAATCTAATCACAAACCCTAAACCCTAAAACCTAAATTTTAACCATGAATCCTAAATTCTAAACCCTACAACCTAAACCCCTAACCTCTAAACCCTAAATTAAAACTCTAAACCCCTAAATAACCCTGCTTGTGGAAACTTTGTTTTCCACCACCAGTGTATAGGATATTAATCTTTATTTTATTTATATCAAATAAATTGATTACTTTTTAAACGCAATAGTTTTTTTTATCAAAATGTTTATGGTTAAATATTTATATTTTATACTAAAAAGTCAATATTACCTAAACTTGTTCCACCTATAAATTGAAGGATAACAAAAGATATTGTGTATCAAAATATAACTCTAGCTTAAAAAATACACAAACTCTTCATATTTTACTTATAAAATCAAAATCCTCAACCCTAAACCATTAATTATAAACTCTAAACCCTACACATAAATCCTTAAGATCTAAAACATAACACATAAACCCAAAAATACACAAACTCTTCATATTTTTCTTATTTAAATAATCAAACAACTATCGACTATCAACTATCAATTAATTTTACCAAACACTTTTATACAATCAACTAATACAATTTGCTAGTCAAATCAGCTCATGCATTTACTTATCAACTAATGTAATTCACTATCAGTTATCAGTTATTCGCTAATTGCCAAACAGAGCGTATATAAAATGTTTTTTCACTATTTTGTATCAAAATATAAAGAATAAAATATAACTTATATTTTATTTATGATCAAATTAATGAGTTGAGATTTAGTCATTACAAAATATACTATTATTTTGTAAATAAATTAATTATTTCTGATTCATTTCAATACGTTGATTATTATCATATGTATGTAGGGTTTATTTATTAATTATTTAAATTATAAAATTCAAAAATTAAAACAAAATCTTATCCATACAAAAATTTTTATTTTATAAATATCGATATTTGTCTAAAAACTTAAAATGCTATAAAAAATAATCAAGTATTGACTCTTATAAAATAAGTATTGATACATGTCTAAAATACGAAAAAATTAACCTAAAATATTATAAAAAGTCAAACATTTTAAATTATTAAATAAATTTTGAAACTTTTCGTATTTTAGTCGCCTAGCCGTGTTTTTAATATGCCGAAGCACTTTGACTTAACCGGTGGAGGAACCGACCATATCCCAGTCAGGGGAGCAAAGGACAAAACCAACCGCCATGACACTCTGTAATTGATACCAGTTTTTCAAACACACGAAATTAACAACGAGGGAAGACCAAACTAATCAAGCTCCAGCCGGTTCATTCCACGTGTCAATAGAACAAACAGGGATTGTTCGGAAGGGTCCCCACCGTGTGGAGATTCCGCGGGAGCAAGAGAAAAAGTAGACGACTTTACGGTTCTCGCCTCTATAAATAAACGCATACCATAATTCCCAGTTTTCATCGCTTTGTTTGCTTCCAAAGATTCTTGGAAAGTTTTGGAGTGTCCGTTAGCAGCTCCCCCCGGAGATCATCATTTATCAGTCTCTTTGGTGGGTTTTTCTTATGTTTCTTTCTGGGAAATTCTGTTTTGTTTTCTTGTTCCTTGAAATGGACTCTTTGATTATAGTTATAGGTAGCCGTTGAAATAAACTACACTTATTGTTTACGAAAATGATGCTTAAAGATTTGAAATTTGATTAAAACTGTATCTGGAATTTGAAGTAAACTCCATTTCTCGGAAATTGTTTTGTTCCTTTGTGGGGGAGTTCTGTATTTTTGAAGGTCGAATTGTTTCTGTTCTAATATTTCTGGGCATTTTCTGTTTTCTTTCTTGGTTGAATTGTTTGTTTGTTTTTTTTTTCTTTTCTCAATTCTTAAATGAGTAGTCTTTAATTACAGGTCAAGGCAACTTATACACACACAAATGGCCATAAAGAAGAGCGGGTTCATCCCAAGCTGCGCGCCAGAAGAACTGAGGGCAGTTTTGAAAGCCGTGGCATCCGAATGGGGAGATATAATAAAAGACATGGAAGAATTTCACGTGGTTCCACTGAAGGGAGCAATGACAAACGAGGTTTTCCAGATAAACTGGCCGACAACACACGGCGGTGTTCATCAAAAAGTGTTGGTCCGGGTTTATGGTGAAGGTGTGCAGGTGTTCTTCAACAGGGACGATGAGATCAGGACCTTCGAGTGCATGTCCAAGCATGGTCAAGGACCAAAGCTTCTTGGGCGGTTTCCTGATGGAAGGATTGAGGAATTCATTCATGCCAGGGTATGTTTATTGCTTCAGATAAACTTCTGAAACTTTCAACTTAATTTGACCTGTTTCTTCTTTTCGGTATTTACCAGACACTCTCCGCCGCAGACCTCCGTGACCCTGAAATATCTTCCCTTGTAGCAGCTAAACTGAGAGAGTTCCACAATCTTGACATGCCTGGTCCCAAGGATGTTCTTCTCTGGAAGCGATTGAGGTACTAAACTAAATATGCATATGCGTTTGTAATATTAGTGCTTTTATATTCTTGAGTTGGAAGATCTAAAGTCTAAACCCTTTTTTGTTCCTTACCAGGACCTGGCTTAGTCAGGCAAAGAAACTGTGCTCCCCCGAAGCTGCAAAAGAATTTGGCTTGGATGCTCTGGGAGACGAAATCAGTATCCTGGAGAAAGAGTTATCACAGGGCTATCAGGAAATCGGGTTTTGTCACAACGATTTGCAATACGGTAACATAATGATGGATGAAGAAACAAGAGCAATTACCCTAATCGTAAGTACCCGATTCAGTTCTTATCATTTTCGAATGCGGCTCTATACAGCACTTTCAGTTCTAGAGGTTACCATGGCTTTCTTTTCGGCTTCAACTTTCTTGCTGTTTCTTTCTTTTGGCCTGTTGCCAAAGGGTTTGCATGTTCTAATAATTCACACTGACTATGCATGTTGTAAGGAGTTATGTGTTCCCTTTTTGTAGGACTATGAGTATGCAAGTTACAATCCCATTGCTTATGACCTTGCAAATCACTTCTGCGAGATGGCAGCAAATTATCATTCAGAGACGCCCCATATTTTGGACTACACCATATACCCTGGTCAGTAACTGTTTCAATTAAGAACCAACCCCTGTTCATTGACCTCACAACCATTAGCTTTTTTGGGTCTAACCGTGCCTCTTGTGCATTTTGGACAACAGATATGGAGGAGCGCCGACGATTCATCCGTGCATATATAGAATCTTCAGGTTGATTATGTGTGTGGCAAAGAGTATTAGGTAGTAGAGTTACATATTGTAACTGGTTTTAACATACTTGAATGCAGGGAATGAAGCCAGTGATGCTGAAGTGGAGCAGCTGCTTGCTAATGCAGAGAAATACACTCTTCCCAGTCATCTGTTCTGGGGCTTATGGGGAATTATCTCGGTAATCTTTCCGGCACCGTCTCTCATTTCTTTTCCGGGCTTGATTTTTTCGGTGGACTAATTACGGGGGTTGGTGTGTACGCAGGGCCATGTAAACAAAATAGAGTTCGACTACCTGGAGTATGCAAGGCAGAGGTTTAAGGAATACTGGTTTAAGAAAGCCCTTGCTCTCGAGTCCCAGACTTTATGAGGCAACCAAGGCAATTGCTCCCATGTTAACAAATAGCTACAGATTTACAAACTGTTCGTAGAATAAACCTAGCCTATTATTAAATGCTGCTGCTGAAAAGCTTTTGTAAATAACTGTTGGAAGGCTTGCTTCTTACGTGGGAATGTAATCCCTTTTAAGCAATGTTTATTTCATGATTCAAATTCTTAGAGAGGTAAAACTTCGACAATGACAAATGCAATGGTGTAAAATTGACAAATTCTATTATTAAATATTTATTAATTCCGTTTCAAATAAAGTAAGAAAACAATAAATTACGATTCAAGTCTTGACTGACTTGATTTTTTTTTTGTTCATATTGATTGACCAACTTGATGGAAATAAATATGAAATGAAAAAATATGGATAAATAGAAAAATACCCAGTTAGTCAACTTGACCAACTTTTAGTACTAACAGTATAACAGCAAAAAAAATAGTTTAACACACATTTAAAGGAGTTTGGACTACGGGCAACCAGACAAAATCCACATCCTTTGCTGCGCCTGAATTTGAGTACCTCAAAAAGCAAAACTATGTTTAGGGTAGAAAGAAACCTTGCAAACCTGTAACTGTAAGCAAGACAATTATTCTAAATGACCACAGTTGCTGTTCTTTGTTACTGAACAAGAGAATCACGGGCTATCTGAAAAGGAGATGAGACGAATCACCTTTCATGCTGCTATTTCTGTTTTGGCTTCCCTCTTCCTGCCTTTTCTTTGGCTCCCACCTTGCTCTTGCTCCTCAGCTTTCTTTTGGGCTCTAATCAAGGCTCTTCTTGCACGAGGCCTCATTTCTCGTACATTTCGAGGAGGCATCACATATGGTTCAAGGGGCCTATCACCAAAGGGGTGTTCACTATCGGCAAATATCCTCAATTTCCGATCTCTATCCTGTATTCACAAGCAGCAATAATCTAAGAAAACAGAAATCCAAACCATGCCAAACCAAAATTTTAAAAAGTAATATTAGTAAAAAAAAGGTTGGACTAACTGAACGTTACATGAGAATTTGAGCATCACAAAGCAGAAGTCAGAACATATTGCTAGGATTTTTCCTATTCACCAAGACTCCAAAGAGAATGGTGAAAAGAGAACAGCAATAAACCAAGCAGGTGAAGATGTTTATAGATAGACACATGTCATAGTCTAATCAGGTTCAAAATACTTACATCCCGCAGTTTGTTTCTAGGAAGCATGCGTAGCACAGCTTTGCGGATGACTTCTGTAGGATCCTTTGCCATCTGGTCCTTTAAAGTTCTTTCTTTGAGGTGGCCGATATAGCTGGAGGAGAAGTATGATTCATAAATAGAAGGAAGTATATTAGAACATCACTGACTGAAGCATCCAATCTCAAGAACCAAATACATAGGGACTGATAAAGAACCAGACCAAGAGAGTAATATTTTCCTATTGTAAAGACAGAAGCTCAAAAAGTATGCATGTTATGATATATGTATTATGGAGTTCATAAAACCGATCTTAAACTCAAAAAGGACACTAATTTCCATTCAGCCGCACTACGAAATCAAACTTCAATTCATTAAAAGAAACAGCTGAAAGCAGTATAACTTGCCCTGTATGCCAGTAATAAACCTTGTCTGTAAGTTTTCTCCCTGTAACACACACATCCTTTGCATTGATCACAATGCACATATCCCCATCATCACGATTTGGAGCATAAGTAGGCTTGTCCTTTCCTTGAACTACAGTAGAAATCTGAGATGCTAATCTTCCAAGAACCTGTAAAAAATTATATGCAAGTTATTCTAGTTGCTTTCAACCTCAAGCAGGAAAACCATGTTAAAATAAAGGGTTCAACTGTACTATAAAATATGTAAATGAGAATTGTATTGAGAACCCGGAGTTTGTTTTCATCATCATAACTTCTCAAAGAGAGGTTCAGGGATGGAGGGTTCCTAGGCCCCACATCTCTGGTTAGTGGTTACCAGAAAACAAGTTTCACAAATCAAATGCTCCTCTCGCCTCAGCGATACAAGAACGACTTCTAGATTAATTATCTTCGAAAGAATCTGGAAAAGGATTAAGATACCTGGCCTTTAGCATCAAAAACTCTCCATCTCAAACCTTCTAGATTAATACGCCTCAGACCAGCAAGTGCTTTCTGCATAAGTTGAACCAAAATTTAGAAATAAAAGTAGGTATTTGTTATGGTGCATTATACCAAAGTACATTGACTACAATCAGAAATCTTAACCTAGAATATAGAAGTACTGAAAATTGGATTAAACTAAACCACACTCAATATAGAAGGTAAAAAGGTTCAAGAACCAGAAATACGAGAATCCCAATGATTATGAAACCATTCATTCATCTAGAACTTTTTGGGTAGTTGACAAGTTAACTCAATGGTTTCACTGCAAAATCACATAAAATCCTAACATTTTTTCATGTTATCTCCTCGAAGCATATTTACATATAAACATGGCAGTGAAGGTCCTCTCTTCCACCCATCACCTCCATACACCACGTACATATAAACAATCAGAATAAAGTCGGAACTTTTGTAAACCATAACTCGAAATAGCTATTCATATCAGGTTGCCAAAATAAGTGATAATTAAGTCAGAAAATAACAATATATTGAATGGGTAACTTTAAAAAGAAGAAGAAAAAACTAACCTTTAAGTTCCCATTGAAAGTGGTAGCTGCTGCTTGGGCTGCCATTTCTATGTAGCTTTCACTTTTCTATACTGTCAACCAAAAGAGAAGACCCTGTTTGTCAAAATCAAATGTGTAATCGAAGAATAAATTTTAGTTGGAAAATGAAACTAAAAACTAATCTAGGGTTTGAGACGAGGAAGACGAGTTGTTGCATAAGCACTCAATTATTAATTTGGGTCAATGGGTTTGGCTTGGACTATATTATGATGCAGTTAGCCCAATTCTAATTTCTAAATATCACAAAATTTCGATTATCTATGATGAAATCCAAACTCTCAAATTACAGAAGATCTCAATTCAACATTCCGGCCTGGCTGGGTTTAATGACGTGACACATAGTATTCGAATTTAAATTATTTATATAAAATATTTTATTCTTTCACTGAAATCACTCAAGTTTTAATTTTTTTTAAAAATAAAAATATATTTTAATAATCAATCCTTCGGTTAAAAATTAAAATCCTACAATAAATAATAAGAATCAAGATAATAAATTACGAATTTAATGTTTTTCTATATAATTTTGATTAATATAATAATAAATTTAATCTTACATTTATATATTAAACCAATTTGATTTTAATTCTAAAAAAATCAATATATAATTTACAAAAGCAAATGGTTAAATTTGTCAAAGGCTTACAACGACTACCAAAACACATGAACATTTTATCCCATTTTATCCCCCACGGCAGGCAGTATCAAAACATTCTCTTTGAAGTATCCATTAACGGTCACACAATTACACACAATTATAGGTAAAATTATATTTAAGTTATTTAATTATTAAAAATTACATCAATTATAGGCAAGATTACATATGGACCACTCAATTATTAATTGTTACACTTGGATCACTCATGGGTAAAGTTACATTTAGATCACCTTCTATATTTAAAAGAACATACATCAATCTGTATATTATATTAATTAATGATTTCAAACAAAATACTCTAATGTCAACGAGGGTATACAAATAATTTGGAAGAAAAAATAACTAAATTAATGTACTTTTTAATATAAAGGGTAACCCAAATGTAATTTACCCATAACTAAGTGACCAAAGTGTAACCTTTAATAATTTAGTGACCTAAATATAACTTTAAGTGACTCATATATAACTTTTAATAATTGAGTGACCCAAATATAGCCTTATTCATAATTAAGTGACCATGGTTTACCCTAACTGAAAAAACACTCGAAAGTTCTGAAATTCAAAGGGCTTTTTAACTACAGAAGGAACACTAAAACTTACATTCCTGGTAATATCAGTTAAAACTACACAAAGTTAAACTAAACGATTTACAGAGGGCAGGCCGAAATGATTTCGTCCCACTTTGGAGATTTCAGAACAAGAATGTCATCAAAACCATCGTCTTGCTGCACATCCACAAGTCCTCTAGTTTTCAACACCTGCAAATTTTGCACCAACAAACTTAGCTTAGTTTTCAGTTTGAAGATTACACTCCCATGTCTATAGGGTATGACAAGCTTCTATGTTGGACTCAAGTGTAAGGGTCAAATATGGTATGTGGCCGACACCGAGCATGTTCAAGTGTTGGAGGGTCCTAGAAAGATCATATGTCCACACATCCATGTCTAAATGCATCGGTCATGAAGTGTCAGAAATGTGTAAATAAATTGATTTCCAGTGCTGGGACTCTGCAATATACCAGTATCTCATAGAAGACTTTCGCACTTGCTTTCTTTGTTCTTCCTTTCAAAAGCTGTGATAAGTTCACCTTTTCTTCCTCCCCTTTCTTCATTTGATCTAGAAAACTTTTCTGAAGCTTCTTTGCCACCATTCTGTGCATTAAATATTTTAGTTATTTGAGCGTCAAGTTTTGCAAGGAATCATAAGGGCTTGACATTAATTGCTCAAGTTGAACGAGAACATAATCAAGGCAGTTCATATCTCACCTGGTTCTCGATGACCATCCATCTGCAAATCATGGAAAAAATCATGTAAGAATGCAGTATGTAAACGAAAACATAGAAAGAACCCACTGACCAAATCAAAGTTTAATGTTTGGTTAAGGTATTCGAATAGCTCTTACCCTTTTCCTGGTTATCGTCTTCATCTGAATGCATGGCCTGACCGAAATATCAATCAAAGTAAATAACCAATAGATGATGCTTTAAGCAGGGAAGACAACACAACTAAATGTGATGATACTAATCTGAATAGACAGAGAAGCTTCTAAAGTACAAACTACTGCCTACGATTGACGGATGTTGCATAACAAGTATGAAAAAAAAGAGTAGATGCAGGGCATGGAAGTGTAAACTAATGCCTACATTATGTAATGTGCACCAATTTACAAGCCCTGCCAGATGTTTATACTTCATCCCAAATCCATATCACTGCAAGGCAGCAGCTATTTGTAATCATAAATTTACCCTGGCTCACCAGATTGAGATCAAGGTCTTCATTCTTGTTCAGGGAAGACTCCTCTATAATTTCATTCAGAGAAGGCTCTTTCCCCATGATTTGAGTAGGATCTACATTCTCCGGTCTTACTTCATCTAAGCTATCACATTTCAGGTCCTTCGGGCTCCCAAAAGGCCTCGATGATTTAGAGTGCAGAACAGGTGTTTGTGGAGCAATTTCTGTCCGTTCTTCGACAATAAGGGAAGTTGACTGCTGAATGGGGGTTTGTGGAGCAATTCCAGCCTGCTCTGTGGATCCATCAAATGGAGGAGATTTTGAGAGGTTCACCATATCCAGTGGATCCCTCATTTCAACAGTTGCAGGAGTAATTTCTGCTTGCTCAAAGAATCCACTGACCGTAGGATGTTCATGAGTGTCCATATGTTCTGGAGATTTTGTGATAGTAACAGATTCAAGCAGTCTCAATCTCTTTCCACAGTAAATAGATTTAAGCTCCGAGGTGCCTGTCAAGAATATGATTAACAAAGAAGCATAACTAGAGAAATACCATGTGGAAATATATCTATCTAATAAGCACAATTACAGGGAACTGAAGGCTCTGAGAAACTCTGGGGAAGATTGGGAATCCAACAAGTCTTCCTTGCAGCCAAAGCAGTGCGACCATCCTTTCTCCGCTTAGAGACCAAATCACTTGCATCTTTTATCCATTGCCTCATTATGCTGCAAAAATTGAACGTGAAATCAAATGAATTATACAGTTATCAGCTGTACTGTCTTCTTGATTTATTTCTATCCTTCAATGTTTTCAATAGAGAAGTGCCACAGCTATTAAATCAATTGCAAATATACCAAGTGAAAAGCACGTTAAGATTTAACATAAAATTCCTTTTTGACTAGCTCATATTGCGCAGCAGCAAGATGCACATCTCATAAGACGAAACACCATATTACAATATCTAGGACTTAAAGATGAAATCAAACATTTCCCAATTTAATATTCAGCAGAGTTCATCGCAACACGTTTTATCCAATTATATCATAAATTCCAATCCATTGCTACTCCATACTGCAACAAATACATACTTCTGTCATATGCAATAACGATGCTCAGCACCAAGTATAAAGTTACACAACAATGTCTAGCCTACAGTGAATTAGATTCATAACGTAAAACTACTTGAACTGGAAACATAAAGGGAGATTTTGAGGTAACCATAGCTTACTCATTAGGGAAAACTATCACATCATCGAATAAACATTTTCTCTTCCTAGAAAACCGAGAATGTTCCTTTCTAGCAGGTGTGGGGATAAGCATAAAATGTGGTGTAGTGGCTCCTGCATTAAGGGAGAAATTGTATTAGACAAACCTTTAAATAATAAACACAATTCATGGCCTAAAAGGAAGGTTCAAGTTGGGCCAAGTGTTGGCAAGGGTGAATTGTACTTTTTAACTATATTTCCTTACATATGGAGGTTAGACCTCCATACCATGTTCATCAGATATATGTTCGACATGGATAGATCATGGAAAATGGAGAGTAAGAGCAACAATGAATAAGATTGTAATTGTCAAATCAGGAAAAAAACAATAATCTTGTTAACTGACCAACTCGTCAAGCACAAGAAAGATTACATCCTTTAGGGGCAGAAAAGCTACCATTTTAATATTTCCTTAACCTGAAGCATCTTGCAACATGGATTGAGGAGTGGAGTCCAATGTAACTGACAATGTGCATTTTTTAGCAGCAGCCTGACATTTTCCATCCTTAGAAGTTCTCGTTGCTGGAAACTGCCCATGCTCTGCATCAGTATGAATCTCCTCAGCAAGTGGTCTAACAAGTGGGGAAGGTTCCTGAATGTTCATGTGAGAGAATCCTTCAGCCTGGAGCTTCTTCGTACTTGTTCCCAAGTTGCAATCTTCCGCCATAACATGGTGTACTTCGTTTTCTGGTTGCACTCTATCCGTACCCTTCATGCCTCTCTTAGTTTCTTCTTCACCAAAAGGTTTGACGAGACCTGGAGATTTCTCCTCAACCTGAACAATAACATTCAAACATTCTTCTTGACAGAGTTCATCATTATTATTCTCTCTGCTTGGTTCTCTTCCTATATGATTTTCTGAGTCTACAATGCCTGGAACCTCTACACTAACTTTCATGCTTACATGATCTTCCTCCATAACCGGGTGCACTTCATTTTCAGATTGTAGCAAACGCAAATCCTTCATATTTTCTCTAGTACCTTGATCCTCCTCAGCCTCAGTACATAGGTTTGCTCCTTCTGAAGAGAACCTATCACTGCATTTCCCCATACTTGCTGAGCCAGAAATGTTTGGAATCTCTGCACTTGCTTCCAGGACGCTTTCATAATCTTCCTCCATAGCCTGGTTCATTTCATTATCTGATACTAATTGATCCTGACCCTTCATCATCTCCCTATTAGTTTGATCTTCAGCAAGTGGTTTAAGTTTAAGAGGACCTGGAGAATCTTCTTCAGCCTCACTATGATGGTTTGGGCATTCTTCCAAAAATAATCTATCATTGTATTTCTCTATATTTGCCTCTTGGTCTGTATGGTTCACCAAACCTGCCATGTCAGGAACCTCTGCACACTCTCTTTCATTTTCATTAAAAACATTGACAAGGTTCGGAGGTTCTTCCTCCACCCCACTAACTGTTTTAGGATGTGAAACCTCCTCAAGAAAGGAGTTATCACATCGAAGCTTTTCCATACTTGCTTCCAAGTCGCATACATCATGCAATGTTCTTACTTCTGTCTCGAAGTCCATCCGGTGGGATGAAAGACTGCTGCAAAAATAATATGATTAGAAAAACTTCTTTCTAAAAGGCAACATATCTAAACATTTAAAACTGAGAACCTAGCAAATGAAATTTTTGTGCATACCCTTCAGTTGTGTAATCCATCAAGAAAGCATCATCCAATGCGGCAATCTGCACAGAATGGAAGAGTCAACTTGAGTAAATTAGGACTTTTAACTCGACACAAAAATCAAAATTGTAATCATACAGGCAAACCATCATTTATAATCTGACAATCTGTTAAAACCATTAAAATAGCCATGTTGCGTGTATAGGTCACACATATTCCATACTAACAATCTTCCATAAGTGAAAATTTCCCCCTTACAGCCTAAAAACTGGAAAAATTTTACCTGAAAACCAATAAATCCAACTTTTCATTTATCCAGGTTTATTGCAATGACTAATATAAGCCCCTTCAATGCAATAATAACTAAATGAGCCCCTTCAATGACTAATATGAACCCAAGCTTACATGCCACACAATACAAACATCTGGCCACTAGTCCAAGAGGTTGTTGGTACCTAAAAGAGCTTTGTTAGAAAACTTGCAAGTTTTTTTAATTACAAGCTCTAAACAAAAATCCTCTTCCCATTCCAGTACAACTAAACAGCAGCTTTATCATTAATGTATCCCCAGCTAGAAAGGATCCGGACCAACAATTCCAAGTAGTTGAGATAATCTAAAGTATTGGACTCGAGTCTTATATTGAAAAAAAAAATGAAAGGGACCTACAAGCAAGATTGTTTTGCACTGGAAAATTGACACAAACATTGTTTCAAAAACAAAAAACATATTGGGGGGAAAAGTCAAATAGATTGGAATTAGTTTTTGTAAAAGAACCAGAAGAAGGATCTTATGACATATTCAAAGAAAATCAATATATGAAAGGCTCTTACGACAGGTTCGGCCAGAAAGCCTGATATAAACCTGCTAAGTCAGTAGACTTTGATCAAGTTAGAATGAACAAAATACGATCAGAGGATACATACCCGATCTAGGGAATACCGCCTTGTTCCAGCATTTTCCCAAGCTATATCTGTTTCAACAAAGTTTAGTTAACAAACAGAGAACAAATAAAGTGAGAGAAAATCATTTCAAAAGCAAAACTAATACCTTTGAGAGTTATTTCTTCACGAGGCACCACATTGTCTCTGGACAAGCAACCATAGTAATGAGTACGATAATAAGAAAGAGATAACACCAAGTCTGTAATAGAACTAGACTGCTAGATTAGTTTACCGACTAGTATCTTCAAGAACCTCCAGATCAAATGCATCCAAATCAAAACTCACTGGTCGAGTAATCGAGAAGGAAGTTGCACGCAGGGCCTCCTTCTTTGCTCTATTTTTTTCTCTAACCACAAATTCATTTATCTTAATCAGCACTTCTTGACAGTCATCAAAAAGATATTCAACCTTTTTGGAGTATATTCTGACAACACCAAGAAGGAGGTGGGCTAACACTCTATAAGCCAGAATCTGAAGCTGGTTTTGCAAAATATTATCTGCAAGACCATAAAAGAATGAACACAACAATATTCACTAGTTTTTGTCTCAACAAAGACAGAGCAAAGGCTTTATTTGGCTTATTCTTGTATACACCAAAAGAAATGAAATCCTGAAAGAATGCCTAAACCAATACAAAATTCAACTAAATTGCTAAACAAAAATGCATACTAGAATACCGGAATCCAGAAAATTGCTAAACCAATACAAAGCACACGATAGCCTGGTTTTCTTTGAACTTGAAGCACAACTCCTTTAACTTATTAATAGGCTTTAAAAATGTCACAGTGAAATATACTACTTTCAAATGGGGAAAAAATAAAATCTTGCAGCAATTTATCATACAATCCCCGTACACCAAGTATAATTTACTTTCCTTCATTCCTTCTTTGACCATTCTTATACATTTATCATCTCATATGAACAAAAACACATGAAACTCCCCCAAAAAAACACCCTTTCATTTGCTCCATTAAACATAACAAAAAAACGAAAAGACTGAAACAAAATAAATGAATGAGCCTGGAAACATGACCCTGTTAAATTCTAGGCTTTCTTTTATTAAAAAACCAAACAAAGGTTACATTTTTTTACTCAAAAGAAGCGAATACAAAAGGGGAATGAGTAACGGGCATTTGAAAGGGAGACTAACCAACAGAAGAGGGTATATTCGTCTCAAAGATTTGAGATTTCTTGAGCTTTTTGAAGAAATAAGCAGCTACCCATATGGCACCTAAAGGCCCTTTCTTTGAAACCAGGCACTTGGAAATAAACATAGCTTTATTTCACTCACTCTCTTTATCTTCTTGTCTTCAATGTTGTGGGTTTTGGTTTACATAAATTTTGGAAGTTTGAAAACTCTTCATTGTCCAGCTCCCAGCGGAAGACAAAGAGAGCAAAGGCAAGGCTACTTAACAACAGAACGGTCGTCTAGTGTACCTTGCAAGCCTCTTAATTATAATTTTCTTTTTTCTTTTTCTTTCTTTCTATCGGTAATTTTTTAGAAGTAAAATAACATTGTCAGTCTTCACTATGTGAAATTTTAAGAAAATGCGGATTAATATACGATTAAAAAAATAGTGTGACGGAAAATTTAATAAGGTAAGTAACAAAATCGATAAAACGCTATCGGATTATGTTGATATAATATAATGTAGTAAGTAGAAAACATAAAGAAATAATAAAAAAATTTGGTAACCGACAAACTTTGGTTATCTGTAAGTGTCGAAACAAACATAACAAAATAGGTAAATTACTTATTTTGTTGATAAGAGTATTGTAACACCCGTGTTTTGGGCCTAGGAGTTAACCGAGTTATAATTCGAGTCAAATTAAATTTAATTAAAATAATTCAACTTCAAGTAGTGACCTAATTAAGCTTCAATCGAAAGGGGAGGGACCAATGTTGCAATTTTACCAAAAACTTTTAAAAAGCTAGACTACTTTAACAAAAAAATTGTCTTCCCTCTTTCCTATCTCCTTTTCATGTTAAAACCCCATCTTCTCTTTTCAAACTCTCCCAACACTACAAACCCTATTCCATTCATTTTCTTCCTCAATCCAAGACGTTTTTCAAAGGTAATTATGTTTTCTAACTCTCCTCTTCAATCCCTATCTAACCATGGTTTTGAATTTCAAAAATTGTGGGTTTTGAAAATTAGGGTTCATATGAAATTTGGGGATTTTGATGGGGCTTTTTAATTTGTTTTGTTAAATTATGTTGGGGGTTTGTTTAAGCATGATGAAATACACCATATACTTAAATTTGGTTGAATTTTGATAGAAATTCGTAGAGATGTCTTAGGGCTAGATTTAAGGTTGTAAAACTTGAGTTTTTGGTGGGTTTTGTGTTAAAATTGGTGGGCTGTTGGTTTACCTATGGTATGAGAGTGTTTTGGGATGCTTTGGAAGCCATTTGGGTGTTTGGAAGTGGGTTTTTCAGCAAGGGATTTGGGAAGCACGAAAATTGAGTTTTGGGAGATTTTGTGATTTGGGGAATTTGTGAAATTTGACTTATGTTGTGAAGTGAATTGATAGTTGAGCTTTAGCATTGATTTGTGGTGTAATAAGTGTGTTTTGCTTGGCTAGAAGCAAGGGGAAACGTTGAAGGAGCTTTGGGACCGAATCCGGGTGCGTAGGAGGATTGTTCGATTTGCTAAGGAAGGACGGTGAGTGGTTTCAAACTTGTTTTAAAGTTGGTTCAAGCATGAGTGGTGTGTGTGTGTGCAAGTGTGCTTGGTAGGCCACTTCCTTTTAATCCAAGTAGTTAACTTAGCCTAATTTCCTTGAATGCTATGTGCTTGATGGCTACGCTCAAATGCTTGTGATTAGATGGTGCATGTATATGTGTATATCATGATGTGGACATATGTGTTGAGCATGAATGTGTTGATGATATGTGGTTGGTGATACATGTTGTGGTTATAATAATTGGCACTAAATAATTACCGATTGTAAATGATCGATCATTAGGATAGTGTGCACACAAATTGAGTCAAAACGTACGTGGCCTTGATGGCGTTAAGTCATCAAGGAGGAGTACGGTGATGTAGCATTCCACCGGAAGCTTATTATATTTCTACGGGATGATGAGTGGAATCCCATCCGTAGGGCATGTGGCGATGAGTGGAATCCCGCACATGCAAGGTCCGGTGATGAGTGGAATCCCACCGAGGTAAAGTGTTGTCAAGGTTTATATCCGCACAATCGGGGTAATTAAAGTGGCCAATTAAACTTGTTTATGTAATGTGATATATGATGGTGATATGTGGTTTTGATATATGGTTTTGTACATGATAATTGATATTGATGTGTAGTTTTGCTAGGATTGAGAGACCATATATGCCACTTGAAAGACTAGCTAGGTCTACTTGTTTTTATGCAATGCTTGATATGTATAAGATTAGGATTGCATGCTTGAACCCTGCATTGTTGTTGTTTTCGTTTTAGAGCACCCTCATTAAGCTTATAGCTTACGCTCTCAATGTTCAACAATGCAGATCATTAGCGTGGTGTTAGCTCGAGGCAAGGCAAGAAGGGCTTCCAAGTTTGTAGCTCAAGTATGGTTACCGATTTTGTAATAGCTAGCAATGTGGCAAGAGTCTTTGTATGAGCATGTGTGACTCATATGATTGATGTTGTTTTTGGTTTGATTATGGATTGTATGCATGTAATACCTTGATGATTGTTGGTGTGTATGATGGCATGCTTTAGGGTGTTTAGGTTGCCTTATGTATGGATGCAAACCTCTTGAGTTTGACTTGTGCTTTTAAGACCATTTGAGCCTTCAAGTATGCTTATTAATGCCTATATTGCTCATTGAATTGAATGCTATGTATGATTGCTTAAATCCATGTTTGATTGACTCCCTTGGCTTAAATATGCATGCTTTATGGTTGGCTTGCCTTAGGGATTGATGATAGTGTGTTGGTTGAAGGGTTAGAGGGATTTAGGGGCCTCCTTGTGCTCTAAATCAGCTCAAACTTGCAGTTTCGTAGCTGGGGTATCGATACCGTTGATCTGGTATCGATACTACCCTGTGGTTTCAGGCTTCGTGTATCGATACTCGAGGGGGAGTATCGATACCTTTTTGGCCACTGGAGCTACTGTCGATTTCGGTATCGATACTCATCTCAAGGGTATCGATACCGTTGTCTTGGCTTTGACCGGGGGAAGTCAACTTTAGGGGAGGGTATCGATACCCTCATTTGGGGTATCGATACTGTCTCCTCAGGTTGACCAAACCTTGTTGACCTAGTCACAGGGGTATCGATACCCCTCTTAAGGGTATCGATACCGCCTGCAGTTTAACTTTAAAAATGGGCTTTTAAGTGTTAGTTTGGGTTCGATTGATTGATTCGTAAATATTGTTCCGCTGTATGTTCACTTAGGGTGTAAATCTCATTTAGACAAGATTAAAATGAAAAAAAATAGGGTTGCTAACCGAGGGAGAGTTCCTTAGGGAGTTTTCACTCGGTTTTCCCCGTGTAGCTCACTCGGACCGGTCATCCGGCCAGACCGGGACGAGGGGGTTACATTTGTTGGTATCAGAGCCTGAGGTTACCGAGACCTCGGGCAGGTAAGTGAGGTAAGATTAATGTGTTAAATGCTTGTGTTGTTCGATGCATGATTTGCCATGAATCCTTGATGCTTTATTGATCGTACGATGTTTTGAATGCATGAATGGTCGTGTCTCGTGTGAGTGTGTGCCCATTGCTACTACTACTTAATTTAAAAAGGATTTTTGAAAGAGGAATACTTGAGCACTATTGGACCCTTGCTTTGGCTAACGTAATCCTATTGTTTCTTGTTGTAGTTTATACCTTGCTAGTTGAACCATGAGACCACGTGGGAGGCCTAGGATGGTTCGACCGGAACCACGGGCAGAGGCTCCGAGAGTTGAGCCAGTTGTGAGAGTTGAGGCTCAAGTGGGAGAGCCAGTGGTTGGAGTTGGAGCTCCTCCACCACCTCCACCACCACCACCTCCTCCACCGGGAGTGGGAGGCGAGGCCGGGCCCGGAGGAATGGGACCACAAGGAGGCCAAGGTGGCCAAGGACCGGCCGGAATTGACTTAGCCCCGTTGGTTCAGGCAATAGCCGGGGCATTCCAGGCTGCAGTAGCTGGAGGTCAGGCAGCTCATCATCAGGGTGAGGGCACTGGATTGCCATTAGAGAGACTTCGGGGCCTTGGGGCCGAAGAGTTTAGAGGTGCTACACCGGAGAGGTCAGAGTTGTGGTTTGAGAAGACCGTCCGCATCCTTGCTCAGATGGGGTGTACTGGTGATCGTAAGTTGGGTTGTGTTGAGTCCTTGCTTCAGGGTGATGCCTACACCTGGTGGGTCACCGTTACTTCGGGGATGGATGAGACCGAGATCACTTGGGGGTTCTTTGAGACAGCTTTCCGGAAGAAGTATTTGGGTCCGCGATACCTCGATGAGAGGAAGAGAGAGTTTATGGCATTGCTTCAGGGGAGTATGTCCGTGACTGATTATGAGATCCGATTCGTCAGACTGAGTCAATATGCACCTGAACTTGTACCTACTGAGGTGGAGCGTTGTAACCGCTTCCGATATGGGCTGAATGAGGAGATCAAGACTTATACTCTAGCTTCTGATTACTTTGATTTTGATGTCTTGGTCTCGAGAGCCAAGGACTTGGAGCACAGTTTGAGTTTGACCAGGCGGTCAGGTGGATCTAGTTCAGGTAAGAGGTCCAGCAACTTTGATAGAGGAGATGCCAAGAGGCATCGGGACAACCGACATCAGTTCGATCATAGGCGTGGTAGCGGTAACCACGGTAGGGGCCATCAGGGTCAGAGAGCTGGTGGGAAGTTGCCCACATGTGCTACTTGCGGGAGGAACCACACCGGTGAGTGTTGGGGAAATTTCCATTCCTGTTGGAGTTGTGGTGCTAGAGACCACATTAGGCGTGACTGTCCACATCAGGTGGGACAGGCACCAGCTCAGGCTCCTGCTAGAGTTAATGATTTTCAGAGAGGCCGCGGGCGTGGTAGAGGTAATTTCCAGCCGAGGAACGATGGTCAGAGGAATTTAGCTCATGTTGTTGCAGTCCAGCCGGAGGGCGGAGGACAGGCTAGGGTTTACGCTCAGCGCGGGGAGCAGCATGACACCGATGTGATCGCAGGTAACTTCTCGATACAGTCTTTGGGTTTGCTTTCTTTGATTGACTCTGGGTCTACACATTCCTACATATTGAGTGAGCATGCACAGTCTTTGAATTTGCCTTGTGAGTTGTTAGAGGTAGGAGTTAGTGTTACTAGTTCTTTTGGGGACACGGTAGTGGTTAGGAAGATGTACCGAAGGTGTCCGTTGATGGTTCAGGGACATGTGTTTCCGGTGGATATGATGGAACTTCCCTTCTATGGTTTTGATGTAATTCTGGGTATGGACTGGCTCACGGAGCATAGAGCTAGGATAGACTTTGAAACTAAACGGATTTCTTTGAAGCTCACAGATGATTATGAGATTGTTGTGGTGGGTGAGAATGTGAAATTCTTATCCAATGTGGTTTCAGTGTTAGAGGCTAAGAGGTTAGTGGAGTTGGGGTGTGAAGCATACTTAGCGTATGTGATGAACCCTAACATGAGTGAGGTTAGACCTCAGGACATCCGGACAGTATGTGATTTTCCTAGTGTGTTTCCGGAAGAATTGCCAAGGTTACCACCGGACAGAGAGGTAGAGTTCAGCATTGAGACTTATTCTGATTCAGCTCCTGTTTCGATTGCTCTGTATCGTATGGCACCGAAGGAATTGAAAGAGTTGAAGACTCAGTTGCAAGAATTGACAGATAGAGGTTTTATTAGGCCTAGTTCTTCACCTTGGGGTGCACCTGTATTGTTTGTGAAGAAGAAAGATGGAAGTATGAGAATGTGCATAGATTACAGACAGTTGAATCAGTTGACAGTGAAGAACAAATATCCTTTGCCTAGAATTGATGACTTGTTTGATCAGTTGAGGGGAGCATCGGTCTTTTCGAAGATTGATTTGAGATCAGGTTACTACCAGCTAAAGGTTAGAGAGGTTGATGTACCGAAGACGACCTTTAGGACTAGGTATGGACACTATGAGTTCTTAGTCATGCCCTTTGGGTTGACTAATGCACCGGCAGCTTTCATGGACATGATGAATAGGATTTTTCATCAGTATCTAGATCAGTTTGTGGTTGTATTTATTGATGATATCTTGGTGTACTCGCGAACTGAAGAAGACCATGACCGACATTTGAGACTTGTTTTGAAGACTTTGCTAGATCATCAGTTGTATGCGAAGCTCAGCAAGTGTGAATTCTGGATACGAGAGGTAGTCTTCTTAGGACATGTAGTGTCAGCTGAAGGCATTAGGGTTGATCCGAAGAAGATTGAAGCCATTGTTGAGTGGAAGCAACCGAAGTCAGTGACAGAAGTACGTAGCTTCCTAGGCTTAGCCGGATACTATAGAAGATTTGTGGAAGGTTTCTCTAAGTTAGCCGCTCCATTGACACAGTTACTTCAGAAGAGTGTTCAGTTTGAGTGGACAGATGCAAGACAGAGAGCCTTTGAGAAATTGAAAGAAGCTTTGACCCAAGCTCCAATCTTGATTCAGCCTGAGTCCGGGAAGGACTATGTGATTTATAGTGATGCCTCGCATGTAGGGTTAGGATGTGTTCTGATGCAAGACCGAAGAGTGGTGGCTTATGCCTCAAGACAGTTGAAGACCCATGAGCGCAACTATCCGACCCATGACATAGAGTTAGCTGCAGTTGTGTTTGCTCTGAAGATTTGGAGGCACTATTTGTATGGTGAGAAATGCACAGTATACACCGACCACAAGAGTTTGAAGTACATTATGACTCAGCGAGATTTGAATCTCAGACAGCGTAGATGGTTAGAGTTGCTAAAGGACTATGATCTTACCATTGAGTACCATCCGGGTAAGGCCAATGTAGTGGCTGATGCATTGAGTAGGAAGGTGGCCGTGGACTTGAGAGCCATGTTTGCTAGATTGAGTTTGTCCGAGGATGGTGGCTTAATAGCCGAGCTTCAGGTTAGACCTACTCTAGGTCAGATGATTCGAGAGAAACAGCTCTTAGATAGATCTTTGGCACCTCACGTGCAAGATATAGCCGAAGGTAGATCTTCAGACTACAGTTTCAGTTCCGATGGGGTCTTATGTTTCAAGGACAGAATAGTTGTGCCTGAAGACAGTGATTTGAGACGTACGATCTTGACTGAAGCTCACAGTAGTCCGTTTGCTATGCATCCAGGAAGCACGAAGATGTACCGTGATCTGAAGAGTGAGTACTTTTGGGTTGGCTTGAAGAGAGATGTAGCCGACTTTGTGAGTAAGTGCCTAGTGTGTCAGAGAGTGAAGGCGGAACATCAGGTTCCCTCAGGTTTGTTACAGCCGTTGAGAATTCCGGAATGGAAATGGGAGAACATCACCATGGATTTTGTTTCGGGTTTGCCTTTGACTCCTACGAAGAAGAACTCAGTTTGGGTGATAGTAGATCGTTTTACGAAGTGTGCTCACTTCTTGGCAGTCAACACTACTTACACCTTAGATAGATTGGCCGATTTGTACATTGGTGAGATTGTGAGGCTACATGGTGTGCCGAAGTCCATTGTGTCAGATAGAGATCCGCGGTTTACTTCGAGATTTTGGGAGAGTCTGCATACAGCTTTGGGTACCCGTTTGAACTTCAGCACTTCTTATCATCCTCAGTCAGATGGTCAGTCAGAGAGGGTTATTCAGATCTTAGAGGATATGTTGCGATGTTGTATCATTGACTTTCAGGGTACTTGGGAGAAACATCTGCCTCTAGTAGAGTTTGCGTACAACAACAGTTTTCAGTCGAGCATTCAGATGGCTCCGTATGAGGCCTTGTATGGTCGAAAGTGTAGAACTCCAGTGTGTTGGGCCGAGGTAGGACAGAAACTGTTGCCTATGCCGGATTTGCTCAAGGGGACAACCGACAAGGTAAAATTGATTTGTGATCGCTTGAAGGCTGCTTCGGATAGGCAGAAGTCCTATGCCGATTTGAAGAGGAAGGAAGTTGAGTTCTCAGTGGGCGAGAAGGTATTCTTGAAGGTGTCTCCGTGGAAAAAGGTGATGAGATTTGGCAGAAAAGGGAAATTGAGTCCGAGGTACATAGGACCGTATGAGATTGTGAAGAGGGTTGGTCCGGTTGCTTATCAGTTGCGTTTGCCATCCGAGCTTGAGAAGATACACGATGTGTTCCATGTATCCATGCTTCGTAAGTATAGGTCCGATCCATCACATGTTATGCCCGTAGAAGAAATTGAATTGAATCCGGATTTAACTTATGAAGAAGAGCCAGTGGAGATCTTAGCTTCAGACAGTAAAGTGTTGAGGGGTAGATCAATTGAGTTAGTGAAGGTGAGGTGGCAACGTAGAGGTGTGGACGAGGCCACTTGGGAGAGGAAGGAGGATATGGAAAAGCAGTTTCCGTATCTCTTTCAGTCAGGTAATTTCGGGGACAAATTCCTTAAGTGGGAGAGAGTTGTAACACCCGTGTTTTGGGCCTAGGAGTTAACCGAGTTATAATTCGAGTCAAATTAAATTTAATTAAAATAATTCAACTTCAAGTAGTGACCTAATTAAGCTTCAATCGAAAGGGGAGGGACCAATGTTGCAATTTTACCAAAAACTTTTAAAAAGCTAGACTACTTTAACAAAAAAAATTGTCTTCCCTCTTTCCTATCTCCTTTTCATGTTAAAACCCCATCTTCTCTTTTCAAACTCTCCCAACACTACAAACCCTATTCCATTCATTTTCTTCCTCAATCCAAGACGTTTTTCAAAGGTAATTATGTTTTCTAACTCTCCTCTTCAATCCCTATCTAACCATGGTCTTGAATTTCAAAAATTGTGGGTTTTGAAAATTAGGGTTCATATGAAATTTGGGGATTTTGATGGGGCTTTTTAATTTGTTTTGTTAAATTATGTTGGGGTTTGTTTAAGCATGATGAAATACACCATATACTTAAATTTGGTTGAATTTTGATAGAAATTCGTAGAGATGTCTTAGGGCTAGATTTAAGGTTGTAAAACTTGAGTTTTTGGTGGGTTTTGTGTTAAAATTGGTGGGCTGTTGGTTTACCTATGGTATGAGAGTGTTTTGGGATGCTTTGGAAGCCATTTGGGTGTTTGGAAGTGGGTTTTTCAGCAAGGGATTTGGGAAGCACGAAAATTGAGTTTTGGGAGATTTTGTGATTTGGGGAATTTGTGAAATTTGGCTTATGTTGTGAAGTGAATTGATAGTTGAGCTTTAGCATTGATTTGTGGTGTAATAAGTGTGTTTTGCTTGGCTAGAAGCAAGGGGAAACGTTGAAGGAGCTTTGGGACCGAATCCGGGTGCGTAGGAGGATTGTTCGATTTGCTAAGGAAGGACGGTGAGTGGTTTCAAACTTGTTTTAAAGTTGGTTCAAGCATGAGTGGTGTGTGTGTGTGCAAGTGTGCTTGGTAGGCCACTTCCTTTTAATCCAAGTAGTTAACTTAGCCTAATTTCCTTGAATGCTATGTGCTTGATGGCTACGCTCAAATGCTTGTGATTAGATGGTGCATGTATATGTGTATATCATGATGTGGACATATGTGTTGAGCATGAATGTGTTGATGATATGTGGTTGGTGATACATGTTGTGGTTATAATAATTGGCACTAAATAATTACCGGTTGTAAATGATCGATCATTAGGATAGTGTGCACACAAATTGAGTCAAAACGTACGTGGCCTTGATGGCGTTAAGTCATCAAGGAGGAGTACGGTGATGTAGCATTCCACCGGAAGCTTATTATATTTCTACGGGATGATGAGTGGAATCCCATCCGTAGGGCATGTGGCGATGAGTGGAATCCCGCACATGCAAGGTCCGGTGATGAGTGGAATCCCACCGAGGTAAAGTGTTGTCAAGGTTTATATCCGCACAATCGGGGTAATTAAAATGGCCAATTAAACTTGTTTATGTAATGTGATATATGATGGTGATATGTGGTTTTGATATATGGTTTTGTACATGATAATTGATATTGATGTGTAGTTTTGCTAGGATTGAGAGACCATATATGCCACTTGAAAGACTAGCTAGGTCTACTTGTTTTTATGCAATGCTTGATATGTATAAGATTAGGATTGCATGCTTGAACCCTGCATTGTTGTTGTTTTCGTTTTAGAGCACCCTCATTAAGCTTATAGCTTACGCTCTCAATGTTCAACAATGCAGATCATTAGCGTGGTGTTAGCTCGAGGCAAGGCAAGAAGGGCTTCCAAGTTTGTAGCTCAAGTATGGTTACCGATTTTGTAATAGCTAGCAATGTGGCAAGAGTCTTTGTATGAGCATGTGTGACTCATATGATTGATGTTGTTTTTGCTTTGATTATGGATTGTATGCATGTAATACCTTGATGATTGTTGGTGTGTATGATGGCATGCTTTAGGGTGTTTAGGTTGCCTTATGTATGGATGCAAACCTCTTGAGTTTGACTTGTGCTTTTAAGACCATTTGAGCCTTCAAGTATGCTTATTAATGCCTATATTGCTCATTGAATTGAATGCTATGTATGATTGCTTAAATTCATGTTTGATTGACTCCCTTGGCTTAAATATGCATGCTTTATGGTTGGCTTGCCTTAGGGATTGATGATAGTGTGTTGGTTGAAGGGTTAGAGGGATTTAGGGGCCTCCTTGTGCTCTAAATCAGCTCAAACTTGCAGTTTCGTAGCTGGGGTATCGATACCGTTGATCTGGTATCGATACTACCCTGTGGTTTCAGGCTTCGTGTATCGATACTCGAGGGGGAGTATCGATACCTTTTTGGCCACTGGAGCTACTGTCGATTTCGGTATCGATACTCATCTCAAGGGTATCGATACCGTTGTCTTGGCTTTGACCGGGGGAAGTCAACTTTAGGGGAGGGTATCGATACCCTCATTTGGGGTATCGATATTGTCTCCTCAGGTTGACCAAACCTTGTTGACCTAGTCACAGGGGTATCGATACCCCTCTTAAGGGTATCGATACCGCCTGCAGTTTAACTTTAAAAATGGGCTTTTAAGTGTTAGTTTGGGTTCGATTGATTGATTCGTAAATATTGTTCCGCTGTATGTTCACTTAGGGTGTAAATCTCATTTAGACAAGATTAAAATGAAAAAAAATAGGGTTGCTAACCGAGGGAGAGTTCCTTAGGGAGTTTTCACTCGGTTTTCCCCGTGTAGCTCACTCGGACCGGTCATCCGGCCAGACCGGGACGAGGGGGTTACATTTGTTGGTATCAGAGCCTGAGGTTACCGAGACCTCGGGCAGGTAAGTGAGGTAAGATTAATGTGTTAAATGCTTGTGTTGTTCGATGCATGATTTGCCATGAATCCTTGATGCTTTATTGATCGTACGATGTTTTGAATGCATGAATGGTCGTGTCTCGTGTGAGTGTGTGCCCATTGCTACTACTACTTAATTTAAAAAGGATTTTTGAAAGAGGAATACTTGAGCACTATTGGACCCTTGCTTTGGCTAACGTAATCCTATTGTTTCTTGTTGTAGTTTATACCTTGCTAGTTGAACCATGAGACCACGTGGGAGGCCTAGGATGGTTCGACTGGAACCACGGGCAGAGGCTCCGAGAGTTGAGCCAGTTGTGAGAGTTGAGGCTCAAGTGGGAGAGCCAGTGGTTGGAGTTGGAGCTCCTCCACCACCTCCACCACCACCACCTCCTCCACCGGGAGTGGGAGGCGAGGCCGGGCCCGGAGGAATGGGACCACAAGGAGGCCAAGGTGGCCAAGGACCGGCCGGAATTGACTTAGCCCCGTTGGTTCAGGCAATAGCCGGGGCATTCCAGGCTGCAGTAGCTGGAGGTCAGGCAGCTCATCATCAGGGTGAGGGCACTGGATTGCCATTAGAGAGACTTCGGGGCCTTGGGGCCGAAGAGTTTAGAGGTGCTACACCGGAGAGGTCAGAGTTGTGGTTTGAGAAGACCGTCCGCATCCTTGCTCAGATGGGGTGTACTGGTGATCGTAAGTTGGGTTGTGTTGAGTCCTTGCTTCAGGGTGATGCCTACACCTGGTGGGTCACCGTTACTTCGGGGATGGATGAGACCGAGATCACTTGGGGGTTCTTTGAGACAGCTTTCCGGAAGAAGTATTTGGGTCCGCGATACCTCGATGAGAGGAAGAGAGAGTTTATGGCATTGCTTCAGGGGAGTATGTCCGTGACTGATTATGAGATCCGATTCGTCAGACTGAGTCAATATGCACCTGAACTTGTACCTACTGAGGTGGAGCGTTGTAACCGCTTCCGATATGGGCTGAATGAGGAGATCAAGACTTATACTCTAGCTTCTGATTACTTTGATTTTGATGTCTTGGTCTCGAGAGCCAAGGACTTGGAGCACAGTTTGAGTTTGACCAGGCGGTCAGGTGGATCTAGTTCAGGTAAGAGGTCCAGCAACTTTGATAGAGGAGATGCCAAGAGGCATCGGGACAACCGACATCAGTTCGATCATAGGCGTGGTAGCGGTAACCACGGTAGGGGCCATCAGGGTCAGAGAGCTGGTGGGAAGTTGCCCACATGTGCTACTTGCGGGAGGAACCACACCGGTGAGTGTTGGGGAAATTTCCATTCCTGTTGGAGTTGTGGTGCTAGAGACCACATTAGGCGTGACTGTCCACATCAGGTGGGACAGGCACCAGCTCAGGCTCCTGCTAGAGTTAATGATTTTCAGAGAGGCCGCGGGCGTGGTAGAGGTAATTTCCAGCCGAGGAACGATGGTCAGAGGAATTTAGCTCATGTTGTTGCAGTCCAGCCGGAGGGCGGAGGACAGGCTAGGGTTTACGCTCAGCGCGGGGAGCAGCATGACACCGATGTGATCGCAGGTAACTTCTCGATACAGTCTTTGGGTTTGCTTTCTTTGATTGACTCTGGGTCTACACATTCCTACATATTGAGTGAGCATGCACAGTCTTTGAATTTGCCTTGTGAGTTGTTAGAGGTAGGAGTTAGTGTTACTAGTTCTTTTGGGGACACGGTAGTGGTTAGGAAGATGTACCGAAGGTGTCCGTTGATGGTTCAGGGACATGTGTTTCCGGTGGATATGATGGAACTTCCCTTCTATGGTTTTGATGTAATTCTGGGTATGGACTGGCTCACGGAGCATAGAGCTAGGATAGACTTTGAAACTAAACGGATTTCTTTGAAGCTCACAGATGATTATGAGATTGTTGTGGTGGGTGAGAATGTGAAATTCTTATCCAATGTGGTTTCAGTGTTAGAGGCTAAGAGGTTAGTGGAGTTGGGGTGTGAAGCATACTTAGCGTATGTGATGAACCCTAACATGAGTGAGGTTAGACCTCAGGACATCCGGACAGTATGTGATTTTCCTAGTGTGTTTCCGGAAGAATTGCCAAGGTTACCACCGGACAGAGAGGTAGAGTTCAGCATTGAGACTTATTCTGATTCAGCTCCTGTTTCGATTGCTCTGTATCGTATGGCACCGAAGGAATTGAAAGAGTTGAAGACTCAGTTGCAAGAATTGACAGATAGAGGTTTTATTAGGCCTAGTTCTTCACCTTGGGGTGCACCTGTATTGTTTGTGAAGAAGAAAGATGGAAGTATGAGAATGTGCATAGATTACAGACAGTTGAATCAGTTGACAGTGAAGAACAAATATCCTTTGCCTAGAATTGATGACTTGTTTGATCAGTTGAGGGGAGCATCGGTCTTTTCGAAGATTGATTTGAGATCAGGTTACTACCAGCTAAAGGTTAGAGAGGTTGATGTACCGAAGACGACCTTTAGGACTAGGTATGGACACTATGAGTTCTTAGTCATGCCCTTTGGGTTGACTAATGCACCGGCAGCTTTCATGGACATGATGAATAGGATTTTTCATCAGTATCTAGATCAGTTTGTGGTTGTATTTATTGATGATATCTTGGTGTACTCGCGAACTGAAGAAGACCATGACCGACATTTGAGACTTGTTTTGAAGACTTTGCTAGATCATCAGTTGTATGCGAAGCTCAGCAAGTGTGAATTCTGGATACGAGAGGTAGTCTTCTTAGGACATGTAGTGTCAGCTGAAGGCATTAGGGTTGATCCGAAGAAGATTGAAGCCATTGTTGAGTGGAAGCAACCGAAGTCAGTGACAGAAGTACGTAGCTTCCTAGGCTTAGCCGGATACTATAGAAGATTTGTGGAAGGTTTCTCTAAGTTAGCCGCTCCATTGACACAGTTACTTCAGAAGAGTGTTCAGTTTGAGTGGACAGATGCAAGACAGAGAGCCTTTGAGAAATTGAAAGAAGCTTTGACCCAAGCTCCAATCTTGATTCAGCCTGAGTCCGGGAAGGACTATGTGATTTATAGTGATGCCTCGCATGTAGGGTTAGGATGTGTTCTGATGCAAGACCGAAGAGTGGTGGCTTATGCCTCAAGACAGTTGAAGACCCATGAGCGCAACTATCCGACCCATGACATAGAGTTAGCTGCAGTTGTGTTTGCTCTGAAGATTTGGAGGCACTATTTGTATGGTGAGAAATGCACAGTATACACCGACCACAAGAGTTTGAAGTACATTATGACTCAGCGAGATTTGAATCTCAGACAGCGTAGATGGTTAGAGTTGCTAAAGGACTATGATCTTACCATTGAGTACCATCCGGGTAAGGCCAATGTAGTGGCTGATGCATTGAGTAGGAAGGTGGCCGTGGACTTGAGAGCCATGTTTGCTAGATTGAGTTTGTCCGAGGATGGTGGCTTAATAGCCGAGCTTCAGGTTAGACCTACTCTAGGTCAGATGATTCGAGAGAAACAGCTCTTAGATAGATCTTTGGCACCTCACGTGCAAGATATAGCCGAAGGTAGATCTTCAGACTACAGTTTCAGTTCCGATGGGGTCTTATGTTTCAAGGACAGAATAGTTGTGCCTGAAGACAGTGATTTGAGACGTACGATCTTGACTGAAGCTCACAGTAGTCCGTTTGCTATGCATCCAGGAAGCACGAAGATGTACCGTGATCTGAAGAGTGAGTACTTTTGGGTTGGCTTGAAGAGAGATGTAGCCGACTTTGTGAGTAAGTGCCTAGTGTGTCAGAGAGTGAAGGCGGAACATCAGGTTCCCTCAGGTTTGTTACAGCCGTTGAGAATTCCGGAATGGAAATGGGAGAACATCACCATGGATTTTGTTTCGGGTTTGCCTTTGACTCCTACGAAGAAGAACTCAGTTTGGGTGATAGTAGATCGTTTTACGAAGTGTGCTCACTTCTTGGCAGTCAACACTACTTACACCTTAGATAGATTGGCCGATTTGTACATTGGTGAGATTGTGAGGCTACATGGTGTGCCGAAGTCCATTGTGTCAGATAGAGATCCGCGGTTTACTTCGAGATTTTGGGAGAGTCTGCATACAGCTTTGGGTACCCGTTTGAACTTCAGCACTTCTTATCATCCTCAGTCAGATGGTCAGTCAGAGAGGGTTATTCAGATCTTAGAGGATATGTTGCGATGTTGTATCATTGACTTTCAGGGTACTTGGGAGAAACATCTGCCTCTAGTAGAGTTTGCGTACAACAACAGTTTTCAGTCGAGCATTCAGATGGCTCCGTATGAGGCCTTGTATGGTCGAAAGTGTAGAACTCCAGTGTGTTGGGCCGAGGTAGGACAGAAACTGTTGCCTATGCCGGATTTGCTCAAGGGGACAACCGACAAGGTAAAATTGATTTGTGATCGCTTGAAGGCTGCTTCGGATAGGCAGAAGTCCTATGCCGATTTGAAGAGGAAGGAAGTTGAGTTCTCAGTGGGCGAGAAGGTATTCTTGAAGGTGTCTCCGTGGAAAAAGGTGATGAGATTTGGCAGAAAAGGGAAATTGAGTCCGAGGTACATAGGACCGTATGAGATTGTGAAGAGGGTTGGTCCGGTTGCTTATCAGTTGCGTTTGCCATCCGAGCTTGAGAAGATACACGATGTGTTCCATGTATCCATGCTTCGTAAGTATAGGTCCGATCCATCACATGTTATGCCCGTAGAAGAAATTGAATTGAATCCGGATTTAACTTATGAAGAAGAGCCAGTGGAGATCTTAGCTTCAGACAGTAAAGTGTTGAGGGGTAGATCAATTGAGTTAGTGAAGGTGAGGTGGCAACGTAGAGGTGTGGACGAGGCCACTTGGGAGAGGAAGGAGGATATGGAAAAGCAGTTTCCGTATCTCTTTCAGTCAGGTAATTTCGGGGACAAATTCCTTAAGTGGGAGAGAGTTGTAACACCCGTGTTTTGGGCCTAGGAGTTAACCGAGTTATAATTCGAGTCAAATTAAATTTAATTAAAATAATTCAACTTCAAGTAGTGACCTAATTAAGCTTCAATCGAAAGGGGAGGGACCAATGTTGCAATTTTACCAAAAACTTTTAAAAAGCTAGACTACTTTAACAAAAAAAATTGTCTTCCCTCTTTCCTATCTCCTTTTCATGTTAAAACCCCATCTTCTCTTTTCAAACTCTCCCAACACTACAAACCCTATTCCATTCATTTTCTTCCTCAATCCAAGACGTTTTTCAAAGGTAATTATGTTTTCTAACTCTCCTCTTCAATCCCTATCTAACCATGGTCTTGAATTTCAAAAATTGTGGGTTTTGAAAATTAGGGTTCATATGAAATTTGGGGATTTTGATGGGGCTTTTTAATTTGTTTTGTTAAATTATGTTGGGGTTTGTTTAAGCATGATGAAATACACCATATACTTAAATTTGGTTGAATTTTGATAGAAATTCGTAGAGATGTCTTAGGGCTAGATTTAAGGTTGTAAAACTTGAGTTTTTGGTGGGTTTTGTGTTAAAATTGGTGGGCTGTTGGTTTACCTATGGTATGAGAGTGTTTTGGGATGCTTTGGAAGCCATTTGGGTGTTTGGAAGTGGGTTTTTCAGCAAGGGATTTGGGAAGCACGAAAATTGAGTTTTGGGAGATTTTGTGATTTGGGGAATTTGTGAAATTTGGCTTATGTTGTGAAGTGAATTGATAGTTGAGCTTTAGCATTGATTTGTGGTGTAATAAGTGTGTTTTGCTTGGCTAGAAGCAAGGGGAAACGTTGAAGGAGCTTTGGGACCGAATCCGGGTGCGTAGGAGGATTGTTCGATTTGCTAAGGAAGGACGGTGAGTGGTTTCAAACTTGTTTTAAAGTTGGTTCAAGCATGAGTGGTGTGTGTGTGTGCAAGTGTGCTTGGTAGGCCACTTCCTTTTAATCCAAGTAGTTAACTTAGCCTAATTTCCTTGAATGCTATGTGCTTGATGGCTACGCTCAAATGCTTGTGATTAGATGGTGCATGTATATGTGTATATCATGATGTGGACATATGTGTTGAGCATGAATGTGTTGATGATATGTGGTTGGTGATACATGTTGTGGTTATAATAATTGGCACTAAATAATTACCGGTTGTAAATGATCGATCATTAGGATAGTGTGCACACAAATTGAGTCAAAACGTACGTGGCCTTGATGGCGTTAAGTCATCAAGGAGGAGTACGGTGATGTAGCATTCCACCGGAAGCTTATTATATTTCTACGGGATGATGAGTGGAATCCCATCCGTAGGGCATGTGGCGATGAGTGGAATCCCGCACATGCAAGGTCCGGTGATGAGTGGAATCCCACCGAGGTAAAGTGTTGTCAAGGTTTATATCCGCACAATCGGGGTAATTAAAGTGGCCAATTAAACTTGTTTATGTAATGTGATATATGATGGTGATATGTGGTTTTGATATATGGTTTTGTACATGATAATTGATATTGATGTGTAGTTTTGCTAGGATTGAGAGACCATATATGCCACTTGAAAGACTAGCTAGGTCTACTTGTTTTTATGCAATGCTTGATATGTATAAGATTAGGATTGCATGCTTGAACCCTGCATTGTTGTTGTTTTCGTTTTAGAGCACCCTCACTAAGCTTATAGCTTACGCTCTCAATGTTCAACAATGCAGATCATTAGCGTGGTGTTAGCTCGAGGCAAGGCAAGAAGGGCTTCCAAGTTTGTAGCTCAAGTATGGTTACCGATTTTGTAATAGCTAGCAATGTGGCAAGAGTCTTTGTATGAGCATGTGTGACTCATATGATTGATGTTGTTTTTGCTTTGATTATGGATTGTATGCATGTAATACCTTGATGATTGTTGGTGTGTATGATGGCATGCTTTAGGGTGTTTAGGTTGCCTTATGTATGGATGCAAACCTCTTGAGTTTGACTTGTGCTTTTAAGACCATTTGAGCCTTCAAGTATGCTTATTAATGCCTATATTGCTCATTGAATTGAATGCTATGTATGATTGCTTAAATTCATGTTTGATTGACTCCCTTGGCTTAAATATGCATGCTTTATGGTTGGCTTGCCTTAGGGATTGATGATAGTGTGTTGGTTGAAGGGTTAGAGGGATTTAGGGGCCTCCTTGTGCTCTAAATCAGCTCAAACTTGCAGTTTCGTAGCTGGGGTATCGATACCGTTGATCTGGTATCGATACTACCCTGTGGTTTCAGGCTTCGTGTATCGATACTCGAGGGGGAGTATCGATACCTTTTTGGCCACTGGAGCTACTGTCGATTTCGGTATCGATACTCATCTCAAGGGTATCGATACCGTTGTCTTGGCTTTGACCGGGGGAAGTCAACTTTAGGGGAGGGTATCGATACCCTCATTTGGGGTATCGATATTGTCTCCTCAGGTTGACCAAACCTTGTTGACCTAGTCACAGGGGTATCGATACCCCTCTTAAGGGTATCGATACCGCCTGCAGTTTAACTTTAAAAATGGGCTTTTAAGTGTTAGTTTGGGTTCGATTGATTGATTCGTAAATATTGTTCCGCTGTATGTTCACTTAGGGTGTAAATCTCATTTAGACAAGATTAAAATGAAAAAAAAAATAGGGTTGCTAACCGAGGGAGAGTTCCTTAGGGAGTTTTCACTCGGTTTTCCCCGTGTAGCTCACTCGGACCGGTCATCCGGCCAGACCGGGACGAGGGGGTTACAAGTATCAACATATTAGATAGGGCATATTATGTTATTAAAGTTTAAGTTGATGGGGCCTTGAAAATCCGACGATAACAAAATAGGTAAATTACTTATTTTGTTGATAAAAGTATAACATATTAGGTAGCACCTATTATGTTATTAAAGTTTAAGCTGATGGGGCCTTAGAAATCCGACTATAACAAAATAGGTAAATTACTTATTTTGTTGATAAGAGTATCAACATATTAAGTAGCGCCTATAAAGTATAGATACTTTCGAAAGTATCTATACTTTTTCAAAAGTATCAATACTTTTTTTAAAAAGCAATGTAACCGGTTGCAATGTGGCTCAAAAGTATCTATACTTTTATGCAACCGGTTACAATGTTTTTTAAAAAATTATAGATGCTTTCGAGCCACATTACAACCGGTTACATTGCTTTTTTAAAAAATATCAATACTTTTAAAAAAGTATAGATACTTTCGAGACATGTTCTCAATATGCTATGTCAATCCATTTGCTTTCAAATGTATCAACAAAATAAGTAATTTATCTATTTTGTTATTGTCGAATTTCCAAGGCCGCATCAGTTTAAACTTTAATAACATAATAGGCGTTACCTAATATGTTGATACTCTTACCAACAAAATAAGTAATTTACCTATTTTGTTATCGTCGGATTTTCAAGGCCCCATCAGTTAAACTTTAATAACACAATAGACGATACCTAATATGTTGATAATATTATCAACAAAATAAGTAATTTACCTATTTTGTTATCGTCGGATTTCCAAGGCACCATCAGTTTAAACATTGATAACATAATAAACGCTACCTAATATGTTGATACTCTTATCAACAAAATAAGTAATTTACTTATTTTGTTATCGTCGGATTTCAAGGCTCCATCCGCTAAATTTTAATAACATAATAGACGCTATCTAATATGTTGATACTCTTATCAACAAAATAAGTAATTTACCAATTTTGTTATCGTCGGATTTTCAAGGCCCTATAAGCTAAACTTTAATAACATAATAGGCGTTACCTAATATATTGATAATATTATCAACAAAATAAGTAATTTACTTATTTTGTTATTGTCGGATTTTTAAGGCTCATCAGCTTAAACTTTAATAACATGATAGGCGCTACCTAATATGTTGATAATATTATCAGCACAAATAATCTTTCCGATAGAAGCATATAACATATCCAGTCGCGCTTTTAACCGGTCACACCGTATATTAATCGTGTATTAACCACCCCACAACAGAATTTCCCTAGCATTTTTGGTATAGAGGTTTTTATATTCTTTTAAAGGTCGGTTTATAGTAATTATTTTTATTTTAAAACGGTAATTATTTTAAATTTTTATTAAAAGAGTTTAATGTAGAGTGTAAATTATTTTCAGTCATTAAAGTATTAGGTTGGTTTTATTTTGATCATCAATTTCAAAGATTTTGTTGATTAAAAATTAATGTTAAATGTAATATTTTACCAAATAAGTAATTGAAATGAGGACGGTATAATTCGAATAGATTGAAACTCTCATTAATTTATTTTTTTATAAATAAAATTTTAAACTTGAAATCTACTTTAACGATATCAAACTGCTTATTATTTAGACTTATTCCGTTCGTGGTGACATTCTCTTTTAAATTGGTATAATATTATATTAGAGTTTAATTTTATACATTGATTTAATCTGATTTTAATTTTAAAAATATATAATACTTTAAATTTTAAAAAAAGTTAATAAAAATTAGAAGCAAAGAAAAGAAATATTATAAAAGTTTAATTTTTGAAGAACTTGTAGTGACAAACTTTTTCACTAAATCATAAACTCTAAATTTTAATTATAAATATGCATTCAAAATTTTAAATATAAATTCATAAACTAAATATCTAACCCTTAAAATAAACTTGATTGTGTAAACTAAAGTTTATGCTAACAAGACATCAGATATTTAATAAATTAGGATTAAATTGATTTAATATGTAAATATGAAGATTAAATGGATAATTATACAAATTTATTTAACTGACACATCAATATTTTCGTTAAAAATTAACAGCAATGGCTTGCTTGAAACTATTTTAATAGTTTAATGGCTTAATTGACAAAATTCATAATTTAGTGATCAAAAATATAATCGAGTCATTAGGTTAGTGGCGTGATTTAAATCATATTTTCTTGTTGAACTAAAAATATGACTTAATTGGTAAAAAAAAGCATGTCTACTTCAATCAGAAAACTCCAACAATTTTGCACATAATTATGGTGTTCCAATTGCATCAAGACTTCTTTAAATTAAATTTAAACATAACATATCGCCAACTGTCTCTAAGCATAATATATTTAAAATATATGAATTAATATATTCAAAAAAATATATGAATTAAAATCTAACCATTATTTTGACAGATAGTTTAGATATAAAATCGAATATATTTAAAATACATGAATCAAATTCTAAACATTATAAACAGTGCAGAACATAGGAGGGTTTAAGGGGGTTTGAGCCTTGTAAAATCTTAGTATGACCCCCTTAAAAAATTTAATTTCATTTTAACCTATTTATAAATTTTTAGTTTCTTTTAATTTTATATTGGTCCCCTTTATAAATTTTTAATTCTGCCCGTGATTATAAACATACTGAATCAAATTTTTAAACATTATAAACCTACCGTATAGACAACTTCGATATGATGCGTTAAAAAAATAAACAACCTTGATAAATTTTGTTGACACAATCTGTTTCACATGCCAGATGCAAATTATCCATATAACACGAGCTCGTGTTTAACATTTTATCCATGCATTTATCAAATTCAAATTGACATTTAATGTTTAAAGACTTTAATCCCGAAAGCAAACACGAGAACTTTAATTCTGAAAATAAACAAAATAACCTAATTGCATTTGAAGACTCAATTAAAATATCCATGTTCAAAGCAACTCCGGCAACACTGCAATTCTTGAAGTACAGTTCTTAAAGATAAAACTAAACGCAAACTCTACACATTCCAGTTCTTAAACTTCCTCCCTGCCAGAATAAAACTAGTGGCAAACAATGCTCCAATCAAGGGAATTTAGAATACAATGTATTCAAAAAATGGATAAGAATCATTGGGACCAGAACAAATAGACGCATCGAGCAACCAAGAATGAAAAAGATTTCGACTTGTAATCAACATGCACAACCACCTCTTTGTTCAGTCTCGGTCACAGCCTCCGGGATGCCCTGGAAATATCTGCAATCATACACAAATGAGATATCAATTAAAAAGATAACCATAAACTGCATAGCCTCCTCGTCAATCTTAAAAGGTTAAAACCATCTACACAAGAAATAGGTAGACAGATAGACCTAGTATTTTCGAAGGTGAAAGAAGAAACCGTTCTTATGCATAATTCTAGAAACATCATAGACCCAGTATTTTTCAATGTTGGAGAAAGAGGATGATGTTTCCAAGGAATAAGCCATTAACGAAGTCAAAACTATATTCTAACAAGTCACGTTGAAATGTTTCTATTTTTCTTCTTCTAAGTGTTAATGTCATATTTCTTGGAAACATCATCCTCTTTACCAACAGTTATATGTCCCAAAAGCTAATGATCACAGCTGTGCAGTATAAATGCAAGACAAAATAATAATTATCTCCAAATCTGCAGTGCTTGATGAAACGATGCATCTTTTTCAATAATACCATGTCAGAACAATACTAATGTAATTGGGAAAATTCACTATTCACTCCAACCAGGGAATATAATTCAAGATAAACTTACATGTCCTGCTCTCGCTCATTTGCTAGAGCAGTTTTGGCAATACAAAGGAATGCAGCATCAACATTGATATCTTCTTTTGCTGATGTTTCAAAGTAAGGCATGTTTCCTTTTGAAGCACACCAGTCCTTTGCTTTCTTCTCGGAGACCTACATGACTCAAAACATCTCCTTTTAGGCTGAGGTATGAGGACAGAAGAAAACTAGGAAGTATAGATACTATATAACCTTACCACTCGACTATTACCGCCATCTATATCTATCTTGTTTCCAAGCAATGTAAAGGGAAACGTCCTGGGGTCAGTTGGATTTGCCTGGCAATGAAAAATGAAAACAGAAACCATATCAACAATCGAAACAGATGGAAATAACTTTTTCAAAGAAATTAATATACAGTTTAGAGGAATGAAAACCATTAAAGTAAGAGTAGGCAACCTCTGAAATTAAATTGGCTGCTAGGAAAGATCATGCACATTGAAAGGTCAGCACTCAAATATTTTTCATAACCAATTCCTAACTAGACAAGCATTAACTTGATGCAACTAGGCACAGGAAGAAGAAAAAAAATTCACACCCATGATAAATAGCAGCAAATTAACTAGGCATGGCTTAGGGAGAAAATAGCAGCAAACTGAAAGAACTAAAGCTGAAAAGTGACCAAGATAAAAGTTGGAACTGTAGGAAAATATAGGTTATAAAACCCTCTAGTTTCTTAAGTCTATTAATTCAAAAGAAATAATGATGTGGCTGTAAAGCTAAGTTATAACTTATTTATACTATGGTTACAAATTATCTTTTTAACACTAACCATAGATTTAAACCCTAAATCAAACTTATAATCCTAGCTAACCTATCTATATGTCTAATAACTAATAAATAAGACTATCATAATAAAATAAACAAGACCTTCCTAGCCTCCACCATATGTTTCAACTCAAAATAATTCTCCAAGCTAACTTCAAAATCTAAGTAATCCTCTAAATACATCTTTTCATGAAAATCAGCGACTTTGGTCCTACTCCCACCTGCATTTAACTCAGGGAAATGTACCAACCGCTCCTCCAATCCACCTTGTATTGAACAATTTGAAAGTCATACATCATGAAAGAGGTTTTCTTCCTCACCATAATCAGATTCATCGGCAAATACTACCTTTCGATTTGTCAAATAGGTTGTTGGTTACTTCTGGAATCTCCACCTGGGTTTCCCACTGCTTCCTATCACAGCCTAACATTAATGGCATGAGACGATTCTTTAACTGCACATCATAACACGGCCGATTCTGTTTCTTGAATCTTGACCCTGATTTCCTCTTCCTCAAACTCTACCACGTCCTACCGTGGCTTAAAAACAAACAATACTATAAACTATAGGATTTAGACCGCTGATACTGAAATGGTGTGGTTTAGGGAGAAAATAGCAAAAAATTGAGAGAATCTAGGCTGAAAAACGAGTGAGATAGAAGTTGGAACTCTAGAAAAATATAGGGGTATAAAAACTCTAGTTGTGAAGTCTGTTAATTCAAAGGAAATAATGATGTGGCTGTAAAATTAACCCTAAAGATCAACTTATAATCCTAAACATCTATCTATATATCTAGTAATTAATAAATAAGACAACCAACAAAACACCATAATAACAGTAGCTCCCACATAAATTTAACAACTTTGGACCCTGCATAAATAAAGCATATTGGCAAAAAAAAAAAGTTTTGCATAGTGTACTCGTTTCAGTTTATCAATATAAGTATATATATTAAGCTTAGTTTGTATGTAATCACATACACAAACAAGTAGGTATTGCGCTTGACTTCACTTAGGTGAACACTCTTTTTGCGCCTAACCCCACATGCAATGTAAGGGTTCTAGCACATCAAATGTGTGCTGTGCCCTCGACAACACTAGTGATAAGGATGAATATCTTGACTTATACTTCTTTCCAGGCTCTCAAGATATATATGAGTATATGACTAAACAACAGCTGTTCTCCCAAACTTCAAACTCACGAGCACATAAAATTGAATAAGTTATGCCAATAAAGCAAATGAACCAATTCAAACTCACACAATTTTAGTTCCAAATATACAAGAATCTAGCAGAGAATATGTAGTATCAATGTGGACAAGGCATGTGCATGCCGGGGAGACGGAGAGGAGAGACAGATTAAAAGTAGATAGAAATAAACAAAAAAATTTGATAGCTTATTTATTATAACTTGCAACAATGCAGGATAAATTGCATTTCCATATTCAGAAAGGTTGGCAAGGTTTTAACTTTAGTTGTAGACTAATGCCCCGTTCACCAACGCTTGTTGAACGGGCGTTGGAGCCGCCAACGCTGAAACAGCACCGAACAGGGCAGTGGCCCCGCCCCTCCCACCGAATTTTGCCCTTAAACGGGTATTTCGCCACCGCTGGGTTTTACAGCTTTTGCCCAGAAACGGGCGTTGGTCACTCAAGAGCGGTTGAAAAGCTCTGGTGAACGGGCCCTAAGTTTAGTATATTTCTACTAAGCAGGTTTATCAAGGCAGGGGTAAATAAAAGGAGTTCAACATGCATTACATATTATTTATGACATTTTTTACAACTAAGTTGAAGTTATAGAGGCATAAAAACCAGTTCAAGTGAAACATATCATTCAATGGGAAAAGCAAAACACAGTTCAGTGAAAAACTAAAACGGACAAGAAAAAACAAAAGAATAGAGAAAGGGGCAAAGGAAACCTGTTTAAGAAACTCCTCATGCCAATTATCAAGGGTATCGAATGATTTCATAACATTAACATCATAAACTAGCACACAGCAATCTGCACCCCTATAGAAGGCAACTCCGAGACTCTGAAATCGCTCCTGTCCTGCAGTATCCCATATCTATCCAATGCAATTCACACCACACCCCCAAAGAAAAGCATAAGCATGACTTCCATGAAAACTTTTAAATTAAGCCATAAAGAACATAGAAATATCCAGAAAGAAATAAAATAAAATCTCTACCTGCAGAGTGACAAGGCGATCATCAATCTGGAGTTCCTTAGTGACAAAATCAGCACCAATTGTTGCTTTATATTGCTGACTAAACTTCTTATGAACATATCTAAATTCAAGCAGTTAATTCTAACACGATTGTACCTTTTAAAGTCAATAAACAACCAATAAATGAGCTAAGATTATTCAGATAAAAAATTAACAACAATGAATCAACTTAACCCATAGTACAAAATTTAAGATCCAAAAACTAACACAAAAAAAGAACACAAAATTTACACAAAAATAAGAAGATTCAAATTCAATTATTGTTGAAAGGATACTGATTCATCAACGAAGTTTTGCCCACCCTGACATTGACAATAACCCGTTGATTATACAAATAATACATATTAATTATTAGTAAAACCTATAAATCGAAATTGAAACTGAAAACGAACATACCCGCTGTCGCCGAGAACAATGACCTTGAGCAAGGTTCGTCTTCGCATTGACATGGCGGTAAAATTAAGGGGGAAATTTCAGTTCTCGTTGATTAATTTGAATTTGATTTACGTTTTATTTTTTTAAACCCCCTGGTTTTTACACTTTTCAAAATTGTTTTCCCCTTTTGGGCGCTTTATAGTACTGAAGAGTGAAGATGCAAATAAATTCCTCTTTAGTCTTTCCTATCTTTTTCTTTGTTCTTCTTATGTACGGTCTGTTTTTCTAGTTTTATTTTTTAATAGTTTTTCTAGTTTTATTTCGATTGGGTTTAATTTTAACGTTATTATATAAAAATATTTTTTTATTAAAAATTAATAACTTTTTATGTTAATGCACTTTTTGATCTCAAACATTGGTTCTTGACATTTTTTGTGTGTGCAATTTGATTCTAATTTTAACTTTGAGTTACAATTTAACCCCTAAAAGAATAAGGACCGATTTATATATTAAAGTCAAAGTTAAGTCTAGTTTTATATTAAAGACAAGACCAGGGGGCAAAGGATATATTATTTAAGCCCAACTTTTTAAAATAAAAAAAGCAGGAAATTTTTTTTGAGGAGCTGTTCCAGGTGGCAAGTGATTTATAAATTTGGGTCGAATATTCCGTTTACCGAATATGCTGTCGCCCACGTTTAAAATATTTGTAATGTCTAGATTAAAATATCACCAATTCACCATTACCTATTAAGTTTTTTTTTTTTCAATTTGATTTAATTTAATTTAATTAATTAAGTTTTATGGAGATATATACTTAAAACCTATTTTTTTCAAAAATATATTTTTAAAATTCAATTATATATAAAAAAGTTAAAATTTACGATTAATATTTATACAATACATAAATTATATATTTAATTCATGTATTTTTTAATTTTTAAATTTTGATTCTGATCTAAACAGTAGTTATGAAATTTATTAAATTAAACTCTATCATTCATTTAATTCTCATTCTTCAATTTAAAAATTTTAAGTAATGTAATATAGTTATATTGTCTCTATATTATTTGAGTCGATATTAAAATTTCAAGTTTCGAAAAGTATCGAGACTAACATTAATCAAATTATAATATATGTATTAAATATACAACATTTGCATTGTACATGTATTAACCATAAAATCGATAGCATAAAAATCAATATTTAAAAAATTAAGATTAAAAACCTTAACAAATTATAAGGCCCGTTACTGCTGCTTGTAGCTGGGCCAAATTGATAACAAATACCTCATATCCTCAACCCATCCACGAGAAACTGAAAGATGATTTTTTAATGTTTCAGTGCGATTATAATATAATATATCTTCATTAATTATTATTTTTTGATAAGCGCATACCGTGTAGATAAACTACACGGACCAGAGTCATTCAACAATAATATTATTTTTTATTGGGATCACTTATATGTTCGAAAAAGATGAAAAGTGTTGTAAATAAAATAAAAAGAATAATAATAAAAACAAAGAACAAGAATGGAAGAACAAAGAGACGAGATGAAGAGAGAGATTTATATTATTCTCAATACTCAAGTGTATACAATGCCTTCATTAGATCATCTATTTATAGGCATAAGAAGTACATAATACATTAAACTCTAATTAATGAAGATAATATTTCTAATGATAAACTAAATCAAATCTTCTTGATAAAGTCTTTATCATTATAGACATCCACATAGATAAATATTCATAACACTCATTGGATGTCTATGAAGATAATGTGCCTCGTTAAAACCTTACTAAGATAAAAACTCAGTGGGAAAAAATTCTTTAGTGAAGGAAAAAGAGTACACACATCTTTGATACGCATAACATGTTGCCTCATTAAAAACCTTACCAGAAAAACCCATTGGGACAAAGCCTCGGTTAAAGGAAAAAGAGTGCAACACTGTAGAACTAATGTTTTGATATAATAATTGAAAAATATTTTGGACTGATTTAAAAAGAATTCAAAACAATTTCAAAAGTCCAAATAACTTGAAACTATGTTTAGGGATATTTTATAAAGGGTTTTGCATGTTTTCAAAAGCCAAAATACACAAAACCTTCCAGGCGTTTTGAAACACCTTAGGGCGTTTCGATACGGTGCATTCCAGTAGTAAAAGTGTTTCGATACGTGTAACGAAACGAGCATTCCCTAGATGAGATTTTTGCCCAGTGTTTCGAAACGGGCTATACCGTTTCGATGCGCCTACGTGGCATTGACCACAACGGTCATAAATCCCAACGGCTATTTCCCAACTAACATTTAAATGCATATCGTTTTGATATGGGACTAGGCGTTTCGATATGTGTTCCGAAACGGCCAAGGGCGTTCCGATACGAGTGTCTCATCAGACTGCAACGACTCTTTCTACTTAAAGAGTGTTTCGAAACGGGTTCGAGTGTTTCGAAACGGTGAGCTGCAGAACTGCATTTATGGTGGGAATTAAAGTCCTCAACGGCTCCAAATCAACCCCAACGGCTAGTAACGACTACAAACTCATCAAGGAGTATAAAAGGAACCTCCAAGCATCAAGATATGGTTAATGCTCATATTGTCAATCAACAAATGATCAAAAATTGTCTTAGAGCTTAAATTGTCATTTATTGTATAGACAAACACTGGTGAGCCAAAATTGTCAAATTTGCTCAAGTGTTTTAGGTTTTGGGTGAGTGCTTTAATTGTGCAAACAAACACCTATTACAGGGATTTGTGTTTGCTTTATTTATCTCTTTGTAAAAGAGGGTTTGATCAAGGCTTTGGGTAGAAAGCTTGATCGGTGTATAAGGGTTTCCTCCTAAGCCTAGAAAAGGGGACGAATCAATAGTGGATTGATTGGAAATCCTTAGTGGGGAGCTAAGGTAGTGGATGTAGACCTTGGTTAGAAGGTTGAACCACTATAAATCATTGTGTCAATTATCTTTTTAGCTTCCACAACCCTTCCACCCAAAAATCCACCTCTCCACCACCTGGTGAGCCATATCGGTTGAACGAATCGAGCTCCTCACAACTCAACAATGTATTTACTCCCCCTCATGAAAACATCACAAGAGATCTTTGAATCTTCATAATTCAATCTTGAATATTATTTTTCTAAAGATTGTGAGGGATGAAACTTTGGAGTAATATGTTCCATGATGTATCAACTTTCAAACTGAGATATACATCTTGCATTATCTTCACACAAGATAGCTTTTTATCATATATTGTAAAAGTAAATCCACATATCTTTTGAATATGTTGGGTCAATGGTCTTAGCCAAACACATTTTTGCCTTGCCTCATGCATAACATTTATTTCTACGACATTTGAGGATCTAAATGTAATGATCTTTGCATATCCATGGATATTGCTTGACCAACTAATATATGGTGCTTCAAAACCAAGAAAAGGTATTATTATCTTTATTCACATCCAACAATCTTACAATAGATATGCTCCATATTGAATTTTCTTTAAGATTCTTTCAACTTATGTCTATTCATAGACAAAAACGCATATTTAATCGATCTTTAGGTCGAGACAAAACCACATCTTAAGATTCTTTTTCTCAAATCATTTTCTTGAATAACCAAATGCTTTGAAAGCTCTTCATGAGCTCTAATAATATAATGAATCTTGATTCAAATTCATTTATAAATTACATAAGGAAATCTTATTATTCTTATAGCATTTCCCCAATTAGTACTCATTAAGGCGATTATATCAAATGCGCCAACATATTCAATGAGACATGTCTAAATAAATTTTCTCAAAAATTTCCAAATGCTTTTAGCATTTTAAATCCTTTAAGGGTAAATAGGGACCCATAAATAATTAGACGCATGTAATATATTTCATACTGCCAAAGTAATTGCATCCACCATGAAGTAATTAAAACACTTCATAAATCATAATTCAAGCTGAATTTACGACTACTTATTTGTGTTTCACTTGCATTACACCTTTAGGTGTTTGGATTATTGGTCCAAATACTTCTCTTTTAGAAGTTCAAAGCGTCTTTCTATATTGGTCAATTCAATATCTAAACTTATTGATAGATTTGTATACAATATCCTCATTTTCTTTTTCACTTTTATAGAAGTATTCTATTTAAAACTATTTGTAAAATTGTTGTCGACAACTTTTCAATTTTCTGGTTCTATTCTCGTAGTGACATAACTCATCGAGATCTCTTCAAGATTTCAATCTTTATTTCAGGTACCTAAAACTCTTCAAGAGTTTTATTATTAGTTATGTCTTGGGTCTCTTCAGGAGCACCCGCCTCCAATATATGACCATCTCATATTACTTTCCATTTGCGAGAATTTTGATCATTGGAACCATTTCAACTATCATGCTTCAGGCATGATTTACATCATCTCGCTCTAACATGTAATTTAAACTTAGAGCATTTCAACTGGTATATGAGACTTTGTTACTCTCATTGGGTTAGTAAATATGTCTGGCAGTTGACATGTAATAACATGAATTATCTTATAAACGTCTGGTTCATATACGAGGATCTAGATAACGATAATTCATTTTCCTTTATCCAGTTGATTATTATCTCCCTCTGATGTTGAGAAAAATCATGTCATAAATGATTATCCAATTAATGTTTAAGAGTTTAAACATAAAAAGAGACCCGTACTCAATATATATTCACAACCCTTTTTATTTACCCATTTTGTGTGTTGTGGTAGAGCAATTCATATCGCACATTCAAAAATTATAAAATAGGAAATTGTTGAGATTTTAGGGGCTCGATTCGATCAACCGTTCTTGCTCGCCAAGTGTGGAGAAGTTGGATAATTGGGTGTTTTAGTGGGAGGTGAAAATTTGGCAATTTGACACAAAGATTTATAGTGGTTCAACCTTCTAACCAAGGTCTACATCCACTACCTTAGCTCCCCACTAAGGATTTCCAACAAATTCACTAAGAATTTCCTTCCATTTTCTCGGATTAGGAGGAAACCGTTACAACCCTCAAAGCTTTCTACCCAAAGCTTGAAGGAACACTCTCTTTACAAAGAAAGACTTAGCAAACTTAGAAATCCCTCTAGTAGGTGTTTGTTTGCAATTCTAAGCTCTCACCCAAAACCTAAACACTTGACCAAATTTAACAATGTAAGCTCACAAGTGTTGTCTAAGCAAGAAATGAACAATTAAAGCTCTAGACAAATTTTGACATCATAATGTTGTAACAATTGAAGCATTAACCATTACAAGATGCTTGGAGGTCCCTTTTATACTCCCAATTGAGTTTGTAGCCGTTACTAGCCGTTGGGGATGAATTGGAGCCGTTGAGGACTTTATTTCCCTTCATTAATGCTATTCTGCAGCTATCCGTATCGATACGTGTAGAACCGTATCGGTACGACCTTCATCAGAAACTAGCCGTTGGGCTTTTGTCAGCCTGGGCGTATCGATACGCTTGAGGGCGTATCGGTACGGGTTCACTTTTAAAAGGCCGTTGGGAAATAGCCGTTCGGGTTGGTTGAAAGGGGATCGGTACGCTTACAGGGCGTATCGAAACGATCCCGATCCGTATCGAAACGGCCAAGCCTGTTTCGATACGGGTTTTGACATTGACCAAACTGAGGCAAAAAGGTATCGATACGGGTTGGACCGTATCGGTACGAGTACTTTGAAAACACAAGTTTGGCTATTAAAAACATGAAAAATCTTGCCAAAAACCTCTTAAAATACCTCAAACATAAATTCAAGTTGTTTGGACTTAAAACTAAGTTTTAATTTCTTTTCAAATTAGTCCAAAACAATTTTCAATTATTATATCAAAACATTAGTTCTACAATCTCCCCCTTTTTAATATAATAAAACTAACTTGAAAAATTGTTTGGGATTCTCCCCATTTATCTTAAAAATGTGAATAAGAGATTAAAGATATGAAATCAAATAAAGCCCCCCTTATTCATTTGAAAATTCAATATTTTTTTGAAAATTCATTTTTTCAAACCATTTCTCCCATTTTTGTTATATCAAAAAGAATTTAAAACATTAAGTTTCAAAATAACAATAGAGGTAAAAAAATGACACACTTAAAATTTTGGTTTAAAAATTGGCTCCCCCTTACTCAAAGCATCATAAGAATGTTAGTTCAACATATATGATTATTTAGTTGACTTAAATGAAAATTAATCAAATAAAAGCAAAAGTAACTAGATTTTACCACACTTGAACTCAAGGGAGGACGTGAAGCCTTCCTTCTTCAAGTGTTATTCCTATGTGTGCATGGAGCTCCCCCTCAAAGTTTGACTTGTTGATCACTCTCCATCACACCTAGCAAAAGACAATCAAGTGATTTTTGGTATCCAAATTGCTTTGGATCCATAAACATTAGTAGCACAAAATTTAGTCCCCTTAGGAATCCATTTTTCAATTTCATCCTTTTTAGTTGAAGTGGTTAGTCTTTTTGGGACCCAAACACTTCTAAAACATTTTCCATTCACAAATCTAGGGGCACTAGATTATCTTACATAAAAATTTGATTTTCCAAAATTATTTTTCTTTTCAAGTTCATTGGAAATCAAATCTTTTTATTTTTGAACTTTAAGAAGCAAATTTTGTAAATCAAGACATTTTTGTTCAAAATCTTTCAATTTTTCTTCAAGTTCAAGATTTGTTTTGGAAAGCAAATCATTTTCAATTTTTATTTTTGAAATCAACTTTTTGTTCTTGGAAAATGATGCCTTGAATTCCAAAAGCAAATCATCATAGGCATCTTGTAACTCATCAAATGTTTAAGAATTTGAAATGGATGAGTTAGAAGTTACCTCCCCCTCATTGAGGGCCATCAAGCATAGGTGGGCTACTTCATCATCAGTGGAGTCTTCATCACTCCATGTGGCCACATATGCTTGTTTTGAAGATGATCCATTCTTTTTTGATTTGTGGGAGTCCTTCATCTTCTTCATCGATTCATGCTTGGATTTTTCCATTTTTCTCTTCATGAACCGGGCAAATTTGTTGAAGAGATAAGCCATCTCTTCATCTTAACTTTCCTCCTCACTTGAATCTACATGATAGCATGTGGAGGATTTGAGAGCTACGACACTAGCATTGATGCCTAGCTCCATGATCTTCTTCTTCCCCATCGCTCTAATCTCTTCCTTCTTCTTCTCCTCTTCTTTGTTTTTCTTCATTATTTGGTGAGTGAGAAGAGACCCCATGAGTTCATCAAGCTTTAAGGTTTTGAGATTCTTGGCTTCGATGATGGCGGTCCTCTTTGAGTCCCATGATTCGGGAAGGGAGTAGATGAGCTTTCGGACAAGCTTCTCTTCCGGGATGGCTTCTCCATAACCTTTAAGACCATTGGTGATAGTGGAGAACCTATCAAACATCTTCTCGATGTTCTCTTCCGGATCCATCTTGAAGTTTTCATACTTTAAGGTTAGGAGCCCAATCTTGGTCTCCTTGACTTCATAGGTTCCCTCGTATGTGACTTCAAGCTTGTCTTATACCTCATTGGCACTCTCAAAAGAAGACACCTTCTCATAGATAGTTGGGCCAAAAGCACAAAAGAGCATGTACAAGGCTTTGCAATTTAGCTCCATCTTCTTACGATCGTCGACACTCTATTCCGCTTTGCTTCCTTGAGGCACGAACGGACCATCTTCAATTATGTCTCATAGCTTGTAATCTCTTGACTTCAAGAAGAATTTTATCTTTGTCTTCCAATGGGCATAGTGATTTCCGTCGAAGAAGAGCGGTTTGTCGATTGATTGTGCCATTGAGCCGATTGGTGAAATGTTGATCGAGCTTGCCGGATCTTCTCAATAGGATGTGAATCCCCTTCGATTGAGCCAAGCTCTGATACCAATTGTTGAGATTTTAGGGGCTCGATTCGATCAACCGTTCTTGCTCGCCAAGTGTGGAGAAGTTGGATAATTGGGTGTTTTAGTGGGAGGTGAAAATTTGGAAATTTGACACAAAGATTTATAGTGGTTCAACCTTCTAACCAAGGTCTACATCCACTACCTTAGCTCCCCACTAAGGATTTCCAACAAATTCACTAAGAATTTTGTCCCCTTTTCTAGGATTAGGAGGAAACCGTTACAACCCTCAAAGCTTTCTACCCAAAGCTTGAAGGAACACTCTCTTTACAAAGAAAGACTTAGCAAACTTAGAAATCCCTCTAGTAGGTGTTTGTTTGCAATTCTAAGCTCTCACCCAAAACCTAAACACTTGAGCAAATTTAACAATGTAAGCTCACAAGTGTTGTCTAAGCAAGAAATGAACAATTAAAGCTCTAGACAAATTTTGACACCATAATGTTGTAACAATTGAAGCATTAACCATTACAAGATGCTTGGAGGTCCCTTTTATACTCCCAATTGAGTTTGTAGCCGTTACTAGCCGTTGGGGATGAATTGGAGCTGTTGAGGACTTTATTTCTCTTCATTAATGCTGTTTTGCAACTATCCGTATCGATACGTGTAGAACCGTATCGGTACGACCTTCATCAGAAACTAGCCGTTGGGCTCTTGTCAGCCTGGGCGTATCGATACGCTTGAGGGCGTATCGGTACGGGTTCACTTTTAAAAGGCCGTTGGGAAATAGCCGTTGGGGTTGGTTGAAAGGGGATCAGTACGCTTACAGGGCGTATCGAAACGATCCCGATCCGTATCGAAACGACCAAGCCTGTTTCAATACGGGTTTTGGCAGTGACCAAACTAAGGCAAAAAGGTATCGATACGGGTTGGACCGTATCGGTACGGGTACTTTGAAAACACAAGTTTGGCTATTAAAAACATGAAAAATCTTTCCAAAAACCTCTTAAAATACCTCAAACATAAATTCAAGTTGTTTGGACTTAAAACCAAGTTTTAAATTCTTTTCAAATTAGTCCAAAACATTTTTCAATTATTATATCAAAACATTAGTTCTACAGAAATGTATGGCTTCTGACCAAAAACCAGTTATAACGGAGAGTTTATTATAACTCGTTGGCTTGATACGTATAAGTGCTGCTATATAGAAACACCATATAAATAATAACTCTTTTGCTCTCAAAGTTTAGCTATTAAATAGGAGGCATCCAATTGAAATTTTGCTAAACTATATTTTTCATAATCAATAGGCTTTGTAACAACTAATACAACCTAAAATATAAACTCACTAGCTTTTCAAGGCGAATAGTCTAACTTCATAATTTGAATCCTTTTATAACCAATCTCACAAATTTCTGGTTGTAAGTTGATAAAACAATGTATATACATCTACTAAAATCATATAAAATTTTCCACATTTGTGGATAAATGGGCTCATATTTCATTCAGATATGCAAGACATGCAGTCTCAACTTTAGTACAAGAACTTCAAGTTCTTTTGCTAAGTAGGATCTTAATCATTTCCTTTGAGAACAAGCAACACAAGAACTTCGTGTTCTTTTAGTAAATGGAATTTAATCAATTCCTTTGAGAACAAACACCACAAGAACTTCAGGTTCCTTTCATAAATGTGCGTATAAATCTCAATAGATTTCGCATCATTATTGATCAAGATGGTCTAACTGATCATGCCAACTATATACAAGTGTGTATATACATTTATGAATTTGGTAAACTAGAACATGTGATTTAATCTCACTCGAACATGTCTATTACAACCATTAATATTGTTCCTTTGAATAGGAATATTTAGCTCTTTCGAAACTTTCAATAGAAATTATCTTTTGGTAGTACTATATAGCTCTTCTAGAGCTTTCAACTGACTTTTTGGCTACCATAACTTATATCCATATTGACTTATTTCAAATGCTAATTGATAACATATATTATCTATAATTCCAAAAAAATATTTTGCGAACTCATATTGCTCTCTTAAAATTTTCACTTCTAGTGGTGACGATATTATTACCATAATGTGCTTTCTCACATTTTCCCTTGCATTTAAATGGAAAAATATATCTTATACTTCTGCTAAGCATAAATTGTCACTATAAATTATATTTGATAAGTAATCATGTTAACAAAATAAATAAATATGATAATGTATAAATATAAATATTAACATGAATATAAATATAAAATGTAAATAATTAATGTATAAAGTAAATAAACATAAAGCAAAATAAATAAAAAGATAATTAATTCTCTTCAAAGTAATGAAAATGATTAGAAGATGGTTTATTCCATTCGAGTGTTATAAGGAAATCAACAACGTCCAAATAAGTTGGACTAACAGTGTCCAAATAAGTTGGACCAATATCATCTTTGTCATTTTTCGCAAATAGAATTTGCTTTTATTTTCTTTCTTTTATCATTCAATCATTGTTAATTTTTCCAACGTACGATAAGTACGAGACCAATAGTTTATAACATCACATTGGTAATAAAAAAAGATTCAACTTTCTTATAATGATCTTTATCGCTCTTGTCATCCTTATAATCTCACTACCAGTGGGTAGAAGTATTCTTAAAATGACCATAATGTCTATGTCCATGCCTCGACCATGACCACAACTTCTAATGTGGCGTTTATTCTTTCTATAATATAATCTCACATTTACTTCAAGGAATGAAGTAAAGCTAGTGGGCCTTTGAAACCTTTTTCATGATATTGTGTCTGAGGACAATATTATTTGTCGTGAAAAGTGGAGTATGTTTTTATTAACATATCCTTATCATAGAAAACAAAGATTTAATCCTCGTACGCGACATTGTTAAACCATTCCACAATGTCCTTTAAAAACCTCTTTTGAGACCATTAGCCTCGCAGAACGGGATGTCCAACCAATATACTTGGATTGTATCGAAATTATATCTCTAATTGAATAATGATTTACCATGTTTGCATTCACTTCAGGGAATGAAACAGTTCTAATAATCGCATGGAATAAACACCATGCTTGCATTCACTTTAGGGAATGCCCCATCATTGATAATCGCATGGAATAAACATCATGCTTTGCATTCACTTTAGGGAATATCTCCCATAAAACTTTTTGGATCAAGACGAATTTTCATAACTTGAAATTGAGAGAAGTCTATGGTCGAGTTTTTCGACGAAGAAGAAATATTACTTTCGAGCAAATATAGACTTTATAACAATCTTTTTATAGATTGAAATTCACCATGATTTATCGCACATTAAAAACATAATTTAAAGAGAAAAAAATAAAGTTTACCGATAATAAATTTCCTCTCGAGGACAATGGAGACATAACAAATGACCGAAACAACCTCTCATAATTTTTTAACGTCACGTCTCTTTCCAAGCCATTTAAGCATATCATGTAAAACTTAAAATATGGTTAAATAAAATAAAAAAACATTCACCATATTATATATCATGAATCCATAAAAAATATAATTATATGTAAGTATACTCAAGATAATCATCTTCTCCCCCACGATCCCCTTGATATGGATTTGGGTCGCTTGAAAGATCAATTCTTTGAGCGAGATTAGATTCGAAGCGATTAAGCATGTTTCCATTCTTTTCAAAAATAAAAATAAAATTAAAATTAAAATATAAAGAGAGAGACAATCAATAGCTAAAAATGAGAGAGAGAAAAAAAACTTATCTTTAGTTTCATTCTATAATCGAATTCATTCTTTTCGGTAACTTCTTTTGGATTCGAACGATGAAGATCTCAGTTGATTAGAGTCTCGTGCTGATAACGTGTTATGAATAAAATAAAGAATAACAATAATAAGAACAAAGAACAAGAATGGAAGAACAAAGAGATGAGAGGAAGAGGGAGATTTATATTATTCTCAATACTCAAGTGTATACAATGTCTTCATTAGATCATCTATTTATAGACATAAGAAGTACATAATACATTAAACTCTAATTAATGAAGATAATATTTCTAATGATAAAGTAAATCAAATCTCCTTGATAAAGTCCTTATCATTATAGACATCCACATAGATAAATATTTATAACAAAAAGGTTTATATAAAACAAAATGTTGGAGAAAAAATTGGCTTGGAAATATTACTTGTGATAGGAGAAATTATATCATGGGTCATTCTCGCCACGTCATCTATAGTTGCAACTAATAAATAAAAATTATCCGCTTCATTAATTTTTTCACGTTATCTTTTTACCAAGTGAATATTTACTCATATTTACAGGAGAAAGTATATCATGGACCCTCTTCACCACAGCATCCATTGTCCAAAACAATAAAAATTACCCGCTTCATTAATTTTTTTCATGTCATCTTTTTACCAAGTGAATCTTTACTCATATTTACTGTAAATTAAATTAAAAACTAATTTTTACCAAGTGAAGATTCACTTAGTAAAAAGATGACATGGAAAAAATTAATGAAGCAAGTAGTTTTTGTTTTGGATAATAAATGATGTGATGAAGAGGACCCATGATATGCTTTCTCTTGTAAAAATGTTGTTTTAGATCGTCAGATCAACTGATTTTAATGGTTGAGATTAAAACTTTTAAATTAAGGAAAATTCACTTATTTTTCCCATATAAAAATAATCTCACCATAGACCGCTACTTTCAACCATTGATTTTCACTAATCCAACTATTTAAAAAAAACGTGTAAAATTCTAAAAGTTTACACTGTGTTAACAAATCTTAATTTTTTTTCTTTGAAAAATTCTTACCCGAAGGCAGAAAAATTTTGCTCTTAAAGGATAATAAACATATAACCTAAGAGAAATGAGGTGATGTAACGGAAAAATTACCATATGATCTTGAGAATATTTACACAAATCTTAACTTTTTCCCAATCAAATCTCTTTTCTTTTTTAATTACCAATTAAATGCAAGTCTTATGAATGACATATATTATAAAACTCTCGTATTTGCTTATTAAAAGTAAGGGTGACAATGGGGCATGTCGAGGACGATTTTATATTTTACACTTCGTTCTCGACACTCGTGAGTTTAGTTTTGGGGAATTCTCATTAAATATTTTGGTTATTTCTTTGTCCTCATACTCGTGCCCATATAGATTCTCGTGGTTTTCGATTAATTACCGTACCAAAAAAATAAACAAAATTTAATGCATTAAAACTGTTGGGTTATTCGATGCTCGATTCCTTCAACCGTTCTTGCTCGCCAAGTGGTGGAGAAGTGGAATTTTTGGTGAAAGAGGTGTGGAAGCTAAAATGAATAAAGACAAGATGATTTATAGTGGTTCAACCTTCTAACCAAGGTCTACATCCACTACCTTAGCTTCCCACTAAGGATTTCCAATCAATCCATTATTGATTCGTCCCCTTTTCTAGGCTTAGGAGGAAACCCTTACAAACCGATCAAGCTTTCTACCCAAAGCCTTGATCAAACCCTCTTTACAAGAGATAAAAATACGCAAACTCAAATCCATCTAATAGGTATTTGTTTGCACAATAAAGCTCTCACCCAAACCTAAAACACTTGAGCAAATCTAAAATTTTTGGCTCACTAGTGTTTGTCTATACAAAGAATTGACACTTAAGCACTAAGACAATTTATTGATCATATGTTGTATTACAATTGAAGCATTAACCATTACTAGATGCTTGGAGGTCCCTTTTATACTCCTCTTTGAGTGTGTAGCCGTTACTAGCCGTTGGGGATGAATTGGAGCCGTTGGAGACTTTATTTCTCATCTTTAATGCTGTTCTACAGCCTTCCGTATCGATACGCATGGGCTCGTATCGATACGACCTTCTTCAAAAACTAGCCGTTAGGCTCTTGCCAGACTAAGCGTATCGATGCGCTTGAGGTCGTATTAGTACGGTATGTCATTTAAAAGACCGTTGGGAAACTAGCCGCTGAGGTTGTTAAAACGGGGATCGGTACGCTTACCAGGCATATCGAAAAGATCCCTCTCCGTATTGAAACGACAAAGCTTGTTTCGATATGGGTTTTGGCAGTAATGAAACCTGGGCAAAAAGGTATCGATACGGGATACACCGTATCGGTACGGGCAACCTGAAAATTCAAGTTTAGCTATTTTAAAGCATGAAAAACTTTGCCAAAAACCTTTTAAAATGCCTCAAACATAAACTCAAGTTGTTTGGACTTAATGACAAGTTTTAAATTCTTTTTAAATTAGTCCAAAACATTTTTCAATTATTATATCAAAACATTATTTCTACAATCTCCCCTTTTTTGATATAATAAAACCAACTTGAAAATTTTGTTTGGGATTTCTCCCCCTTTGTGAAATAAGTTTTGAATAAGAGAATTTAGATTCAAAATCAATTATAGCTCCCCCTTATTGATTTGAAAATTCAATTTTTCAAATCATTTCTCCCTCTTTTTGTTATATCAAAAAGAATTTAAACATTTTTAAGCTCAAAATAACAATAGAGATTTAGATTTTGAAAATATTAAAATGTTTGGTTTTAAAATGGCTCTCCCTTACTCAAGGAATCATCAAAAGTTGTTAGTCCAACATATATGATCATCTAGTTGAAATAAATTAAATAAAAGCAAGAACAACTAGATTTTACCACACTTGAACCCAAGGGAGGATGTGAAGCCTTCCTTCTTCAAGTGTTCTTCCTTTGTGTGCATGGAGCTCCCCCTCAAAGTTTGACTTGTTGATCAATTTCCATCACACCTAGCAAAAGACAATCAAGTAATTTTTGGTATCCAAATTGCTTTAGATCTATAGACGTTAGTAGCACAAAACTTAGTCCTTTTAGGAATCCATTTTTCAATTTCATCATTTTTAGTTGAAGTACTTAGTCCTTTTGGGACCCAAATACTTCTAAAACATTTACCTTTTAAAAATATAGGGGCACTAGATTGTCTTACATAAAAGTTTGATTTTCCAAAATTATTTTTCTTTTCAAGCTTTTTGGAAATCAAATCATTTTCTTCTTGAACTTTATGAAGCAAATTTTGTAAATCAAAACATTTTTGTTCAAACTCTTCAAGTTTTGCTTCAAGTTCATGTTTGGTTTTAGAAATCAAATCATTTTGAATTTTCAACTTTGAAATCATTTTATTGTTTTTTCAAAATGTGATTTTTAAACTCTAAAACCAAATCATCATAGGCATCTTGTAATTCATCAAACGAATATGAACATGAAGTAGATGAATTAGAAGTTACCCTTGAATCTTCTTCGATGGCCATAAGGCAAAGGTTGGCTTGTTCATCGTCGGTGGAGTCCTCATCACTCCAAGTAGCCACATATGCCTTCTTCTTATGGCTTGAAGAGCTTGCCCTCTTATTTTTCATGGATTCTCGTTCAAGCTCTTTCAAGGCTTTCTTCATGTAAGGGGCACACTTCTTGAAAAGATGAACTATCTCTTCTATTCATCCTCCTCCTCACTTGAATCTACATAATGGCATGTGGAGGATTTGAGAGCAATGACATTTGTGTTGATGTTAAGTCCCTTGATCTTCTTCTCCTCCATAGCTCTAATTTTTTCCATCTTCTTCTCCTCTTCTTTATTTTTCTTCATAATTTGGTGAGTGAGAAGTGACCCTATGAGTTCATCAAGCTTCAAGGTCTTCAAATTCTTAGCTTTGATGATGGCGGTCCATTTTTGAGTCCCATGACTCGAGAAGGGAGTAGATGAGCTTTCGGACAAGCTTCTCTTTCGGAATGGCTTCTCCATAGCCTTTGAGACCATTGGTGATAGTGGAGAACCTATCAAATATATTCTCGATATTCTCTTCCGGATCCATCTTGAAGATTTCATACGCTAAGGTGAGGAGCCCGATCTTGGTCTCCTTTACTTCGTTGGTTCCCTCGTATGTGACTTCAAGCTTGTCTCATACCTCCTTGGCACTCTCACAAGAAGACATCTTCTCATAGATGTTTGGGTCAAATGCACAAAAGAGGATGTGCAAGGCTTTGCAATTAAGCTTCATCTTCTTGCGATTTTCGGCACTCCAATCCACCTTACTTTGTTGAGGCACGAATGAACCATCTTCTACTATGTCCCAAAGCTTGTAGTCCCTTGACTTTATGAAGAACTTCATCATTGTCTTCCAATGGGCATATTGTGTTCCGTCAAAGAAGGGCGGTTTGTCGATGGATTGCGCCATCGAGCCGGTTGTATGAAATGTTGATCGAGCTTGCTGGATCTTCTCAATTGGATGTTAGTCCTCTTCAATTGAGTCAAGCTCTGATACCAATTGTTGGGTTATTCGGTGCTCGATTCCTTCAACCGTTCTTGCTCGACAAGTGGTGGAGAAGTGGAAGTTTGAATGAAATGGGTGTGGAAGCTAAAATGAATAAAGACAAGATGATTTATAGTGGTTCAACATTCTAACCAAGGTCTACATCCACTACCTTAGCTTCCCACTAAGGATTTCCAATCAATCTACTATTGATTCGTCCCTTTTTCTAGGCTTAGGAGGAAACCCTTACAAACCGATCAAGCTTTCTACCCAAAGCCTTGATCAAACCCTCTTTACAAGAGATAAAAATACGTAAACTCAAATCCCTCTAATAGGTATTTGTTTACACAATAAAGCTCTCACCCAAACCTAAAACACTTGAGCAAATCTAACAATTTTGGCTCACTAGTGTTTGTCTATACAAAAAATTGACACTTAAGCACTAAGACAATTTCTTGATCATATGTTGTATTACAATTGAAGCATTAACCATTACTATATGCTTGAAGGTCCCTTTTATACCCCTCTTTGAGTGTGTAATCGTTACTAGTCGTTGGGGATGAATTGGAGCCGTTGGAGACTTTATTTCCCATCTTTAATGATGTTCTACAACCTTCTGTATCGATACGAGTGAACTCGTATCGGTACAGCCTTCTTCAAAAACTAGTCGTTGGACTCTTGCCAGACTAAGCGTATCGATACGCTTGAGGGCATATCGGTACGGTATGTCATTTAAAAGACCGTTGGGAAACTAGACGTTGAGGTTGTTAAAACGGGGATCGATACGCTTATCAGGCGTATCGAAATGATCCCTCTCCATATCAAAACAGGCTTTGCCGTTTCGATACGGGTTTTGGCAGTAACGAAACCTAGGCAAAAAGGTATCGATACGGGGTACACCGTATCGGTACGGGCAACCTAAAAATTCAAGTTTGGCTATTTTAAAGCATGAAAAAATTTGCCAAAAACCTTTTAAAATGCCTCAAACATAAATTCAAGTTGTTTGGACTTAAAGACAAGTTTTAAATTCTTTTCAAATTAGTCCAAAACATTTTTCAATTATTATATCAAAACATTATTTCTCCAAAAACAAATAATCAACACAAAATCTCTAAAATTGCAAACATAAATGATAAATTTAGTTTTACGAACAACAAACAAACCATTTCAAAACTATAAAACGTGATTAAATTATTAACTATTGAAATATGACAACATGCACTAACTTTAAAAGAAAATATGTAATCAATAATCCACAATTCCAAATCATGATCCGTTTGTTCTGAAAGGAACTATATTCGATAATCTTTTCAACCATATAAACTACCTCTTCTAATTTTAATCGTACGATTTATGACGAATTTCTGAAGTCACTGTCATTATTGTTTATGGAAACAGACTGCAATCTATTCTTCTGGCCCTTTCTCACTCAAAAATCAATAACTCCTAATATATAACTTGAAATCAATAACCTTTCATTTTAAACGAATCTAGACTTATGTATGGCTATAGAATATAAGGCTCACTTCCTGATTTATCTTGTAGAATTTTTTGTGATTTTTCAAAATCACTGCTAAAGTTGTTTTCTAAGAAATATGTTGTCAAATATTTATAACATTTCAATATTCAAATATTCATATTTTTTAAAAATACATATCAAAATCGACCATCGTATATTTTAAACAAACTAAACTGAATCATATTTACAATGATACATACACAACTTTCAAATTATTTTTATAGAATTTACGGAGAATTTCTAAACTTACTCCAGTAGGTCATACTCAGGTTGTGACAGATTTGATTTTTATTGAAAAATGGGTAAATTACCCTTATGCTCATCCAACTTTGTAAAATATTGGGAACATTGCAGATATTTTTAGGGATCCCCACAATGATTTATACAAGTACAGTTCAGTTATCCTTACGGTTTGGATATAGCAATCCACGTCCCCATCCTCATTTAAGCATCGGTGATAAAACTCTCCCCGTCCTCGTCCCTGTGGAGAAGATTTCGATTATTCCTCATATCCGTCGATTTAGATCCCTCGGTTTTTAGTTATTCCTCACTCGATTGGTACCCTAATTAAAATAGATATATCTAATAAGAATCGTTTAAAAATGGATATATATATATATATATATATATATATATATATATATATATATATATATATATATATATATATATATATATATTATGTTATGTTTTGAATCAACACCAAAAAAGAGATAGTCAATTTGGAATGACAGCTCAAGACGTGAACTAGTAACAACCTTTAATGATGACTCGACAAGGACATCGTGAAAGAAGGGCACAAATGGCACTAACAAATTATAATCGTTTTAATTTAGCATAACCGTTTGACATATATATATATATATATATATAGGGATGAGATTCACTTGTATGGTGTAAAACTCATTTAGTTTTACATTAATCTATGGTCATTGGATGAGTGAAATAGATTAATGAGATTAACAGTAGAAAATGTGAAGATTATTACTTGAAAAAATAAGAAAATAATGTTAATTAGCCAATTATTATATATATATATATATATATTAGGGATGGCAAGGGGGCAAGGCGGGTTTTTGGCTGGCCCGACCCCGGCCCGAAATTTAAAACATTCGCCCGCCCCTCCCCGATTCTAATATATTGTATCCCTGCCCGCCCCGAAATAATAAAAAGTATAACTCGACTCGGTCCCGATATTTTAATAAAAAATTCGACTAAACCCAACTTGCCCCGGAAAAAATTTAATAAAAATATTAAATATAATATATAAAAATATACCGGGTCGAGACGAGTCGGGGAATTTTCACCCTAAACGTGAACCCGTCCCGCCCTAAATTTATTTTTTTTATAACCCGACCTATCCCAAACTCGATTTTTCTATTAAAAAACTCGCCCCTACCGGGTCGGGACCCGACGAGACGAGTTATTTTGCCATCCCTAATATATATATATATGGATAGGATCTAGTTACACAATGTAAAACCCTCTAAGTTTTACACGTTTTTTCTTGATCGTTGGATGAGTGAAACAGATGGACGAGATTAACAATAGAAAATGTGAAGATTATCGTTTGGGAAAAAATAAGAAAATAATCTTAGTCATTTATTATCATCATCCAACGGTCTCAAAAAGGTGTAAAAGTAATTGAGTTTTACACCATGTAAGTGAATCCTAACCCATATGTGTGCGTGCGTGCGTGCGTGTGGGGGTGAGATCCACTTACATGGTGTAAAACTCATTTAATTTTACACTAATTCATGGCCATTGGATGAGTGAAATGAATGAATGAGATTAACAGTAGAAAATATGAAGATTATCACTTGAAAAAAATAAGGAAATAATCTTAGCCATTTATTACCATTATCCAACGGTCCAAAAAAAGTATAAAACTAAATAAGTTTTACACCATGTAAGTGAATCCTAACCCATATATATATGTGTACGTGAGAGAGAGAGAGAGAGTTAGGATTCACTTACATTAAATGTAAAACTCTTACTTTTACACGTTTTTTGGATCGTTGGATGAGGAAATGGATGGCTCATATTACCTCCTAACCTTTTTTTTCAAGTGATAATCTTCACATAATTCACTGTTAATCTCATTCATCCGTTTCACTCATCCAACAATAAAAAAGCGTCACTACAACAAAATAGTTCTTTAGCGGCGTTTTTTTAACCCTATAACGGTGTTTTTTAGCACCGCTAAAAACTTTCCTGGCGCTTAAGAAAGCGCCGCAAGAAATGCCGCTTAAAGCAGCGCCGCAATAGTTCGCGGCGTTTTAAGGTAAAAAAAACGCCGCAAAAAGTCAAGTTCTGTAGCGGCATTTGTATTTACAAACGACGCAAATAAGTGTTCTTTAGTGGCGTTTGTTTTTGCAAACGCCGCAAAAAGTCAAGTTCTGTAGCGGCGTTTGTGTTTACAAATGGCGCGAATAACTCTTCTTTAGTGGTGTTTTATGTTTCAAACGTCGCGAAAGCTTAACATGTACTAGCGTTTTCTTTTACAAACGCTGCAATAGCCTGACTTTTAGTGGCGCTTTGTTTTTCAAACGCCGCTAAGCTTGATTGTAGGGGAAATAAAATAATAATAAACATTAATTTTTTCCCTATGTCTATTTCGTCAAAAAATGTAAATTACAAATCCAAAATATTTATTTCACCCCAAAAATATTTTGTCACAATTAACTTAAAATATTGGTTAAACAAAATATTTATTTCATTACAAAAAGTACATTTTGTCACAATTTAATCCCTCTACATATTTCGTTCATATGCCTCTCTTTCATCTACATCTTGGTCAACACTACTACCGACCACCATCTCGAATTCCTATACCAAAAAAGATAGATATGAGAAGTTAATAGTAGTTTCAGATGGTTAAAACAATTAATATGCCTTCTACCATAAGTAATGCCATCAAGGAGTCAATTAGATTTGTAATAATGCTAGATTAATAGGAAGACAAGAGAGCTTATTCAAGTCAAATATTATCATATCATTAGAATTTGCATATAATCAAATGGTCCAATATTTGAACTTTTTAGCCAAAAAAATATGATATATATGAAATCTTCTATCAACTACAAAAACAAGGAAACTATACAAACTAAATTTCTAAAGATGTTGACACACGTGTACTCGAATATGAAACACAATAACCTCATTTCTAGCTCTTCATTTAAAATAAAACCAAAGATAAAGTAAGAAGTACAATGAGTTAAGGAACATTATTGCATAAGCTAGCACATCCACATCCTATCCGTATCTTGTATAAGTAGAGACTAGACCCCAACAATAAGTTAACTATATACACCAACATAATGAATCGGCATTTTTCTAGAGACTAGACCCCATATTTTATTTCATAGAATTTATAACACTTCTCTGTCGTAAGAAGGATTAATTAGTGGTGTGAAAGTGTCAATCAATGGCTTTACTTATTAGTTCTTGATTACCCTTTCATTCTGCTGACTCTCACATTTGACAGAATATTAGAACACATGCAAACTCATCAGAATAAGACCAAGCTCAAGATTTCAAGACTGTAGAATTAAACCACTTTGTGGAGAATGGAACTTACACGATATTTAGATGCTTGTATATTATCCAGCCACTCAGGAATCTCAAGTTTCTTCATTACTGTGGAATGTAAGACCTGTATAAAATAACACCATTGTCAACAAATCTATCAGCATTGAAATCAAATCCAGACTCTGAAACTTAGTTTTATAAAGCAGCCAAGATGAGTCATACTCGCTTAGTTTTGTCAAGGTCAAACTCAACAGATTTGATCCGGTCCAGAGATTCCATTAGCATTTTATCCTTTTCTACGAGAATTACAGTAGGCTTGTTGCTAAGTTCCTACAATGCTTTCTCGAGTTTCTAAAGATGCTCTATACAAGGACGAACATGGTCTTCTTCATTGACAGCTTCTTGCATTGTTGAATTTGAATGACTATTCATGTTGGGTTCCATTGTATTGGAAGGATGAATATAGTTTGGCCTTCTCCAAGATTCAAATCGAACAATGCGAATAAAAGCAGACAGTTTAACCAATAAAGCTATTACTATTTTTGCCACAGAATGAATATTCCTTCTTCCAAACTTTTCCTTGACAGTGTCTAACAAATGTGTGATTGAAGTTCCTGAAAATCAGTACCAATTTAGAGGGGGAAAGAAACAAGAAACTGGTTGCGATGAAATAGCATTTTCAAATACCTTCTGAATGAAAAGATGCTCTTTGACGAGATTGGGTATCCATACTACTAGAATTGGGCAACTGATCTGGGGAATATTTCAGTCCTTGGTCACTTTCTATAGTTTTCTCAATCATAGGGTAACCATCATCGCAACTATAATAAGCGTTTATATCTGACACCCTCACTTGCATAAATCAAAATCAATCTTATTTAAAGGGCCAGAAACGAACACCAGTTATCCAAAAAAAAAACATAATTCTCTATTTTTGTAGCTCACTTCTTCACGAACAAGTGCTCATCCATCTCTGACCCCAGACTCTGCAAAAAAGATTAAGAAGTTACGAATCCTTGTGAATTGGTCAAAAACCAACAATTCAACTGGCTGAATTGATGATCTACAAATTGTATCCTTAATCAAATAAACACAAGTAGGTTGTCATAAATATTCTCAAGCACACAACATGAACACACATACACACCACAAAACAAGCGCCTGGACACTACATGATAATAACAATGATAAAGATTATCAGCAGCAACACAAAATTCCCAGCACCCACCAACACTGGTTATATCAACTGCATTCATTTCAAGGATGCTTGTCACAATCATTATTTTATTTCTCTCCATTTTCTAGGCATCCAAACAGAATTTAGAATTTAGAAAGGAGAGCCTGACCTGTTTGCGTTCTCTCGACCTAGCAGTAGATTCTCTGTTCTTGATCCTCCTCCTCTGCTTCTGCTGCGTGGCTTTATCTAAAGGAGGTTCCTCCACGGCGTGTCGTTTACCTCTCACCGCGCCTCCACTAGCCTCGTCGACGGACTTGTTCGCCGGCCGTACGATGGCACCACGACACCCATTCGTGATGACCGACGATGTGTAACGGTCCAACTCCGATGAACGGACTTTAGGGAACGATTTGGATAAGAAGAAATCAGATAAGGAGAGAGAAGAGAGAAAACAGAATTAGGGAAAAGACAAGAAATTCATTCAGATCTTCAATAACCGTAATTACAGCTCATTCCACCCTTTTACCCTATTTACTTGGACGGCGACGTTTTATGTATTAACAAGGCCTCCCTCTACGCTGCGTTTCATTAACAGCGGATAACCTAACGGCTATGTAAAAACAGCATTAACTAACAATCAATTAACACTCCAACGGCTACTTTAGATTAGGCTCGTGACAATGCCTTCCCCTTCAGAGAAATCCTTGACCTCAAGGATTAAAGTTTGGAAATTGCTGCTTCAACTGGTGCAAGACCTCCCAGGTGGCATCTTCAGGAAAAGAGTTACTCCATTCCACCAGTACCTCTGTAACTGCACGGTTTCCTCTCCTTCCAATTCTGCGATCTATAATGCGTGTGGGCTCCTTGCTGATACTACCATCAGCATCAATCACAGGCCATTCATCTTGAATCTTATCAGACCCCACTCTTTTCTTCAACTGTGACACATGAAAAACTGGGTGTACTCTTGAATTTTCTGGCAACTTCAGTTTATAAGCTACAGCTCCCACTTTTTCAATGATAAGAAAAGGCCCAAACCATCTGGATGCTAGCTTTTGCCCTGTTCTCGCACACACTGTTTGTTGTCTATAGGGTTGAAGTTTCAAAAATACCCAATCTCCCACCTGGTATTCACATTCCTTCCTTCTCTTATCAGCTTGATTCTTCATCCTTCCTTGAGCCCTAGTCAGGTGAAATTTCAGCATCTTGATAGCTGCTTCTCGAGCCTGCAAACTTCGATCAACTGCTGCAACCATCGACTCCCCAGCAAAGTAAGGTAAATGCACTGGTGGTGGTTGCCCATACAGTGCCTGATATGGTGTAGTTTGGATGGCTGAATGAAAAGTGGTGTTGTACCACCATTCTGCCAGGTGCAACCATTCAGACCAGTCTTTTGGCCTCTCCCCTGTCATGCATCTTAGGTAGGTTTCCAGACATTGGTTGACCCTTTCCGTTTGCCCATCCGTTTCTGGGTGATAAGCTGTTGAAGCATGTATTCCTACTCCCAACTTCCCAAACAATTCTTTCCAAAACAAGCTCATAAAGACCTTATCCCTATCACATATTATGTTCCTGGGCAACCCATGCAGCTTGTACACATTCTTCAAGAAAGATTGAGCAACATCCTTTGCTGTGAATGGGTGAGTTAAACCTATGAAGTGGCCGTACTTTGTCAGTCTGTCCACCACCACCAGGATGCAATCTACTTTCCCAGATTTTGGTAACCCCTCCACAAAATCCATACCAATAGAGGACCAGATAGTTTCAGGTATGGGCAAGGGTTGCAGTAACCCTCTTGGGTGATGCTTATCTCCTTTGTTTCTTTGACACACCAAACATTCCCTAACCCAGTTTTTCACCTCCCTTTTCAGACCCTTCCAATACAAAACCATAGAGATTCTTTGAGTAGTTGCAGTTGCACCAGAGTGTCCCCCTACAGTACTGTTATGGAAAAATCCCAATAATTCTTTCTTTAGCTCAGAGTTATTTCCCACAACCAATTTCCCCTTCCTCTTCAAGGTCCTTCCATCCCACTGATACTTAGGGTGTTTATTAGCATCCTCCTCCTTGGCCTCAATTATCCCCTTCAACTTGTCATCCACTAACCAAGAATCTCTGATCTTCCCCAATAATTCAGAATTCACATGACTCACCCCCATTGTACAACAACTCCCTTCTTCAGGCCTTCTAGATAATGCATCTGCCACAGTATTGTGAATTCCCTTCCTGTATTGAATCTCATAATCAAATCCCATCATCTTCACTACCCATTTCTGTTGAAAAGGAGTGAAAGCTTGATTTTCAGCTAGGAACTTGAGACTGTGATGATCAGTCTTAATTACAAAGTGTCTCCCAACCAAATAAGCTGACCATCTTTTCACTGACATCAACACAGCCAGCATTTCCTTTTCATACACAGATAATCCCCTGTGTCTTACTCCTAATCCTTTGCTGAAGAAAGCTAAGGGCCTCCCTTTTTGAACTAACACAGCACCTACTCCCACCTCAGATGCATCTGCCTCCACAATGAACTCAGCATCAAAATCAGGCAATGCCAAAACTGGAGCTGAGCATACAGCTTCTTTGAGTTTCCTGAAGGCCTCCTCCTCTTGTAAGCCCCATTTCCAGGCCCCCTTTTTAAGCAAATCAGTCAAGGGCCTTGCCAAGCATCCATAACCCTTGACAAACCTCCTGTAGTACCCTGAGAGACCCAGGAATCCCCTGAGTTCTTTCACAGTTGTAGGTACTGGCCAAGATGTAATGCTCCTTACCTTGGACTCATCCATGGATATACACCCTCCAGCAATCACATATCCAAGATAGTCCACTTCCTGAGATCCAAAACAACATTTAGATCTCTTAGCATACAGTTGATGCTCCCTCAATGTTTCCAAAATTGTCCTCAAATGCTTCAAATGAGTAGCTCCATCCACTGAATAAATCAGTATGTCATCAAAGAAGACAAGCACAAACTTCCTCAGATATTTCTTGAACAGTTTATTCATCAGGCCCTGAAATGTTGCTGGTGCATTGCTCAACCCAAAGGGCATCACCAGGAATTCATAGTGACCCTCATGGGTTCTAAAGGCTGTCTTCTGAACATCTGTCTCCCTCATTCGAATCTGATGGTACCCAGACCTTAGGTCTAACTTGGAGAACACCTTTGCTGCTCCCAGTTCATCCAAGAGTTCCTCAATTACAGGCATTGGAAAACTATCTTTGACAGTGAGTTGGTTGAGCTTTCGATAATCCACACACATCCTCCAGTTCCCATCTTTTTTCTTTACCATAACAATGGGAGATGAGAAAGCACTGTTGCTATCTCTGATGATCCCAGATTGCAGCATTTCTCCCACCAACTTCTCTATTTCATCCTTTTGATGAGCAGGGTGTCTGTATGGCTTTACTTTCACAATTGCCTTGTCATCCTTCAACTCAATCCTGTGTTCATGCCCCCTTTCTGGAGGAAGGCCCACTGGTTCTTCAAACACCTGCTTAAACTCATTCATTAGGTTCTCAATCTCTTTCTTCAACATTTCCTCTTCAGTTTTCAGTACCAATTGAGCCTCCAACAGCCACACACTAGCCATGTAAGGACCCTTGGCTCCCCTCAGCAATTTGTCACACTTCATTGGTCCTACTACTTGCAAAGCCTGTGAAACACATCCCTGTAATTCCACCTCCTTGCCTTTATACCAGAATTTCATGCTAAGTTGATTGAAATCCCATTGTATATTTCCCAACTGTGCAAGCCACTGGATTCCCAACACCATTTCGCAATTCTTAATTGGCAAAATCAAAAAGTCAGACACAAAAGAAATTCCCTAACTCTCCCATTCTACCTTTGAACATTCGCCCAGAGTTGTCATCCAATTCCCATCAGCAACTGTAACTCTTAATTGCTTGTGTCTGCTTACTTTTAAATTCAGTTGCTTAACCACATTTAAGCTGAGGAAATTATGCGTGCTTCCTGTGTCAATCAAAGCTACACATTCTACCTTCCCCCATGTGGATTTGTATCCTCATTGTGTCCCATTTAGCCTTTCCCCACATAGCCTGTAGTGACAAAACTGGTTCCTCACCCTGTGTCTGTTCTTGTACCCCTTGATCCACTACCTCCTCACAGTCTAGAAAGATCTCAGCATCTCCCTCATCCTCTAACCCATCCACTACGATCTGATACATCTGCGTTTTGGCACACTTGTGCCCAGGGGTGTATTTGGCCGCACACCAAAAACAGAGTCCCTTCCTCCTCTTTTCTTCCACTTCTGCTGCAGATAGTGTCTTCCTTGTACTCTTGTGAGTCTGTACATTTGGCTTCAGATGCACCGGGCTAGTACTACGAGGGGTGGAAAACCTCGATGAGGATGCTACTGTGGTCCCCCCTGAAGGAGCAGGGCCCCTAAATGCACTTCCACTAATTCTTGAAGGGAAACTCAAAACAGAGGGTGGATTAGAGAACGTTTTAGGAACAAGTCCTTGACTCTTCCTTTGGATGGGAAAATACATCGACTCAACATGTTTGGCTAGATGGAAAGCTTCTAGCAATGATTTAGGCTGCAGAAGTTTGACTATCTGCCCAATTTCTAGACGCAGATGATTTTTAAAAACACTGAGTGTATACGCATCAGGGAGCTTACTGATTTGGTTTAACAGATGGATAAAATCCTCATAGTATTTCTCCACTGTATCTGTTTGCCTCAGCTCGATCAAATCTGCAAAAGGGTCATCGAAGCCCCCAGGTGCAAACCTTTCCCTCATCAGCTGCAGGTATTCTGTCCAAGCCATCATGTTCAAATCCAAGTAAGTTTTCGAAAGGAACTGGTGCCACTGAAGGGCCTTCCCTTCCAGATGCAACATCACCACTCTAACCTTAGCACAGTCCGGTACTCCTTCCGCTTCAAAATACTGCTCCAGCTTACACATCCATTCTCGAAAATCAGATCCATCAAACTTAGGGCAAAGGAGTTTGTAGGCAAAATTCATTTGTGGAAATGGTTCCCTAACTTCCCGTGCTTCTTGTTCAACTTCACTGTTTACTCCAGTCGCCGCTGCAGCTTCTCCCTCAGGTGAAGGATTCGAACCAGCTTGTGGATTCACTGGTGGAGTTCCCAAAACGCCTGAGTGTTGCCCAGCTATCGCACTCGCATCGATTTTCTTTCCCAGCCCTATTTCAAGTAGTTTATGCAGATTGGCCATCATCGCTGTCTGCATCTCCTGAAAACGAGTATTCATCGATGTTTCCAGGCGTTGAACGTGTGCCTCAATCCGGGTTGTTTCCTGCTTCCAATCCAGATTGGTGTCCTGTGGTGTTCCTCCCGCTGTGGGTGGTGGTAGCTCACTACCTCCCCCTGTGGTTTGACTCCGTGTACCCACCATCTCCGAGAATCGGTGGCTCTAATACCCTTGTAACGGTCCAACTCCAATGAACGGACTTTAGGGAACGATTTGGATAAGAAGAAATCAGATAAGGAGAGAGAAGAGAGAAAACAGAATTAGGGAAAAGACAAGAAATTCATTCAGATCTTCAATAACCGTAATTACAGCTCATTCCACCCTTTTACCCTATTTACTTGGACGGCGACGTTTTATGTATTAACAAGGCCTCCATCTACGTTGCGTTTCATTAACAGCGGATAACCTAACGGCTATGTAAAAACAGCATTAACTAACAATCAATTAACACTCCAACGGCTACTTTAGATTAGGCTCGTGACACGATGATGACAGACAACGATGATGGAGACAACTAGCGAGGGAGAGTACCGGCGAGAGATTTGGGGATTTCACGATATGTTAAGGGAGAGCACTAGTCAGAATGAGTTATAATGCTCAACTCAAAACGGTGAGTTTTACCTATACCGACGTTTGTAAAATTAAACGTCACTAATACAACATCTTTTACAGCGTTTTTAAGACTACGAATACAATACCTTTTGCGGCGTTTTTTGAAACAAACGCCACCAATACAACATCTTTTGCGGCGTTTTTTAAAAAAACGACACCCATTCTAACATTTACATTAAGAAGACGCCTATTGCGGCGTTTCTATAGAAAGCGCCACTAAAGTATGAACTATTGTGGCGTTTGATCTACAAACGCCACCAACGTAATAGCTATAGCAGCGTTTCTACTAAAACGCCGCGAAATGTGTCATTTTGTGGCGTTTTTTTCCTAAACGTCGCTATATGTTTAAATTTAGCGGCGTTTAATTTAAAAACGTCGCGAAAAACGTCGCTATATACCAAACTTGGTGTAGTGCGTCTAAAAGTTTTAAAAAACTTTTATATTGTATGACCAGATTTTATCCATATATATATATATATATATATGGAAAATACTTTGATGCACAAGCTGTGTAAACTTTAGTTTACACAAGCCCTTTAATTTTAGGGTTTAGGGTTTAGGGTTTTATGTTAGGGTTTAGGGGTTTAGTATGTAGGGTATATAATTTAAGGTTTATGGTTAGAATTTAGAGTTTAGAGTTTAGGGCTTAGGGTTTAGGGTTTAGGTTGCTAGGGTTTGTGATTTAGATTTTAAATTTTATAAAAGGATTGTGTAAAAAAAATTACACAGCTTGTGCATCAAAATAAAACCCTATATATATATATATATATATATATATATATATAAAAGCTAATGGCCTTGTAACAGGACATGCTTATTGTGAAAAAAGAAAACGAATTATCTTTCTCTTTATTTATTATTTTCTAGTTCTTTAGTTACAGTGAATTACTTTGTTTCATAACATAATTATTGAATAAAGTAAGAATTGGATTAATTATGGACCAAACTATTCTTTATTTTTTTACGCTTAACTCGTAGTGTAAAATATTAGTATTTCCGCAATTCCGCTGTGTTTTCTTTTTCATAAACAAAAACAAAACCACGTGCATGTCCCACTAACAAAAACAAAACTATTCTTTAATTCGATTGACATATAAATTGGGTGAATTTAAATGTTCAATATTTTTTAATTATGAGTCGAAAGAAATCTGTGTAATGTAGACATTATATCAAATTGTATGGTAAAAAATTATCTTTTGTCACTCTATATACCACGTGATAATATATTAAAAATAATTAAATTATGAATTAGGATCGATCAATGATTTGAACGCTAATAATTAGAAAAATTCATGAAAAAATAAACCGTAAACGTTAATCTGTAAACTTTTGTAGAAATTTAAAATATTAAAAAGAAAAGTAAAGCAAGTACCGAGTGGAGACCGGAGATGGCTAGCAACAACGTGCATGAGATGGACGTAAAGAAATGTATGCCTTGGTTGACAGGACATTAAGAAAAAATCTCCCCTCTTCTTGACTCGCCTAACTTTGAAACTTCTTCAAACATGCATGTAAGAACCAAACCACACTTTGACATTGAGAGGGACAATATTTTCTATTTTGAAATTGAGGGGTAATTTTAATGGTAATTATTTTATGTACAAGTGTTTGTGAAAATTTTGGTTATACAAGTACATTAGTTTTAGTGTTTAGGGATTTTGTTTAGAGTTTAGGATTTAGAAGTTTAAATGTAGTAGTTTTAAATTTAAGGGCTATTGATAGAATTTCGTGTTTAAAGTTAAATTTTAGAGTTTATAAGTTAAAACTTAAATCCCTAACCATATAACCCTAAAACCTAACCTTAAACCTTAAATCTTAAATTATAACCACAAACTCTAAATTCTAAGCCTTATGTACTATAAACATTAAACTCTAAAAATTAAAGCACTTGTAGAAATAAATAAAAAAGCACCCATGTGTATCAGATAATAATTTTAATTTTAATTATTCAGTAAATTTTTTTAATTTAATACATGGAATAAAAGTAAAGAAAATACTGTGGGGTTGGGGTTCACCCCTCTCACCCGTAAAGATACATATGTCCCAACACGCATGTTTTTAATCGTCAAATATTAGTCGAATTTAAAATTTTGATTTAAGCTATAATAACTCGTATCAACTGATTTAAGTATTTAGTAGGGAAAATTACACCGGTGGTCTCCAAACTATTATCATCTTCTTATTTTGGTCCTAAAACTATTTTTTTGGCAAAATTGTCCTTTCTGTTACATAGTTTCCCGTCGTTAAAAACTAACGGAATTGCTGACGTGGAATTTTTTTCTTATTTTTTAAATATTTTTTTATTATTTTCTCTCTCCTATATATATTATTTAAAATTTTTATTCAGACTAATGTGGTGGTGACACGTGTCACCACCATAACAAAGAAAATAAATTGAATGTGATTTTTAAATTTAATACATGGAATAAAAGTAAAGAAAATACTGTGGGGTTGGGGTCCACCCCTCTCACCCGTAAAGATACATATGTCCCAGCACGCATGTTTTTAATCGTCAAATATTAGTTAAATTTAAAATTTTGATTTAAGCTATAATAACTCGTATCAACTGATTTAAGTATTTAGTAGGGAAAATTATATCGGTGGTCCCCAAACTATTACCGTCTTCTTATTTTGGTATCAAAACTTTTTTTTGACAAAATTGTCCCTTCTGTTACATAGTTCTCCTGTTTTGGTCTTCCGTCGTTAAAAACTAACGGAATTGCTGACGTGGAATTTTTTATTATTTTTTAAATATTTTATTATTATTTTCTCTCTCTTATATATATTATTTAAAAATTTTATTCAGAATAATGTGGCGGTGACACGTGTCACCACCATAACAAAGAAAATAAATTGATTGTGATTTTTAAATTTAATACATGGAATAAAAGTAAAGAAAATATGTGGGGTTGGGGTCCACCCCTCTCACCCGTAAAGATACATATGTCCCAGTAGGCCAGCACGCATGTTTTTAATCGTCGAATATTAGTTGAATTTAAAATTTTGATTTAAGCTATAATAACTCGTATAGTCGTATCAACTGATTTAAGTATTTAGTAGGAAAAATTACACCGATGGTCCCCAAACTATTATCGTCTTCCTATTTTGGTTCTAAAACTATTTTTTTGGCAAAACTATCCCTTCTGTTACATAGTTCTCCTATTTTGGTCTCCGTCGTTAAAAACTAACAAAATTGTTGACATACCCCTAAGATTCAAACCCGCGTCCCCTGCATTCCCAAGCCAATGGGTTAACCATTGGGCTAAACTTCAATTATTGATATGTTTTAGCACAAATTACATTTAAAACAATCAAATGAACCCCCAAAAACCAAAGAAATAGTTGAAACAAATGACTTTCAATAATATTCAAACCCATGTGTCATGGCATAAAAAGATCAAGCATAAACCAAATGTGCCAAAAAATTATTTCGACTAAAATTTATATTTAACGTATATTAATTTACAAACAACACAAAATAAAATATTAAACCCAGGGAGGGATTCGAACACAAAACTTTATTGATAAATTAATATATGTTAAATATAAATTTTAGTATGCAATAAATATTTTATTCGAACACAAAACATTATTGGTAAATTAATAGAATATACGCTAAATATAAATTTTAGTATATGTTAAATATTTTATTCGAATACAAAACCTTATTGATAAATTAATATATCTTAAATATAAATTTTAGTATACGTTAAATATATTATTCAAATACAAAACCTTATTGATAAATTAATATACCTTAAATATAAATTTTAGTATATGTTAAATATTTTATTCGAACACAAAGCCTTATTGATAAATTAATAGAATATATGTTAAATATAAATTGTATACGTTAAATATTTTATTCGAATACAAAACCTTGTTGATAAATTAATATATCTTAAATATAAATTTTAGTATATTTTAAATATTTTATTCGAACACAAAACCTTATTGATAAATAAATGGAATACACATTAAATATAAATTTTAGTATATGTTATATATTTTATTCGAATACAAAACTTTATTGATAAATTAATATAACTTAAATATAAATTTTAGTATATGTTAAATATTTTATTCGAACACAAAATCAATTGATAAATTAATAGGTGTTGTTGGTAAACTAATATACGTTAAATATAAATTTTAGTTGAAATAATTATGTGGCACATTTGGTTTATGCTTGGCCTTTTTATGCCATGGCACATGGGTTCGAATCTTATTGCAAGTCATTTGTTTCAACTATTTCTTTGGTTTTTTGGGGTTCATTTGATTGTTTTAAATATAATTTGTGCTAAAATATATCAATAATTGGAGTTTAGCCCAATGATTAACCCATTGGCTTAGGAACGTGGGGGCGCGGGTTTGAATCCCAGCTCCCCCTCACATTCAATTATTTTCTTTGTTATGGTGATGACATGTGTCACCACCACATTAGTCTCAATAAAAAATTTAAATAATATATATAGGAGAGAGAAAATAAGAAAAAAAATTCAACGTCAGCAATTCCGTTAGTTTTTAACGACGGGGGACCAAAACATGAGAACTATGTAACAGAAGGGGCAATTTTGCCAAAAAAATAGTTTTGGGACCAAAATAGGAAGACTATAATAGTTTGGGGACCACTAGTGTAGTTTTCCCCATTTAGTAATATATTTTATTTTATAAAAGAAGTATCTAGTAATACTTTTAATATTGGCTTTGTTTGGCAATTAGCGGATAGTTGATAGCAGATTACATTAGTTGATAGCTGATAGCTGATTGTATTAGTTGATTTGACTAGCGGATTGTATTAGTTGATTGTATAAAAGTGTTTGGTAAAATTAATTGATAGTTGATAGCTGTTAGATTATTTAAACAAGCAAAATGACATATAAGGACATGATTATATTCAATATTTGTTTGAATAATTTATTAGTTATCAATATTTTGTATCTAATCAATATTAATTAGATCTATAAAATTATTTTTAATTTAACTTTTCTAAACATATTCAAATGATTTATATATTAATTTACTATTTATATAATTATTTTAATATAATTTAATTAATAAATAAATTTAAATACACATATAAATATGTGATAATAAAAAGAAATAAATAAATAAAATTAGCTTATAAATAGGGCGAAAATATTTAATTTAGGTTATTTTGAGATTTTTGGTAATTGGTAAGGGTAAAAGAGTCTTTACAACTCTAATATCAAACCTCTAATCTCAAAAACTCATATTATGAGCTTTTTTAAAATTAGCGGTTTCACCCCAATCTGCTCTTTCAATCCGCTATTCGCCAAACAACAATATCAACAAATTTGATTGGTCAAACCTCTAATTATGCCTCAAACCTTTAATTATTTTCGGTTTGAGTAAACATGGCCATTCTCTTTTTGACATTATCAAGTAATCATCTAGATTAGAAAATAGTTGGTTGTATTGATATGATTGATCATGTATGCGCCTATAATGGTAATGACGTATGTCTCCAAGAGAGGATAAAAGACTGGATGGTAAAGAGAATTGCATATATTTGTTTGTTTCGTATTTTTCTTTTATAAAAGCAGTTTATTTTATTAAAAATAAAAAATATTCAAATTACAATGAGAGTTCACGATTAGTAACGCAAATTAAACACATAATTTAAGTATATTTTTAAAATTATTGGCATAGGGAACTAACCACTTGAGATCATACAAAACCATATAAAAAGGTTAAAAACCTAATTAAAATACTCAAACAAAAAATAGATACATATAGATATGACTGCATCAGTAAACGGATCACAAAAAGAGATCAAACTACTGAAAGACCACTGACAACTGCAAATTAGAGTTGAGTGACGTAACAAAACCATCTAGGAACGCAAACAGGGAAAATCAACATAATAACCAAATAAGCTCTCGTCATTTTGATCAGTCTAGGCGATGTTAAATACAGCTATGAGAATAATATAAAAAAGACAAAAAAATATATTAAAAGACAAAAAAATACGTACGACAATAGTAAAATTACTTTTATTAAAAATTAAAAAAACTATAATAAATTAAAAAAAGAATTATCAGCGGCTGACAATAAATTGATGTCGCCGTTGGCGGCCAAATAAATAAAGAAGCAAAGTTTTGCGGCTGAAAAAAAAAACCTTTGACCAATATAGTAAAAAGATTAAAAAGTAAATAATGAATCATTGTCAAGTACGAATAAAAATCTTTTATTTTTTAGTGCTTTGTTTATAACCTCATACTAAAAATTTAAGGTTAGGTTTTAGAGTTAGAATTTAGGATTATAATATATAGAATTGTGATTAAGTATATTTATTAGGATTTAGAGTTTAAAGTTTAAGATTTAAAATTTAAAGGTAAATTTTAAATTTTAACTTTTTAATGTTGAAGCATAAAAAGAAGTATTGATAATGGTTAGAAAATTTTTGTTCTGTCGTAATGGTCAATAGACATTTTACAAGAGGAATTTGAAGTGATAAGTATATAATTTATTTATTTATTTAAAAAATATTTTAAAAAGAGTTTATTCATATATTTATCTAATAATCACGGGAAAAAATGTAACTTTTTCTTTTACAAGGAGAAATTATATCATGTGTCCTCCTTATCACGTCATTCATGGTCTCAATCAATAAAAAGTATACATTTTATTATTTTTTTCATGTCATTTTTTATCATGTGAATGTTCATTTGGTAAAAATTGTCTTTTAATCTGATTTACAGTAAATATAAGTGAAGAATCACCTAGTAAAAAGGTAACACAGAAAAAAATAATAAAGTGTAACTTTTATTGGTTGAGACCATAAATAACGTGGTAAGGATTACTCATGTTATAATTTCTTATATTTTACATTGTGTTATTAGATCCTAACAAAAATATTATTTCAATCTTTATTAACATTAAATTTTGAATTTGTACAAGTATATGCTTGGCTTGGTGGCAAACTTGTGTGCAGTACACCCTTAAGGTCTCAGGTTTGATTCCTACCAAGGGTAGTACCTTGGTTTTCATTTTTAAAGATTAAAAAAAGTGTTGAATTAGTTCTAAAAAAACCCTAAGATGAGCGTTGACTTTCCTCCTGCTTCTCCGGAGATCACTGGGGCCAATACGGCGGCGCGATATTGTGATTCAAGCGGGCAGCCACCGGGAGGGGTGATCGATGGTTCTCTTCCAGCATCGGTGGAGAGACAAGAACCCGATGTGGCTATGGAGGTCCAGCCGGCTGTGGAAAAGTCGCGAGGTGTTGCAGATTCGACTGTGGCGACGAAGGCCCTTGATGTAGACATGGTCGTTGTTGGGACGGAACAACCGACGATGGCAGGATTAGGCGCTGAGGTTGGTGCCGGGGGTGTTAATAAGAAGTCCTATGCTTCGATGTTTGCGGGCTTGCCGGCGGCAGGTGTTGGTACAATGGCTAGTGCTATGGATGATGGGTTGGAAGTTTTGGATACGGATTTTGTGGTGGATCGTAGTGGTCTGTTTCCTTGTATTTCTTTCTCAGAGAGAATTCATTCACGTATTGATGATAGCATGCAAAAAACAATTATAGTTCGACCCCTTGGACGAACGATAGGATTCAAGACTTTGGCTACTCGTGTGTATGCAATTTGGAAGACAGAGAAGAATTTTCAGGTTATTGACTTGGACAATAACTATTTTTTAGTGAAGTTTGAATCAGTAGATGATTATACTAAGGTTCTTACGGGTGGTCCGTGGACTTTTTTCGGGTGTTACTTAACAGTGCAACCGTGGTCTAGGAGCTTTTCGACCACGGAAAAGCATCCGTCTCAGGTGGTTGTGTGGATTCGATTGTCGGGTCTTCCTTATCATTATTATTCGAAGGCCTTGTTCACGAGGATTGCGGATGTTATTGGAAGGGTGATAAATATTGATTATAGTATGTCGCTAGGTGAAAGGGGTCGTTTCGCGAGACTTGCGGTGGTTGTCGATTTGAACAAACCCTTTTTGTCTTGTATTGGGATTGACGGATTTGTTCAAAAGCTTGAGTATAAGGGGCTTCATTTAATTTGCTTTAAATGTGGTCGATATGGACATTCCGTGGCTTCATGTCTGCATTCGAGTGTTGGTAGTGAGTATGAGGCAATACCGACGGCGGGTGCTAATAGTACGGATGCGGCTTCGAGTGTGGAAATATCAAATGATGATTTATTTGGCCCTTGGATGGTGGTTGAACGGCCCCGACGTCGGGCATCTCGGGTGACTGGAGCTAGAGAAGTTGGTAACCAGGGTGAGCGTAGGGGGTCTCGGTTTTGGGTTTTGCAAGAGTTGCATGGGGATGAAGGCGCTGTGGCTGGTGAGAATTCTAAGTCGGTTACAGGGGAAGTGAGCATAGGGTGCTGGAGAACGTGCATGGTAAAAGACCGGTTGGCCATGCAAGTTTGAGTGTGCGAAATGCACCTGGGCAAGCGGTTGAGGTTAAGGTGTTGGGTGGTGTTGTAGGTAAGGGTGCCGAGGGTGCGGGTCGGGAAGTGAGGCATGAAGGGTTGACACACGCGGACAATTTGGCTGCGGATTTGACCAATGCCGCAGGTGCTACACGTCGGGTGGACAAAGGCAAGGGCCTTGATGTAGGAGGGTCAGTTGCTAAGCATCACGACGCATGACAGGTGCAGGAAATTCCGTGTGGAAATTTGTCGATTAACAGAGAGAATCCTAAGGTTGTTGTCGTGTCGTCTATGGTGGGCGTTGAGTCCCAAGTCGTTCACTATACGCCTGGCATCACATCGGGTTCCCATAGAGCGGTATCCATAAAGGGGGAAGAAATGACTTCAAATCGACGTCACGGTTCCGTCATGGCATCGGTTCGGGTAAGGCTTGGAGTTCTCTATCAGCGGTGCAGCGCAAAAGTCTAAAGGTTTTGAAGAAACAAGAAGCTAGAGTGCCTCCACGTCCGGTTCTCACGGAATGGGTCTCGTCGCTTTCTTCAAAACTTGACTAGTTAAAGGACACTGGACAGCGGCATGGCCAAGTTGCGGATGATAGTGTGGGTGATCAACCGATGGGCTTTGGTCGGATGGCCACTGGTGGTGATGGCGGGAGCGTGGGGAAGGAAAATCTTTTGCCTTCTCAGTAAGTTTCTGTTTTTTGGTGTTTCGCTTTATCTTTTGAAATGAATATTATGTTCTGGAATACACAGGGCGCGGGAAGTGCAGAATTCCGACGCCACTTTAGAAACTTTGTTCGTTCTAACAATCCTCATATTGTGGCTCTGTTTGATCCACGAGTGAGCTACGGTGAAGCTGATAGAGTTATTCAGAGATTTGGGTATCTGAATTCTTTTCGGGTTGAGGCGCGGGGTTTTAGTGGTGGTGTGTGGTTGTTCTGGAGGGATGGTTTGGATGTGGAGATTTTGTCTATTTCTAATCAGTTTGTACATGGCAAAGCTCGTGAGGTTAGTTCCGAGAATTGGTTCTTCTTCACTGCTGTATATGCTAGTTCTAATGCTTGTGTTAGACGACATTTGTGGGATAAGTTAAAATGCCTTGATCTGGGGGTTGAGGAGCCATGGGTGTTAGGTGGCGATTTTAATGCGATTCTTCGTAAAGAGAAACAATGTGGTGGCTCGAGTGATGTTTAGGGGACTAGCCCTCTCTTCCAAGGTTTTATTGACAATTTAGAGTTGACAGAATTTGACTTTAAGGGGGATGAGTATACTTGGTGTCGTGGTAATCTGTATCAGCGGCTTGATCGATGTTTGGCAAATAATGCCTGGTTTATGGCTTATCCGTTATCGATAGTCATCCAGTTAGATCGTGTTGGTAGTGACCATTGTCCGCTCCTCATTAAACCGAATGGTGCTCGGATACATACCAGTGAGAGCCAGTTTCAGTTTTTAGCAGCATGGCAGGATCACCTTGAATTTCGTGAGATTCTTGAAGCTTCTTGGGATGGGTCGTTGTCAGCGATAACCAATGCTCATAATTTCCAGGATGCGGTGAAAAAATGGAATGTCGATGTGTTTGGACATATAGGGAAGAAGAAGAAGAGGATTATAGCACGTCTCAGGGGTATTGATAAAGCGTTGCAACGTTCACAATCGGCTTTTTTGATTGAGCTAAGGAGTAATTTGCAAGCTGAATTAGATATTATTCTGGAACAAGAAGAGATGTTGTGGTTTCAGAAATCCTGTAGTCAGTGGATTTTGTATGAGGATAGGAACACTCGCTTTTTTCATGCTTCCATGATGGCGCGTCGACGTGCTAATCTTATTGTGGGGCTTAAGTCGAGTAACGGGGCTTGGATTACGGATCAGGAAACTCTGCGTTCTAGGGCGATTGATTTCTACATGAGGTTATTCACTGCTGATCCGAGCTGTGAGGGTTAGTACCATATCCGGGGGTTATTTCCGAGGATGAGGGATGACGTGTGGCGGGGGCTATGTGCGACAATGACGAACGCCGAAATCAAGGATGCTATATTTGATATGGATCCGTGGAAGGCCCCGGGGATTGATGGATTGCATGTGGGGTTTTATCAGCATAATTGGGATGTGGTGGGTGACAGTGTGTGTCGTTGTATACAAAGTGTGTTTTCTGGGGAATCATTTCCGAAAGAGCTGAACAGGACGATTATGGTGTTGATTTGAAATGTTGTGGCTCCTGAGGCTATGAGTCAGTTCCGGCCTATCAGCCTTTGCACTGTGCTTTATAAGGCTATTACTAAAGTGGTGGTGAATCGGATAAAGCCTTTTTTATCGGATTGGATTTCGGAGAGCCAGACTAGCTTTGTCCCGGGGCGTGCTATTACAGATAATATCGTTATTGCTCAAGAGGTTATTCACTCGATGTCTAGGAAAACAGGGAGGCGAGGATGGATGGCGTTGAAAATTGATTTGGAGAAGGCGTACGACAGATTGGAGTGGAGTTTTATCGACGATACTCTTCGGGATGTTGGTTTTCCTACTTTTGTGCGTGAGCTGATTTTAAATTGTGTTTCTAGTGTGTCGACCCAGATTAGTTGGAATGGTTCATTGACATATTCATTTGCGCCTTCTCGAGGTATCCGACAAGGTGATCCCATCTCTCCATATTTATTTGTGCTTTGTATGGAAAGGCTTAGTCAGGCGATTAAGCAGAAAGTGGCATTGGGATAGTGGAAGGGGTTTTGTACATTTCGCCAAAGCCCAGTTATCTCGCATTTTATGTTTGCAGACGATATGGTTCTTTTTGCGGAGGCTTCGATGAAGCAGATGGATGTTATTAGGGAGGTTCTGATTGACTTCTGCAGATTTTTGGGTCTCAAAGTGAATGTGCAGAAATCTAGCATATTTTTTTCCAAGAATGTCTCGAGTGAGGTTCGTAGTACTTTGAGTTCGATGGTGGGTTTTTCGGAAGTCTCAGATCTTGGGCGTTATCTCGGTGTCCCCATGTTGCATCGACGTGTTTCTAGAGCTACTTATTCGTATATTATTCAAAAGGTGCGTGATAGATTATCTAGTTGGAAAGCTAAGTATCTGTCGTTTGCGCGTAGGATTACCCTTGCGAAGGCGGTGCTATCGGCGATCCCTTATTATGCCATGCAATCAACCAAATTACCAGTAGGTGTGTGTGAGGACATTGAACGGTTGATTCGTAATTTTGTTTGGGGGAGTGGTGCTAATAAGAGCGGTGTACATTTGGTTAATTGGGACGAGTTGTGTAAGCCTATGGAGCTAGGTGGTTTGGGGTTCAAAAAACTTAGAGATCAAAATGATGCGTTTCTCATGAAGATTGGATTCAATTTAATTGATAAACGTGATCAGCTTTGGGTACGTTTTTTACGTGCTAAATATAAGTGTGTGGGGATTATACCGATTTCGATTTGTCGGAGTAATTGTTCGCATTTATGGCGTGGAGTGTCAGCGATTTGGGATGATGTCCGAAAGGGCGTTATTTGGAGAGTTGGGCATGGGGAATACATTGATTTTTGGCGTGATGATTGGGTACGTGGCGTTGGTCCGCTTGGGCGGGTTGTTTTGTAATCGAGGCTAGTACCAAACTCTTTTACGCCTCTAAAGGAGATGACTACAAGAGATGGGCAGTGGGATATTAATCGCTTTCAGCACGCTTTTGACGATGATGTTATTGACCGGATCATGGCTATTAAAGCTCCGTCGGGTGGCGAAGTGGTTGATGCGCTTGGATGGCGGTGGAACGTGAACTTGTGCTTTACAGTGAAGTCGGCATATGCAACCTATCAACAGCAAGAGGGTGTGATCGACAGTGGCGTGTGGCGCCTGGTGCATCGGTGGAAGGGCCCGCAACGGGTTAAATTGTTTTTGTGGATGGTATGCAAGGGCAGATTGTTGACAAACGAGGAGAGGGTTAGGAGGCACATGGCAGACTCGACTGTTTGTTTAGTTTGCGGGGCAAGCGAGGAAAGTATTGAGCACCTCTTACGTTACTGTTCGACGGCAAGCCAGGTGTGGTCGAAGCTGGTGCCGACTGCATATCGAGGATGGTTTTTTAATGGTTCGATGAAGGATTGGATCGCCACAAACTTACGGCATGAGTCGGATGCATGGGGGAGGGGATGACCATTGGGATTTGATGTTTGGAATCGTGTTGTGGAAGTTGTGGCTCGCACGGAATAATGCAGTTTTCAGGGGGAGGCTCGGGACAGCGATGAGATTATCGCACGATGTCATCAGCTCGTGCAGGATACTAGGCGTGCTTTGTTGTCCCGTCAGATTGTGCCGGCGCGTCTGGTGACCAAGCAACAGCAACAGCGGACTTGGGCACCATCGACGAACACGGCTTGGAAGCTCAATGTCGACGGAGCTTGTGATAGTTTGTCGGGGATGGCGTCTTGTGGTGGTGTGATACGTGATGCAACCGGTACATGGAGAGGTGGTTTCTCGAAGTTTATTAAGCGCTGTAGTGCGGTGGATGCGGAGATGTGGGCGATTCACGAGGGTTTGAGGTATGCTTTGCTTTGTAATATTGATGTCGTTACTGTGGAATCGGATTGCGCGGAGGTTGTCCGCGTGTTGCAAAAGGACAATGGTACGATGGTTCAGACTTCTCTGTTGAGTGCGATCCGTTATTTAAGTCGTATGTTTAGGACTTGCGATATTCAGCATGTGTGCCGAGAGGCTAATAGGGTTGCGGATGCTCTGGCAAAGTTGGGACCTTGGCAGGGTTATGAGGCGATCTACTTTGGTTCTCCGCCTGATGCAGTTTTGGGCATGTTGCATGATGACTTGCCTAGTTCGGTTTAATTGTTTATGCTCTTGGTGTCTTACGCCTTGTTGTAATGCTATGGTGAGTACTCTTTTCCTCCATTTAGGTTAGAGAGGTTTTTAACGAGGCTCGCTATAGTATTTTATCTCCTTGATTAATAAAAAAAAACAATAAATTTTGAATTTGACCTTAATCAACTCTCCCATCTCCTTGAAAAAGGAAAGAAAGAAGTTCTCTTTTTTTCCTAAAAATAATTTTAAATAATTTTTAAGACCATAATATATGTGAGTAATTTTTTTGACACATACATTGCGTAAAAAAACACATAAACTTGTACATTTACTTTTTAAATATTAAATTTAAATCTCTAATTCTAAACTTTAAAATTAATCTTACAAAATAAATATAAATTTTAAACTAGGGTTAGAGATCTAGTTTAATAATTCATAATAATGGCAAGGCGAAAGGGGGAAAATTCCTTTTGTCCTTTTTTGGTGCCTCTTTCTATGCATTAACATAAAAAAATCAAACTCTAAGTCTTAACTCTAAATTTTAAATTTAAACTATAAACCCTAAAAATACACCATATCTCTAAGTTACTAAACTCTAACTCTAACCCTAACCCTAACTCTAAACCACAATCATACACACTAAATCTAATTTTTTAATGTGAGACATAAATAGGGGCATCAGATTTATATGTCTATATCAGGTAAAAGTCTAATATACCCGTGAAGCAGAGGTGTTAAAATCGACTCAATAAGTATTAGTGACCCAATAAGGTCATAATACAAAATTAAAAAAAAATGAAAGAGAGAATGAAACACAATAATAATATAATAGTAATATTAAACTTATTTAGACTCTATATACCCATTGGCCATTGGACGGTTTTGAACAGTCGTAGTGTGAAGTATGAACGGGGGACTAATTTCTTCCACGAGGAAGTTCCCGTGAAACGCATTCAAAAACAAAAAATTATAAAGCTATCTCATTCTAAAGTTAACCGGAAGCCCACCGAAATTTCCAACTCCATTGATTTTCCACTCACACCTTCTGGCACTCCACTATGTCAAGCTCCAACATCTTCCTCCCAGCATCACCAAACCCTATTTGCACTCACACCGTGGAGCTCAACAGTGATCCCCTACACTTTGAAGATTTTCTACTCGAAACTGCCTCCACGACTCTTTCTCCGGTCAATGGTGGCTGCAGCTGGGCCTGGGAGGTTCCGGCAAACAGCGCATGTGTTGATTATATGTTGCAAACGTAAACGAATTCCCTTCCTTTGTTTATGTAGTTGTTGGTTATTTGTTTACTGTTTCTGGTTTTTGATTTGTAGAAATGAGGGTTATGCGAAGACAATGGAGGGGGAGGACTCTAAAATTGCTTTCAGAACCAAATCTGGAGTTGAGGTGATGGATGATGGGTACAAATGGAGGAAATATGGGAAGAAAAAGATTAAGAATAACCCTAATCCAAGGTAATCAGGGCTTCATGTACATGTTTATAACCTTTGGAATTGGAAATTTTTGAAGAAACCAAAGGCTACTTCATTTCATCATCATATGTTTATGCTTGCTAAAAAGATCGTATTCATACATATTTCTCAGCTGCCATCCAATTCAAGGCTATTTGTTCATACTTATTCTTACCCTGGTGCTCGAACTTAAATCTTTTTTTTCCCACTGGATTCACTTGTTGAATCCGTTTTTGGCGTTTGTTAAATATATATGTATGTATATATAGTTATTGGTTGAGGTGTGTTAAAGTGCAGGCATTATTACCGGTGCTCAATGCAAGGATGCAAGGTGAAGAAAAAGGTGGAAAGGGAAAGAGAAGATGTGAAGTTTGTGAGAACAACATACGAGGGGAAGCATAACCATGAAAGCCCTGCCAATAATTAATCCCTTAAATCTAACTTCTCTTCTGCTCACCTTCAACCCTAAGCTATATGACTCAAATGTTATTGCTGCATACACTACTACTGCTGTACTGCACTTGTTTCAATAACCATTACTCTTTTTATTATTCTTAAATAACCATTACTCCAGTTATTAATTGTTGAATCAAATTTGAAGATGAGTAATAGCTTATGAAAATTGTTCCTAGTGAGGACAACCTTCAATGCCGTCTCTTTAAAGGAGTGATTTATTGATTATCTATCTCACTTCCATTTAAATAGTAGCTATTTTCAAATCTAATTACATATTTAAATATGCTCCAATACAGATCTCTTTTTGAATGTTGTAACAATAATATTAATAGAGTTAAAGGGTCAGTAAATACATGAAAATTCTACAACGTGCTACGAGCATTGATAAACACCACTAATGATGAACACCATTAATTTTTTTAAAATTTTAAAAATCTAAAGGACTAAAATTATAATAAAAACTATCTCTTAAAAGATAAAAATCAAATTTAATAGTTACTTTATAATATATTTTTTTAATAGATTAAAATCAAATATACTCAATTCTCCTAAATTAGTGTTATTCTAACCTATTAAAAAATATTAAGGGATGCCGATTGCTTGAGAAACGAGAAGCCTGAAATTGCCGACAATGTGAGGCCTTGAAGGAGCGATACCCGTTGCCGGGAAGAAGTAGGTCCCGGAGCAAATGCATTGAGCATGGAAGGCTCCAGAATTTCATTGTTGATATTGATGATTGCTGTCAATCTATTGCAAAGCATATTGATTGATTGCCAAGCATCCACCTGTCTTGGAAAATGAAGGATATTTAGAAGATGTTAAAACCAACACTGAATTACTGCAGCACGGATTTGATACTAGCTATCAGAATACACATAAATCAAGCAAAATGTAGATTCTTTTTGTTTTTATTGAACTAATGACAATGAGTTTGCTAGTTGACAGATAAGTTTATGTAATTGGCATATACCAGGGCAGCTCTGCATCGAATTCTTGAAGATCGGAAAGGTTGAGTTGAAGCCTCTTATATTTAATCTGTAATCCTTCCATAGTCAAATTATCTGCATATAATCTAGTGTAAGAGATGTCAAATTGTCAATTCTCTAACATATTAAAAAAATATTATAAAGTAACTATTAAATTTGATTTTTATTTTTTTAAGAGATAATTTTAATTATAATTTTAGTGCTTTAGATTTTTAAAATTAAAAAAAATTTAATAGTGTTCATCATTGTTCATCGTTAATAGTGTTCATCAATATTCGTCGTTGTTGTCCTAGTAAAAACTTGTTAAAAATAAATCTACAAAGAGATAAACCCTAGCCCTCGAAATCTCGAAGGAAATCATTTTGATCGCCAGTATAGGTTCGGAAAGTTATAGCCATTAAGGTAGTCATCTCTCCTAGCAGACAAGAAGAGTTCTCAGAGTCTAAGCCAAGATTTGCGCGGCGGCAACAGCAACAGTGGCAGCGGCGGCTTAAATTTCAAGTGAACAAAAAATAGAATTTTATAATTTGGAGCCAGATAGGTATTTTAATCCACGTTTAAAAGAAAATTAAAAATAAAATAATATATTTTAATTAATTTATCTTTTGATTTTTAAATAATTTATAATTATACGTTGAGTCAGAGGCGGAACACAAGCATGACATGAGGTGGTCATGCCCCTACTAGATTTTGAAAATTTATGAAAAGGACTTTGAAATTTTAATTATTTTTTATTTGCTCCCTCAAGATTTTAAAATTTATATTAAGTTTTATATTTTTAAATAATTTTAATTAAATCACATCTCATAATTATTTAATGCTCTTATTAAATTTCTCAAAATTATTAAAAAATTTAATTAAATCTTAAAAAAAATTAGTTTAAACTTTCAATTTTTTTAAAAATTAAATTGCCCCCCTCAAACTCTTACTTTAAGTTTCACCACTGCGTTGAGTTCTTTAAATTTTAAATCTCTATAAAATAAATTAATAATACTCATTTGTGCTCGTCGTTGGTGGTGCTCATCGATAATTGTTTCACGATAAAACTTGAGAATTTCAATTTGCCTCGAATTTGAAAAAACGAATATAATTTCAAGTTCTTCCAAAAATAATATAATTTCAAGTTGACCAAATCAAACAAATCGTTCCGAACAATAAAAAATGATATGTATCCTTAAATGATTTATATTAATAAACAAATATTATCTTATAATCAGGCCAAACAGTTTATAAAAATATTCAAACCCATCTAAGTCGCCATATTATTATTACTATTATTTAAAAAAATAATTATTAATACAGAAACTTTCTCTTAAACTTAGGTTATTATAACTTCGTTTCTTCTCGTTAAATGATTGCTAAATTAGCATTTTTTTTACTTTTAAAATATTACATTAGTGAATTTAACGAATAAATTTAACAATGATAATAATTGAAATTAAAATTTAAATCTGAAAACACATAGGCTAAAATCCAATATATGAAAGTAGAAAGACTAGATTTTAAATATATGAAGAACATAGGGACTTGAAGCTTATTTAATCACAATATAACTATATAAGTTGATTATCGTCACAGTTTTCATCCATAAAAAGGTTATTTTGACTCAAAATGAAACGTTGAGGTTAAATTAATTCAAAAAAATATGGGTCAAAATAACTATTTAGTCAAACATTAAAGGTATTTTTTTTACCATTATGGCTTTAGAGATAATATTATCAAGAGCCATTGCCATAATAATATTTGTCAACAAAAAGAGATATTATTAATGACATTTTCAATTATTAATTTAGTGATTGGTTACAAAGTGATGACATAGAAGATGCAGAATATACACTAAACTCATTGCAAGTTTTATCACTACATTTAAAAAAAAACATAAAATTGAGCTTTTTGTGTTGAATACATCCAAAGTATAGAGTTAAAAATAAAACTCAAGATTGGAATTGAAGCGACAAGTAGGGCGTTGTTGAATTATTTGACTCAACAGTCAACTCCTTTTGTTCCGACTTGTTTGGGTCCAAATCCAGTTGTTAGTTGCTCACAGGTTGACCAGAATATTCAAAGTTTATGTTCATTAAATGAGATTCTTGCATTTCATCAAAATTGGTGTAAAGACTTTCTTGCGTGCAAAGAAACACTTTTCAACATCATAGAACATTCTTTAAAGATTCCCAAACCATTCATTCTCCAAAATCAGGCAACTTCCTCATTGTCTAAAACAAGTTTCCTTCCGGCATTCACCACATTCACTGTATCTTAAAAGTAATAAGGAAAGCGAGAGATCAGAGCATGTCACTGAATTCCCTTCGCCACAACATCTTTCTGGCACTCTTATTTTATGCGTGTGTGCAAGTGTTCCACAAGGATCAACATGTTTTCTATGCAAAAGACCTTAGAAAACCACAGGTTTTAACAACCATCCGTATCTTATCTGGGTTTTACATAATGGCTTCAGGAGTATCTCCACTCACCAACCAAACTTCTTCAAGGCATTCCTCGTTCTCTTTCTCATGCGTGTAAAAACGATAACCACGCATGCCAGGACCCAAGGAGGGAAATCTCCAACCGAAATGTTCAATTTCTTCATCCATTTCGGACTATCCTTCAGTAGCAGAGTTATGACAAGTGTAAGAGCTGCTATCCCCACCAATATTTTGGTTATGGGTTTGATCAATGAATCCTGAAATCAAGAATAAAACAAAACAAACAACACTTCTGTCGTAAGCATCCTCAACAGTTGAATAATTTCCGGTCATCAGCCAAGATAAATGCAGCATTTGAAGCAGTCAATGGTCCATGGCCATGATTGCCATTTACTCATCCACATGTATGCAGGAAACTCTATTACATATCGGAACATTCAAGAGACCAAAGCTAGTTGGAATGAGCAACATGGATCACTGGCTGAAAATCATGTGCATGGGAAAGTTTATACGGTCTGGGGGAGCGTAAATAAAGGAAATGACACATAATTTATTTATTTGATTGAGTGTAGGTGGGTAGGGGAAATCTATTTGAAGAAGGTAAGTGTTTTGATCCAAATATTCACTCTTATCTCTTTTGACTCTCTGCTTCTCTTTCTCCTAAATTGTCAGCCTCTCATGAATATAAAGATCTTTGTATTTAAATATGAATACCTTTATTTAAGATGTTGTTACAAGCCATTGTTATAAGATGCATCCATGTACTTGAATCTAATTTTTGGATCCATTTAGCCAACTCTACGGGTCAAACAATTAAACAAAATACAATTGGACATATACTGGTATCTGATATCCGAACTTGAGTCAATGTATAACATAGGTTTAAGCATAGGTGTCAATGAGACATGTGTGCTTGCAACCTACTCTGGTTCAGTCCAAAAAAAAGTCTAATTCGGCTCAGTCAGGCTAAAGCTTTGAGTGAATTCAGTTCAAGTATGTTTTTCATTTCTAACTAGTATTGGAAAATTTCGATTCAAACTTGAACTCAAGCAAAAATAATCGATCTCAATTTTTACTAGGTAAACAAACCTAATAAAGTTGTCTATTAGGTAAACAAACCTAATCAAGTTGTCTCAAACAGTGAGATCCTTATCTCAAAGTTCAAGTTCTAAAAATAAAACTCAACCAAGTTAAAACTCAGTTGAACTTTGAGCTTCAAATTTCAAATCTAGCTCAAGCTCGAACTTCTTACTGTTTGAACTAGAGTAAACCTCTAAGATCAAGGATGTAGTCAAAACCTTGATTCACTTCAACACTAAATTTGCAGGCAAGTCTAAAATCCAATTAGTACATCAATAAGATAGGTTTTAATCCGTGTTATACGAATTTTCTTGGCCTTTTGATTACTGAATTTTAAGCTTCATCTCCCACAGTTTGATCCATGGATCTGAAAGCAATTACAACTGCTTCTAAGCATCCGGCACAGACTTGATTATGCAATAATAGTTATACACTCAAGCATAATTATATCAATTGTAATAATAAGAAAAGGAATTATATTTGGTTGAGGCTGGTCTGATTTGAAATGGTTCAAGGATCCTAATGACCCAAGCTTGCAGTAATTTTCATTTTCACATATCGCTATAAAGCAAATGCAAAATAGCATAAAATAAGAATAATAAAAACTTAGAAATGACCACATGACCAAAATGCAAGCAACACCAATACTAATATATAAATTCAAATTCTAAATAAAAATTAAAGTTAAATTGAATATAAATTTATAGTTCGTTAAATAAATGAAAAATTATGAACATGATAAGAAATTAACCTTAATAAAAACTGAATAAGTGAACATGTCAAAATAATTTTTTTTTTGACATAATGTCAAAATAAAATTTATATGATACGAATAATAACAATTTTAATAATTTATATGTTAATAAAATCAAAATAACATTAGTATCACTATGATACCAAAGCTATGGATGGGCACATGTAGGGTAGATTTTTTTGCAACCCAACCTGTCCCCAAAATTGAAAGCTTCCACCCGACCCTGACATTTGGTGATGATCCGCCCAACCTGAACCCGACCCAAGTTTTTGGGTAAAACTAAAACCCACCTTCGACACAACTAATTTTTCTTTGATTCGACAAGACAAAATAGGGAGATAATTTAAAAAATACAGGGAGGGTCATTACAGTACTTATTTATCCCTAAATATATAGAGGTGGAATATACTACCACGGCCATGGGTCAAGAATTTTTCACCCAAACCCGAATCTATCATGGATTTATCAGTCACAAAACCCGACCCGAACCTGGTTTTTCAAACGACTCTATATGATCAGGTCGGAATCCGCCAGGATCGGGTAATTTGACAACCCCTAAAACCTGGAAAATGAAACCTGGTTTTCCCTTCCCCTTTGTTTATAAAACCTGGAAAACGTCCTATCTAATCCCTTCAAACCCTAATGCCTAAACTTAATCCCCTCAAAAAATTGAAATTGAGCATTCTCGTCGGACATCTTATATAGTATAGATTTCGTTATAAATAAGCAAACAGTTTCATGTGAAAAATAAAATTCAGCTACTTAAAAAAATAAAGTTTTGAATTTTGATCATTAGTTGTTCAGAAATATGTACTACTTTATACTCGAAGTAACATTTTTGTTCAACTCAAGATAAAAATTCTGAGCAACAATATATATGATATAAGAAAATCACATATAACCTAAAATCATTAAGACTGAGAAAATAGAAATTACCTTTGGTTCGCCGTCAATGTGAACCACCGATCCGTCCTTGTATTCAAGAATAGACCTTCCATTTCTCGGATGAAATCGGATTGGGACGCCCCGACCCGACTGAGTACTGAAAGCGTAAATCGATTTCAACCCGTATTTCTCAAGAATATCTCGAACCTCCAGCTGGTTCTGGTCCCACCCTCCCAAGCTCGACTTGAACACGTCGATCGGACCCTTACCTTGTCGGTACAGTCGGATCTCTACCTCGGGTACTTTCGTCTTCACGGCTCTCGGATTAGGGTTGGGTTTAGGGTCGGATTCAGGCTCATCCGTTGAGCCATGTAACAGTGGTTCGATTTCGCCGGTTTCTTTAGAGGTTTCTGTTTCCATCTCTGTGGCTCAATAAACATGGCGGACAAATTACTGGCAATTGCAATTTATTATACTTCAGACTAAGGTAAAAGGTAGTTTCCTCTCATAGTAATTTAGTTCCGTACATAGATAGTAAATAATGATAGCGAAAACTACACCACTGAACACCAAATAAATTAGAGATATCTGTTTGAATCACCGAACTATAAAAAACATCAATCACACTACTGAACTTATAAAATCAACTTGTTTTGACCACCGCCGTTAAAAATCTAACGGTGGGGGTGACGGAACTGCCACGTGACAATTGATGGGTATATTTAAAAATTACACATTTGGCCCTGTTATTTACACATTCTTTTAATTTAGTCCTAATTTTCAATTAATAAAATAATAAATTATTTAATTAAGCAGTGACACGTGACCTTATTGGAGGATTTTAATTATTTATATTTAATTTTATTAATTTATTTTCCCCTTCCAATCATGTGGTGACACGTGTCACCACTTAATTAAATAATTTATTATTTTATTAATTGAAAATTAGGACTAAATTGAAAGAATGTGTAAATAATAGGGACCAAATGTGTAATTTTTAAATATACCCATCAGTTGCCACGTGGCAGTTCCGTCACTCCACCGTTAGGTTTTTAACGGCGGTGGTCAAAATAGGTTAATTTTATAAGTTCGGTGGTGTGATTGACGCTTTTTATAGTTTAATGGTTCAAATAGGTATCCCCAATTTGTTTGATGGTCAGTGGCTTAGTTTTCCCATAATGATATTTAAAAATGTAGTTTCCTATAAATAAATAATAAAAAAATTCAACTTACAACTTAACACTTAATCTATTAATAATTAAAAAAATTTAAATTATTCGAATCTCATTTTATAACTGAGATCTTATTTGAATTTTTTAAGTTAATTTTTGCTCAGCCCAAATATACATCCGAACAATAATTAATTTTTTATTAAATTATTGCAGATGTCATTTTTGTTTTCACTCTATCTTAATTTAATCACCAATTTCAAAGAAATATTACGTTTAGATCACTTAGGATTTAATTTGTTTCATTTTAATTATGTATATATTTTCAAAATCGATCATTAAAATAAAATAGAACGAAAATAATAATTACTTCGTAAAAGTTTATCCGAATTTTACACAATCTCATAGATCAATTGTTTAAACTGATGGGTTTATAATCATTTAAGAGTTAAGGATTTTGCTTTTTTACTATAAAGGTGACGAAAGTTTAGTTAAGTCCATAACTTGTTTTAAGAAAACCTTTACTTTTTATATACTATCGTATTAAATTTATTAGTTAATTATTCTAAGTTAAATAAAAATTTATTTTGAGATTAACTTTTAAATTTAAATTATTTTATTCACAACGTGAGCAGGGATGAGGCCATGATTCAATAGTGAGGAGGGCAAGTTGTTTATCTTCTGAACGATCGAGATCTTAAAAATAATTAAATCATAAAAATCAAAAGAGTTGAGATTTATTTTCACTAATTTTAAAATTAAAATGTCTTAAAAAGTAATTAAATCAAAAAAATTGAAGAGTGAATGCTTAATTTAATTAATTTAAAATTGACGAGTCCTAAAAATAAATCACACCAAACATTTTTGAGAGGGGTAAAGGCTTAATTGAAATGATTTTAACACTATAAGTGACCTAAAATATAATTAAACCATCAAAGTTGGACAATTGTCATTCCCACCCTCCACTTACACCCGTCAACGTAGGAATCTAAATCTCTAACCATAAAAAATCTAACATCTTATCCAAAGACGAATCTACCAATCATTGAGAGGGGCTCTTGCCTCCTGCGCAGGGAATTTTTTTTACCTCTGTTTGAATTTTTTTAAATGAATAAATTATAAAATTTTCCTCCCACCTTTTAATATTTACGATTTGTCCTTTTAACTCTAGTAAATTATGGCTTCATCCTTGGTCTTATCTCACTATATAAATGGTTGATGGATCTCTGGTTGCTTACATACCGACTATGGACATGTCTGTTGTAAAACATCTTAATTTAAAGCTAAAAATAAAAAGTTTCAGAATTTGTCCAAACAATTTAAAAATATTTTGTACAATATTTTAATTTAAGGCTAAAAATAATAAGTTTTAGAATTTGTCCAAACAACCTAAAAATGTTATATTTTTTAATAATGTTTTAGGTTGTTTTTTTCGTAATTTTTCTTAAGTTTCGAAATTTGTAAAAAAACCACCAAGACAAAAGGACTTAAAAAGATTCATGTTTCGAAACTTATTGAAAATAGTAGTTGAGATTAACAATATAACATACAGAAAATCATCACTTGAAACACAAAAATTAAAAATTTAGTCTCAACCATTCATTTTACACATACAACAATTCAAAAAATCTATAAAATTCATAATTTTATATTATGAAAAGGATACACATTCCATATGAGTGGTGTAATAAACAAACAAAGGCGGTAACCTTGTCGTGAGAGAGACTCGGATCAAATAAGCCACACTTTTTTTTTTCTTTTTCTTTCCATTTTCTTTTTTAAAACTTTCCTCAACTGTCAAATTCAAACTTTGAACTCAATCCAAATAAATAAGAACATAATCTGCTTTCATTATCATTCCCTGTTTGTTTGGACTGTACAATTAATAAATTGAGTTGGGAGGGGGGAAATTGGAAGAAAAAAATGGAGGCAGCGATGGGACTGATGCGAAGAATGCCGCCTCGCCACTCCGAGACAACACTCTCCGCTCTTTTAAGCCTTTTGCCTCGCCACTCCTCCGATCTCCTCTCTCAAGTCGATCTCCCTCTCCAGGTCTCTCCCTTTCTCTTTCCATTTTTAATTTCTGGAGATTTCGCTCATTAATCTTGCTCGAATTGGTTGTTCCCTAGGTTCTATTTTTCTTTTGAAAATTCTCAATAATTTATTTGGATACAAAATGAAGTAGATTTTATAATATCTATTGTTTTAGGTTTCATTTTATAGAGAGAATTCTGGGTTGAAATCATTAAGGAAAATGTACCATGGAAAGTATAAGATTTTCAGCCAAAATATATCTGGTGTTGTGTTTTTTCCCCTTTGGCGCTTGAAACCAAAAGAAAGATCAAAATATGCGTTCGAAAACAAAATCAGTGCCATTCTTTAGAAAATAAAATTTCAATGATCTTGTCTATCTGAGTGCGTACGTTATAATGTGTTTCATTTAAGATTTAGTTGGTTCGTGTTTGAAAGTGAAAAGGGCTGAACTTTTATTTGTTTTTGACAAGTTTTAAAAAATTGTGTTTTGAAAAGAAATTCTTGAATGCTGTATGTGCTTTCTACACTCTATGCTAGTTCAAAGTCATGGCAGTCGCTTTGAACTTTAAAGTAACGCATTTCACCATTTTGCTTTTGGTTACTTAGTTTCTTAAGGCCGTGAAACAAATCTTTTTAGCCATAGTTGTCAAATGATATTCTCTTGTCCCCGTGTATTTGGAGGAACTGAGCAACTTGTTTAAATAAATGGATCAGGATACAATTGAATTGGGGTTTTAGTTCTTTTTGACCTTGATCACATGCAACATTTGGATGCTGGATTGAGTATCTTCGTCCTCTTTCTCATTTTTTTCATTTACTGCGTTAACTTAAATTGTTCCCCAAGAGATGCTCCTGCTCCATGGTTGCATATTATAAGCTCATTATCATGGTCTCAATTAATGAATGTCAGGATTTTTTCCCTGCAATTGAATTTTTATTCACCATTCATAAATATTGCGGTGTTATAGATCCCTAAGTTTACTTCAAATTTTGTGTATGGAGCTATTAGCTTTCTTTTTGCACTGTTCTCAAATCAACTTATTGTTGTTTTAGTTTTATATCATATATAATCATCCCTTTACTGGAATTTTTCATTTTCCCTTTGCTGGTATTTGATTTTGTGGTGTCGGGTATCCTCATGCCAACTTGTTACATGCAATCTTATTCATGATCTATAGGTTTTATTACCAGAGAAGGTTTCACGTGATATGAAAACATATAACAATTGAGTTTTGTTCCCTTCATTTGGATAATAAGTTAATTTGATTTTCGTATTTTCCTGTGAAACAGGTTTTGTCTGATGTGGAGAATGGGAAGAAGTTCATTTTGTGCGAATACAACAGAGATGCTGATTCTTACAGGTAGTTACACTTCTGATTAGTATATCGATATAACCCTGAACTTAATTTCCCCTCTCCAATTGTAGCCTAAGCCCTCTTAAGCTTTTTTATGTTCTTGCATGTTTGTATTTTTGTTCTGCTTTAAAATGATGAAAAGTAAGGTCCCTTCTCATTGATCTTGCCTAAATAATAATGGTTATGTTAACAATCTTTCTGAGGTTTTATTATTTATTGTCTCTTAATTTGTATATTCAAATTTGGTGAGGGACTATGAATGGTTACCTATGCTGGATCTCTACCAAAATGTTTATAGAAGCTTGCACCTCTAATCCATAGCACTATACACGTTTATAGATGTTGGCCACTCCTGGGGATTTCCTCCAAAATGTTTATAGTAGAAGAGTTGTATAGTTTTTATGGTGGAAGAAGCTTGAATCTATAATCCAGAAAACTGCACATATCAACATGATGTTGAATAAACATTATGAAATACTAGAATCACGCCACCGTGATTTCTTTCCTGTTTTTATGTGTGTGTATTTACATGTCCATTATCTATATGAAATTAATTTGCATATATGATTTGCTCAAACCTAAACACAAACACTAGCTCCAGAATTTGAATTTGAATTGTTTCAGTCAGTACTCCCTGTTTGAGCTGTTAGTGAACCATGTCAGCAGCAAATCAATCTTACATCAAATGATATCCCTTCAATTTCATGTCTCATATAACATTTTAAGGCCATCTTTTGAGGTACATTGAGTTCCTTTGTGGAGTAGCAATTTTCAATTATTTATCTTTGTGACTAACTTGTAATTTGTGGGTTTGTTTCATGCAATTGTACTGTTTGTAGATCACCTTGGTCAAACAAATACCACCCACCATTGGAAGATGCGCCTTATCCATCTTCAAAGTTGAGGCAATTGGAAATTGAAGCTAACGATATCTTTACAGTCTATTGTGAACAGTAAGGTTCTTACTTATGTACTTTGTTTATTAATTTGCTATTAGTGTGGGTTTGATTATAATTGACCTCTGTTCTGTTTTATGCTTTCTTTTTATTGTGGTTGGATATGGGGTCTTAAGGCATAGCTCCATCAAATTAGATTTTTGATGCATTTATTTTTTGCAGTATTGCTTTTTATAATTCATTTATTTACTTATAATCTATAATACAATAGGTATTATGAGGGTGGCATCTCATCTGTCTATATGTGGGAAGATGACAATGAAGATTTTGTAGCCTTCTTTTTGGTAAAGAAAGGTAAGCATCTTATTTTATCCCAAATAAAATCAATAACCATTGTTAGTTCTTCTGATTTGCTATCCTTGCTTTTGGAGAAAGATGGCTCAAAGACTGGGCAAGGGCGAAGAGGTTATTTAGAGGAGGGAACCTGGGATGCTATTCATGTTATAGAGGTGAATTTCAATGGCTTTATACAATTAGCGATATGGAACTTTCATTCTTATCTCCGGCCTTCTTCTTCCGATTTATTCCTCTATAGGCAGTAAGTTTGTTAGTTTATTTTGCATTCTCTTGCTAACGTTGCACTCTAACCTTTTATTTAGGTTGGACCAGAAGAAGAAATTATTCGATATTGCTTGACTAGTACAATCATGCTGTCTTTGACTACAGATGATGTGTCGTCAGGCACTTTCAGTTTGTCTGGATCTATCAGACGACAGGTAATTGGTGGGGCTTTTTAAAATAATGGATAGTTAAACTGTTGGAGAATGCAGCTTTATGTTCATTGAGAGTGATTCGTAAATTGTACTCCATAAATAACTGCCTTTTTGCAATCCGTTTGTATCTATTTAATTTTGGAAAATTTTAAACAGTTTTTAGAATTTCTTGATCCCCAAGTGCTGTTGAATTGATGACCTTGGACATCACAAACTATGATTGTTTAGATCTATCAGAATTCAGAAAAAATGGTTCATAACTAGTATTGATCATCTGAAATCCGGATCTAGGCCTTCATGAGTTTTCTTTCCTTACCCTTTTTAGGAGGAGGTGTTTCTTTCCATAAACCATGTACTAGTAAGATGGCACAAACAGAAGGAATTATGTGCCTTATCAATGCCAATTTTTGTGAAATTGTTGATTTTTACATGTTGTCCTGCACTTGGTATCTTGCAGTGCACAAACTATTTGTGTGGGATAAGGCATGAATTTTACCACCTGAAAAACCCAAGAATGGAGCTATATGTTACTTGGACTTGGGTGTAAGTGTCGAATATGGGTATGTGTGGAACATAAGTTGGATATGGGCATTTCAGCAAAAATGAGTCAGATCAACATAGTTCTAGAGCAAGAAACTTAGATAAAAAGTTGTTTGTCAATTGCCTTTATAAAGTTAAATACTCGATACAATTTGTTTGGGTCATTAATCTGATATCACTAGAACTTATCTGTACAAGCTGCAGCCTGAATATTAAGTTCCTCTTCACATCCGTAATAAGTGGACTTAAATTTTTGTTTCCACTTGCCCATAAAATATCAGATTGAGTCTTAAAACATGTGTCAAATTCAGTTTTTACTGTTTGATACTGATGTGTTATGGACTGAGCATATATTGTTTAGTTAATGTATTTACATTACAGTTACCCTATGGCTTATCATCCTTCGTTGTTTCTGCACTCATATGTGAAGTTCCGGTCAAGGTCTAAACTCCCCTTTTCACCTTTTTTGCCCGTAGATGAACATGAACCTCCCGGTTGCTGATGGTCATCTTTCTAACATGGGAAAGATGATAGAAGAAATGGAGGGTAGGCTCCGGAACTCGTTGGATCAGGTACGCCTACTACTTTATCTGAACTGCCTTTGCATGTTCCGACATGGATAACTTTGAGTTTGGTACCAGTACCACGAGTCAAAATATTTACATATTTAACAGGTCTACTTTGGAAAGACGAGGGAGATGGTTTGCACTTTACGGCCGCCTAATGAGGTGGTGCAGATGAGATTGCCTAGCAATTGATTTGTGTTTTATGCCATAAGAAGTTGATGTTTGTATCATGTTTGATTTACTAGAGTGACCTCAGAGCATGCTTTGTGCATGGGATATATTCAGATCAATACAAATGACTATGTATGGTTGACGTATTTCCAGTCTGCTTTAACATCGATACACGATATATTCTTCTTGATGAGTTTTTTGGTTAATAACATCTCCAACTACAAATAATCATCATTTTAGGTAACAATGCACAACTAAATGCTCATACATACATGGTGTATGTACGTATGCATGTATTTGAAGCTCAAATTGGCGGCCTGCAGGCCGGCACCAGCCGTGCTTTTCTCAAGATATTTCATATGATATAAAAGTATATTGGGCTGCAATACAAGCAAGATTATATAATCCTACTAATCCTTTATACGATAGAGGCAATGACCACTCTCAATCTATGAAAATCTCATAATGACCAGAGTTTTCCACTAAAAGGGGATTCAACATGCGGAAAAAATAAAATAAGAACATAAAACGATGTTGGTATGTAGCTTAAAGCATTCAACTGGGCTAGATGTACGTCTGTGAGCCAACTCAAGATGCGACACCTTTCTTCGAAGCCGATAATTCTTCCACACTTTCGTCTTCGGTATCACTGTCTTCATCTGCAAGGAGATCGCATTGAGATATGCATAATTAGTACGAGAGATTGTCTCGTTTTTAAACTTGCAACCAATTCAAGATTCCAACATACTGGATGGAGTATGAAACTTACCATCCTCCCCTACAGCCGCACCAAAGCCTTCACCACCACCCATGTTCATCTTCTGTAACAAGAAGGAAATAGAAGCAGATGGTGTCAAGTCCAATTTGGACACTCGAATAGATAAATATTAGGTGATAACATTGTCACTCACAGAAAAGTCGAAGTTACCAAAGTCCATATCAGGTCCGGCTGGCAACAAAAATCCACCGGTGAGTCGAACTAAAAACATGAAGAAAGAAAATATATAAGAATTGAGAGAATAGTTCTTACGTTTTGTGTCCTGATCCTCCTCATCTTCGTCGACCCAACGATCCCAATCGACTTTCAAACACACAGGAGGTTTCCCTTCCTGTTTCAGCAATCTGTTCCACCACTTGCTCTCGGCCTTTTTTACAAGGTAAGTGATATTTCTATTTCCAACACTAGCCTTGCTTCCCTGCAAGCCATATCACATTGACACATTAACCTACATAGACAATATGCATTAAAGGACAATTTAAGAATCAAGACATTAGCTGCCGGCATACATCAATGTCGACTTTATCGTGCAGATCAAAGTCAACTTCATAGGGAATTTTGTCCGCACCACTTGCGGCAGAGAACAAAAATTTCCCCTCAGGCTCCAGTCTAAGCTTCACATCCTGAGCATCAGGAAGCTCAATAGTTATGAAGACTTCATCTGATCTCTGTGCCCATTTCACTGTCGGATGTCGGCTGCAACATAAAACCACAAACAAGTCGAAAATGTAGAAACTCCAATCAATTATCAATCATTCTGAGAACATTGTTTGAACATAAAACAATCAATCAACCCATGATTTGATATCTTAAACGACTGATACATTTTACATCACAGTCCACAACCCTTAACATTATTGCTCCGAGACGATGAATTAACAAACAATCCGATCAAATAAAGCCTACTCGAAAATAGATCATCGACACAAAATCAGTATCTATGTGCAAGTTTCTTGATTGAAATGATAGTGTTATCAGACATTAACAAGTTTTATAGATTAGATGAGCAGCACAGGTGAACACAAATGCCATAAGCCATATCGATTATTCCAAAACACTAAGACTCCAAAATGGATATGGGAATGAGAGTGTTGATTTACTATTCAGCCATCTCTAACAAATTGTTTTCTTATTATCGTAAAGTTTTAGTCTTTTAATTGAAAGTTGAAGCCTTGAACAGAATTGCATTTCATCATTTCAAGCCTCACAGAAAGGAAATGAAATAGAAAAAGTGAATAAAATAAAGAAAATCTAATCCATTGAAGCCCTCTGTTTGAAGCAGAATAAAAAATAACAGAAACCCAGAAATGGAAGGGGAAGGGAAACCTCATGATTGGGCGATTCTCAGCGTACATGATTGTTTGCTTCGTTCGCTCAAAGAGAATTTATGTGCGACGCAGCAGACTGTGAAATGTATATAGGTTTGGAATATATTTATAGGGTAAAATTTTATGCTACTTGTTATTATTCCAGTTTTTTTTTTTTTAATTTCTTTATAATTTTTTTGCGATTTTTACAAGGTATCTATCTGGCATTTTTTAAATCAAAACTCTTTTTTATTAATTATTTGAAAAAAAAATAATTTCGCCGTCTTTTATTTAAAAAAATGATCCAAATCTGTCACGTATGAAGAACTCGTTTTCTGGAAAACGCGAGACTCAATATCGCTTTCTGCAGAAATCGGGCTGGCATACCAAGCGTCCATAAGCATGTTCGAGCAATATTTCGGGGTTATTAATCGTATAATTTTAGTAAACATTGAGTTTAGGTGTGTAGTACTGGAACTTGTCTTTCATTCGACACCAACATGAGCAAGTTCGGTGCATTTTAAATCGAGTAAAATTTGCGTTTAAAACGGTTCCATAGCTTGTTTTGTGAATGAATGAAAATATAAAATGGCCTGATAGGCTTGTTTTGTCAAAATTTCTGAGTTTTTAATCCGAGAATTATCATAATTTTTGACCTTGGAGGCGTTGTAGTAGAACTTATCTTTGATCCCAGACTGATATTGGCACTCGTGATACATGGAGAAGGGTATAAAATTTACGTTAAAAATGATTCTAAAGCGTGGTTTTGTGCAGAAACGACAAGCCAGAAAGAGAATTTTTAAAATGAATTAGATCTTAGTATTTAAACCGAAACTTGAGGAACACATACAATAAGAAATTACAATCACTTAGTTGATACGAGGGCCCGAGCGATTAGGACATTTGTTACGCGTGTGTCCGAGATTTCTACATATAGTTCAATGTTTCTTTTGTCCGGTTCGTTATCTATGTTCGACCATATTCTCTGCACAATAAATTCGTGTCAATCGTGGACGTCTCTTTTCTTGTAGTAGTGTAGGACTTGGGTGTATGGTCGGTTCAGCGTCAACGACATATAGATCAATTTCATTTTCAATGGGAAGAAACTCTTTTTCGTAAACCTTGAATATTGTTTCTAGTAAGTATACCGAATCAAGCACTTCTATGTAGTGAATCTGTTGGGAAGAACAAGTAGAAAATGGCGTGTGCGCATGAGTATTTGAATGTTTGGAAGACTCCGCACTCGCAGGTTCTTTTCCTAAGATTTATCACGTACGTGTTGTGTTGTATGCCTTCCAACGTCTCGAAAATACTAAAACACGGAATAAATGACCTTCTCGAGAAAAAAGAGTTACAGTCATCGCATTTGAATGATGCACATAAGTTTGTAATTGTTCGAGGAGATCCGAGTGAACTTTGTGGTCATCTGTCATGTATTCAGTTGCTTGCCTTCCCAGGTTGCAAATAGGGTAGCCAAGCGATAGTAGGTCGCTTTGACAACGAAAGTGATAGATAAATGTCGCACTCCCTTGAGTGTTGAGTTGACTGCCTCAGCCAAGTTCGTTGTCATGTGACCATATCGTTTACCCTCATCATATGACCGAAGTCATTTTTCCCTTGAAACTTTGGCAAGGTAGCCCGTGCCATTTTATTCCTAGCTCTCAGTTCTTCGAATAGCTGGTCTAGCTCATGTACGTAATGCGAGTTGCCTAGGGAATATTAGTTGAATAGTTAGGACATACAATACATGCAAAGATATCGTAAATGCAAATGACCTAAAAGACGTACCCATTCGAAGCACCATAGTACGTTCATCTTGGTTCTTGTAGTTCTGCAAGTAGTTGATAGCAATGTGTCGTAAGAAGTAACGATGGTAAATATGAGGAGGCACCTAAGACTGGCCCAAACGTCTGTTGTCTACTTGATCGTTGTGCCTCTGTCGAAAATAACACATATCTCATCATCCCTTGCCCGCATTACATGAGAAAGAACATGTCTCCGTACGTTCTTAAGAAAGAACAACCAAGACTCGAGATCCTCCTTTTCAACTATTGCGAAGGCTACATGAACAGTTCTCCTATTGTCATCTTGTGCAACCGCTAGAAGTAAGATCTATGTACATTTCTCGTGCAACCAAATATCGTCGATCTGAACCATCGGCTTGTAATGCATGAATGCACTGCGAAAATGTTCAAAATAGCCATTTGAATTGACAAACACCTGGTACGACACGATCATTTTCGTATGCCGGAATCGTCTCAAGTTTGACAACCGTTTCAGGTATGTGTTTCTGCATCAGGTTTAGTCACGGGCCCAATTGGTTGTAAGATTCTTCCCATTGGACAAATACTTTTTGTACGACCCGTCACCTTGCTTACCATGCTTTATGATATTCAGGAATGTAGCCGTGTTGATTTTTAGCTGCAGCGATACAGGTGACAACTGTCACACGGGAATTTGCTTTGACCATTGTCATGAAGGTATCGCATAGGACGTGCAGAAAACGAGTTTCCCGCGATTAATTCAGCCGTCTTTTCAAATTCTCGAAGAACTCGCGTTTTGCAGAAAGTGAGTTCTTGTTAAGTTCGTTATTTTAAAAAGTGTTGCCACGTATGAAGAACTCGCTTTCTGCAGAACGCGAGTTCATGTCTCGTTATTCTCAGAAAGCGAGTTCTTCATACATGGCAGATTTGAGAGTCATCTTTTCAAATATGGGTTTTTGATTTAAAAATGCCTATTTATCTAGATGTAGTGACTTATTTATCCTAATATATTTTCAATTAATTAAATGATTGATATTAAAATAAAATTATTTACAAAGTTATTAAAAATATGAATAGTGTAACTTGTTGAAATGACTAAAATAAAAAAGGGGATTAATAGAAAAATTATACGAATTTTGTCAAAGGATTAATATCCTATACACTGGCGGTGGAAAGTTTTTATTTCCACAAACACCTCAATTATAGGGTTTAGGGTTAGTGTTTAGGGTTTAGAGTTTATGGGTTTTAGTGTAAAGGTTTATAATTTAGGGTTCATGTTTAGAATTTAGGAATTAAGGTTAAAATTTAGGGTTTAGGGTTAGGGTTTAGTTTTAGGGTAATATGAGTGGGGATTTAGGTTTTAACCTATAAACCCTAAATTTTAACCCTAAACCCAAAATTCTATCAGCAATCCCTAAATTCAAAACTACTACACTTATACTCCTAAATTTTAAACAAACCCTAAACGAAGTCCCTAACCCCTAAAACTAAGGCGCTTGTGTAAAAAAATTTCCACAAGCGCTTGTGTATAGAACAATTACCCTTTGTCAAATATATATATATATATATATATAACACATGATAGCACAAATTAGGTCATGTGAGTACGAGAGTATGTTCCGAGCCGTATTTTCAATCAATCAATCAATGTATGTTTTTAGAAGCTATATTTCTAAATTTTAAATTATTTTTTTAATATTTAAATATATTTTAAACATATACTCGTTGAATGATTGAAATACACGACCCATATGCGCGTCATTGTTATCGCACAACCCAACTCATTACTCATGCTAACATATATTGTGCGTGTTTTTTTGAACAATTTCTACCTAGGCGAGGGGGAAGAAGAATTTTGCTCTTAGTGGGTTTTGAACTCATAACTTAAGGAAGGAGAAGATGTCAACTGAAAACTTTTAACCACATACTTTAATGGTTATTGTATAAATTTGTTTAGATGTCATTCTAATAGATAATTTATTATTTAACTAAAAAATATCATTTTTACATAGTATATATCATTTTTTAAAAATTAATTATTAAAATAGTACACATTCTCAATTATTAACTGAAATAGTACCAATTTCTACCGCGTAGAATAGAGGCATGCCCAATCACTTGCAACTTTTGGAATACACATTTGACATACCTCTATCCTATGTAACAATCTAACCAAAATATAACATAATTTTTAGAGTAAATCGCATCAAATATCATCAAACTCCATCGATTATACCATTAAATTTAAAACTAATATTATTTTATCACTGAATTTTAATTTAGACACAATTATATTCCTAAGTCATTAAAATTGTTTTTCGTCATTTGTAAACAGGCCGTTAAAATCCGTCAATGCCATCAATTTTAATAGTTCAATAGTATAATTGAAGGTTAAATTAAATTCTAGTACTAAAATAGTACTGATTACTAAAGTTTAGTGCTAAAATAATATCAATTATAAAAATTCAATACTAAAATAATATTAAATTTTAATTTAATTATATAATCGACACTGAACTTAAAGTTTAACAGTATCTGATGTGATTTGCCTTTAATTTTATTGGTTGACATGAAAGATGTGCTTGACTCATCATACATTTTACGAAAAAACGAAAATTAAATTTCTAGATGTACGAGAGGCTTAATTATAATTTTAGAGGAGGCTTAATTATACTTTTCATGGTTTTTTCTTCTCCGGGTTTTTACGAGTTAGACATTTTTTTAATGCAACAACTTCTTATGGTCCATTTATTATAGCAATTTGTTTGTTTTTTGTCCAGTTTTATTCTAAAATGAGTTTGTATTTTATATTTCATGTTGAGTTTAATTTGTGTCCATTCCAGTTTGATTTTATATTTACACCGTAAAAATTTAAGTACTTTATTTGGATTTGAGTGTTTTGTACAAATAAAAATCAATATATAATTCGACATAAGTATATTTCAAATAAAATTTAGTGAGAAAATGTAAACATAACAACAAAAAATGGTTCTATTGTGATCGTCACACAATAGAATGAGAAACATGTATGATTTATAATGAATGGAATGTGAAGGATGATTCATAAATTCCATTTAAAATTATAAATTTTTTTTTTTTGTTTTTTTAGTTTTGTTTGGTTCAAAGGAAAACAAGGTGAGAAAATTAAAGATTTGGTATGAGGAATTTATTAATAATATCATGAAAATGGAAGAGGGTTTGTTTAATTGTGTAGGGACCAAACTGAAAAATAAAAATCTTGAGGGTAATTTTTCATAATTATGAATCAAATTGATAAAATGTTTAAATTTTGAGGGCTAAATAGTTATTATGGAAATGATTAAACATTCACTTCATACTTACATTAGACGTTAATGAGTAAATGACACACTAAAATGATTCAAAACGATTAATCATGTGATGCAAACGTAATTTCCTAAAGTTAAGTGATGAAAACATAATATTACAAATAGTTGAGTCACTGTGGGTATTATTAACCCATAAAAGCAGGCCCTCAAAAATGGAGAAATTAGTAAATTTCTGGAAAAAAAGTTGATTAAACAAAACAGCAGCGTAGGCCTAGCTTTCCCTCTTTTCCTTCTTCTTGTTGAAAATTCTGTCCTTCAGATTTAACAGAGACAACAAGCGAATCAAATCATTGTTTCCTTCTTTTCTTCACTTCTCTCGTAACTGAAAACTACGGAGAAATTAAGAGCGAATCTTTGGAGAAACCAATTTTAGCGTCCTTCCTTTTGAATTCGAAAGTGCGACGTGGAGGAAGAAGAAGATGAAGCCGCAGCGCCGCTTCACCTTCTTCTCCTGTTGATTTCAATCCCCTTTTCATGGCCACTCCTCAACATCGCTGCGTTTTCGGTCTCTCTCTCGCTCTCTCTGATTTTGCTTCTGTTTTTAGATTGTTTTTATTTTTTCTGTTTAATTTCTGAGAAAATATGTGCATTTGTAGCAATTAATCATTGTTTTTTTTCATTCTTTAATTGGTATTAATCCGAAGTTGTTTTTTTACAAAGTTACTGGATTTTGGTATTTATTTTGTTTTTGTTTTGGTTGGCAGTTGGGAATATACCTTATGATGCTACTGAGGAACAGCTTATAGAAATCTGCAGGGAGGTTGGCCCCGTTGTTTCTTTCAGGTTGAAATTTTCTTATTGAATGGTTCGACATTTAAAATTCAATTTGCTTAAAACGATTCAGCTTCAATTTCCCCTTTAAAGTTAAAAGCTTTTAGGTTCGTAACTATGCCGGAATGGAAATGGTATCGGTTACTGAATGCAAAGCTTTTAAAGCAAACTGAGTTGCCTGATTGTTTTAACTGCGTAGTTGCATAGTTGATAGTGATGGTTGGGACTACGGACTAGTACAATGACAATTAAATTTTGAGGATATATTCGTTGAGAATTTAAAAGTTTTGACCTTGACAGGTATGATGGGATTTGAGGAATATAGAACAAAGTTATACATGAGTATTCAGTAAACATCCAGATAGAAACATATAAATACAGTCTAATATTTTGGGTGCCTCGTGCATGAACTATGAAATATCCCCATTAGAAATCTTTGTTAACTTGATTTGAAATGAATTTGCTTTTTGGAAGATATTTTTCTATTTTAGAGTTCTTCATTTCTAAATTTTTCTTCTTGATTCATTTCAGATTAGTTATTGATAGAGAAACTGGCAAACCAAAAGGTTATGGGTTTTGTGAGTACAAGGATGAGGAGACAGCTCTAAGTGCACGGAGGAATCTTCAAGGTTATGAGATCAACGGCAGACAATTACGGGTTGATTTTGCTGAAAATGACAAAGGCTCTGATAGAAACCGAGAACAGGTGAACTATTTTTTCTTCATCTTTTATTTATTTTTGGTCAGGGTGATAAATTTGCCACTATTCTAGTTTCGTTTCTCACAGTGGCATCGGTTGTAGTGTGATCAGATGAACATTGGCCTTGATGTCACAGGTGGTGTAGGTAGCTATTTAGTGTGGATGAATTTAATTTAAGCATGTACATACCCAGTTTCCCCCCATTCCAAACTGTTTACATCTGTATTTTAAGTGTCGACCTAATTCTCTGTTCTTCTATAACCTTGGTGGCAAATGAGGCTTACTCCATTGCAAAAAAAGCCATATACATGCATTATCCTACTGCTTAGGATGATACTTCTTCAGTATAATGTTTTTCTTATTAGTTTTTTATATATTAGCTTAAACACTGAATCTTGTTTTATTGCAGGGTCGTGGTGGACCTGGACTGGCAACAAATATTGGTTAGTATTTATGTTTCTGCAGATTATTTCTTTTGGAGGAATACAACCTGATTTCCCCCCTTTAACTGACATCATAGACCCTCAAAAACAAGTAGGAAGCCAAGCAGCCCACGGAGAATCTTTTCACCTGCAGCCTATTGGTCTCCAGTCAGCTATAGCTGCTGCAACTCTTGTGGCTGAAGCTCTTGGTGGTGTGCAAGTTGGTCTGCAACATAATCAAAATGTTTTACCGGGTCAGCCAGCACCAGCTACTGACCCGCTAACGCTCCATCTTGCCAAAATGTCTAGGAGCCAGCTGAATGAAATTATGTCTGAGCTGAAGGTATACTTTGAGCAATACAAACTGTTATATGGAACTTTTCTCCTTTTTATTTAATTAATTGTATTCTTTCATGTCTTCTTTCAACAGAAAATGGCTACACAAAATAAGGAAAGAGCTCGTGAGCTACTGCTTTCAAAACCCCAGTTGCTGAAAGCTATTTTTCAGGTGATTTTCATTGTTTGGTCTTTGTTTAAAAGAAAATATGAAGAGAGATTTGTTTCAGATATTTAGTATCCATCTCATAAATTCCATTCAGGCTTCCTTGATTAAAAATGCCCTTGAAACACTCCAAATTCCAAAAAAAGAAATGAGTTTATTGTTTTAAATTCAAACCTTTTATGTTTATAACTTGATGGGTTATAAGCTTATAGCTATGTCTCAAATTATTATTAATTTTATCTCTAGGAAGGAGTTTGAACAATACTCTCTCTTTCTGAGAAAAAAATGGCAGTTGTTATATGTTCAGAAACATTGTTTTTATAAGACTGAATAAAATAATCTTTAAAACAGCGACGCTGTGTTTAGAATATCCAGCTGATTAGTTCTGCTTCAAAATAGAGATGCAGTGACTTAAAGCAAATTTCAAAATAGGTCTGTGGTTAAAACTTGACCATTTATCCTTCTGCCCAGAGAACAATAAAAAGTTATAACGAACCTGTTCATTCTATTGAAAATCAACTTTCTTCTGCTAAGGATAGCCGAAAAATCCTAATTGCCTCCTCTTGCTTTTTGTAAGGATTGTTGTATTTTTTATGATGTCTCCACAGGGTCCTTCTCTGGACCTCTAGGTGGTTAATTACTATCATGGCTCACTATCTCTTTTATGTTTTTGTTTTTTATCTGCACAAATCTTATATACCAGTGGCTTGGACTAAGGTCATTGGTAACTCTACATGGAGCATACAATATCCATATCATGAGGTGCCACCTCCAATTCTTTATTATGTGGACAATCCTCTAATATATCTTCCTTTTCAAATGGAAAAAGTACTTGTTCTTTCTTGTTTTATATTTTAGGCTAAAAATACTATGCAGAGAGGAGTGATTCTCCCACACTTTATCTGGAACCTTTTTTTATGTATATTTGCATGTGGATGCATCTAATATGTTTTGCTAGGATCACTTGTTTCTTCATAGCATTCATGCTATCATATATTTATTGCAAGTAGTTTTCTAAATTGTTCATTTTTTACTTGACTATTGTGCAATTTAGTTCCTTTTTTTTGTCTAAAACTGTTGTTGACATAAAGTTCATTTGAATTATTAATGCAACATTTGGCACCTAAGTATTAACATACAGAAAAGGCTTAATTATACATGAGTTTTAAAATAGTTTTTCATAACATAAAGAAAAATTAGTACAAATCGAAACTTGAAATTAGATGAGTAAAGACTCAAGTAAAATATAATACCTCTTCAAAATAAGCAAAACATATTCCTTCTCTTTTTTCAAATTAAGGCATGTGAGTGGCTAAAAATTACCAAATGAAGTTAGTTTATTGCCAACTCAAGTACTAAAATATGAGGGGGGGGGGGGGGGGGGGGGACACTCCTCTATCAAACGTAGCATAAATGTAAAGGTTAGAAAATCAAAGTATTTTTGTTGAGAATGATAATGTAATCTAATAGTCCGAATAAAGTTGATTGTTAATCACATGTTCTAGAATCATGTCCTTTACTTTTATAACAATGAACTTCTAGATGTTAGAAAGTCAATTGAAATAAAAAAGCGTTTTTTGTACTTTCAGAAGTTTTAAACGTTTGAAGACTCTATAAAGTCATAGATTCAGTCTTACTTATTTGCTTTTGTTTTTCAGGCACAATTAATGCTTGGAATGGTCACCCCCCAAGTGGTTTGTTTCATTGTCTCAAAAAAATTGTTAATCGTTTATTTGCTGCTTTGAAACTGTGTCACATAAAAGAAAAATTTCTTTTGAATTTTGCAGTTGCAGATGCCAAACTTACGGCAGCCTCTTGGTCAACATTCACAGATTTCATTACATGATGCCCAGCATAGTCAGCAGCCAACAGCACAAACTCTTTTTCAGATGGTTCAGACTGGCTTGATTCCTAAAGTACAAAGTCAAATATCTTCTGTGCCTCATAATTCTTTAGCTCACAACCAATTTTCCGCAACCTTACAGTCAACTTTGCAGCCTCGGACACAGCTTCTGCAACATTCCAGCAATTATGTTCTACCGCCAGCTGCTGCACTTTCTGTAGTTCCCAAACTTCCTTCTACAAACACCTCTGTTAGACAAAAAATTCAGGTGGCAAATTCTTCATCTTTGAACCAGCAATTGCAGCCTTCATTGCCACACTCGGGACAGCTTGCAGCTGCTAATTTAAGTCATGGCAGTCGGATGGTTTTGCCAAATGCCGTCATGAAATCAGCCCCTGTACCTCTTCCCTCCTTATCAGACACCAGCTTCCAGGTGCAAAAGCTTCTTTCACAAACTTGGAACTAGAACATGCCACTAGACTCTAGAGAAGTTTTATTTTCAGTTTATGTTGATTAAAAGCATGCACCTTTAGATTATGTTTCTGATTTGATCTTATATAGTTTTGTAATTGTTGAGAGAAATCATCAAATCATTAGATTTGAAAATTTAAGAATGTTGCAGTCCCAGATGTATTTTTAGGTTGTGTTTTGAATATTTAATAAGAAAACTTTGTTAATTCTATTGTTTTGAAATTCAGTTAGTCAAATCCCACCACGATATATTGAGTTTTAAGAAAATCTCTTTCACTTGCGCACATTCTACATTGAACATGTATTTTCTCGTTTTCATTTGTTGAACATTTCGGCGGATCCTTGCCCCTTCCTTTCTCCTCAGTGTCCTCCCTTTCCACAGACAAACACCAGTCTCTTGTTATCTTCTTGAGTTGTAGCATCGGCTGTATCTTTTACAAGTTAGTAGAACACTGGTTTTTATTTCTTCTAATATCCCAGCATTTCTTATTAACTTCTGTTTTTCATTTTTGTAACAGCGTGGTCCCTCTACAACACCTGGCATTGCAGAGAAATCAAATATTCTTCGAAATCCTTCAGAAGCAGTAAATCGGCCTCTGAAAATGGTGAAATTAGAAGGGGGAAAAAGCAGTCCGTCCTCATTAGGGTTGAATGTGTCCAATGTAAGTGGATTCAAAACCTCACAAACATTTGGTGTTGATTCAAAACCTCACGAGCACCTGGTGAAATTAGAAGAGGTGCAATATGCTGAAAAGCAGGTTTCTCAGGTATTGTATTATACTTGGTGATATAAAAGTTGAAAACCTCGTCTACTTTACTTTGAGTTCATTTACTCGTGCATCATTGCTACGGTCTTTTCTTGATTTATTAATTTGTTGTCAGGGCCAGATGTTTGTATTGTCTTCTGATATCTATTTAATAATTTTGGCAATCCGCAGAATAATTAATATGAAATGGTGAATGAAAATCACACATGTCAGACATCTTGATTGAGAAGTGACTCGCAATGTTAAACTATTTTCTTTGACCTCATGAGGCCTTAAATATGTGCCGTCTTAGTTGTGTTTAATGAATAGGAAAGTAAAACATATTAAAGTTTGGTGTTTTATCCAGTTATCAAATGTAAACATGATTTGCCATTTCCTTAAAGTGTAAGTCTCTCTACTTTTGTAGAGATATAGAAGTAGGTTGAGGAAATTTCTATAACCAAGTTATTATAATCACGATGCTGGTCATTTTTTAACGAAGTCTATACTGGCCAATGTATATGCTTTGCATACCCGTTGGAGAAATATTCGGCATTTTCTTGAAATTTTGTAATATTTTGTGATTCATAGTTCAATATGGCTGATTTGATATTAATTGTGAAGCTCATGATCACACCATTTTGTTTCTCTGACAGCCACAGCTCGCACCCGATGTTGAGTCTGTCTTACTGCAGCAAGTGTTAAACCTAACGCCAGAACAGCTGAGTTCATTGCCACCCGAACAGTGCCAACAGGTCATTCAACTCCAACGGGCACTTCGGCAAGATCAGATGCAGCAGCCATCATAGCAGGTAGGCTTCCAATACAACTATTGTCAACAGTGTCGATCTTCCATCTTATTTTTTAGCTTTCCAGAAGAAGTGGTCTGCTGTGGGCTCATTCAAATTCCCACTGCTTGTAAAATTATAATTTATTCTAGATTCGATAGCAAATCTCATCAATTGTTACAGTTATGAGCTTGTTTAGAGGATACATGAAAGAATCAGTGAGAGGAAAATGAAAATGAAAATTTTGTCTAATCTTCTCATTGTCATTTGTCTGACACTTGAGTACTTGTTAGTGTTACTGGTGTACTACTTATCATTAACTTGGCCTGTAGTTTACCTTGGGACAAGCTGTTTTTTTTTCTTTCCTGCTTTTAAGTTATTTTTGTACCCTAGCAGGGTAAACTTGGATCACTTGCTGGATTAGCCAATACATTTCCCGAATCTCATATACATTCTTGGATTATGTTGGATTTATGTGTTGATTGTCTCTCTCATTAAGCAATGTTCACAATATTATGCAGCCGTGGATTAGCTCGTTTTACTGTTTTATATAGTAAAAGCATTTTTAATATATTTTATTTATCTCGTTTATTTGGCATACTACATTTTGAAGAATTATATATATATATATATATATTTATACTCCATATTCTTTTTATGTTATTATTTGTGTCAAATTATGTTTTTAGCTATGATTTAATTGAAAAATAAGTGTTCAATTTTTTTTGGCAAGTTGTTTTCGAGACGGACGTTGAAAAATCCAAAAAATTTAAGGGTCTGTTTGTTTCACTGAAAACTGTTTCCGGAAAATGAATTCTGGAAAATAAATTACAGTTGTTGGAAAACTAATTACAGAAATCATTTTCGGTGTTTGGATGATGTTGTACAATTCATTTTACACTGTTTGGTAGAGTTTCCTGAAAATTTCATGAACAATCCACAAACAAGCATCGATAATGGTAAAAACAAGTTCCAATCAAAACATGGTTTAATGTTTAGGTTAGTGTTTAGGGTTTAGGGTTTAGAATATCATTTATGGTTTATGGTTTAGACTAGTATTTAGTGTTTATGGTAGCATTTAGGGATTAGTATTTAAGGTATAGATTTAGGGTTTAGATTAGTGTTTATGGTTTATGTTAGTGTTTAAGGTTTAGGGTTTAGGTTGGTGATTAGGGTTTAGGGTTTATGATTTAAGGTTTTATGGCAACATTTATGGTTTAGGATTTAAGGTTTTATGACAACATTTAGGGTTTAGGGTTTAGTTATTAGAGTTTATGGTAGCATTTAGAGTCTATGGTTAATGTTTAAGGTTTATCATTTATGGTTTAGGGTTATATCATTGTTTATGGTTTAGTGTTTAGTTTTTAGTGTTTAGGGTTTAGGTTATCATTTAGAGTTTAAGGTTTATGTTAGTGCTTAATGTTTATTGTTTAGTATTTATGTTAGCATTTAGGATTTAGGAGTTAATGTTTATTGTTTAGGGGTTATGTTAGTGTTTAAGGTTTAACATTTAAAGTTTAGGGTTTATGTTAAGGTTTAGTGTTTAGGTTTTAAGGCTTATTGTTTATATTAGTATTTAGGGTTTATGGTTTATGTTGGTGTTTATTGTTTATGGTTTAATGTTTATGTTAGTGTTTATTGTTTATGTTAGCATTTATGTTTTATGGGTTAGTGTTTAGGGTAAGGGTTTATGCTAGTGTTTGAGGTTTAATATATATGGTTTAACATTTAGGGTTTAAGGTTTATGTTAGTGTTTATGTTAGCATTTAGTGTTTATGGTTTAACATTCAGGGTTTATGGTTTTGTTTTAGGCTTTTGTGTTTATGATATACCATTTAGGGTTTTGTTTTTATGGATCATTGTTTATGGTTTAGGGTTATGGTAGTGTTTATGGTTTAACATTTAGGGTTTACGATTTTTAATGTTTAAGATTTAATATTTATTGGTTAATGTTTTATGTTTAAGGTTTAGGGTTTATGATTTAATGTTTAAGGTTTAAGGTTTAGGGTTTAGGGTTTAGGGTTTATGTTAGTATTTAGGGTTTAGTTTTTATGTTAGTATTTAGGGTTTAAGGTTTTAAGGTTTATGGTTTAGGTTAGTATTTGTAGAGAGAATGAGAGGAAGGAAAGCGACTTACCGAAAATCAATGGGTAAGTCATTTTACACTAAGGGTTTGTTTGTTTCACTGAAAACTGTTTCTGGAAAATGAATTCTGGAAAATGAATTACAGTTGTTGGAAAACTAATTACAGAAACCATTTTCCGGTGTTTGGATGATGTTGTACAATTCATTTTACACTGTTTGGTAGAGTTTCCTGAAAATTTCATGAACAATCCACAAACAAGCATCGATAATGGTAAAAACAAGTTCCTATCAAAACATGGTTTAATGTTTAGGTTAGTGTTTAGGGTTTAGGATATCATTTATGGTTTATGGTTTAGACTAGTATTTAATGTTTATGGTAGCATTTAGGGATTAGTATTTAAGGTATAGATTTAGGGTTTAGATTAGTTTTTATGGTTTATGTTAGTGTTTAAGGTTTAGGGTTTAGGTTGGTGGTTAGGGTTTAGGGTTTATGATTTAAGGTTTTATGTTAACATTTAGGGTTTAGGATTTAAGGTTTTATGACAACATTTAGGGTTTAGAGTTTAGTTATTAGAGTTTATGGTAGCATTTAGAGTCTATGGTTAATGTTTAGGGTTTATCATTTATGGTTTAGGGTTATATCAGTGTTTATGGTTTAGTGTTTAGTTTTTAGTGTTTAGGTTATCATTTAGAGTTCAAGGTTTATGTTAGTGCTTAGTGTTTAAGGTTTAGTATTTATGTTAGCATTTATGATTTAGGGGTTAATGTTTATTGTGTAGGGGTTATGTTAGTGTTTAAGGTTTAACATTTAAAGTTTAGGGTTTATGTTAAGGTTTAGTGTTTAGGTTTTAGGGCTTATTGTTTATATTAGTATTTAGGGATTATGGTTTATGTTGGTGTTTATTGTTTATGGTTTAATGTTTATGTTAGTGTTTATTGTTTATGGTTTAGTGTTTATGTTAGCATTTATGTTTTATGGATTAGTGTTTAGGGTAAGGGTTTATGCTAGTGTTTGGGGTTTAATATATATGGTTTAACATTTAGGGTTTAAGGTTTATGTTAGTGTTTATGTTAGCATTTAGTGTTTACGATTTAACATTTAGGGTTTATGGTTTTGTTTTAGGCTTTTGTGTTTATGATATACCATTTAGGGTTTTGTTTTTATGGATCATTGTTTATGGTTTAGGGTTAGGTTAGTGTTTATGGCTTAACATTTAGGGTTTATGATTTTTAATGTTTAAGGTTTAATATTTATTGGTTAATGTTTTATGTTTAAGGTTTAGGGTTTATGATTTAGAGTTTATGGTTTAGGGTTTAGAGTTTAGGGTTTAGGGTTTAGGGTTTAGTTTTTATGTTAGTATTTAGGGTTTAGTTTTTATGTTAGTATTTAGGGTTTAGGTTTTAAGGTTCATGGTTTAGGTTAGTATTTGTAGAGAGAATGAGAGGAAGGAAAGCGACTTACCGAAAATCAATGGGTAAGTCATTTTACACTAAAACAAGGTTTGTTTTCCATTGACTGTAGTTGATTTTCCGTTGATTTTTCATTTTCCATGAACCAAACAGCGGAAAGCTGTGAAAACGTTTTCAGGAAAACCAATTACAGGGAAACAAACAGACCCTAAAACAAGGTCTGTTTTCCATTGACTGTAGTTGATTTTCCGTTGACTTTTCATTTTTCATGAACCAAACAACGGAAAGCTGTGAAAACGTTTTCAGGAAAACCAATTACAGGAAAACAAACAGACCCTAAATGTCTTAAAATTTCAAAAAATAAAAAATCTCCCAACTTCATAGGCCGCTGTCGTGTCAACTCCATCTACTTCAGTTGTCCGACGTTCAATCCCAACAACTGCTCCGTTGCCGGACGTTTACTCGATCACCTCTCTGCTGCTGGCTCATCCTTTTACAGTTACACGAAACTCCCCTTAAGGCAACGCTCCCTTGCTATCATAAAAGAAACGACGACCAATGGAACATGGTTTGATTCTGCTCTGAACGCTTTCTGTCGCCAAGACGCTTTTTTTCCTTCTTTTTTGGGGGTAAACATGATTTATTAAGGTTCAGCTAAACATCAAATTCATGATTATCCCTTTTTCCCTCAGTTCATAAGAAAACATAATAGGCACGAGTCAAAGTGTCCCCCCCCCCCCCCCCCCACCACCACTGATAACTAGCGGGAAATTTTAAAAGAAGGCTGGTTAAAAAGAGACTGTACATAATAATTTCTGTATTGACTTTTGTGTACAAACACAAATCTTTATAATTTTTTAAAAAATTTGTCTATATACACAAATCTTTACAGTTACTAAAATTTTTTAAAATTGTAAAAATTTGTGTTTGAACATAAAAATCGATACACAAATCTTTAAATTTTTATAAAAATTTGTACACTGCCTCTTATAACTTTTTTTTAGTCTCCATCCTCTAAAATTTCCAATACTAGCGATTAATGAGTGGTTAAAGTGAAATTTATTTGGTTGTTTATAATTAATTGTTGGATGATACTGGAATGAATGATAAATTTCTGGAATTGAGAAGAATGCCTCGGTAAGGGTGAATAAAAGATAAAGCCATTCTGATTCACACACGTACATGATTCTATTTCTGTCAACTTCATCGAGCAACACTGTCCAAACAAAAAAACAACTCCCACCCCTTATTCCAAAAACCCAAAATGACTGATTCTCCGATCAGATTTGGAATCATCGGCTGCGCTGACATTGCCCGCAAAGTCTCCCGAGCCATCCTACTTGCACCCAACGCCACTCTCTCTGCCGTCGCCAGCCGCTCCGTCGACAAAGCCGCCAATTTCGCCAAGGCCAATGCCTTCCCACCTGAAGCCAAGATCTACGGCTCCTACGAGTCCCTTTTGGACGACCCCGACATCGACGCCGTCTACATGCCCTTGCCCACTAGCCTCCACCTCAAATGGGCTGTGTTGACGGCTCAGAAAAAGAAGCATTTGCTGACGGAGAAGCCCGTGGCCTTGAATGTGGCCGAGTTTGATGAGATTCTCAAGGCCTGTGAGGAAAATGGGGTTCAGATTATGGACGGAACCATGTGGATGCACCACCCCAGGACCCAGAAAATGAAGGAGTTTTTGGACGATAAGGAGCGGTTTGGTCAGCTTAAAACGGTAAACTCTTTCCCCAGGTTTCGCCTCATTTACTCTCCGAGATAAATCCTCAAAATATGCCAGAATACAGAGAGATGAGTTGGAATGTTTGCATATGATATGTTAGTAATTAAGTTTAGTCATTCTTATCTAATTCTCTTTTGTTGCAGTCTGTGCTTCATCATAAGTTTTTAAAATGATCATTTCCATGTCAATGGTATGCTGAGCTAAACAGAATGACAATGTTGATTTTTCTCAGGTAAACAGCTGCTTCTCATTCTTCACCGATCCTGATTTTCTCAAGAACGACATCCGTGTGAAGCCCAATCTCGATGCTCTCGGTGCTCTCGGTGACGAGGGTTGGTACTGCATCAGGTCGATCCTGTGGGCAGCCGACTACGAGCTGCCGAAAACCGCAACCGCCTTGCGAGGACCTGTCCTTAATGAAGCAGGGGTGATACTAGAGTGTGGGGCTTCACTGCAATGGGAAGATGGCAAAACTGCAACCTTCCATTGCTCTTTCCTACAGAATTTGACAATGAACATCACTGCTATCGGAACATACGGAACGTTGCACCTCACCGATTTCGTCATTCCATACCAAGAGCACGAGGCCTCTTATATTGCATCCGCGAAACCCGGATTCAACGATCTCGTGACGGGATGGACGTCGTTTCCTAGCCAACATACGGTCACTGCAGATCTACCTCAGGAGGTTTGCATGGTAAGAGAGTTTGCTAAGTTGGTTCAAAATATTAAAAAGAATGGTGCAAAGCCGGATAAAAAGTGGGCTACAATTAGCAGGAAGACACAGTTGGTGCTGGATGCTGTCAAGGCATCAATCGGGAAAGGTTTTGAGCCTGTTGAAATTGTTAACTAATGTGTTAAGTGTTAACTTGATCATTTTCCTTGGACGGACATGTAGTTTCTGAGAGCGAGTGGTGGCATGTGAACTCAATTCGGTGTGTTAATCCAACTGCTTGTTTTAATTTTGTTTGTATAATAAACTGGACGACCTGCCAGGGTCGGTTTTTTTTATTTGTTTGAAACACCGTATATATATATAAGCTGTTCGAACTCGATTTTTTTAGGGATAATAACCCTCTATGTTCAGTAATTGTTTTTAATTTAATATTGTAAAAAATTGTGAAATTGTATAATTACATGCGTATGCAATTTCAGAACCTTTAGTAATTGTTTTTAATTTAATATTTTATGGAATGACAGCTGAAAATTTGTTTTCCATGTAGCTTTTTTAGGGTTTGGAGATTAAGTTTTATCATTTAGAGTTAGAGTTTTAGAGTTTATGGTTAGATTTTAAGATTTAAAAATAAATTTTATGGTCCAATACTTAGAGTTTAGGAGTTAGGATTTAAAGTCCCTGAAATAGACATATAACATTTTTAAAAGCCTAATTATAAAAGTATTTTCACTAATGGTGTGTATCAAATAATTACCCTGTTAAAATTTGATAAACAAATGTATAATATAAGTTGGATTAATATTTTATACACTGGCGGTGGAAACTTTCAATTTCTACAAGTGCTTTAGTTTTAAGGTATAGAGAGTTAGTTTAGGGTAAAGGTTTTAGGAGTTTAGGAGTAGGGGTTAGAATTTAAGAATAATTGTTTCAATTTAAGGTTTAAGGTTATAATTCAGGGTTTATAGGATAGGGTTTAGTTTTTAGGGTAATATGGTGATGATTTAGGTTTTAACATATAAACCCTAAATTATAACCCTAAACCTTAAATTGAAACAATTGTCCCTAAATTCTAACCCCTACACCTAAACCCCTAAACTTTATAACTTAAACTAACTCCCCATACCCTAAAACTATTAAAAATTGCATTAATATCCTATACACAGGCGGTGGAAACTAAAAGTTTCCACAAGCGCCTTAGTTTTAGGGTATAGGGAGTTAGTTTATGGTATAGTGTTTAGGAGTTTAGGTGTAGGGGGTTAGAATTTAGGGATAGTTGTTTCAATTTAAGGTTTAGGGTTATAATTTAGGGTTTATAGGCTATGATTTAGTTTTTAGGGTAATATGATGAGGATTTAGGTTTTAACCTATAAAGCCTAAATTGTAACCCTAAACTTTAAATTGAAACAACTATCCCTAAATTCTAACCCCCTACATCTAAACTCCTAAACCCTATACCCTAAACTAACTCACTCTATCCTAAAACTAAGACGTTTGTAGAAACTTTTAATTTTTACTGCCTGTGTATAAAATATTTATCCTTAAAAATTATTAAAATAGTAACGGAAAACGTTTACATGAAACCAACGCACGCCTAATAGTTTTCTTTCGCAAAATAAACCACTCAAGTGTTTTCTTAGGCTAAATCATTTACATATAGCCCTAAAAACAATTAATTAGATAAATAAAAGATGAGCACAAACGTACAATTTACAACGATTACACTAACAACAACAAATTTAAAACAAAAATACGAAATTCTTTCTCAATGTTCAAGAAATGGATTTCAAGGATTTGGATTCAACCACTAAAAATTATCACCCCATCAATAAATTAATAATCCAAAAAATCATTTATCAATATTAAAATTTAATCTTGTATAAAAGCATAAGGCTAAAGGGTTATTTTGCCCCTGAGTTTAATCTAAATTAGCAATGTTGTTTTTCGCGCGAAAACGCGTTCAATTAGGTACTTCAATTCGTATATTGCGGCAAATTAGCTCTTTGACTAACGTTGACCGACGAAACCGTTAATTTGGCCGTTATTTTTTCACGCATCAGCTATCTGCGCCACATGGCATGCCATGTCAGCGTTGAAAAGTTAAAATGCAGACGTGACAAAAACAAAAAACAAAAAACATACATGTAAATTGAAACCGACCATATATTTTGGTTAGTAAAATAGTAAATTTTGTTTAACTTTTGGAAATAAGGATTCTTCGAAAACTGTGGGAACCCGATGAGTATGAGAATAAGGACGAAACATGTAACATAGATTACCCAAACTGAAATTACAAGTGTTGAAAATAAAATAAAAAATACAAAACTATACCCGAACCGACTGATTCCCACCCATAATTCCACTACCATTTATTAGATTAATTGAAATATCATACACCATTAATCATTGTATTCTTCTATTCACCATAAGATTTAATATGAAATTTTAAAAATATTAATTAAAAATGGATTGTCCTTTCATCCGATAATGCCTAACTAACCACTGAAATGAAAATAAAAAATCTTACTTATTATTAAAGGTATGATTATATATTTTATTAAATAGGGATGTTGTATTTTTATATATTTTTTAAATAAAAAATTATACTTATTATTAAAGATATGATTATATTTTTTATTTTGTATAAAAAAAATATTATCCAATTCTTCTTAAATTTAAAATTTTAAACCTAAAATCTAAGCCCTAAGCTAACACATTAACCTTAAAATTTAAACAATATAATAAGTTTGTGTAAATTAAAGTTTACACGTCTTGTAATCAATTTTATTCTTAAAAATATTATTTTTTAACTATCAATATCTGACTTGTTCTCATTAGTCGACAAATTCGTATTAAATTTTGTAGAAACACAATACGAAACGACATTCTCAATTCAATTTTTTTTATTATAACAGATTTAAATCCTCAACTTTATTTATACCCCGCTAAACCAACTAATGGTTAAAGGCATATAATTAATTAAACAAACAAAAAGCAGAATAAAGTATTTATTCGACCCAAAAACAAAATAAAAAACAAAATAAGCATCTGATTCATTTGGCTTTGTTATTATAAAAAAAACGTATATTTATTTGATCACTTAGTAACATAAATACCACCACTTCCTCTTCCTCTTTTCCAAGCACCGCACCACAATTATCAATGGCTGACACTCCAGTCCGATTCGGCATCATGGGTTGCGCCTTCATAGCCAGCAAAGTCTCCCGAGCCATCCTACTTGCTCCAAACGCCACTATCTCCGCCGTCGCCAGCCGATCCATCGACAAAGCCGCCGATTTCGCCAGGGCCAACGGGCTCCCACCCGAAACCAAGATCTACGGCTCCTACGAGTCCCTTTTAGACGACCCCGACATCGACGCCGTTTATATGCCCTTGCCCACCTCCCTCCACCTCAAGTGGGCTGTGTTGACGGCTCAGAAAAAGAAGCATCTGCTAACGGAGAAGCCGGTGGCCTTAAACGCGGGTGAGTTCGATGAGATTGCAAAGGCTTGCGAGGAAAACGGGGTTCAGATTATGGACGGAACCTTTTGGGTGCATCATCCCAGGACCCATAAAATGAAGCAGTTCTTGGAAGATAAGGAGCTGTTCGGTGAGCTTAAAACTGTAAGTTTATTCTCACTGGGTTTTCCCGAAAAAAACTCTGCCTGTCCAAATTAAAGCTGGAATCCAATAATTTCAAAATCAAATTTATCTAAACCCAAATTGACAATCTGAATATTAACTTTGGGTTTCGATCAGATCAACAGCTGCTTCACATATTTCCCATACGCATACCCAGAATTTTTCAAAGACAACATCCGTGTGAAACCGGATCTCGACGCTCTCGGTGCTCTCGGCGATGCTGGGTGGTACGGCGTCAGGTCGATCCTGTGGGCAACCGACTACGCGCTGCCCAAAACCGTAACAGCCTTGCGAGGCGCCGTTCTCAGTGAAGCAGGGGTAATACTAGACTGCAGAGCTTCTCTAGAGTGGGAGGATGGCAAAACCGCAACCTTCCATTGCTCTTTCTTATCAAATTTAACCACCGACATCACTGCTATCGGAACCTACGGAACTCTGCATGTCACCGATTTCGTCATTCCTTACCAAGAACACGAGGCCTCTTATACTACAACCTCGAGATCCATTTTTAAAGAACTCTTCACCGGATGGGCGCCACTTCCGAGTGAACACGCTGTCGCCGTGGATCTACCTCAGGAAGCCTGCATGGTGAGAGAGTTTGCTGATTTGGTTCTGAGTATTAGAAACAACGGCGCCAAGCCTGATAAAAGGTGGCCCATCATCAGCAGGAAGACTCAGTTGGTTCTGGATGCGGTCAAGGCGTCCGTTGACAAAGGTTTTGAGCCAGTTGAAATTGTGGGTTAATAATGTGCTTGAATCACGAATTGTTGAAGTCTTCATATGTGATTATTCATTTGATGGGTTACTTTAAACTGCTGGTTTTAGTTGAATAAGAAATCAGAGGACAACCGGCCACTGGTTGTCAAGTTAAATTAGTAAGAAAAAACTTGGATTTTGAGTTCAAAGATAAATAAACATACACATAGTCTGGCCATTCAGTCGGATGGAGTCGAGTAAATTTCTTTTGAATTTGTCAGATTCAGAGTTGATGAGTCTTATTTTACAATTCAAATTTTATTTAAAAAAATTTCGGTCAATTCAAGTTTATGAAATTCGAGTCTATTCAAGTTTATGAAAATCAAATCAAGTTAAATAATTCAAATTTAAATTAAGTCGAGTTTTACCTATCCTACTTATATTTTTGCCCATCCTGATAATTTAACTTTAGAAAATATTCGCTACAACTATTAAAATAACGCTTTAAGTGTAACACCCGTGTTTTGGGCCTAAGAGTTAACCGGGTTATAATTCGAGTCAAATTAAATTTAATTAAAATAATTCAACTTCAAGTAGTGACCTAATTAAGCTTCAATTGAAAGGGGAGGGACCAATGTTGCAATTTTACCAAAAACTTTTAAAAAGCTAGACTACTTTAACAAAAAATTGTCTTCCCCCTTTTCCCCATCTCCCTTTCACGTTGGAAACTCTCCTCACCCCTTTGAAACCCTTTCCAACCTTAGTTACTATTCCATTCATCTTCTTCCTCAATCCAAGACATTTTTCAAAGGTAATTATGTTTTCTAACTCTCCTCTTCAATCCCTATCTAGCCATGGTCTTGAATTTCAAAAATTGTGGGTTTTGAAAATTAGGGTTCATATGAAATTTGGGGATTTTGATGGGGCTTTTTAATTTGTTTTGTTAAATTATGTTGGGGGTTTGTTTAAGCATGATGAAATACATCATATACTTAAATTTGGTTGAATTTTGATAGAAATTCGTAGAGATGTCTTAAGGCTAGATTTAAGGTTGTAAAACTTGAGTTTTTGGTGGGTTTTGTGTTAAAATTGGTGGGCTGTTGGTTTACCTATGGTATGAGAGTGTTTTGGGATGCTTTGGAAGCCATTTGGGTGTTTGGAAGTGGGTTTTTCAGCAAGGGATTTGGGAAGCACGAAAATTGAGTTTTGGGAGATTTTGTGATTTGGGGAATTTGTGAAATTTCGCTTATGTTGTGAAGTGAATTGATAGTTGAGCTTTAGCATTGATTTGTGGTGTAATAAGTGTGTTTTGCTTGGCTAGAAGCAAGGGGAAACGTTGAAGGAGCTTTGAGACCGAATCCGGGTGCGTAGGGGGATTGTTCGATTTGCTAAGGAAGGACGGTGAGTGGTTTCAAACTTGTTTTAAAGTTGGTTCGAGCATGAGTGGTGTGTGTGTGTGCAAGTGTGCTTGGTAGGCCACTTCCTTTTAATCCAAGTAGTTAACTTAGCCTAATTTCCTTGAATGCTATGTGCTTGATGGCTATGCTCAAATGCTTGTGATTAGATGGTGCATGTATATGTGTATATAATGATGTGGACATATGTGTTGAGCATGAATGTGTTGATGATATGTGGTTGGTGATACATGTTGTGGTTATAATAATTGGCACTAAATAATTACCGGTTGTAAATGATCAATCATTAGGATAATGTGCACACAAATTGAGTCAAAACGTACGTGGCCTTGATGGCGTTAAGTCATCAAGGAGGAGTACGGTGATGTAGCATTCCACCGGAAGCTTATTATATTTCTACGGGATGATGAGTGGAATCCCATCCGTAGGGCATGTGGCGATGAGTGGAATCCCGCACATGCAAGGTCCGGTGATGAGTGGAATCCCACCGAGGTAAAGTGTTGTCAAGGTTTATATCCGCACAATCGGGGTAATTAAAGTGGCCAATTAAACTTGTTTATGTAATGTGATATATGATGGTGATATGTGGTTTTGATATATGGTTTTGTACATGATAATTGATATTGGTGTGTAGTTTTGCTAGGATTGAGAGACCATATATGCCACTTGAAAGACTAGCTAGGTCTACTTGTTTTTATGCAATGCTTGATATGTATGAGATTAGGATTGCATGCTTGAACCCTGCATTGTTGTTGTTTTCGTTTTAGAGCACCCTCACTAAGCTTATAGCTTACGCTCTCAATGTTCAACAATGCAGATCATTAGCGTGGTGTTAGCTCGAGGCAAGGCAAGAAGGGCTTCCAAGTTTGTAGCTCAAGTATGGTTACCGATTTGGTAATAGCTAGCAATGTGGCAAGTGTCTTTGTATGAGCATGTGTGACTCATTTGATGGATGTTGTTTTTGGTTTGATTATGGATTGTATGCATGTAATACCTTGATGATTGTTGGTGTGTATGATGGCATGCTTTAGGGTGTTTAGGTTTCCTTATGTATGGATGCAAACCTCTTGTGTTTGTCTTGTGCTTTTAAGACCATTTGAGCCTTCAAGTATGCTTATTAATGCCTATATTGCTCATTGAATTGAATGCTATGTATGATTGCTTAAATCCATGTTTGATTGACTCCCTTGGCTTAAATATGCATGCTTTATGGTCGGCTTGCCTTAGGGATTGATGATAGTGTGTTGGTTGAAGGGTTAGAGGGATTTAGGGGCCTCCTTGTGCTCTAAATCAGCTCAAACCTGCAGTTTCGTAGCTGGGGTATCGATACCGTTGATCTGGTATCGATACTACCCTGTGGTTTCAGGCCTCGTGTATCGATACTCGAGGGGGAGTATCGATACCTTTTTGGCCACTGGAGCTACTGTCGATTTCGGTATCGATACTCATCTCAAGGGTATCGATACCGTTGTCTTGGCTTTGACCGGGGGAAGTCAACCTTAGGGGAGGGTATCGATACCCTCATTTGGGGTATCGATACTGTCTTCTCAGGTTGACCAAACCTTGTTGACCTAGTCACAGGGGTATCGATACCCCTCTTAAGGGTATCGATACCGCCTGCAGTTTAACTTTAAAAATGGGCTTTTAAGTGTTAGTTTGGGTTCGATTGATTGATTCGTAAATATTGTTCCGCTGTATGTTCACTTAGGATGTAAATCTCATCTAGACAAGATTAAAAAAAAAATAGGGTTGCTAACCGAGGGAGAGTTCCTTAGGGAGTTTTCACTCGGTTTTCCCCGTGTAGCTCACTCGGACCGGTCATCCGGCCAGACCGGGACGAGGGGGTTACATTTGTTGGTATCAGAGCCTGAGGTTACCGAGACCTCGGGCAGGTAAGTGAGGTAAGATTAATGTGTTAAATGCTTGTGTTGTTCGATGCATGATTTGCCATGAATCCTTGATGCTTTATTGATCGTATGATGTTTTGAATGCATGAATGGTCGTGTCTCGTGTGAGTGTGTGCCCATTGCTACTACTACTTAATTTAAAAAGGATTTTTGAAAGAGGAATACTTGAGCACTATTGGACCCTTGCTTTGGCTAACGTAATCCTATTGTTTCTTGTTGTAGTTTATACCTTGCTAGTTGAACCATGAGACCACGTGGGAGGCCTAGGATGGTTCGACCGGAACCACGGGCAGAGGCTCCGAGAGTTGAGCAAGAAGTTAGGGTTGGAGCCCCAGTGGGAGAGCATGTGGTTGGAGTTGGAGCTCCTCCACCACCTCCACCACCACCACCTCCTCCACCGGGAGTAGGAGGCGAGGCTGGGCCCGGAGGAATGGGACCACAAGGAGGCCAAGGTGGCCAAGGACCGGCCGGAATTGACTTAGCTCCGTTGGTTCAGGCAATAGCCGGAGCATTCCAGGCTGCAGTAGCTGGAGGTCAGGCAGCTCATCATCAGGGTGAGGGCACTGGATTGCCATTAGAGAGACTTCGGGGCCTTGGGGCCGAAGAGTTTAGAGGTGCTACACCGGAGAGGTCAGAGTTGTGGTTTGAGAAGACCGTCCGTATCCTTGCTCAGATGGGGTGTACTGGTGATCGTAAGTTGGGTTGTGTTGAGTCCTTGCTTCAGGGTGATGCCTACACCTGGTGGGTCACCGTTACTTCGGGGATGGATGAGACCGAGATCACTTGGGGGTTCTTTGAGACAGCTTTCCGGAAGAAGTATTTGGGTCCGCGATACCTCGATGAGAGGAAGAGAGAGTTTATGGCATTGCTTCAGGGGAGTATGTCCGTGACTGATTATGAGATCCGATTTGTCAGGCTGAGTCAGTATGCACCTGAACTTGTACCTACTGAGGTGGAGCGTTGTAACCGCTTCCGATATGGGCTGAATGAGGAGATCAAGACTTATACTCTAGCTTCTGATTACTTTGATTTTGATGTCTTGGTCTCGAGGGCCAAGGACTTAGAGCACAATTTGAGTTTGACCAGGCGGTCAGGTGGATCTAGTTCGGGTAAGAGGTCCAGCAACTTTGATAGAGGAGATGCCAAGAGGCATCGGGACAACCGGCATCAGTTCGATCATAGGCGTGGTGGCGGTAACCACGGTAGGGGCCATCAGGGTCAGAGAGCTGGTGGGAAGTTGCCCACATGTGCTACTTGCGGGAGGAACCACACCGGTGAGTGTTGGGGAAATTATCATTCCTGTTGGAGTTGTGGTGCTAGAGACCACATTAGGCGTGACTGTCCACATCAGGTGGGGCAGGCACCAGCTCAGGCTCCTACTAGAGCCAATGATTTTCAGAGAGGCCGCGGGCGCGGTAGAGGTAATTTCCAGCCGAGGAACGATGGTCAGAGAAATTTAGCTCATGTTGTTGCAGTCCAGCCGGAGGGCGGAGGACAGGCTAGGGTTTACGCTCAGCGCGGGGAGCAGCATGACACCGATGTGATCGCAGGTAACTTCTCGATACAGTCTTTGGGTTTGCTTTCTTTGATTGACTCTGGGTCTACACATTCCTACATATTGAATGAGCATGCACAGTCTTTGAATTTGCCTTGTGAGTTGTTAGAGGTAGGAGTTAGTGTTACTAGTTCTTTTGGGGACACGGTAGTGGTTAGGAAGATGTACCGAAGGTGTCCGTTGATGGTTCAGGGACATGTGTTTCCGATGGATATGATGGAACTTCCCTTCTATGGTTTTGATGTAATTCTGGGTATGGACTGGCTCACGGAGCATAGAGCTAGGATAGACTTTGAAACTAAACGGATTTCTTTGAAGCTCACAGATGATTATGAGATTGTTGTGGTGGGTGAGAATGTGAAATTCTTATCCAATGTGGTTTCAGTGTTAGAGGCTAAGAGGTTAGTGGAGTTGGGGTGTGAAGCATACTTAGCGTATGTGATGAACCCTAACATGAGTGAGGTTAGACCTCAGGACATCCGGACAGTATGTGATTTTCCTAGTGTGTTTCCGGAAGAATTGCCAGGGTTACCACCGGACAGAGAGGTAGAGTTCAGCATTGAGACTTATTCTGATTCAGCTCCTGTTTCGATTGCTCCGTATCGTATGGCACCGAAAGAATTGAAAGAGTTGAAGACTCAGTTGCAAGAATTGACAGATAGAGGTTTTATTAGGCCTAGTTCTTCACCTTGGGGTGCACCAGTATTGTTTGTGAAGAAGAAAGATGGAAGTATGAGAATGTGCATAGATTACAGACAGTTGAATCAGTTGACAGTGAAGAACAAATATCATTTGCCTAGAATTGATGACTTGTTTGATCAGTTGAGGGGAGCATCGGTCTTTTCGAAGATTGATTTGAGATCAGGTTACTACCAGCTAAAGGTTAGAGAGGTTGATGTACCGAAGACGGCCTTTAGGACTAGGTATGGACACTATGAGTTTTTAGTCATGCCCTTTGGGTTGACTAATGCACCGGCAGCTTTCATGGACATGATGAATAGGATTTTTCATCAGTATCTAGATCAGTTTGTGGTTGTATTTATTGATGACATCTTGGTGTACTCGCGAACTGAAGAAGACCATGACCGACATTTGAGACTTGTTTTGAAGACTTTGCTAGATCATCAGTTGTATGCGAAGCTCAGCAAGTGTGAATTCTGGATACGAGAGGTAGTCTTCTTAGGACATGTAGTGTCAGCTGAAGGCATTAGAGTTGATCCGAAGAAGATTGAAGCCATTGTTGAGTGGAAGCAACCGAAGTCAGTGACAGAAGTGCGTAGCTTCCTAGGCTTAGCCGGGTACTATAGAAGATTTGTGGAAGGTTTCTCTACGTTAGCCGCTCCATTGACACAGTTACTTCAGAAGAGTGTTCAGTTTGAGTGGACAGATGCAAGACAGAGAGCCTTTGAGAAATTGAAAGAAGCTTTGACCCAAGCTCCGATCTTGATTCAGCCTGAGTCCGGGAAGGACTATGTGATTTATAGTGATGCCTCGTATGTAGGGTTAGGATGTGTTCTGATGCAAGACCGAAGAGTAGTAGCTTATGCCTCAAGACAGTTGAAGACTCATGAGCGCAACTATCCGACCCATGACATAGAGTTAGCTGCAGTTGTGTTTGCTCTGAAGATTTGGAGGCACTATTTGTATGGTGAGAAATGCACAGTATACACCGACCACAAAAGTTTGAAGTACATTATGACTCAGCGAGATTTGAATCTCAGACAGCGTAGATGGTTAGAGTTGCTAAAGGACTATGATCTTACCATTGAGTACCATCCGGGTAAGGCCAATGTAGTGGCCGATGCATTGAGTAGGAAGGTGGCTGTGGACTTGAGAGCCATGTTTGCTAGATTGAGTTTGTCCGAGGATGGTGGCTTAGTAGCCGAGCTTCAGGTTAGACCTACTCTAGGTCAGATGATTCGAGAGAAACAGCTCTTAGATAGATCTTTGGCACCTCACGTGCAAGATATAGCCGAAGGTAGATCTTCAGACTACAGTTTCAGTTCCGATGGGGTCTTATGTTTCAAGGACAGAATAGTTGTGCCTGAAGACAGTGATCTGAGACGTACAATCTTGACTGAAGCCCACAGTAGTCCGTTTGCTATGCATCCTGGAAGTACGAAGATGTACCGTGATTTGAAGAATGAGTACTTTTGGGTTGGCTTGAAGAGAGATGTAGCCGACTTTGTGAGTAAGTGCCTAGTGTGTCAGAGAGTAAAGGCGGAACATCAGGTTCCCTCGGGTTTGTTACAGCCGTTGAGAATTCCGGAATGGAAATAGGAGAACATCACCATGGATTTTGTTTCGGGTTTGCCTTTGACTCCTACGAAGAAGAACTCAGTTTGGGTGATAGTAGATCGTTTTACGAAGTGTGCTCACTTCTTGGCAGTCAACACTACTTACACCTTAGATAGATTGGCCGATTTGTACATTGGTGAGATTGTGAGGTTACATGGTGTGCCGAAGTCAATTGTGTCCGATAGGGATCCGCGGTTTACTTCTAGATTTTGGGAGTGTCTGCATACAGCTTTGGGTACCCGTTTGAACTTCAGCACTTCTTATCATCCTCAGTCAGATGGTCAGTCAGAGAGGGTTATCCAGATCTTAGAGGATATGTTGCGATGTTGTATCATTGACTTTCAGGGTACTTGGGAGAAGCATCTGCCTCTAGTAGAGTTTGCGTACAACAACAGTTTTCAGTCGAGCATTCAGATGGCTCCGTATGAGGCCTTGTATGGCCGGAAGTGTAGAACTCCAGTGTGTTGGGCCGAGGTAGGGCAGAAACTGTTACCTATGCCGGATTTGCTCAAGGGGACAACCGACAAGGTAAAATTGATTTGTGATCGCTTGAAGGCTGCTTCGGATAGGCAGAAGTCCTATGCCGATTTGAAGAGGAAGGAAGTTGAGTTCTCAGTGGGCGAGAAGGTATTCTTGAAGGTGTCTCCGTGGAAAAAGGTGATGAGATTTGGCAGAAAAGGGAAATTGAGTCCGAGGTACATAGGACCGTATGAGATTGTGAAGAGGGTTGGTCCGGTTGCTTATCAGTTGCGTTTGCCATCCGAGCTTGAGAAGATACACGATGTGTTCCATGTATCCATGCTTCGTAAGTATAGGTCCGATCCATCACATGTTATGCCCGTAGAAGAAATTGAATTGAATCCGGATTTAACTTATGAAGAAGAGCCAGTGGAGATCTTAGCTTCTGACAGTAAAGTGTTGAGGGGTAGATCGATTGAGTTAGTAAAGGTGCGGTGGCGACGTAGAGGTGTGGACGAGGCCACTTGGGAGAGGAAGGAGGATATGGAAAAGCAGTTTCCGTATCTCTTTCAGCCAGGTAATTTCGGGGACGAAATTCCTTAAGTGGGAGAGAGTTGTAACACCCGTGTTTTGGGCCTAGGAGTTAACCGGGTTATAATTCGAGTCAAATTAAATTTAATTAAAATAATTCAACTTCAAGTAGTGACCTAATTAAGCTTCAATTGAAAGGGGAGGGACCAATGTTGCAATTTTACCAAAAACTTTTAAAAAGCTAGACTACTTTAACAAAAAATTGTCTTCCCCCTTTTCCCCATCTCCCTTTCACGTTGGAAACTCTCCTCACCCCTTTGAAACCCTTTCCAACCTTAGTTACTATTCCATTCATCTTCTTCCTCAATCCAAGACATTTTTCAAAGGTAATTATGTTTTCTAACTCTCCTCTTCAATCCCTATCTAACCATGGTCTTGAATTTCAAAAATTGTGGGTTTTGAAAATTAGGGTTCATATGAAATTTGGGGATTTTGATGGGGCTTTTTAATTTGTTTTGTTAAATTATGTTGGGGGTTTGTTTAAGCATGATGAAATACACCATATACTTAAATTTGGTTGAATTTTGATAGAAATTCGTAGAGATGTCTTAAGGCTAGATTTAAGGTTGTAAAACTTGAGTTTTTGGTGGGTTTTGTGTTAAAATTGGTGGGCTGTTGGTTTACCTATGGTATGAGAGTGTTTTGGGATGCTTTGGAAGCCATTTGGGTGTTTGGAAGTGGGTTTTTCAGCAAGGGATTTGGGAAGCACGAAAATTGAGTTTTGGGAGATTTTGTGATTTGGGGAATTTGTGAAATTTCGCTTATGTTGTGAAGTGAATTGATAGTTGAGCTTTAGCATTGATTTGTGGTGTAATAAGTGTGTTTTGCTTGGCTAGAAGCAAGGGGAAACGTTGAAGGAGCTTTGGGACCGAATCCGGGTGCGTAGGGGGATTGTTCGATTTGCTAAGGAAGGACGGTGAGTGGTTTCAAACTTGTTTTAAAGTTGGTTCGAGCATGAGTGGTGTATGTGTGTGCAAGTGTGCTTGGTAGGCCACTTCCTTTTAATCCAAGTAGTTAACTTAGCCTAATTTCCTTGAATGCTATGTGCTTGATGGCTATGCTCAAATGCTTGTGATTAGATGGTGCATGTATATGTGTATATCATGATGTGGACATATGTGTTGAGCATGAATGTGTTGATGATATGTGGTTGGTGATACATGTTGTGGTTATAATAATTGGCACTAAATAATTACCGGTTGTAAATGATCGATCATTAGGATAGTGTGCACACAAATTGAGTCAAAACGTACGTGGCCTTGATGGCGTTAAGTCATCAAGGAGGAGTACGGTGATGTAGCATTCCACCGGAAGCTTATTATATTTCTACGGGATGATGAGTGGAATCCCATCCGTAGGGCATGTGGCGATGAGTGGAATCCCGCACATGCAAGGTCCGGTGATGAGTGGAATCCCACCGAGGTAAAGTGTTGTCAAGGTTTATATCCGCACAATCGGGGTAATTAAAGTGGCCAATTAAACTTGTTTATGTAATGTGATATATGATGGTGATATGTGGTTTTGATATATGGTTTTGTACATGATAATTGATATTGGTGTGTAGTTTTGCTAGGATTGAGAGACTATATATGCCACTTGAAAGACTAGCTAGGTCTACTTGTTTTTATGCAATGCTTGATATGTATGAGATTAGGATTGCATGCTTGAACCCTGCATTGTTGTTGTTTTCGTTTTAGAGCACCCTCACTAAGCTTATAGCTTACGCTCTCAATGTTCAACAATGCAGATCATTAGCGTGGTGTTAGCTCGAGGCAAGGCAAGAAGGGCTTCCAAGTTTGTAGCTCAAGTATGGTTACCGATTTGGTAATAGCTAGCAATGTGGCAAGTGTCTTTGTATGAGCATGTGTGACTCATTTGATGGATGTTGTTTTTGGTTTGATTATGGATTGTATGCATGTAATACCTTGATGATTGTTGGTGTGTATGATGGCATGCTTTAGGGTGTTTAGGTTGCCTTATGTATGGATGCAAACCTCTTGTGTTTGTCTTGTGCTTTTAAGACCATTTGAGCCTTCAAGTATGCTTATTAATGCCTATATTGCTCATTGAATTGAATGCTATGTATGATTGCTTAAATCCATGTTTGATTGACTCCCTTGGCTTAAATATGCATGCTTTATGGTCGGCTTGCCTTAGGGATTGATGATAGTGTGTTGGTTGAAGGGTTAGAGGGATTTAGGGGCCTCCTTGTGCTCTAAATCAGCTCAAACCTGCAGTTTCGTAGCTGGGGTATCGATACCGTTGATCTGGTATCGATACTACCCTGTGGTTTCAGGCCTCGTGTATCGATACTCGAGGGGGAGTATCGATACCTTTTTGGCCACTAGAGCTACTGTCGATTTCGGTATCGATACTCATCTCAAGGGTATCGATACCGTTGTCTTGGCTTTGACCGGGGGAAGTCAACCTTAGGGGAGGGTATCGATACCCTCATTTGGGGTATCGATACTGTCTCCTCAGGTTGACCAAACCTTGTTGACCTAATCACAGGGGTATCGATACCCCTCTTAAGGGTATCGATACCGCCTGCAGTTTAACTTTAAAAATGGGCTTTTAAGTGTTAGTTTGGGTTCGATTGATTGATTCGTAAATATTGTTCCGCTGTATGTTCACTTAGGATGTAAATCTCATCTAGACAAGATTAAAAAAAAAAAATAGGGTTGCTAACCGAGGGAGAGTTCCTTAGGGAGTTTTCACTCGGTTTTCCCCGTGTAGCTCACTCGGACCGGTCATCCGGCCAGACCGGGACGAAGGGGTTACATTAAGTCTTTATGAATTACACCTAATTGACCCCCACAAAATTTAACCCTCAAAATTCAAATTACAATTAGTTTAGCTCTTTTATTAAGTTAATTGTTAACTTAAAAGTAATTATTATAATAGTGACATGTGGCACACTCTAAACGTGTCACTCATCAAAATTGTAATAATTATATATAGATTTTAAAATAGTATATTTAAAATTTTAAAAAATATATTAAAAAATCTGAAAAATATTTAAAATTATAGAAAATTAAAAATCATTTAAAAAAATTAAGAAAAATCTAAAAAAATATTTAAATGTGTAAAAAAAATTAAATTGTGTATAAAATCATAAAAATTATTTTTTACTTAAAATAGAAAATATAAATAATTGTAATGATTGTTTAAAAATATATAGATATTTATAATGAAATAATATTAGAAATTTATAGATTTTTTAAAAATAAAATTTTAATTATAAAATCTCAAAATTTTAAAATTTTTTAAAATCCTCGAAATTTTTAAAACCCTAACCATAAACCCTAATCCTACGTTCCCAAGTCCTCAAATCAATTTAATTGACATTAGAAGTTGTTGGTACTGTGGCAGAGTGTTGGTGAGAAAAAATATTGAGAGAAAATAAAATTTTCTTGCGACGGGGAGTGGCCGGTTGTTGATCGGTACTAATGCTTGATTTAAGAATTTATGAGATTTTTTTTAAGAAATTAAACTTTGAGTTTTTTTTTGTAATATTACTTTATGTTTTTATAAAAAAATAAAAGAAAATAAGAAAAAAATAAATTAATTAAATATTTTTAATTTTTGCAATTTTTATGATTTTTATGATTTTTTATAATTTTGTAAATTTTTTAAGATTTTTTTAAAAGTCGATTTTGATGACGTGACACGCTCAGAGTGTGTCACGCGTTCGTCTATATTTTGACCGTTAGAGGACATAGACGGTCAACATGATCAAACTAATGAAAGGGGCAAATTGGGTGTAATTTGAATTATGATGACTAAATTAGATACAAAATTTTCATAAAGGCTTAATTAATTTTTTTAGTTTTTCGTAAATTTAACCTTTAAACCTTAAAATAAAACATTTCTTTGCACAACACCAAATTATGCTATTTGATTGATGATTTGTTTTTCTAAACATGTATAATTACATTAACCAGTAATCATACATAGAAAATGTTATCACATATTTTTGTTAAAAATCTTCTAAACTTAGTCGGAGGAAAATAGTCTATATAATAATATCAAATTACATAAACATTGGTATACCCCCATAATTTGATTGAGGAAGTTTTAAACAAGGACGGTTCAAGATTTTGAGGCTTTGTGCAATTTATTATTAAAATGAGACCCTTAATTTATAATTAGTAAGAGATATAAAAAAATTACCTTAATACAAAAAAAATTATTAGATTATCCTATTGAGCAACAAAAAATTAACTTATAAACATCTAAAAATCAAACATTTTCACTTAAAAGTTTCATTCCTTTTCATATTTTAAGTTTTAAATAATTGTTATATATATACACGCATAATTATATATAATTATATAATTTTTTTACAAATATTCAATTTAATTTAGTTATTTTCTTTTTAGGCCTCAACTCTTTTGGAGACCCTGAGCTGTCGTTCCTATCATTCCTGTTCAGAACACTTTAATTTTTAGATACTTATTTTAGATTATCTTCATATAATTTACTTTTGTTTTCAATTATTATTATTTACTTGGAACTTATAATATATCAAAATTGCTAAAAACTATTAAAAAAAACGATATCTTCAAATATGAGAATATGATTTCAAAATGTGGATTATCACAGATAATTTTAAACAACATAAATCAAACGCGCACAAAACGTCATTTGTCATTGAAAATTCAAACACATTTTTTTAATAACACCATTTAAATTTTATTAACCACCATAAAAATTAATACAATATAATATATTAAAAATAGAAAAAAAGACGAATTTACTAAAAAAAATTCTTACAATAGTGCAAAAAAATAAATACTTCTAACCAGATTAGCATACGAAAATTCATAAACTATCATAATTTTTTGTCTCTATTCAAACGAGATGCTTTATGGGGTGAAAAAGGAGTAGTGAGAGAACCAAGGTATCAGACAGATTGCTCCGCTACCCAGGTCTGATTACGTCGGCAATCAACCATATCAACAGAGTGAAGATCCATCTTTCTAAGACCACCGATAGAACAATAATAAGATATTAACATTGTGAAGATCTCTGTACGAGCATTAAACAACCGCTAAGGTATGCTGAAATCATGCCACAAGGACAGATGAAATGAACCACAAAAAATCAAAGAAAAATGTATCACAAGGACACGTGAAACGCGTGCCACAAAGGCAGAGATTCTTATTAAAATATGAAAAGACAAAAAAAAATAATAGACTTGGTAATCGACAATCAATATTAGAATTAATTGCTGACCACTAACCAATGAAAAAAAAAGTAAAATTGCAAGTCGCAGAGAGTTGAGATATCGATTAGATTAAAATCTAATAGATCGTTTTTCTAAACATTTTGTTTTATTTTCCTTTAAGTTACAAAGGCAAAAATAATCACAACCATAAATATAACTATAATCAACAACTCTAAAATATGATCATATGCATAATTTGAGAGGGTGAATTTTTTTTTGAACATTTTAGTGTAATTATAAAATAATATATATTTATTGATCTTATCCTTTAATTAACAAACAACGTATTTTTTTTAGATATAATAATATTTATTTTTCACTAAGAACGCTGAATGGATTCTAAGAGGACGAAACTTAAATTTGTGATCTCAAAATTCACAAGGTCTCGATCTTTCCATTAAGACCTCATTGGTAATAACTAGAGGAGTTCATGGGCTAGGTTAGGTTTGAGAATGAAATTTACATACTTCATGCTTATATAAGTACGGTCTGATTTAAGATATGAATCCTAAAATTTGCCAAAAACAATCAATATTTATAAATGGCCAATCCAAGCTCGTTTTTGACTTGTCCATGTTTTTTAAAATATTTATTATTTTTAATTTAATGTTTACTAATTTTATATAATTTCACTTTTATTAATTTTTTTTTGCTAATAACACATAGACAACTTAATATATTTTAAATTTTAAATAGTTACCTTGTAGTAGAATATGTTATTAGAAACTTAATTGTATTTGATATACATTATATAATATATAAAAATAACAAGTAAAAAATATACTAAACTTAGAAATTAGACCGGAAGGTCGAGCTCAGGTCTTGAATTTAAAGTTTGAACTCGATTCATATTTTAAACTAGATTATTTTTTTGTCTATGTTTATTTTTTGAGCCTAATATTTTTATCCAAACCCTCCTAAAATTCAGATCTAGCTCAACCGTTGAACAAATCAAGTAATACCTGTTTAATTTTAAATATTCATTGTTTCTTATGCTTTGATAAAATTATAATAAATCTATTTTGATCAGTTATTTTATTTAAATTTAAATTTCCAAATAAAAAAGGATTTAAACTTTTTCAAAACCCGAATTGAGACTATACAGACCCAACCTAATGAATAACAAATTAAATTAAGTTAAATATTTATTTATAGGTGTACAAAACAACATTCTTGAATTGAAGCCATGACCATGCCCAAAAAGCATCACAGTTAAAAATCACAATAATAACAACAATGAAGAAGAAATTTCAGCAGAGACTTAATTATTAGCAGGGTGGCATGTCCGGTGGCGGCGGCAGTAACCTCTCATGCGGCTGCTCTCCGTCTTTTACAAGGAAAACAGTCTTCATCCCCCACGTCATATGCCGGTCTAAATGGCAATGGAGAAACCAAACTCCTACAATATTAAATATTATTATTATTATTATGATGATGATGATGATATAATGGAGAATGGCAAAGCAATTTACCAGGGTTGTCTGCCTTGAATCTCACGGTGGCCCAGCCATCGATGGGGACGCTCACCGTGTTCCGTAGCGGGGGATCTTTGAGGTTATACTTTAAGGGATCCTTGTATATGTCGAAATTCCCGAACCCGAATCCGACAATGTAAAAGTTGTAGCCATGCAGATGAATGGGATGATCAATCCCTCCCAACACTGCCGTCCCTTGTAAAACAATCTCCACGGTGGTGTTATACTCCAACACCAACACCTCGGTTCCTCGTTTCGGAGTTTGCAAGTCCAAGGGAAGAAATCTATCAGTGAAATTGAACAGAAACGGTGGCATGTCCGGGAAATCATCTCCGTAGACCCCATTGGTATGCTGATAGTAAGCTTGGAGTAGAGCAGTCGATGGATTAACAAAGCTTATGTTGTTCAAACTAGCACCAAGTCTAGTTCCATTCGGACCAGCACACGTTTCATTGTGTTGGCAAGGGAAAGTGTTAACCGAAACCGTGGTAATAATCCGGTTTCTGATGTCTAATGGGACTTGAATCGGATGGTATTTATCAGCTAGGCTCTTGAGACTACCCAGAAAAGAAAAGGCCGCATTGGTATCGTTGTAGAACGGAAGAGAAGGCAAAGAAGAAGAAGAAGAAGTATATTTTCCTCTGTATTGAACAATTGCAGTGGTGGTGGTGTTGTCAAAACGAGGATTGGTACCACTAGAATAAGGCCTGGCAGCCATGTAATAGCGGTCGGGGTTTTGGTTGGCAGATAACAAGCAATCTACGGTCTGTCCTGGACCAATGACAACATATTCACTGCTAAGTGGCTTTGTATAGGTAGCATCTACGCCCACAACAGTGAGATTATGTTTCTTTATGGCAAAGAACATAATGGTGTTCATTGCTGCATTTATCAAGCGAAGGAGATACGTTTTGCCTCGTTCCACCATTAGCTTGAATGTACCTGCGTCAATGACCACAGTTCAATCATAATTTTTCCACCTTGAATTCGATTAATCTTGAGAAATAGTACCTTGTTTGGAGCAAGGGTACAGATCACCAGGCTGACTGTTGATAGTAAAGGCATCGGAGATCGTGGGGTCCCCTCCGGTGTCGTGCAGTCGCTGAAGAACCTTTGTTATATCCTCTTTCCACCATTCACCTATATCACCAACATGTACAATTATCTATTTAACCTTTGAAGAAATCGATTTCGATCCGACTCGAGTTGAATACCTAATATTATGGGCACATCCGCATCTGGTTTGGGAAAATGGTTCCTACTTCCAACCTTTGGGTGGATGATCATAGCTCCATAAACAGTGGCCCTTGACCAGTCACTGTGAGCATGCCACCACAGGGTCCCTTCCTCCGTCGTAAATATGAGCTTCTGCCTGAATCTTCCTCCTGGTTTGATAGGGCATTGCGTGATATATTCCGGTCCATCAGACCACGGATACCTCGGCTGTTGAACTCCGTGCCTGATCAAAGAATTACATAAACACATTGATTTGCCACAACATTCTCTACCAACTATACATACATGTATGCATATTTACAGTTAATATTTAATATACCAGTGAATCGTGATGTTTTGTTTCCCTTGGTTATAAACGTTGACGTAAACTGTTACTCCATACTGAACTTCTATAGTTGGCCCAGGAAACTGTCCGTTTACAGTTAAAATCTTCTTTGTACTGCACAGTCTTGTGTACGAAGCTTCTTTCACCTGCACAGATGCATGTATACGTGTAAGAGTTCGAATCTCAACATCTACAACTATCACCTCTCGTGTGTGTATACACGTAATTAGTAGAAACAAATGGATAAATTGAATCACTTACTACAAATTCATATTCATCTATTGCTAGAGAGGAAGGTTGCGTATGAAAGAGTAGGAAGCAAAGTATTTGGATAAGGAAGGTTTGCTTAGGAAAAATCATATTTGTTTCACGTAGTGGCAGAGCTTTGGCAGCTGTACATGCAAAATACATTTCCAAAGGATTTTATATAGAGACGTTGGAATTTGGTGAAACTGATAGACTTTAATGTCTGTCCAAGAAGTTGGTATGCTACATTGCTCCAACAAGGATAGAAAGAAAGGTAGGTTTCTCCATTTCCTACTATATTTTTCAAGGCCTTGATTTTGACTATTTTCCTTTAGCATTTAGCCATTTATGTTCATTCTTGAAATTAATTGGTATTGGATAAACTTAAAATGACCCAACATCTAATCACTTCTTCTTAGCATAGTTTCATAAATTCAAATTCCAGAAAAGAACAAAAATTAGAACTGAAGTATGTCATTAATAAAGTATGATGATGAAGATGGATGTGTGTATATTATTTGTATATTGACTTCGGTTTGAACACAATGGAGGTGCTAAAGTCGGAACGTCTACCCCTAATTATGCCCTATTAGTGTCTCTATTTTAAAATAGCGGGTTTAGAGTTTAGGATTTGAGGTTTTAGGTTGGGGCTTAGGAGTAGGGTGTAGGAAATTAGAGGTAGGATGTATTTTTTAGAGTTTAGGATATAGAAATTAGGGTTAGAGCTTAGAATTTAATTTTTAGGTATTTTTAGTAGGGGGCATATAAGGAGACATGATTAGGGGGCGGGAGATTTTTACTCGCTAGAGTCATGGATAAAAATCCCTTGCCTCTTTTCGGTGTTGCTACGTATGCCCCAATACTAAAAAACACTATAAAATTAAATTCTAAGCCTTAACCCTAAATTCTAAATCCTAAACCCTACACCATATACCCTAAAAACACACCTTACCCTAAATTCCCTAAACTCTAACGTGTAGGGCATAAATAGGAACACCAAAAAAGACAAAAGATTTCATTGTTATCAATCTAAGTTCTTGAAAAATAAAGGAGGCTTCTAGTTAAAACAAAATATCAATCTTATTCTTTGGTTTATTTTTATCTTCAACACTGAAAAAATAAAAATTTAAATTTAACTCTAAATTTTAAAAAATACACTACACATCTATTATTATAACCCTAATTTTAAATTACAAATTTAATTTTTAATATTAAAACATAGAATGCGAAGTAATGATTTTTACCCTCTTATTAGAATCACATTCGGAGATATACTGCTCATGGAATTATTAGTTTAAACCACGTAAGATAAATAACGTTCGGGGGAAAACATAGAAAGAAAGTGTTCTTGGGATAAAAATTCGGCACTTATTGGCTAGTGATTTCTGTAATGGAAGGAAATAAATAATTAAATGTACTTGGAGTGCATTATTATTTTTGAATATACTTAGAGTGCATTATTAGCTCATCGTTTAGTATTATTATTTTTGAACAATCATCATTCAGTATCATTCAGTATTATAAATATTTATTTATATTCACTTGTGAATAGTTACGCTTTATACAATTATTTTTTCGTTGTAATATTAATTTTAGTATTATTGTTTACCGTTAATATTTCATTATTTATTTTATTATATTTGATTCTTATTTTTTTATGTTATGATTTTTTTTTAGTTTTTATCGGTTTGGTTGTAGGTTTCTGTCTTATGGTACATTGTAGTAGATTTATGTTCGTAAATAATGTTTTTACGATGATCTACTCTGATTTGCGGTTACCGGTGAATTTCAGTACTTTGATGACCTTTAGCATTTTGTTTGCCGATGTAGTCATATTTATTTTGCGAAACAACATGCAAGATTGTTGGTTTCGCTCAGCACTACTACTTCGATCCTTAAGCGTGTAGGTGGATAAAGAAAATGTGTTTTGTTTTATGTCAATGCTTCATCTTATCTCCATTGTTGCAACTAGGGGTGATAACGAGCTGAGCCCGAGCCCGGAAACAATGTTATTGGGCTCCGCTCGGGCTCGTCGAGCTCGAAATTTTAGCCTCGAGCTCAGCTCGGAAACGATACTATTGGGCTCGGCTCGGGCTCGAAGCTCATCGAGCTCGGCTTTGACTCGAAATGGACATTTTTTATAATTTTTTTTTTATAAAAGATGAAGCCTCGTTAAAAGCTGTAACACCCCTTTCCCGGCCTGGTCGAGAACCGGGTCGGAGCGTGTTACCAATGAACGATGCAATGATTACTGGGATAAAATTTCAACCAGTTAACAACATTTAATCAATATTATACAAACAAAACATTATCAATAGACATCTTAGTCCAATTCAAACATAAAAAGACCACAATTAACCATTTAGGACCAAATTATAACTTTTACAAGTTTTAGGGACTAAATTGTAAACAATGCAATCTTTCAGGTTAAGCCTTATAACCACTTTAATTAACCCTGTATCGAAACGCTTAGAGCCGTTTCGATACGGGTGAACGATGGTCAACCTTGTTGACTTTTTCTCTTTGACCGTATCGATACAGGTAAGCTCCGTATCGGTACATGTTGACTCTCTTTGACTTTGACTTTGAGCCATTTCGATACGCTATGAACTCGTATCGAAACGAAGGTTTCTAGAGACAAAATGTTCCGAAATGACCCTAACCCATTTCGGTACACCATGCTTTCTCAAGTTCAATTATGCTTACTCGTATCGAAACACGAATATTGATTATTGATGTTGCCATTGATGAAATGATTATGATATTGCATTGTCATTAATTTTGAGTTATTGATATTGATGAATTGATTATTTTTGCCATGATCGTTGTTTAGCTAATGTTATGAATGTCATCAAAGCATGAAAACATATCAAGTCATTTAGAGCACTTTAGCCACACAAAACATATAGCCTTTATACATATAAACAAAACACCATCATCGACTACTTTAACTACTTTGCCACCATTTTAGGAGTTCAAAGGGACATAAGTACTTTACATTAATCTCGGAGTGACTTGCCAAACTTCTAGCTAATCCCGATCTTGATCCGATACTTCTTTATCCTGAAATGTATGGACAATGAATGCATCCCTTTCCCGGCCTGGTCGAGAACCGGGTCAGAGCATGTTACTAGTGAACAGTGCGGTGGTCGGTGCGATAAAATTTCAACTTATTAATAACCTTTAATCAATATTACACAAACAAACATTACCAATATACATATTAATCCATCCCATTCATAAAAGAACCACATTTAACCATTTAGGATTATTTTATAACTTTTACAAGTTTTAGGGACTAATTTGAATGAAAAAGCCTAATCTGAAAGTCTGCACTGTTTACATTTTGGTCACTGAGTTTAGCATGAGTAAATTGAATGGGTAAATGATCACCATTATGCATGAATTTTTGCAGGCTAATCAATATTGTACTGAATTTCATTGTGGTATAGTCTAATGCATCAAAGGACCTCTAGTTTGTAAGATTTACAAATTAGTCTCTAAAACTTGTAAAAGTTATAAAACAATCCTAAATGGTTAAATGTGGTCCTTTTATGAATGGGATGGATTAATATGTATATTGGTAATGTTTTTTTTTTGTGTAATATTGATTAAAGGTTATTAATAAGTTGAAATTTCATCGCACCGACCACCACATTGTTCACTGGTAACATGCTCCGACCCAGTTCTCGACCAAGCCAGGAAGGGGATGCATTCATTGTCCATACATTTCGAGATAAAGAAGTATCAGATCAAGATCGGGATTAGCTGAAAGTTTGGCAAGTCACCCCGAAATTAATGTAAAGTATTTTTGTCCCTTTGAACTCCTAGAATGGTGGTAAAGTAGTTAAAGTAGTCGATTATGATGTTTTGTTTATATGTATAAAGGCTATATGTTTTGTGTGGCTAAAGTGCTCTAAATGACTTGATATGTTTGCTTGGAAATGGCTTTAAATTCATATTTGGCACAAAAAGTAAAAACCGGGTAAATGGATTCATATAGCTCTAAGATTTGACATGCTAGTAGAAATTATGGTTATAATGTTGTGTGTAAAGTTTTACTGCATTTGGACATTGTTCGATAAGGTAAAATGAGTAAAAACCAGCAAGAATCTGTCATTAAAGGCCAGGCCGTATCGAAACGGGTGATGGCATTTCGATACGGGTAAGCATAATTGAACTTGAGAAAGTAGGGCGTACCGAAACGGGTTAGGGGTGTTTCGGAACATTTTGTCTCTAGAAACCTTCCTTTCGATACGAGTTCATAGCGTATCGAAATGGATCAAAGTCAAAGTCAACGGGAGTAAACCTGTATCGATACGAGGCTTACCTGTATCGATACGGTCAAAGAGGAAAAGTCAACAAGGTTGACCATCGTCCACTCGTATCGAAACAGATCTAAGCGTTTCGATACAGGGTTAATTAAAGTGGTTATAAGGCTTAACTTGAAAGATTGCATTGTTTACAATTTAGTCCCCAAAACTTGTAAAAGTTATAATTTGGTCCTAAATGGTTAACTGTTGTCTTTTTTATGTTTGAATTGGACTAAGATGTCTATTGGTAATGTTTTGTTTGTATAATATTGATTAAGTGTTGTTAACTGGTTGAAATTTTATCGCACCGATCACTGTATCGTTCATCGGTAACACTCTCCGACCCGGTTCTCGACTAGGCCGGGAAAGGGGTGTTACAAAAGCCCCGTTCTTAACCAACACTAAAACGAAACTCAATGTTTGGAAAGGTTAACAGAGTGGTCAAAAATTAGATTAATCTAAATAACCAAGAAATATTCTTACAATACAAACACATAATCAAAGAAAATATAAAATCAAACAACAACCAACTAAAGAAAATCCCCAATTTATTTTAGTTAATTTTTCTTTATTTATTTTATTACTTTTCTTTTTGCTAAACATATTACTTTTAGTGCATATGTAGCATATATATAATTATATAATTATTCCGAGCATGTTCATAAGCTTTTCGAACCGAGCTTGGGTCGACTTGGCTCGACTTGTTAATGTCTCGAGCCGAACCCGAGCATGAGTTGAGCTCATTCGTGCCAAGCTTTGACCGAGCCGAGCCCAAGTAACTCGCGAGCCGGTCAGGCTTATTATCACCTCTAGTTGCAACTCACTGAACGTGTTTTGTTGGTCTGATGTTCGTTTTCATTTTTCTTTTAATTTCTTTGTTTTATTATTTTTCTCCTCCATTATTATTTCGTTTGAAATGTTTTTCTATTTGCTTCTGATAAATTCAGCCGATATTATTAAAAAATTATCTTGTTTTTCGTTGTATTTGTTTATCTTATTATATATAATTTTAAATTGAGTTTAGTATTCAAAAAATAAAAATAACAAGCAATTAGTTGTTCCCGCAATGAGCTTCTGTAAAATACGATTCAAATTAGTTGGTCAATAGGTCGAAAACAATTATTATGAAAAAATATTGAAAATACCATCTCAAACAGCTGAAGTTTTCAAAAATTATAACAAATAAATTTCGACGCCTGAGTGATTCGAACTCTCGCGGGATGAACCCATGTACTTAGCAGGCACACGCCTTAACCACTCGGCCAAAGCGTCAAGCTGCCAATTGATGGCATCTGACATATTAGTTTTTTTTGTTATAATTAACTAAACTTCTTAGAACAAACAATAGTAATTTGCTTTGAATATTAACAGAGATAAAATATCGAAATGGTCACCCAACTTTCATACGACTATTAATTTAGTCATAAATTCCTTAATGACAACTGACTAGAATTTTTTCCGAACTTTGATTCAAATCCAAGTTTTTTAAACCAAAAGACCAATATACAACTACCACATGTTTTGTAAAATGGTTGAAAGTAAATATTGTTTGAACCTCTGATCGTACTTAAGAGATCTAATGCATCATCTAACAAGATCATCTGGAGGTAATTACAAGATGATATATGTTCATAAATATGTTTTGGCAAGGCACACACCTTGCAGACATTGTGATTGAACATGCATCTCCTAAGATGAAGATCATCCGCTTTTTCATTAAGATACTTGTTGGGTTTAATTTTATTTTATAATTTTTTATATGTATTGTATAAATAAATATGTAAACATAATTTGACCTATGAATTTGACTTTATATACCTAGTTAGTACATAGGCTTGGGTTAGGTACATAGTTAACCTTTGAACTTCTTTCGACTCATTTTACCCCTAACTTAATTTTAGATACCTAAACTTGAAACCTATTGCATACATTAATCAAAAGCTTAAATTCATTAATAATTTATTGACATGTCACCTCCAACCAATTAATTAATGCCACATATCTTTAAAACTGGGCATGTGCATAAAATGATTGCTTGAAGGTGACATGCCAACAAAATTTTAATTGGAATTTCATTTTTAACGACATGCGACATCCGTTAATTGACTAAAGATAACACACTAGTAAAATTCTAACATAGTTAAGTTCATGAATTAGTTTACGTAACTGTTTCTAGTTCAAGTGGGTAAAAAAAAGTTGCCAATTAGGTATATAAGGCCAATTTCATGTGCCAGATATAATTCTAAGAATTCAGGGTCAACCAGGTACCTAAAGTTAAGGTAAAAAAACAAAAACAAAATATATATTAATGATTTTCTTTATATATTTAAGAGAGAAAACAAGATTTAAACCCTGGAAAAGAGGATGTCAATTCCACGTATATATGATATATGTATATAGCGAAAGTATAGAAAAAAGATGCATAAAATATTGTAGGAGATAAAATAATAATTTTAAATTAAAGACAAGAAGAGAAGAGTGGAACATACATTTATCAAAGCATCCATGTTTTAAAAAGAAATAATAATAATAATAATAATATCCGAAATGAAATAGTTGTAAAATTCATCAAAATTTGAAGGGGAAAAAACTGGTAGTTGGGATTATGTTGGTAAAAGGAAAGCGGAATATAGGTTTGGAATTGGGCAGAATTGAGTCCATGGATGAAAATTGTTGCAAGCATTCCGGAGAAAAGAACAAGAAACCGATTTGGCTAAAACTTTGTTTTCTAGAGTCTAGAAGAATACGACTCCGGGGCTATAATTTGGTTAGCAACGGCTAGGACAGGCTTTCCATCATTGATAATAAACTCAAAATCCTTGCACCTCTCGTAATATAAGAAATCTTATTAATTTAAGTAAAAAAATGATTAAACTGCTAGAGTTCAATTTCCGCGGATAATGGTGTAATTTTGGACGGAATTTCTCTCTCAAACAATGTCTATTCAATGAGAGGAAGGCATTGTTCGGTAAAGAAATATTTGAGTTAAAATTAAAGATTTAACCGGTCGAATCTGCTAATTTAGATGTATGTAAAGAGAGGATTGAAATAGCGAATTGGGTAAAACCTCTAACTTTAAAAAAACTGCTAATAGGAGCTTTTTGAAATTAGAGGTTTTGACATAAGAGTTATAAAGACCCTTTTACCCTTAACAATGATAAAAAATCTCCAAATAACTTAAATTTTGATGTGAATAAAGTAAAGAGCAAGAATAAAAACAAAATAGATGAACAAGAACAAGATGAGAGACAAAGAGAGAGACTTGTATTATATTCTCAAGGTAGGGTTGTGTACAATGTTTTCTCCAAACTTTATATTTATAGGCATAAGATGGAAACCCTAATTCTAATGTGTATTAAACCTTAATAATAAAGTACATTACAGTCTCATTTAATATATGAATATCCACCACAAATAAAGATATTCATAACACCCCCTTGGATATTCATGAAGATAATACACATCGTTAAAACCTTACTAAGATAAAAATCTAGTGGGAAAAAAATTTTAGTGAAAGAAAAAGAGTACACATATCTTTGATACGTATAACATGTTGTCTCATTAAAAATCTTACCAAAAAAATCTATTGGGAGAAAACCTCGGTTAAGGGAAAAGGAGTGCAACACATAATTACTCCCCCTCATGAAAAAATCACATAAGATCTTTGAATCTTCATAATGCAATCTTGAATAGAATCTTAAAATGTTGAAGTAGACTATGCACTGGTGAATAGATCTTTTAAATTACTGCTTGAAAGGATTCATCGAATATTATTCTTCTGAAGATCATGAGGGATGAAACTTTGAAGAAATATGTTTCGTTTTTTTCTCACTTTTGATGTATTTACCTTTCGATTGAGATATAAATTGTACATTATCTTCGCACAAGATAGGTTGCACCTTATCTTGTGAAAACAATTTACATATCTTCTAGATATGTTTAACCAAAAGTATTTTTTGTCTTTGCCTTACGCATATAAATTATTTACATGATTTGAAAAGGTATTGAATTTTGAAAGATCTAACGGTAATGGTCTCGTAGCACTTAGATAATATTTCTGGACCAACTATGATATGATGCTTCCAGGTATATATATATGGTGCTTTTGGGCCAAGAATATCATCACTTTTTTTCTCGAGGGCAGAATGGATCTTTGTTTACATTAAGAGATCTAGCAATCATAAAGGCGATCAATGAATATGTGCTATGCATGTAAAGTCTCTTTAAATATTTTTCTGTGTATGTCGATTGATGCACATGGATTACATTGTTAAGGAGATCTCTTTACGAGTCTCAACGATATTCAAATCATCAACATACACAACAACAACAAAGACAAATTCAGAGCTAAACCTCTTAAATAAAATGCTCGGGAAAATTGAATCATTCTTATATCCTTCCGCTAATAAGTATTCATTGAGGCGATTATACAATATACGCCTAATTTGTTTAATTCATAAATAGATAAGTTCAATTCGATTGAATTGTGTTCTCGAGAACTTGAATTAAATGTTTTTACAGTCTAAATCCTTTTGGAAGTTTCATGTAAATGTTATTATCAAGAAGCTCATACAAATATGATGTAACAACATCCATTAGGCAGAAACTAAGTCATTTCATTTATTTCCAGACCAATCAAAATTTAAAAATAGTTGTATCCACCATCGAGAAATACGTTTTCTCATAATTGATTTCATGTCTTTGTGAGAATTCATGTGCAACCAAACGAGCTTATATCTCTTGAATTCCCTTTTTTGTTTCTCTTTCTCAAAAAAACCCATTTATATCTTACAAATATTTCTCTCTTGAAAGAGATTTTAGTTTCGTCTCAATTGCATCTTTCAATTTGGCCAGTCATTTCTTTATTTACATCGTCCAATTGACAATGGTTCATGATCCACATCAAATCTCTAGTGCTATATTGCATGCAAATGTATTATCGACGTCGATTTGATTTCAGTTCCACTTGTTACCAAACATGACATAGTTTATTGAGATCTCATCATTATCAAGTACATGAGTCATATTTAGTCTCTTTTGGAGACCTTTTAATCTATTTCATAATTCGTTGATTCTTCAATCGGACCATTACAAGATATAACTCTTTTTCTTTATCAAAAAATTTTATCTTTGAAACCTACTTGTCTACCAACTACATGCTTAAGTTAGACTCATTAGCAACTAGAGTTTGTCCTTTCGGGACATCAAATTTAATCGAAGCATTCATAGCTGGTATATGTGACTTAGTCACTTTTTTTAGAGTCAGCAAAATCATCTGGAAAATGATTGCTAAGTTTTATAAATGAATTATCCTTTGAACTTATAGTTCTTATTGTTGAGTACGTGGGTCATAATGATAATTCATTCGAACTTATTTTTTTACCCAGCTATTTATTTTCTTCCCTTAATGTTGGGAAAATTGACTACTTAAAATGACAATCAACAAATCGAACTGTAATTAATTGCCCATCAAAACTCATATATTTAATTAACAATGGGGATTCAAATGTGACATATATTCCCAACCACATTTGAATACTAATCTTTGTGCGTTGTGGTGGAGCAATTTAAACATATATCGCACACCCAAAATTTTAAGATGAGAAATATTTGGTTCATGACCAAAAAGCCATATGTAATGGGGATAACTTATGATAATTTATTAGCTTGATACAAATTAGTGATGCTGCATATAAAATGACATGTCATCAGCATTATCAAGACGAATTGTTTTTATAGGGTAATATGATAACAAGGATACATATGATCATCTAGTCGATGCATCGATTATAACCGTAAAATATCTAGATGATCTATAAGAAATATGTATGTGCCCACATATAGGGCTGAGCGTTCGATCGAGTCGAGTAAAAAAATTTCGAGTTATTCGAGTTGACGAGTCTAATTTTATCATTCGAAAATTTTTCGAGTCGAGTCGAGTTGAAGAAATTCGAGTCGAGTTATTCGAGTTTCTATTCGAACTTAGTTGTAATTATTTATAATGTTATGGTACGAATTCATTCTAATTTTAAACGATTTTATTTTAGCTCAATCGATAAATGTTATTTGTAACACCCGTGTCTTGGGTCTAGGAGTTAGCCGGATTTTTGTTCGAGTCAAATAAAATCTAATTATAATAAACCAACTTTGAATAATGACCTATTCGAATCTTATTAAAGAGGGAGGGACCAAAGTTGTGATTTACCCACATTTTAAATAAAGCAAGACAACTTTTATGGAAAAGTTGTCATCTTCCTCCTCATTTCCCCTTTCCTAATTTCAAAACCCTCTCCCCCATTTTCAAACTCTCTTAAAACCCTAGTTAATATTCCATTGACTTTGCTAATCGATTTCAACATCAAATCAAGAGGTAAACATATTTTCTTAACCTCCTCTCTATCCTCTACTTATCTATTGTTTTAGATTTCAAAAATAATGAGTTTTGGGAATTATGGTTCATATGGAAATTTGGGTTTTTGATGGGGTTTTTCAATTTATTTTGAGAAATTTTTTTGGGGTTATGTTTAATCATAATGAAATATGCAACATATATTAATTTGGTTAATTTTGGATGAATTTTCGTAGTGGGTCCTTAGGGCAAATTTTAAAGTATGAAAAATTGGGTTTTTGAGAGGTTTGGTGTTGGAATTGAAGAGCTGATGGTCTACCTATGTTAGGAGGGTGATTTGGGATGTTTTGGAAGTCATTTGGGTGCTTGGAAATGGGTATTTCAGCCAATGGTTGTTGGAGTCCGAAAATTGGGTTTTTGAGATGTTATGTGGTTTGGGAATTTGAGGAAATTGGGTTGTGATTTGCAAAGTAGATTGATGGTTGAATTAGCATTGGGTTGAGAAGTAATGTATGTGTTTTGTTTGACTAGAAGCAAGAGGAAACGTGGAAGAGGCTTTGGGATCGAATCCGGGAAGTTGAAGGTGATTGATTGCTTGGTCTTGGAGCTTGGAAGCTTAGGTGAGTGGTCAATTGCTTTAAATGACTTTAAAATAGTTGGTTCGAGTATATGGACTAGGTTGGGCTTGGTAGACCCACCTAGAGTTAGAATTAGGGTGGTAGCCTAATCCTAAACTTGATCTAGAGCCTTTGGTTGAACTCATTATATGGTTGTGTATGTCTCGTATGAATTGTGGTATGAATGTCTATGTATATTGCTTATTACATGTGAAATGAGATTGGACTTATGATGCTTGAGACATACATGATGATGGTTGTTGGTGAGTACGTGCTAAGCACAAGGTTAATGAAATGAGTAATGTGAAGTGAGTAAATATTGGCACTAGTAAACTTGGATACAAATGATCGATCATTAGGATGTTAGTGTGTACACATGAGTCTAAAGTCGCGCGTGGCCTTGGTGGCGTTGAGTCACCAAGGAGGAGTACGGGTTCGCCCGTAATTGTATTTAAATGTAGTCGGTGATGAGTGGAATCCCATCGACGGGGCGTGAGGATGAGTGGAATCCCCTCCTCGAGACCGGTGATGAGTGAAGTCCCGCCGTGAGGTAATGTGGTTGTTGGACGTGAGTTTCCAATATGTCTATCCGCGTATTCGGGTCTTAACTAGGTGCCAATGTTGTTTGATGTGTATATCAATGTGTTGAGGTTTATGGTTCTTATTGGGATTCTTGCTTGTGATTACATGTATCATGGAAATTGAGCTTATGATCATGGCATTAATATTGTCTTTTGCTAATGCATTTTATCTTGTGGACCTTTGGTATGATTGTGTTTTACCTTGGCTAGATCGTGCTCGGACCCTGCAATGTTGAGGTTTGTTTTAGAGCTTACCCTCACTAAGCATCATTGCTTACGCTCTCTTTGTTCAACATTGCAGATCCTTAGTTCGTGGGTTGCTCGGGCAAGTGGAGGGCCTCCAAGTGTGGTTTTTGGACTTGAGTTCATCAAGTATGGATTTTAATGCTAGACATGTAATAGTTTGAGCAATGGGACGTGTAATGTTTTGTTGGTTGTTGTTAGTTTCTAGGAGCATGTTTAGACTCCTTAGTATCTTGCTTTTGCATGGTTGTGTTGCCATGTTGAATGTTAACTCATGCCTAATTGCTTACTTTGAATGTTAGCCTTATGCCTTAAGAGTTTATATATGTGTTTAAATGATGTTTGAATGAATGCATGTTTGTGAGGTGTTGCCTAGTGTTAGATTTGTCTAAATTTTGTTGAAGCATGCTAGTATGGTTGGTATGCCTTAAGTTTAATCAATGTGGTGTGGTGTGGTGTTTTGGGGCACCTTTGTGCCTCAAAACAGCAAAATCGAGTCTGCAGACAGGGGGCGTTTCGGAACGGGTCCCCCTGTTCCGGAACGGTCCCTTTGTAAATGGCCTGCCGTTTCGAAACTGATGAGGGTCGTTTCGGAACATTTTGGCTACTGGAATTTTGAGAAATTGACGATATGAAGGCGTTCCGAAACGGGCCTTTGATGTTTTGAAACGGTCAAATCTCGTTGACAACGAGATATTGACCGTCAAGGTCATTCCGATACGGGTCTCCCCTGTTTCGGAACGGTCACCTTATGGTTGACCCAGGGCCGTTGACTAAGTCAAGGCGTTTCGGAACACCCTGAGGGCGTTTCGAAACGGCCTGCTGCAGAATATTAGGATGAGCTGTTTAATTGTTGGGTTGGTCGATGTTTGATGCTATGATTGTATCTTCCGCTGCTGTGCTACACATAGGTCTTAATTATGCATGTAGACAAGATAAGATAAAAAGAAATTTTTTGGGTCGTTAACCGAAGGGAAATCTTAACGGGTTTCGCTTTGGTTTTCCCCGTGTGGCCCACTCGGATCGGTCATCCGACCAGACCGGGACGAGGGGGTTACACTTGTTGGTATCAGAGCCTAAGGTTACCGAGACCTTGGGCAGGTAAGTGAGGTAAGTTTAAGTTTTTAAATTGAATTGCACGGTGTTTGCTTGTTTTGCAAGAATGACTGCTTGTGTGACGAGTATGTTGATTGTTTTATTTTAAAGCATGTGTGTGTGGGTCCTATTACTACTATTACATCGGAAAAATGATTTTTAAGTGAGGGAACGTACTTAAACACTTGGAAGCCTTGCCTTGCTAACCCAACTTGTATGTTTTGTTGTGATGGTTGTAGTTAATATCTGTGAGAGCGATGTCTAGACCGAGGTTGGTTCGTCAGGAACCACGGGTTGCGGCTCCTGTTGAGCCGGCAGCTGGTGCGGAGGCTCACCTGGAAGGACCGGTGGCCGCGGGAGCTGGCGCTCCTCCACCACCTCCACCACCACCACCACCTCCACCTGAAGCTGGGGGCAAGGATGGAGCCGGAGGAGAGGGACCTCAAGGTGGCCAAGGTGGCCAAGGTCCAGCTGGAATTGATATGACTCCGCTAGTGCAAGCGATAGCGGGAGCGTTCCAGGCTGCAGTTGCGGGAGCTCAGGCTGCAGCTCAGCCTAGGTGTGATGATGCTAGTTTACCTTTGGAGAGGCTCCGTAGCTTGGGAGCCGAAGAGTTTAGAGGATCTACTTCGGAGAGGTCAGAATTATGGTTAGAGAAGACGGTTCGTATCTTGGCTCAGATGGGTTGTGCGGGCGCACGTAGATTGGGTTGTGCGGGCGCACGTAGATTGGGTTGTGTGATCTCGTTGCTTCAGGGTGATGCCTACACTTGGTGGGTCACCATTACTGCCGGGGTTCCAGAGGCCGAGATAGATTGGGATTTCTTTGAGTTTGCTTTCAGAAAGAGGTACTTGGGACCGAGGTACTTGGATGAGAAGAAGCGAGAGTTTATGGCTCTTACTCAGGGAGATGCTTCTGTGACTGATTATGAGATCCGCTTTGTTCGCTTGAGTCAATATGCCCCAGAGTTGGTTCCTACTGAAGTGGAACGCTGTAACCGATTCCGATACGGATTGAATGAAGAGGTTAAGAGGTACACGTTGGCTTCTGACTACTCAGACTTTGATGTGTTGGTCGCGAGGGCCAAGGTTCTTTGAGTTTGCTTTCAGAAAGAGGTACTTGGGACCGAGGTACTTGGATGAGAAGAAGCGAGAGTTTATGGCTCTTACTCAGGGAGATGCTTCTGTGACTGATTATGAGATCCGCTTTGTTCGCTTGAGTCAATATGCCCCAGAGTTGGTTCCTACTGAAGTGGAACGCTGTAACCGATTCCGATCCGGATTGAATGAAGAGGTTAAGAGGTACACGTTGGCTTCTGACTACTCAGACTTTGATGTGTTGGTCGCGAGGGCCAAGGATTTGGAGCATAGTTTGGGTTCAGCCAAACGAGCTGGTGGTTCTAGTTCTGGAAAGAGGCATAACCACTTTGATGGTAGAGATACTAAGAGGCACAGAGGTGGCGGACATCAGTTTGATCAGAGACGTGGCGGTGGCCACCATGGTAGGGGCCATCAGGGCCATAGAGGAGGAGGGCGTTTGCCCGAGTGTGCACAGTGTGGGAGACAACACACTGGAGAGTGCTGGGGTAACTTCCATGCTTGTTGGAACTGTGGTTCGAGGGACCACTTTAGGAGGGACTGTCCGTGTCAGGCAGCTCAGGCACCGAACATTGCTCAGGCTCCTACGAGAGGTAATGATTTTCAGAGAGGCCGTGGGCGCGGTCGTGGCTACTTCCAGCCGAGGGCTGATGCACCTAGGGTAGATGCTCAAAGGAACCTTGCTCATGTTGTGGCTGTGCAGCCAGAGGCGGGAGGACCAGGGAGGGTCTATGCTCAGAGAGAGGCCGGGAACGACACCGATGTGATAGCAGGTAATTTCGAGTTACAGTCTATGTCCTTGCTTTCTTTGGTTGATTCGGGTTCTACGCACTCCTACATTTTGAGTGAACATGCACAGAAGTTAGATATTCCTTTTGAGATCTTAGATGTAGGTATGCATGTTACTAGTTCTTTTGGTGAGACAGTTGTGGTTAGACGTATGTATAGGAGGTGTCCACTGAAGATTCAGGGTCATGTGTTCTCAGTTGATATGATGGAACTTCCCTTCTATGGTTTTGATATTATTTTGGGTATGGACTGGTTGGTTGAGCATCAGGCTAGTGTGGATTTTGAGACAAAGAGAATTTCCTTGAAGCTTTCTAATGACTACGAGATAGTGGAAGTGGGCGAGAACATTAAGTTCTTGTCTAATGTGGTGTCAGCTCTAGAGGCTCATAGGTTGATGGACTCTGGATGTGGGGCCTATTTAGCTTATGTTATGAATCCGGACATGAGTGAAGCTAGACCGAAAGATATCAGAACAGTGTGTGACTTTCCAGATGTATTTCCTGAAGAGTTGCCGGGTTTGCCTCCTGACAGAGATGTTGAGTTTGTGATTGAGACAGTTTCGGGGTTTAACCCAGTTTCGATAGCTCCGTATCGTATGGCTCTAAAGGAGTTGAAAGAATTGAAGAGTCAGTTGCAAGAATTATTAGACCGTGGTTTCATTAGGCCTAGTAGTTCTCCGTGGGGTGCTCCAGTGTTGTTTGTGAAAAAGAAAGATGGTAGCATGCGCATGTGTATTGACTATAGGCAGCTGAATCAGTTGACTGTGAAGAACAAGTATTCGTTGCCTCGTATAGATGATTTGTTTGATCAGTTGAGAGGTGCCTCAGTATTTTCGAAGATAGATTTGAGATCCGGGTACTATCAGTTGAAAGTGAAAGAGTGTGATGTTCCAAAGACATCTTCTAGGACTAGGTATGGTCACTATGAGTTTCTTGTGATGCCATTTGGGCTCACGAATGCACCAGCAGCATTCATGGACATGATGAACAGAATTTTCAGAGACTATTTAGACCGGTTTGTGGTTGTCTTCATTGATGATATACTTGTGTACTCGAAGACAGAAGAAGAGCATGATGAGTACTTGAGGTTTGTTTTACAGAGATTGTTGAGCAATCAGTTGTATGCGAAGCTTAGTAAGTGTGAGTTCTGGATTCGAGAGGTTGTATTTCTTGGCCATGTTGTTTCGGCCGAAGGCATCCGAGTTGATCCATCGAAGATTGAGGCTATTGTTGAGTGGAAACAACCTAAGTCCGTGACCGAGATTAGGAGTTTCCTAGGATTAGCTGGTTACTATAGGAGGTTTGTTGATGGCTTCTCTAGAGTAGCTGCTCCCTTGACTAAGTTGTTGCAAAAGGGAGTCAAGTTTGAATGGTCAGATGCAAGACAAAAGGCCTTTGAGAAATTGAAAGAAGCTTTGACGAATGCTCCAGTGTTAGTGCAGCCTGTTTCAGGTAAGGAGTTTGTGATTTATAGTGATGCTTCCTACGTAGGCTTAGGATGTGTTTTGATGCAAGATAGGAGAGTTGTTGCTTATGCTTCTAGACAGTTGAAGATTCATGAGAAGAACTATCCTACTCATGACATAGAGCTAGCCGTAGTTGTATTTGCATTGAAAATTTGGCGTCACTATTTGTATGGTGAGAAGTGTATAGTTTACACCGATCACAAGAGCTTGAAGTACTTGATGACACAGAAAGAGTTGAACTTGAGACAGAGGAGATGGCTAGAGTTGTTAAAAGATTATGATTTGACCATTGAGTACCATCTGGGTAAAGCAAACGTAGTAGCCGATGCTTTGAGTAGAAAAGTGGCCGTTGAGTTGAGAGCTATGTTTGCTAGATTGAGTGTGTCCGATGATGGTGGTTTGATCACCGAGTTGCAAGTGAAGCCTTCTTTGATTCAGTTGATTAGAGAGAAGCAGTTGCAAGATGCGAGCCTAGTTCCTCATGTTCAAGACATAGCCGAAGGAAGACCGACTGAGTATAGTTTCAGTGGTGAGAGCTTGTTGTGCTTTAGAGATAGAATTGTTGTACCGGAAGATGTTGAGCTGAGACGTCAGATTTTGAGTGAAGCACATTCGAGTCCCTTTTCTATGCATCCGGGTAGTACCAAGATGTACCGAGATTTGAAGAATGATTACTACTGGGTTGGTTTGAAGAGAGATGTAGCCGAGTATGTGAGCCGTTGCATGGTTTGTCAGAGAGTGAAGGCAGAGCATCAGGTTCCTTCAGGGTTGCTACAACCTTTGAAGATTCCGGAATGGAAATGGGAGAGAATCACCATGGATTTTGTATCGGGGTTGCCTTTGTCTCCTTCGAGGAAGAATTCAGTTTGGGTGATTGTCGATAGGTTCACTAAGTGTGCTCACTTCTTAGCAGTGAACACTACGGATTCCTTAGACAAGTTAGCAAACTTGTACATTCGTGAGATTGTGAGACTTCATGGAGTTCTGAAGTCTATTGTTTCAGATAGGGATCCTAGATTTACTTCGAGGTTCTGGAGTTGCTTGCATAGTGCTTTGGGTAGCCGTTTGCATTTCAGCACATCTTATCATCCGCAGTCCGATGGGCAGTCAGAGCGAGTGATACAGATTCTTGAGGATATGCTTCGTTGTTGTGTGATTGATTTTCAGGGTTCTTGGGAGAAGCACTTACCGTTGGTTGAGTTTGCTTACAACAACAGTTATCAGTCTAGTATCCAGATGGCACCTTATGAGGCTTTGGAACCTACTTGTCTACCAACTACATGCTTAAGTTAGACTCATTAGCAACTAGAGTTTGTCCTTTCGGGACATCAAATTTAATCGAAGCATTCATAGCTGGTATATGTGACTTAGTCACTTTTTTTAGAGTCAGCAAAATCATCTGGAAAATGATTTGCTAAGTTTTATAAATGAATTATCCTTTGAACTTATAGTTCTTATTGTTGAGTACGTGGGTCATAATGATAATTCATTCGAACTTATTTTTTTACCCAGCTATTTATTTTCTTCCCTTAATGTTGGGAAAATTGACTACTTAAAATGACAATCAACAAATCGAACTGTAATTAATTGCCCATCAAAACTCATATATTTAATTAACAATGGGGATTCAAATGTGACATATATTCCCAACCACATTTGAATACTAATCTTTGTGCGTTGTGGTGGAGCAATTTAAACATATATCGCACACCCAAAATTTTAAGATGATAAATATTTGGTTCATGACCAAAAAGCCATATGTAATGGGGATAACTTATGATAATTTATTAGCTTGATACAAATTAGTGATGCTGCATATAAAATGACATGTCATCAGCATTATCAAGACGAATTGTTTTTATAGGGTAATATGATAACAAGGATACATATGATCATCTAGTCGATGCATCGATTATAACCGTAAAATATCTAGATGATCTATAAGAAATATGTATGTGCCCACATATAGGGCTGAGCGTTCGATCGAGTCGAGTAAAAAAATTTCGAGTTATTCGAGTTGACGAGTCTAATTTTATCATTCGAAAATTTTTCGAGTCGAGTCGAGTTGAAGAAATTCGAGTCGAGTTATTCGAGTTTCTATTCGAACTTAGTTGTAATTATTTATAATGTTATGGTACGAATTCATTCTAATTTTAAACGATTTTATTTTAGCTCAATCGATAAATGTTATTTGTAACACCCGTGTCTTGGGTCTAGGAGTTAGCCGGATTTTTGTTCGAGTCAAATAAAATCTAATTATAATAAACCAACTTTGAATAATGACCTATTCGAATCTTATTAAAGAGGGAGGGACCAAAGTTGTGATTTACCCACATTTTAAATAAAGCAAGACAACTTTTATGGAAAAGTTGTCATCTTCCTCCTCATTTCCCCTTTCCTAATTTCAAAACCCTCTCCCCCATTTTCAAACTCTCTTAAAACCCTAGTTAATATTCCATTGACTTTGCTAATCGATTTCAACATCAAATCAAGAGGTAAACATATTTTCTTAACCTCCTCTCTATCCTCTACTTATCTATTGTTTTAGATTTCAAAAATAATGAGTTTTGGGAATTATGGTTCATATGGAAATTTGGGTTTTTGATGGGGTTTTTCAATTTATTTTGAGAAATTGTTTTGGGGTTATGTTTAATCATAATGAAATATGCAACATATATTAATTTGGTTAATTTTGGATGAATTTTCGTAGTGGGTCCTTAGGGCAAATTTTAAAGTATGAAAAATTGGGTTTTTGAGAGGTTTGGTGTTGGAATTGAAGGGCTGATGGTCTACCTATGTTAGGAGGGTGATTTGGGATGTTTTGGAAGTCATTTGGGTGCTTGGAAATGGGTATTTCAGCCAATGGTTGTTGGAGTCCTTAAATTGGGTTTTTGAGATGTTATGTGGTTTGGGAATTTGAGGAAATTGGGTTGTGATTTGCAAAGTAGATTGATGGTTGAATTAGCATTGGGTTGAGAAGTAATGTATGTGTTTTGTTTGACTAGAAGCAAGAGGAAACGTGGAAGAGGCTTTGGGATCGAATCCGGGAAGTTGAAGGTGATTGATTGCTTGGTCTTGGAGCTTGGAAGCTTAGGTGAGTGGTCAATTGCTTTAAATGACTTTAAAATAGTTGGTTCGAGTATATGGACTAGGTTGGGCTTGGTAGACCCACCTAGAGTTAGAATTAGGGTGGTAGCCTAATCCTAAACTTGATCTAGAGCCTTTGGTTGAACTCATTATATGGTTGTGTATGTCTCGTATGAATTGTGGTATGAATGTCTATGTATATTGCTTATTACATGTGAAATGAGATTGGACTTATGATGCTTGAGACATACATGATGATGGTTGTTGGTGAGTACGTGCTAAGCACAAGGTTAATGAAATGAGTAATGTGAAGTGAGTAAATATTGGCACTAGTAAACTTGGATACAAATGATCGATCATTAGGATGTTAGTGTGTACACATGAGTCTAAAGTCGCGCGTGGCCTTGGTGGCGTTGAGTCACCAAGGAGGAGTACGGGTTCGCCCGTAATTGTATTTAAATGTAGTCGGTGATGAGTGGAATCCCATCGACGGGGCGTGAGGATGAGTGGAATCCCCTCCGCGAGACCGGTGATGAGTGAAGTCCCGCCGTGAGGTAATGTGGTTGTTGGACGTGAGTTTCCAATATGTCTATCCGCGTATTCGGGTCTTAACTAGGTGCCAATGTTGTTTGATGTGTATATCAATGTGTTGAGGTTTATGGTTCTTATTGGGATTCTTGCTTGTGATTACATGTATCATGGAAATTGAGCTTATGATCATGGCATTAATATTGTCTTTTGCTAATGCATTTTATCTTGTGGACCTTTGGTATGATTGTGTTTTACCTTGGCTAGATCGTGCTCGGACCCTGCAATGTTGAGGTTTGTTTTAGAGCTTACCCTCACTAAGCATCATTGCTTACGCTCTCTTTGTTCAACATTGCAGATCCTTAGTTCGTGGGTTGCTCGGGCAAGTGGAGGGCCTCCAAGTGTGGTTTTTGGACTTGAGTTCATCAAGTATGGATTTTAATGCTAGACATGTAATAGTTTGAGCAATGGGACGTGTAATGTTTTGTTGGTTGTTGTTAGTTGCTAGGAGCATGTTTAGACTCCTTAGTATCTTGCTTTTGCATGGTTGTGTTGCCATGTTGAATGTTAACTCATGCCTAATTGCTTACTTTGAATGTTAGCCTTATGCCTTAAGAGTTTATATATGTGTTTAAATGATGTTTGAATGAATGCATGTTTGTGAGGTGTTGCCTAGTGTTAGATTTGTCTAAATTTTGTTGAAGCATGCTAGTATGGTTGGTATGCCTTAAGTTTAATCAATGTGGTGTGGTGTGGTGTTTTGGGGCACCTTTGTGCCTCAAAACAACAAAATCGAGTCTGCAGACAGGGGGCGTTTCGGAACGGGTCCCCCTGTTCCGGAACGGTCCCTTTGTAAATGGCCTGCCGTTTCGAAACTGATGAGGGTCGTTTCGGAACATTTTGGCTACTGGAATTTTGAGAAATTGACGATATGAAGGCGTTCCGGAACGGGCCTTTGATGTTTCGAAACGGTCAAATCTCGTTGACAACGAGATATTGACCGTCAAGGTCATTCCGATACGGGTCTCCCCTGTTTCGGAACGGTCACCTTATGGTTGACCCAGGGCCGTTGACTAAGTCAAGGCGTTTCGGAACACCCTGAGGGCGTTTCGAAACGGCCTGCTGCAGAATATTAGGATGAGCTGTTTAATTGTTGGGTTGGTCGATGTTTGATGCTATGATTGTATCTTCCGCTGCTGTGCTACACATAGGTCTTAATTATGCATGTAGACAAGATAAGATAAAAAGAAATTTTTTGGGTCGTTAACCGAAGGGAAATCTTAACGGGTTTCGCTTCGGTTTTCCCCGTGTGGCCCACTCGGATCGGTCATTCGACCAGACCGGGACGAGGGGGTTACATTATTAATAAAATTATCGAAATGAGATAAGACCATAAAATTTAAACTCATTGAACTACAAAACCATATCATACAAAGAAAATATGAAGCAAAACTGAAAACACACATGGTAACACACCTAAATTTTGATTAAAAAAAATAACACACCTAAATAGAACACCATCAACTACCAAGGATAGCAGTTATCATATATATATAAAGTCAAAGCCAACAAGAATTCTCCACCAGTATGCAAGTATATAATAGTGTCCACCTACAAAGTCAAAAGATTCAAATACCAAACATCATAGGATATGGTCAACTTCAATAAAGTAAAAATACTTTAACGTAATATTCATGCTAAATAAACAAACCCTCAAACACATTAATAAAAACAAAGTATAGTTTAGGAAATCCAACAACAGTGAACTACACAAGTTGCAACAAACCGATGAAAAGCAAAGCAATAATAGTCCAAAAATTAAAATGCAACAAAATACTTCTTGAGTTTTTGTGTTACATTGTCGAATACTTTAGACTTCTTCCGCTTTGTACAACGTCGGCAATTGTGTGGAAACTTTTTGATTTTCAGGTATTATTGATAACTCTAACAAAATAAAAAATAATAGATAAAAATACATAATGTCGACAATTAACGATAATCAAAATTAAATATTACCATCTTCCATGTCTTGAAGTTCCTCAACATACTCATCAAGGTTGATGGGATCCTTAGATTTTCGAAGCCAATCCTGAGTACAAATCAAAGCTTCAACCATCGTTGGAGTTAATGAACTTTTGAAACCATCTAGAACACGTCCACCGGTGCTGAATGCACTCTCTGAGGCAACTGTCGAGATAGGGGTGGAGAAAACATCTCGAGCCATACGTCCAAGAACATGGTATCTTGGACTATTCAGTTTCCACCATAATAATATATCAAATGGACTCGAGTTGTTTGCTTCTTCCCCCTCAGTCAAGTACCTATCCAACTCGGATTTAATTTCCAAACCAACTTGTTGTTTCTTCAACATAAATTGTTGCACGACTAAACTCATCTTTGATTGATCTGTAGGATCTGAAATTTTGGTCGAAACACTAGATTGATCTTGGCGGACCATAACTTTCCCAACAAGGGTAAAATATTCATCAAACAAGCAATGCAATTCTTTATCAATCACCTTCATAATCTTACTAGCAACATTAGGAAAAAGCAAATGTACCCCAAAGCTCACAAAATCCATTTTACGTCGCAGATCTAAGATAATCGCCAAGTAAACTAGAAAGTTGATCTTTTTGGCATCATCCCAATACTTATTGTATTTCTCCCTCATTTTGGAAGCCATGAAGATTATATCTAAATCTTCACAATTTAACCACCCATCAAGTAAACAATGTATATCTATCAATATTTCCCAAAAGAAATGAGAGGTGACATACAAAGATCTGGATACCTTCAATGTAAGATCATATAAGGGCTTTAAAACTTTTACAATTCTCTAAATATTTTCTCAATCATCAATTGTAGGGACTCCATCTCCAGCTGTGAGATCAACAAAAAAGCTATGGTCTTCACGACCATACGAATCAAATGCGCGCTCGTATTTTTCAGCCACCTCTAACATCATGTACGTTGACTTCCACCTAGTAGGCACATCTAAACACAAATGAGCATTAGTGTCTATCATTTATTCTTCTGCCCGGTTGTATAACTTTTTCATCCTTAATGGTGATGCTCTTATGTACCTCACAACAGCTCTGACTTGGTCAACAGATACAGAAGCATATTTAACACCTTCTTGCACAATGAGATTAAGAATGTGTGCAACACATCTCGTGTTCATATATTTCCCATTTGCAATAAAAGTATTTAGATGGCTCAATTTCTTTCTCAGATATTCAATACCAACATTATTAGCAGACACATTATCAACTGTAACAGTGTAAACCCTCTCAATCCCCCAATCTCGAATGCACTTTTCAAGGGTTTGGCCTATGCTTTCACCACTATGAGCAGATATTAGACAAAAATTTATGATTCTCTTTTGCAACATCCACTCATCATCTATCCAATGTGCTGTAAGAACCATATAAGATACTCTTTGCAATGAAGTCCAAGTGTGCGTTGTTAAACAAATTCTACTCGTAGCATCTTTACCAAAAGAATTCTTCATCACCTTTTCATGGAGTTGAATAAATCGAGACAATCCCTTCTAATTGTAAAACGAGATGGGAGATGAAACCTTGGGTATGCTACAGAAAAAAATGACTTTCTAATAACATCTTCGTCAAATTTCCAAGTTGAAAAAGTTGAATTTGCATCTTCAGAGCCAATCTTAGAAAATGTCAATTCTGATTGTTTATGATCCGAAGTATTACCTCCAGGTTTTTTCAAGCACGTCTTTAAATGATTGTTCAAATTGGTTGTAGAACCCCATGTTTCCATGGAGTAAGTTTTGCCACAATGAATGCACCTCGTCCTATGCTTTGATTGCTCTCCATCTTTAGTTTTATATTTGGTAAAATGCTTCCAACAATCTGATCTTGGTTGTTGTTTCTTTCAGACAATTTTTTATTTGTAGTCGTACTCGTTGTCTTTGGATCATTATTGTCTTTAGTTGGAGAAGAACTTTGTGAACTTTGAGTAGAAGTATGTCCACATGGTTGTGAGCTTTGACTACCTTGTGATTCACTCATCTAAAATGTAAAAATAATGGTTGTTAGTGAAATATGCCGAATTATATGCAAGAACATAATATTTAGCAACTGAGGCACACACCATTTTAATAACCTCAAAATCCTCAAGGTGTAGGCAGCAAAAAAACATAACCAATAATGTTAATTTTTAATTCTTTTTCCTTCAGTTAAAACTCTCCGCACAACCTCATCATTAAAGCTCAAATGTTCCAATTATATATGTGGATTAACAACAAAACTTTCAAAGCTAGGAAAGTGCAATGAGAGAGGACGTTGAGCTTGAAGAAGCTCGACCACCTACAATACCTCTCTCTCTCGTCTATTTACAAAATGTTAGATGCCCTTAAATAATTTAGCTCAAAAGGTGTCTTCTTTAGAAGTCTGAAAATTAGCCCAAAACCTAATAAAATTAAGAAAATTAATGATTGCTACTCAACATTTAATTTCCCATTCAATAAAATTGAGAAAATTTAAGATCCAAACAATAAAATTAACAAGTATTTAGGTTGTATGAACATGATAATTCAAAAAACAAAACTCAATCAAGTAATCAACGATGAATCACGGTAGATGCATACCACATGTAGAGAAGGTTGAACCTTGGACGTCAGCTCTAACCCAACCTTTTTTTTAAATATCAGACATACAAATTATTCAAGTTCGAGAATTATACAGTGTTAAGAGTTGAAACTCGATACAGATTTATGTTTTCTATGAATTCCCGCATTACAAGTATTTACATAAGAATGAACAAATTAAAACCCGATCCAATTTTACAGAGGAAACAATATAAAGCTTGATTCTAAAATGCAGCTTTTTCTGCAGGTTATATATACCGATACACGTGATACTAGCACAAGTGCTTGCCTATAATGCCATCAGATAATTTTGAGCAAGTCTCCACAAGGTTAATTTACCTAATCTATTTGCGCAACGTAGAATCACCAGAATCATCACCAATAAAAGAAGAAAGACCAAATTATACCAAGAAAGAAAGAAAGGAACATATTCAAATTTTACAAAAACATTTAATCTAATATGAAATTTTAAAGATTAAAATTTCTTACGATGAAAGCCCTTGAACTTCAATGAAAAACCACGCCAACACCCAACAGAAATCCTGAAAGTTTGGAATGAAGACTCGACGAGAAACAAAGCAATTAAGAAATTCAATTTGAGGATTTTCAATTTTAAGAATTTAAGGTTACCTTCAGTTTTAGAACGTGAAAAAGGGAAAAAGGAAGAGAAAGTAAGGAGCAAAGTTAAACAGCGGGTTTGCAAAACAAAAGTCTAATTTACTCATAGTATAAATAAAATGACGTAGTATTAAAATTTTCGGTTATTCGGTTTTTCAAATTTCTAAATCGACTCGAACTCAAAATCCGAAATAAAATTTTGAGTTGACTCGAATAACTCGATTCAAATAACTCGAAATTCGAAAAAAATTGATTTTTTCGAGTCGAATCGAGTTATGCTCACCCCTACCCACATATATCACATTGTAATCATTCCAAAAAATTAATAGATTCATAATCTATCTTAGCTGGTGATGGTCGAATAATCAATTTGCCTTGAGAGCAAGCGTCACATGAAAAACATTACTTTGAAGAATCTATCAGTTCTTCAATGAATAACCACATGGAGTATCAATAGCTTTTCGCATCATAATTAAATAGAGAAGGCCTAACTGGTCATGGCAAATAATAAAGTTATCAGTAAACTTCTAGTTTACAATAGGATAAACTTCAATTTGTACTAATTCTTGTGTAATACAATTTGGATGACAATGCATGTAATTTTGTCAAAATTTTCTTATTGCCTTGGATTATACTTGTAATATGGAGATAGTCATCATCCTCTTAACTAACAGTCTCAATATAATATTCATTTTTGTGAATATCTTTAAAATTTAATAAGTCTCTTTGCGACTTTGACGAGTATAACACATTGTAAATGTAGAATTAAGTTCCGTTTGGAAATAAAATATTTTCTCTTTCGGAGCCTTCTATGATATTATTACTTTAGGATATAATACTCGCATTATTCCCTTGCTTTTTAAATGAGAAAAATTTGTATAATTATGCATCTTTCAATATGTGCTTTATTCCATTCACTTCGGGGAATAAAAAATGTGTTTTGTACCATTCACTTCAGGGAATAAAAATATTAAATATAACACATATCAAATCAATTATCTATCAAAGATAATGTCACAAGAACTTATTACTCTTCTAAAGCATTGATATTTTAGCACTTTGAGATATAGTACTCACATTTTCCCCTTGCATTTAAATGTGAAAATAGTTCTTATGCTTAAGTATAATATGAGTACTTGCACTGTATGCTAAGTATAAATCGCCACAATTCATTACATATTTTATTCCGAAAGTAATCATATTCTCCAAAGGATAATAAATAAATGTTTAAAAATATATATATACAATATAAAACATAAATAAATAATATGTAAAGTATATTAACATAAATCAAAGTAAAGTAAAAGATCAATTATTTCTTTTAGAGGTTATAAGGAAACAAATTAGATGGCGAATTATTCTCTTCAATGATTACGAGGAAATCAACAATATCAATTGAGTTAGACCAACAACGCCATAATTATTTTTTTCCATTTTCGTAAACAAATTTTGTTTATATTTTATTTCCTTTATCATTTATGATTGTGGATAAATGTCCATAATGCTTTGGCGTTTGACAAGTACGAGATCAATGGTTTGTACCATCGCATTGATAACAAAAAAATTTAATATGATCTCTATCATTCTTGTCATCCTTATAATCTCACTTCTAGTTAATAAAAGTATTCTTAAAATGATCATAATGTCTATGTCCATAGCCTCAACCATGACCACAACTACTAATGTGGCATTTATTTTTTCTATCATAAAATCTCACATTCACTTCAAGAAATAGAGTGGAGCTAGTGGGCCTTTGAAATATTTTTCACGATATTATGTCTGAGGACAACATTATTTTTGTAAAAAGTGGAGTATGTTTTTTCCCCTAACATATCCTCATTAGTAATATTTTGACCACATAACTTCAATTGTGAAGTATTTCGAAACACAACAGAGTTATACTCGCTTACTTATTTAAAATCTTGCAATCTTAGATGCAACCAACCATATTGAGCTTTAGGTAGAATAATAATTTTCTGATGATCATATTGTTCTTCTAAGGAATAAGAGGATCTTTCACCGTTAAATATTCAGATTTCAACCCTTCATGGAGGTGACGACGAAGAAGTATTATGGCTCTGGCCTTATTTTGAGCATATTATTCTAGAGATTTAATTCTCATACACGACATTTTTAAACCAGTTCACAAGGTACTTTAGAAACCTTCTTTGAGACCAATAGCCTCGTAGAACGGGATGTCCACCCAATCAGGGGCGGAACTAGGAATTTATTATAGGGGACCAACATATGATTAAAAAATTGAATTGAACTATACAAAATTAATATTTTTTGCAAAGAAGATGGCCTCATTAAAAACCTCTTTCGTAACCAACATTTAGCCGAAGTTGAATGTTGGACATTGGAAGGAGGAAAAGAGTGCCTAAATAAAATTAATATACGAACAATCCTCAAAGGAGGAGATACAACATCCAAAAACAACTCAATACAACAACACAACCATAATGCAAAAGAAATATATCTATCATTAGAACTCAAAATGAAAAGCTAAATATAAGACTCTAGACAGATCATCAACAAGACAACAATGAAACACATATTCGAACAACATCAATACGCAAACACAAGAAGAGAATCGCGTACTTGGAAGAAACTTGAGAAACCAATCAACCAGCCACGAAGAACAAGAAGCTGAAATCCACCAGAAAAAACAACCCCAGTACCCCACAAAGCAAAACTGAAAGGCAATGATGAAAAATATATATGTCACGTGATTTATCACAAGTTCAATAGAAACAAATAAAAAAGACGAGCAATAGCGTATTAAAATTTAATATTAAAAAATACATACCTTATTAAATTTCATTTGAGTTGGGCTCGCCTCTCTTTGATCAAATAAAAAGTATCAATAATCTCAGCAGTACTAAGTGTTTCTGCAATCTCTTTTTCAATATAAACCAATAAATAATCTCTTAAAAATTCATCTTCCATCCGGCTACGAAGATTTGTTTTCATAATTTTCATAGCAGAAAAAGCTCGCTCTGATGTAGTGGTAGATGCAGGAAGAGTCAGTACTAAGCGAAGTAGCCTATACACCAAAGGATACATTTTTGCTTTCTCCGTAACTACTAGTCCTCGACATAAATCACCAAGAGTGGACAAAATTTTCAACTCTAGATGAAGTGGAACATCTAGTAAATAATGTTGCAGTTCATACTTTAAATGATTTTTCTTTTGTTCTGAAAAATCAGCAGGATAAAAATTCTTGGCTAAATTACAAATATCTTCCATGTTGAATGACTTATAACCATCTCTAGGATTCAATGATGCACCAAAAATGAGAAGCTCTGACGATTGTTCACTAAATCTATTGTTCAACTCTTGCACTTGTTGCTCTATGATAGCTGTAAAAATGTCTACTCGATAATGATGCAATGTTGTCACTATTTGCTTTTGCCTTCCTTGTTGTCGAAGAGATTTAAGCACATCAAAATAAGAAGCATCCATGTCAGGAATTGTAATACTATGTCACTCACAAAATAATTGAACATTGTGTAAGAGATTTTCCCAACCATCATCTCTTAAATTTTGAATAAGTATCTTTGTAGTGAAATCATGTGCATAGCATTTACAATGTCTTGAGACTTTTGTTGCAATGCATGACAAAGTCCATCAGTAATAGCCATAATCTCTTTAACCACATGTAAAATAAACATGAATTCATATGACATCAACAACTTAATTGCATTCAAAGCATCTCCTCGTTGGGCAAAAGTTGTACCTTGGGTAGCTATGTCAGTGACAACAATACGAGTAGCACCATACATTCTGAGCATACTACATATGGATTTGTAATGGGAGCTCTATCTAGTATCTCTTGGACGTTGCAATGTTCCAATTTGATTAACACCTTTTCCCATTTCAAGCTCCCCAATCTCCTTCAAATGTTCTATTTCGGTTATATAATTAGCCTGCAACTCATCATGACGTTTAGAAGAACTTGTAACAACATTGACAACAAAAATCAAGTTTTGAAAGAAAGTATGAACATGAGGTACTTCTCTTGCTGCGGCAACAAGTGCTAATTGCAGTCGGTGAGCCAAGTAGTGAACATAATAAGCATAGGGACAATCCTTCATAAATAAAGCTTGCAATCCGTTCCACTCTCCACGCATATTACTAGCACCGTCATACCCTTGCCCTCTTATGTCTCCAAGATTAAGATTATGATGTGATAAGACAACACAAATCTCAAATTTTAAAGTTAATGAAGTTGTGTCTTTCACATGGACTAAATCCAAGAAGCGTTCTCTTACAAATCCACTTCTATTAACAAATCTAACAATTATGGTCATTTGTTCTCTTTTAGAAACGTCTCTAGATTCATCCACAATTAAAAAAAATTTGCATCACCAATTTCCTCACGAATTGTACTTTGCACTTTTCTAGCAAATACATTTAGAATTTCTTTTTGAATTTTCAGGGAAGTGTATTTGGCATTTTTGAGAGCATTTTCTAAAACAACTTCATCGACTTCTTTATTATATGATGCCAAAATTTTAATCATTTCCAAAAAATTTCCTTGGTTCTCCGAGTTAGAGCGTTCATCATGCCCTCTAAATGCACAAGCTTGAAATGTTAACCACCTAATTACATCTATTGTTGTTGTAAGTCACAATCGATTTCGTTGAATCTCTTCTGCACTTTGTTTCTCTACTATCATCTCAAGGTGGCATGATTGGTTTTTGAGATTATAAAAACATTTAGCAGTAAAGTTATGAGCTGAATTAGAATCCTTCCCCATGTGACATAAAAATGCACAATCTTTTCCATTATTAACTTTTCTCCAATATTTCTTGAATCCCTTAACAGTGAATGTATCTGAACCACACATTCTGATTGATTTTTTTGCAAAAAGGAAACAATAAAAACAATAAGCATTATCTTTTGTCGGAGAATACTCTAACCAAAGAAATTTCTCAAACCAACTTTTTTGAAACCTACGTGATTTGGGTAGACCAGAGTATGGGTATGAATCTTGTCTAAGTTGATATGGTCCAAAATCTACATATGCCCTCCCAATTAGATCTCTTTCCTTTGAATCATAATTCTTAATTTGTTTACACAAACCAGGATCACACACTAAAGAATTAATATCGATACCTTTATCAATCATTATGAAATCTTGAGGAGTATGCTCATTAGTGGTACCACCAGAATCGTGTTGAACTTCATCACTTGGCTCAACTAGTACAATAGGTTGTGCGTGAACTTCAAAAATTTTATCCTTTTTGTTTGGTAAAAAATATAATGTTATTTGTTTTCTCTTTGACATATTTTGACCTATAATACCAACAATCAACAAATTAGAAAGAAAAAAATAACAAATATATTATTCAATCAATCATTAAATCAAAAATTAAGAATAAAAAATAACAATAATATTACTAACACACAACATAGTTCTTATAAAAATGGGTATTTATTAAGATTAAACATGACAAAGACAAAAACTAATCAAGATGATCCAGTCAATATACATTTGCAAAACAATGATAATTGATCAAGATTCAAGCCAATGATACTTAATATATTGACACGAAAAAAAAAAATTCTACCACTAAACTTTGAAACACTTCTATTCAAATTGCTTAAACTTCTAATGACCTTGATAAATGGCTTTCATTACTACAAAAGAAAATAGAATACTGAAAGTAGAATTATAGGGAAATTTTCTCTTAATCTTCATAAATTATTTAATTTAAAATTTAATTTAACAATTAAAGCCTGCATAATTATTTTTTTGAATTACACTCTTTGCTTGAAACTTGAATACTCACTATAATAATCAAAACTGATAAAAGAAGTTAATTAAATACATGTGATTGATATTTGATAAGGAAGATGGAGATGAAACTCTAAACCAGCAAAGTTTTACAGTGTTTTTTCTTTCTTTCAATACTTAAAAAAGGAACGATGAAGCCTGAAGGGTTGGGGATTTTTTTTAGTTTTATTATTAAGCATGATTAAAATATTGTTTATAAAGAGAATGTGAAAGGTTTTTAATTTTGTTGTCTATTCATATCTTCTCCTTTAATTTTGTCAGCATATTAATTTTTTATTCCACAATTGATTGATTTGAAAGTTAAAATATTAGTTATTTTTTATAGTTGGCAGGGACAAAAAATGATTGCTTTAGAAAAATTATATATTATATATATTTTTATCCCTATTTAATATATAAAGTAACAATTGGCAAGGACTGGGTCCCCTTACCCCCCCCCCCCCCCCCCCCAATAGTTCTCCCTTGCACCTAATATACTTGGATTAAACCAACAAAACTGTAACACTCAAGTTTTGGGCCTAGAAGCTTTTGGTGTTGGCTTAGGGTTAGTAGAACATAAACTAGAGATCCGAGTTTTTAGGGATGGTTCAAGGAAAATGTGGTTCGAGATGTGATAAAATTATGGAAAAAATTCCTAAAATCTTCTAAAAATATATAGAAAGGTTTGGTAAAGGCAAATTTAGAAAATGGCTTTTGGAAGATCGAGATTTCGATTTAGTGACTATTTTGTAAAAAAATGAAAAATCTTTTTTAAAGGACTATTTTGGAAGGGGCCAAAAAAACTTAGAATCTTTAGGGAGCTAATATATATTATGTGAGCATTTTCCCTTAAATTTACCATTTTTAATAGATTTAATAAAAATGAGAATTTAATAAAAAGGGATTTTAATTATCTAAAAGGCTAATTGACGTAACTTTCATTCTCTCATTTTCTAAATAGCAGAACACTATATTTTCTCTCTAAGGTTCTAGATATCTTCATCTTTTAACTTCTTTTTGTTTCACAAATGATATCCTAAGTTTTTTCTTCGTTATTCTCAAAGCAATCTTGAAAGATTTTCATCAAATCTTGTCATTTGAAGGAAAAGGCAAAGGTTAGAGGTAAATTTCATTCAACTCCTCTAATAAAGGCTCTTTAATGAAATTCCCAAGTCTTTGCCTCTCTAGATACGTCTAATAACAATGTTTTGAGTTTTAATTGTTGAAAATTTGATAAATCTAGCTTTAAAAGATATTTTCTCAAGAATCCCGTATGGGTACTGTTTTGATTAGTTTGAGATTGATTTTAGTCATGATTTGGATGTTAAATGATGTTAAAATGAAGGTTTTATCATAACAATCCCGAAATAGATTGGATCTCTAGTTGTTTAGGTTGTTAGATTTGGGTTTTTGGCTTGATAATGTGGTTTTGGTGCTGCTAGAAGTTTATGGATGCAATTAGGTTGTTTTTAGATGGTAAGTGATGATTAAAATGTGATGAAAGTGTTAGATTTTGGCTGAGTTGATTTTAAGAAGTAATCGAAGGTGTTTTCGGTTGTTTCGGATGGGCGATTTGGTGTTTTTGGGCAGAGCAGCGAGATAACATTGGTTGCTGGTGATTTTAATGCATTGATATGCATTAATTCTTTGTTTTTGTGTGATATAAACATGGGAGCTTGTATCAGACACGACTGGTGAAGTTTCGGAACCTTGATTTTGCTTCGGCAAAGTAAACGAGGCGTGATCGGTGAGTGGAACTGATTTTAAAGTGTTGTCAAGGACTTGAAAGCAATATTTGGGGGTTTAGATTGAGTTTGAAACACTAATCTAAACCCGTAAGTAAGTTTGAGTTGTTCAACTTTCATTTCTTGGGTTATGTCCCATTGATTTTCATGTTCATGCTCTTGTTTTAAAGATAGATGACAATCCACTATTTATGCATGATTTGAGAAATGTTTAGATGGCTTAATTAGTCCCATTAGATAGAATGTTGATTTCAAAGAGCAATAGTTGTTGTGAAAAAGCTATGTTTTAAATATGCATTTCATATGAGATGAAATTGTTTTATGTTGATGCATTGAAAATAGTGGGTATTTGATGTATAAAATGTTATATATTGACATAAAATGAGATTATAGTTACCAGATATAATTGATCGACCAATAGGATGAGAAATGCACTATAATATACAAAATTTGTACATGCTCTTTGGTTCAAGAAATGGGGGTAGTGCCATCTCGTTTCAAAGTGAGAGTGTGGTTATTAGAGATTCCACCACGGTAGGTCTTGGTGAAACACTCAAGCTTTGTGGCGATGAGAAATGCTGCCATGAGAGTCCGATGATGTGAGATTCCACTGGGGTTGGACTTGACGATGTGAGATTCTGTCAAGCTATCCGCATATCCGAGTAATGTTGCTAAAATGCCAATATATGAGATTGATTATGAGTTTCACGTGTACCTTGATATAAAAGTTTTTATAAAATGAGATGCATATGAGATCAAGTTTTGAGAAATGCTTTTGGTGAAACAAGCATGTGATGTTTTGCCTTGAGACTTTGCATTTTGGCTAATGTGTGAGATAGATGGTACACGTGGTGCTTAAATGATGTGGATGTTGCTTTGAAAATGATTTCAAGCATGAGAGAGAAAGAACATGATGACATAGAGATTTCTAAATGAGAAATGGTTTTTAAAATGCATTGTTGTTGGTAGTTCGTTTTGAGCATCCCTCACTAGGCATTTTTGCTTACATTATCTTTTTCCAATAATGCAGAGAAATGGCTTTTGGGGCACCAAGAAAGAAATTACCAAGGAGTGACACTTTGCTCAAGTATGGTTTTAAGTTTACACATTAGTAATAAATTGGTAATGGGATGATGTTTTGTGTTTGAGAGATTGTGTTTTGGAACTCCCTATTTTTGGGCAAGTTTGAGGTGCCTTAAATAACTTGTAAATGGCCATTACATGTTGGTTTATGCTTTGGTTTGCATTTTAGGTCTTGAGTGGTCATTTTGTTTAGGAAGCATGCCTATATAATTGATTGATGCCTACTTTTACGCGTTGATGATGAAACTGCCATATATGATTGAGGTTTGCTATTAAAGTATAATGTATGCATGTTTGAATTTTGTTAGAATGCTTTAGAGTGAATTAAAGTGTGAAAAACCAACAAAATATGACATTACAGGTCCATTGGTACTGATATGGTAGATTGGGTACCGATATGAACCAAGTAAAATTGAAGGGGCGTATCGACACACGAGGGCGTATCGATACGATTTTATGCTACTGGTTTTGGGGTATCGGTACGAGCTTAGAGGGTATCGATACGGTCTTGTTGAATTTGAATCTAGGAACATGCTTATCATGGGTGTATCGATATTGTCTCTAAGGTATCGATACGGTTGACTGTTAAGGTTGTTAAAAGTATATTTGTTTGTTCTATTTCTTTACGTTTTAGTCCTTGAATGCTATAAATATAAATTAAATGAGTTTGGATGATTGTTTGGTGCTGATATTTGACAGAGTGGCATAAAACATGATTAATTAAAGGATGATATTCTAAAAATGAAAGAAACCCTTATAATTTACTAAATTTACAATTTGGTCTCTAAAATATGTTTGATTGCAAATGAATCCCTAAACGTTGCTTGAATGAGTCACAAATGGTTCCACTGTGTAGTCTATCACATAGGGTTATAATAAACATCCAGAAAAGATAAAAGGAAAAAATAGGGTCGTTTATTGGAGTAAACTTCCTGGTTTACTTAAATTTTCTCTGTGTGATCCGTTCAGTTCGGTCTTTCACCCAGACTGGGTCGAGGAGGTTACATTTGGTGGTATCAGAGCTAGGTTTACGAAATAATGAGAAGGTAAGGTTGGTGTGTGATTGCTAATTTGATGATTTGATGATGAATGCTATGCACGGTGGTTGTTTGTACTATGTTATGATTATCGAATGATTTGATTGAGATGTATGGTAAATGATAGCATGCTTTATGTTTGTATGTGTTGCTTTGGGGAGAGAATAAGGGTACTCATTTCCATATTATTACTAATGTGAAGAGAATTTTAGTTTTGAAAAGTAAAACTTGAGCATCTTAGATTCTTGCTTTGGCTAGCCTGATTGTTTTTTATTGTTGCATTCTTTTTAGCTATACTACTTTGATAATGAGACCGAGACGAGGGCTTAGAACCAATATGCGTAATGTGTTTGAGAAAGAGATAGATGAGAACCTTGAGAATTTGCTACCTCCTTCTCCTAGGGGTGGTAGAGCTAGAGCGGAAGCTGGTGTTGGAGGTGTTGGACCTCATTGCCTCAAGTAGCGCAAGGGCAAGCTGCTACTGATGTGACACCGTTGATTCAGGCTATAGCTGGTGCTTTTCAGGCAGCGGTAGCGGGGATGTATGTGGGCGCACCTCAGCTTGGTGCTAATGTTGGCTTACCTTTGGAACGTTTGTGCAGTTTGGGTGTGACTGAGTTTAGAGGTCTATCTCCTGAGGGTTATGAGGCTTGGTTTGAGAGCACAAAAGGATTCTTGGTTAGATGAGTTGCAATGATGTGCAAAAGTTGGGTTGTGTTGTCTCTTTGCTTCACGGAGATGCTTATACGTGGTGGACGACCATCGCTGCGAGTATGAAGTCCAGTTCGTTCGGTTGAGCCAATATGCTCTTGTGCTGGTTCCCGATGAACAAAAGAGATATGATCATTTTCGTTATGGGATGGTGAAGGATGTTAAGACTTACATGTTGGCTTCGGACTACACCGATTTTGATGTCTTTGAAAGCTGGTGTTGGGGTAATCTGGGTACATGTTGGAATTGTGGACCGCAAGGACATATAAAGCGTGATTGTTCACAACCCGTTAGAGATGGACAAGCTCTAGTGCGAGTTGCTGAGCCACAAAGAGGTTGTGGGCGCGGTCGTAGCAACTTTCAGCGTAGAGATGATGAGCAGAGGAATGTTGCTTATGTTGTTGCTTTTCAACGCAAGAGAGGTTGACAGGCTAGGGTGTATACACACCGAGAGAGAAGGAATGACACGGATGTGATCGCGAGTACCTTTACTTTGCAATCCTTGTCATTACTTTCTTTGATTGATTCTGGTTCTACTCATTCATACATTTTGCGTGAGTATGCACAATTGCTTAATTTGCATGTTGAGTTGTTAGATGTTGGTATACGTGTAACAAGTTCTTTTGGTGAAACAATTGTTACAAAAAAGTTGTATAGGAGATGTCCTTTGTTTGTTCAAGGTCATGTGTTTGAGGTTGATCTTATGAAGTTACCTTTCTATGGTTTCGATGCAACTCTTGGTATGGATTTGTTAACTGAGCATAGGGCTGTTGTTGATTTTGAGACCAAGCGAGTTTCGTTGAAACTTGCCGATGATTAAGAGGTGGTAGTTGTAGGCGAGAATGTGAAATTCTTGTCTAATGTGGTTTCGGCTCTTAAAGCGAGTTGGATGATGTGTTCGGGATGTGAAGCTTTCCTAGCTTATGTGATGAATCCTAGCACATAGGAGGTGCGAGTGCATGGCATACGTACAATATATGAATTTACCGGTGTCTTTCCAGAAGAGTTGCATGTTTTGCTACCAAACCGAGAGGTTGAGTTTGTCATTAAGTTGTAAGAGAATACGAATCCAGTGTCTATTGCTCTCTATCGAATGGCACCAAAAGAGTTGAAAGAATTGAAGATGCGACTTCAAGAGTTGCTTGATAGAGGTTTCATTGGGCCTAGTGTCTCACCTTGGGGTGCACCAGTCTTGTTTGTGAAGAAGAAAGATGGCACGATGAGAATGTGTATAGATTATCGTCAATTGAACAAGTTGACAATTAAGAACAAGTATCCTTTGCCAAGGATTGATGATCTTTTTGATCAGTTTCAGGGTGCTTCAGTGTTTTCTAAGATTGATATGAGATTCAGATATTACCCGTTGAAGGTGAAGGATGTGGTTGTGCCTAAGACAACTTTTCGTACAAGGTATGCGCATTATGAGTTTTAAGTGATGCCTTTTGGTTTGACTAGTGCCCATGTTGCATTTATGAATATGATGAATCACATGTTTCATGAGTTCTTGGATAGGTTTGTAGTTGTGTTTATCGATGACATTCTCGTGTACTCTCATACCGAGAAGGATCATGATAAGCATTTACAAATTGTGTTGCAAGTCTTTTTGGAGAATTAGCTTTATGCTAAGTTGAGCAAGTGTGAGTTTTGGCTTAAGAAAGTTGTTTTCCTTGGATATGTAGTGTCGGCCAAAAGGATTCGAGTCGACCCGCATAATGGTTGAGGCGGTGATGAATTGGAAGACACCAAAGTCAGTTCATGAAGTGTGTAGTTTCTTTGGGTTGGCGGGATACTACCGTAGGCTCGTAGATGGTTTCTCAAAGATTGATGCTCCTTTGACGAAGTTGTTGTAAAAAGATGTTAAGTTTGAGTGGGTGGAGGTTAGACAACAAGCTTTTAAGAAGTCGAAGAAAGCTTTGATGCAAGTTCCTATACCGATTCAACCTGAATCGAGTAAAGAGTTTGTGGTTTATAGTGATGCATCATATGTTGGTTTGGGATGTTTGTTGATGCGGGAGGGTAGGGTGGTAGCCTATGTATCTCGATAGTTGAAGGTGCATGAGCGTAATTAACCTACGTATGACATTGAGTTAGCTGTAGTGGTATTTGCCTTGAAGATTTGGAGGCATTATCATTATGGTGAAAAGTGTACGATTTACATAGACCATAAGAGTTTGAAGTATTTGATGACGCAAAAAGAGTTGAATCTTAGGCAACGAAGGTGGTTAGAGTTGCTTAAAGATTATGATTTGATAATCGAGTATCATCCAGGGAAGGCTAACGTGGTAACTGATGCTTTGAGCAAAAAAGTGGCAGTAGAGTTGAGGGCGATGTTCGCTTAGTTTAGTATATCACAAGATGGTGGTTTAGTGGCTGAATTTAATGAATCTTGCTTTAAAAGATATTTTCTCAAGAATCTCGTATGGGTACTATTTTGATTAGTTTGAGATTGATTTTAGTCATAATTTGGATGTTAAATGATGTTAAAATGAAGGTTTTATCATAATAATCCCAAAATAGATTGGATCTCTAGTTGTTTAGGTTGTTAGATTTGGGTTTTTGGCTTGATAATGTAGTTTTGGTGTTGCTGGAAGTTTATGGATGCAATTATAGTATTTATGGATAGTAAGTGATGATTAAAATGGGATAGAAGTGTTAGATTTTGGCTGGGTTAAGTTTAGGAAGTAATCGAAGGTGTTTTCGGTTGTTTTGGATGGGCGATTTGGTGTTTTTGGGCCGAGCAACGAGATAACATTGGTTGTTGGAAATTTTAATGCATTGAGATGCATTAATTCTCTGTTTTGTGTGATATAAATAGGGGAGTTTGTATCAGACACGATTGGTGAAGTTTCGGAAGCTTGATTTCGCTTTGGCAAAGCAAGCGAGGCGTGATCGTTAAGTGTAATTGGTTTTAAAGTGTTGTCAAGGACTTGAAAGCAAGGTTTGTGGGTTTAGATTGAGTTTGAAACACTAATCTAAGCCCAAAAGTAAGTTTGAGTTGTTCCGCTCTCATTTCTCGGTTTATGTCCCATTGATTTTCATGCTCATGCTCTTATTTTAAAGATAGATGATAATCCACTGTTTATGCATGATTTGAGAAATGTTTTGATGGCTTAATTAGTCCTATGAGATAGAATGTTAATTTTAAGGAGATAGGGTTGTTGTGAAAATGCTATGTTTTAAATATGCATTTGATATGGGATGAAATTGTTTTATGTTGATGCATTGAAAACAATGGGTATTTGATGTTTAAAATGTTATATATTGGCATAAAATGAGATTATAATTACCGGGTATAATTGGTCGACCAATAAGATGAGAAGTGCACTATAATATACAAAATTCGTACGTGCTCTTTAGTTCGGGAAATGGGGGTAGTGTCAACCCGTTCCAAAGTGAGAGTGTGGTGATGAGAGATGCCGTCATGAGAGTTCGGTGAGGTGATATTCCACCTGGGTAGGACTTGACGATGTGAGATTTCGTTAAGCTATCTGCATATCTGAGTAATGTTGCTAAAATGTAAATATATGAGATTGATTATGATTTTCACATGTACCTTGATATAAATGTTTTTATGAAATGAGATGCATATGAGATCAAGTTTTGAGAAATGCTTTTGGTGAAACAAGCATGTGCGGCTTTGCCTTGAGACTTTGTATTTTGGCTAATGCATGAGATAGATGATACATGTGGTGTTTAAATGATGTGGATGTTGCTTTGAAAATGATTCCAAGCATGAGATAAAAAAAACATGATAAGATAGAGATTTCTAAATGAGAAATGATTTTTAAAATGCATTGTCGTTGTTGGTTCGTTTTGAGCATCCCTCATTAGGCATTTTTGCTTACGCTCTCTTTTTCTAATAATGTAGAGAAATAACTTTTGGGGCACCAAGAAAGCAAGAAAGAAATTACCAAGGAGTGACACTTTGCTCAAGTATAGTTTTAAGTTTACACATCAGTAATAAATTGGCAATGGAAGGATGTTTTGTGTTTGGGAGATTGTATTTTGGAACTCCCTATTTTTGGGCAAGTTTGAGATGCCTTAAATAACTTGTAAATGACCATTACATGTTGGTTTATGCTTTGGTTTGTATTTTGGGTCTTGAGTGGTCATTTTGTTTAGGAAGCATGCCTATAGAATTGATTGATGCCTACTTTTACGTATTGATGATGAAACTGCCATATATGATTGAGGTTTGCTATTAAAGTATGATGTATGCATGTTTGAATTTTGTTAGAATGCTTTAGAGTGGATTAAAGTGTAAAAAATCAGTAAAATATGACATTACAAGTTCATTGGTATCGATATGGTAGAATGGATACCGGTACGAACCAAGTAAAATTGAAGGGGCGTATCGATACGATTTTATACTACTGGTTTTTGGGGTATCAGTACATGCTTAGAGGGTATCGATACGGTCTTGTTAAATTTAAATCTAAGAACATGCTTGTCGTGGGCGTATCAATACTTTCTCTAAGGTATCTATACGGTTGGCTGTTAAGGTTGTTAAAAGTATCTTTGTTTGTTTTGTTTCTTTACGTTTTAGTCCCTAAATGCTATAAATATAAATTAAATGAGTTTGGATGATTGTTTGGAGCTGATATTTGACAGAGTGGTATGAAACATGATTAATTAAAGGATGGATATTCTAGAATTAGAAGAAACCTTTATAAGTTACTAAATTTACAATTTGGTCCCTAAAATATGTTTGGTTGCAAATGAACCCCTAAACGTTGCTTGAATGAGTCGCAAATGGTTCCACTGCGTAGTCTATCACATAGGGTTATAATGAACATCCAAAAAAGATAAAACGAAAAAATAGGGTCTTTTATTGGAGTAAACTTCCCGGTTTACTTTAATTTTCCTCGTGTGACTCGTTCGGTTCGATCTTTCACCCAGACCGGGTCGAGGGGGTTACAAAAACAGATAACATAAATCACCATAATTTGAAACAGTCTTTTTGTAGATCATAAATTACCTTAATTTATTGCGCTTTAAAAGTGTAATTTAAAGAATAAAAATAAAATAGAGTTTACTGATTTTGATTTTTCTCTCAATGACAATGGAGATATAAATGATCAAGACAACTCCTTATAATCTATTTATGTTATATCTTTTTCCAAGTCATTTAAAGATATCATGTGAAACTGACAATATGGTTAAAAATACAAACTTTAATCAATAAAATAACATAAATAAATATTGATCTTTGATTATAAGAATATATTAATAAGTCTACGACAAAAATTTCTTACCCCATAATTAAAGTCTTCTAATTCGAGAAGCATTGGTTTAGAGTTGAGAGCAAGGGAAGCCATATTAGTAAGTCTACACATTGGATTTTGACCATTAGCCCCATAATGTCGCACAACCATTTGCAATGTAAGAACCCAAATTTTCTTTTTCTTCTTCTAGTAAAATACTCAAAAAAAAATTCCTTTGCATTACTATTGCGAACTCGAACATGGAGAAGTCTATATTATTTATAGACGTTACTGCTACGAGAGAAAAATCAATCTAGAAAAAAATAAATTCTAGAAAAAGTGACAGATTATTAAGGGTGATTAATCAAATATTCAAAACATTAAAACGAAATAATAATCAAACAATATATCAAAATACATTGATCTTAATATAAGAGTGATTAATCAATCTTTATATTGGTATACAAATAAACAAAACATACCAAAATTTTCAAGCTAAATTGAATATATAGTAGATGTAATCACCAATATCTTGTTGATTTTTTTTAAAATTGCCGACAAGACCCATGGTTATTGAGCGAGATCGTGATGATAACGTGATGTGAATAAAGTAAAGAGCAAGAACAAAATAGATGAACAAGATGAGAGACAAAGGGGAAGGCTTGTATTATTTCTCAAGGTAGGGTTGTGTACAATGCTTTCTCCAAACTCTATATTTATAGGTATAAGATGGAAACCCTAATTTCAATGTGTATTAAATCCTAATAATAAGTACATCAAAGTCTCATTTAATATATGGATATCAACCATAAATAAATAAAGATATTCATAACAAATTTAACTATTTCTATTTTAATTCTTCAACCTCACGTATTTACATTGTGACATTTGTAAACTAATACTTTTAGTTTTTTTATATTTATTCTCACACATTTATATTTGTATTTAAATTTAATAATTAATTAAATTATATTAAAAATAATTATATAAATAATAAATTAATATCTAGATCCTTCAAATATACTTAGTAATGTTATATTAAAAATTATTTTTCATAATCTAATTAATATTAATAGATAAAAAATATTGATAGCTAAAAAATATTTAAATAAGCATCGAATAAAATCATGTCCTTATATGTCATTTTGTTTGTTTAAATAATCAAACAGTTATAAGCTATTAGTTAATTCCACCAAACACTTTTATACAATCAACTAATACAATCCGCTAGTCAAATCACTTAATGCAATCAGATATCGACTAATGTAATCTGTTATCAGCTATTCGCTAATTTTCAAATAGGGCCGAAATATATTTCTATTAAATTATATTGTAGTAAAACTTGTTCTAGAAATCAACATGTTGATCCATGTAGTAAGTAGATTGGTATCACTTAAGCATGTCTCGAGTTCAAGGCTTTGTGTGTATAAAAATTTTCTATTGAGAGACTCACCCACCAAAATTAAATGTACAATTTGGGCCAATCTAAATTAGTCGGTTTAAAACCCTAGAAAACTGGAAGAAGAAGAAGAAAAAAAAAAAACTTGTTCTAGAAATGGTAACAGTTTTGTTCGGATCTAGCTCTACCTTGGTATCCGTCATAGCCCAACTCAATACCTTTCGGCCCAAAGCAATATGGTCAAAGTTTATTTGTATACTTGGTTAAGCAGTTGTAAAACAGACATCTGAAAATAAAACTATTGAAGCAAAACAAAAGTAAAAGAACAAACCCCTTTGAATCTTATAACATACTGGGTGTCACTCAACTAGTTTAAAAAAATTAATTCAATAGTTATATATATATATATATTAATTGTAAAAATAAAATGCAGTAAAAAATATTGAAATTTAGTTTTAAAACATAAAATTGTGTATCAAACGCATTTTAATTTGAATATGATTTATATCAACCATAGAACAAATATTTACTTAAATTTTGTGTTTAAATGTTGTGCTACACCTAAGTTCGAATCCCTTTAAACCTTTTTTTGGATAAATTAAAAAAATAAAAAAAAAATATTTTATTAATTAATATTTAACCTATATACAAAATAGAAGTAGTGGATAAATTAATTCAATAGTTATATATATATATACATCCAACACTTGTTAATTAAATTCTTTTATTAATTAGAAGTAGTGGATTTAAGGATGAAAATCGTCTACCCCTTAATTATGCCTCCATTGGTGCCTCCACTTTAAAATAGCGAGTTCAAGGTTGGGGCTTAGGGTTAGGGTGTAGGGAATTAATGGTATGTGTATTTTTTAGGGTTTAGAGTTTAAGGTTTAGGATATGAAAATTAGGGTTAGGGCTTAGAATTTAATTTTTAGGAGTTTTTTAGTAGGGGGCATATAAGGAGGCATGATTAGGAGATTTTTACTCTAGATTTAACCACTTGTTGAGAGATAAATATCCTCTGACCCTTTTCGGTGTCCTACTTATGCCCCAACACTAAAAAATACTACAAAATTAAATTTCAAGGCTAACCCTAAATTCTAAACTCTACACCTTATACCCTACAAATACATCATACCCTATATTCTATAAATCCTAACCTAAAACCATAAACCTTAAATTTTAATCTAATTTTGAGCGTAGAGACATAAATAGTATACCAAAAATGGCATAGAATTTTCACCCTTAACAAGCGTGTGGTAGTTTGAAGGTTAGTCATTGTCCTCTTCAATCTCGCTTTATTCCTTTCTTTATCTTTTCTTGTTTTTTTCATTTCTATAAAATTTATTTTAGAATATGGTATTCACGTTTTCTTTTGTTTAACAAGTCTTTTCGTTTTTTTTATGAAAATAATAGATAATTGTACAAATTTAGTTTTATTTTTGCAAGTGTTTTTCAAAGATAAATTTATGGCTACAATTTCAATTGATGGTTATTTAATTTTCATACTAAAACTGATTATTCGTGGCGTCTTAAAATTATGTTAGTATTAATGACGGTTATATTTTATTGCCGATAGTCATATTTGTATATATTTATTCTTCTTGAGTTGTTTGGTTTATATTTTTCAGTTTTTTATATGATCTTGTTGTATAAACTGAACTGAATTCGTCTTGTTAAAAAAAATGAGTTTAAACCCTGTTCTTAACAGCAATAATTAGAATTAAACTTATCCTAAAAGAATTTTAATAAAGCTACAAGCAATTTAATACATATAGAGAACGAGTTTGAATATTCAAGTGATACTTTTCTTAGCGTAACAATTCCTATCCACATATGATAATATATCCACTTGTCCTATAATTCAGGTACAACGAGGCATGCCGGACGGCGGTGGGCGAATGCTTGTTTCTGCGGTGGTTCCGTTCCCCACAATAAACACTGTGTTCATTCCCCAGCTAGTATGCCTTTCGAAATGACAGTGCATAAACCATACCCCTAAAATATATATCATTCATTCATGTCAAATTAGTATTTTATATTTAATCCATTATGAATCTATAATTCTAAAGGTTGAATCAAATATACATTTATCAGTTAACTTTTTACTTAAAAACAGAGGATCAGCTTTCTGAAAACATACCTGGATTGTGTGCGAAAAATCTGAGGGCAGCCCATCCTTTACCAGGAACGTGGACAGTGTTAATGAGCGGCGGATCAACCAGGTTATAGGTGCTTGGGTCAGTTTGGTTGTTGAAATTTCCAGAACCAGTTCCCACCCGATAGAAGCTGAAACCATGCAAATGGAATGGATGACTTCCGCCAGCACCAAGCTCGGTTGCTTGCAGCACAATCTCAACTGCGTCGCCATAGTTTAGCATAACAGCCCTCGTCCCTTCCACAGCTCTCGGGTTGAGAAGAGTCAAGTTTCCAGTGAAATCGTAAAATACCGGTGGATTCAAGGGAAAATCTTCGGTGAAAACACCAGTCGTCCTGGAATATTAGGATAACTTATTTAAGTATAGTACAAGTGATGAAATGAAATGAAAACACCAAAATTGCTATAGCTATTATTGATATGTACCGGTTGTAGTATGCTTGGAGAATGTCGATTCGTGGGAAAACAAAGCTGACATTGTTCAAACTTGCAGCAAGTCTGTCTTTTCCGATACACTCTGAGGTGTTGCAAGGCAAGTTGTTTGTGGCAATTGCAATGTACACTCGTCGGTTGATATCCGAATCCGCCGGCACATTCAACGGTGGGTTCTGGGTGACATTCGTGTTCCTAATTCGGCTGACAAAGCTATTAGTAGCATTGGCATCGTTTCTTGCCGGCAGAGTTATCAAGGAAGCATTCAACCCACCAACACTGTTTGTATATTGAAAAACAGCAGTAGTAATGAAGTCAAGAGGCACAGCGGAGGAATCAGAGAAAGGCCTAGTAGCCATGTAATATTGGGCGGCGTTTTGGTTGGCACAGACCAAAACATCCATGGTTTGTCCGGGGCTTATCAGTATATAGTCGCTTGTAAACCTTTCAACGTAGGAGGCATCTTGTGCGACGACGGTGAGGGCGTGGTTGGTGATGGCGAAGAATTTCTCTTCGTTCATTGCAGAATTAATTATGCGGAGAAGGTATGTACTCCCATAATCAACTTGCATACGGAATATTGTATCTGCAACAACCAATTTATGAGCTGTTAGTTCAGTTTACATTAAAAGATAGGAATTAACTCGAACTGAATACGATTAAGCTAGAACGTACCATTCGGACATCCGTATGTGTCTCCTAAATGCCCATTGATAGCATAAGCATCTGGTTGGCGAGGAGAGGTACCGGTTGCAAGTGCTTCATCGATAATTTGTTTGTAGTCTCCATTGTACCATGATTCTGTCAATACAAATTGTTAACAAATTAAGACTCATATAATTATATATCAATTGAAACATATGCTTACGAAGCATGATTGTTTGATCGGCATCCGGCGTGGGGAACGGATAAGTTTCATTCTCGGCAGGTAAAATAACAAAGGCTCCCTGGACAGAACCCCGAGTCCAGTCACTATGAGCATGCCACCATAGGGTTCCTATTTCATTTGATAGTATGACTTCATACGTGAAGTTGGTTCCCGGTTGAATAGGGCATTGAGTTATGAACTCCGGACCATCGGACCATGGATTTCTCGGTTGTTTCACACCGTGCCTGTGTCAACATCATTAATTCTTTTAATTTTAGTTTTTTGGGAAGTTACAAACAACTAAGAGAGAAAAGTGAATTACCAGTGAACGGTGAAGCCATAGTTTCCTAGATTGTGGACATTAACAAAGACAGTGTCACCTCTGTGAACCCGAATTTCCGGCCCGGGATAACTATCATTTACGACTAGCAAAGTCGTCGTGTTGCACAGCTTCGTAAAGTTGGTCTCTCGCACCTGCAATAATTTAAGACCATGTATATATATATTACAGAATCATGGTACAATGGAGACTACAAACAAATTATCGAACTAAGTAGGTTTTATACGAGGTTTCAGATTAAAAATTATCAATTAAGTTACGTATGACAGTACAAAAGCATGTAAGAATATGTTAAGGAAAAAAAAGGTACTCACAAAGAATTCATAATGATGGACATCAGCACTGCAAAGGAGCAAAGTGTTTAGAAACAAAACCCCAACAAACCCTAAACCCATTCTGCTGCACTCTTTAAAGTGTTCTTAGTTAGCCCCTGAATTTTCTTATCTTTTGATCATCAAAATCAACAATTTATAGTGGAAAGAAAGCATGTGCTCCCTAAGTTCCACACTTGGAATATATAAAAGTAAATTGCATTTTAATTTTCCAATCAAAAGTTTACACGACACACGCCATGTTTCTAGTAAACATGGGAAGTCAAATTATATATATATATATATATATATATATAATATGAATTGAATATTATAAAAAATTATAATAAAACGAATTTAGTTTGTTTTATTCAAAATTTTGACTTAAAAAATAGGGTCGCATCGCATCTGATAATTGATTATATGTACTACAATTTTATTTTCTTAGTACATCCACCGTGGTCGGACCTATTTCAACAATAATTAATGCCTCCGACAATATCCTAAATCTAGTGGGTTATACGTTATAGCCAATCAAAGAATGCCAAGATAGCCTATGTTTGTAATCAGAAACCTTATAGAGATTTTCAAGACCCTAAGAGAATACTAAAAATAGATCTTTATATATTGAAAGCATATCTTATTACGAAAAGAAATCTTCTGCTGCTATTTATGCCCCAATAGTAAAAGTTAAGTTTAATGTTTAGAGTTATGGTTTAAGGTTGTGATTTAGGATTACGGTTTAAGGTATTGGGTGTAGAGTTTAAGATTTAGTATTTAAAAGTTAGGGTTATGAATTAGAATTTAATTTTTTAGTGTTGTGCATAAAAACGGACACCGAAAAGGGGCGGAGAATTTTTATTCATTTCATTACTCTGAACAATTAATTTAATATTTTAAACACATTATTTTTATTGTTAGATTAATTAATTAATTAATTTAGAAAAGAGTAATATTTTTTACTATTAAATTAATTTATTTATTTAATAAATTAAAAAATAAGAATAAAAAATATAAATAATTAAATTTTAGTGGTCCTAAACTAATTGGAAGCCCTAAGCTGGTTGGGGGCTCTGGACGGTCGTTCAGGATACTCTCCTTATAAATGACTTTATTTATAATATTTCGTTATTTAAGCATGATGCAATCATGATGCAATCATGTATAGTTCACAATGATTACACTATTATTGAAAAATCTGTATAAATTACCAACGTATTATAAAACTTTTAGTACATCATTTGAAGTAATTTATTTTTCTATTTAAATAAGAAATAATTTTACCATGACACCATTTTTACCTTGAAATTTTATTTTTTGATGTAAGATTAATATTTTTATCACTTTTTAAGACGAGACAAATTATATTTGTCTAATTATTCGAGTTCTGACCCAAATTAAATAGGTTTGTCCAAAAAGAATTGCAAAACTAGTGAACCACATACTCAAGCAACATTGGAAAGAAAATATTTCCAACAGAGATTATTGTTATCTCTTGGAAAACTATAACTTAAGAGATTATCGGCCAGCCGTGTACGACATTGCGAGTAAGGCATAAAAAAACAATTAAAACATTGCTTTTTGTTCTGTTACAATTCCGGTAGATGAGTTACAGCACAAATACAATTGAAGTAACCAACTTAGTTAGACAGCCATCATTGTCTGAAATAGATAGTTACATTTTATTTTATTAATAAAATGTAAAACCATTATACAGTGCTGGATTACAAAAGCACCAATAAACCACGAAATAACAAAATATTTTAGACAAGATTCAAATCATACAACTCTTAAGGCACAAAATAAACGAACCCAAAACCGAATTCGGTAACTCATTCAACACCAAACATATACCATTCATCATTCACTATATCATTTGACAGATTCAAAAATATTTTTGAGCCTAATCACACATATACTACACAAATTTTAGAGTACGCATAACTAGTTAAATAAACAACTAAATGAGAGAATTTCATATTCTAAAATAAACACGTGTCCATTATGAATTATACATGGATCCGCGAATGCACTATATACATGCCACCAACCGAGAAGAAGAAAAAAAGAGACAAACAACACTCTATTAATTATTGAATAATGATTTGACACTGATGGTGAAATGAAAAGTACACTATAAACTTTTTTTTTGACTTTACATATATTCCTACGCTCAAAATTAATTTTAGAGTTTTAGGTTAGGGTAGTGGTTAGGATTTAGAGAATTTTAGGTAAGTTGTATTTTTTAAAGTATAAGGTGTAAGGTTTAAAATTTAAGGTTAAAGCTTAAAATTTAATTTTGTAATGTTTTTTAGTGTTGGAGCATATGTAGGGCACCAAAAAAAATCAGACGAATTTTATCCAAGTTTGATATGCTGATTTTATATATACATGTCCAAATTCATACTCTTGTATATAAAAGACTATCATCTATTGCTTTCTGAAAGGTTGACATTTGACAATCAAGTTATTTTAAATGGTAACGATTTCTCGTTTGTCCGAAAACATTTGACAAAGACAATATCATTATACGGTTGCCTACTACAGACGAAAGGCGTGCCACCGATTTTGGGGTATATTTGTTTTGAATGTAAAGAAATATAAGGGAGTTGAGAGACATTTAAAAGAGAATGAAATTTATTTTTTATTTAGGGTAAAGTATAGAGACGGTCACTGAACTTTGATAAAAAAAATAAAATGGTAACTAAATTTTTAAAAATCACAAAATGAAAAATAAACTTTATGTTTTATAACAAAATGATAACTAGACCTTAAATCTGGTTAAGTGTCTGTTATAAAATTTGGTATAATAACATATTTAGTCCTTCATATTTATACATTCAATTAATTTAGTCCTAATTCGAAACAATTCACTAAATTTTGTCCTCATTATTTACACATTCTTTCAATTTGATCCTTAAAGCAAAATTTTAAAGTATGATATCATGATAAATAATTACAATTAAATTATTATAGGAAAAACCCAAGAAACTACAACACAAGAATAATCTAACCTGAGATTGATAAACGAGAAAGACGATGAGCTGAGAATTTGGCAAAAACCCAGTAAACAAAAATCAACGAATAAATGTAATCAAAGAAGGACAGTACATATTATGTCACATAGCGACATTAATGAGCTTAACAACCTGTACCTGTTCAAAAATTTCAAATTATGAGCAAATAAGTACGTATAGAAATGAAACAAGTAACCCGACAGGCTTCAAGCATTTATATTTAAAATTGTGGGGATTATGATATTTGTTTGGTTCTGGAAAGCTAACTTGGTATTGCTGGAATCGAAAAGAAAAACCCCAATAAATAAATCAAGAGGAATGAAAGTTTTTGCCAAATTCAAGTTCCTATAAAAAAAATTAATTGTAATTATTTATCATGTTACCATACTTTAGAATTTTGCTTTAAGGACCAAATTAAAAGAATGAGTAAATAACGAGAGCTAAATTTAGTAAATTGTTTCGAATTAGGACTAAATTGATTGAATGTATAAATATGAAGGACTAAATATGTTATTATACCAAATTTTATAACAGACACTTAACTATATTTAACGTCTAGTTACCATTTTGTTATAAAACATAAATTTTAATTGTCATTTTGTAATTTTTAGAAGTTTGATTACCATTTTATATTTTTACTAAAGTTCAGTGACCATCTATGTACTTTACTATTTTATTTAATATTAAAATTGTAAAAAAAATATTATTTAAAGAAGAGACGCCACATTAACATTGACATGATAAAAGCGTCGCACCCAATAATTTTTAAGAGATATAATGACATACGGTGATTTGGGTAATGAAAATATAGTTTGTACTAAAAATACTTTGATGTTATACAAATTTATCAATTTTGGAGTTTAGGATTTTAGTTTATGAATTAGGGTTTAGGACGTTTAGATTGTAGTGTTTGTAATTTAAGATTTATTGTTGTAATGTAGAGTGTAAGATTATGATTTATACTTTAGAATTTAAGGTTAAGAATTTAAATTTTAAAATTTATATTTAAATATGAAAATTATGTATTTTTGTATGCAACGTATACAAAGATATATTCACTTATTTATCAAAAGTAAAAAAAAATTACTAATAAAGGTTTAAGTATCAATTTGGCGAAAGGAATAAAAATGTGACTGTATTTTTTTATAGATTTAAATAGTAATACAAATATTGTAATGTTATGATAAGTATCTTACAAATTTGATGGTTTTCGTCGACATATATTCACTTCAATTAGGGGGTGAAAGATTTTGAATCCAAAATTATTAGTCTAATGGTTCATGACTCCAAATACATGTACATGAACTTTCGTTTTTCTAAACAAATTTATATTGTTGTAATTAAAAATAAAGAGTGTCATCATTTTAAAATAATACACATATATCAAGTGTCATAGAATATTTAAACTCATTTAAATAAAATCTTTATAATAAAAATTTCGGTAAGTAGGGTTTTCTATTTATTTAAAAAAATTCTAAATTTTAGTTTTCTATTCCTAGCCGCCGCAAGTTTCTCTTATTTTTTTTTTGTTTAACTGGTTGCGGCAATTAATTTTAGTATTTGTTGTTGACTATTGATGTTCATTATTTTTTTGCTCGTTCATGTTTTATTTTTTCAATTTTAATAAAAATCGTTGCTCTTGTGACACACGTTTCCTCTACCTTTGTGGCACGCTTTTCATTAGCTTATGGTTTGTTTTATCTGTCGTTTGGCACGATTTCAACATATTGTAGCGGTCGTTTGGTGCTTGTATAGAGACCTTCACGACGCTAGTTTTCTGATTTGATTCTATCGGTAGTCATAGAAAAATTTGATTCCCACTCGTTTGATGGTTTGTTAGCCGATGTAATCAGTCATGAAGAGTTCTGAGTTTTGATGGTATGCTAATATCTATGGAAGGGTTTGCTTTTCTTTGCACATTTATATGAAATTTTTAATGGACTAGTCTTTTTTTCTCTTTTTTGATGTATTGTATTGTAATATGTATCACGGCGATTGATAAAATTTAAATGTCATTCTTTTTTACACTGATTAACAATTTTTCTGCTCTTAGTAGCACGCTTTTCCCTCTGCTCTTAGTAGCACGCTTTTGTCTGGTTTTCATTGCTTTTCTTTTGTCTCCGTTTTTGGAGTTTTGTTTTTTTGGCAATGGTGGATGTGGAGAATGAACTGACAAGTCTCTCGATTAACACTGGGGAGGATGAGATATTGCATGATGATGTCATTGACCAGGAATTGGAGATCTCTTACGATTACTGTTTTGTGGGGTCGTTCCTCACATCTAGTGTGATTCACTTTGTGTCGATGCGATCTACTCTTGCGAACGTTTGGCACCCTTTGGGGGGTATCTCGATTTCTGATTTGGGTGATGGCAGATTCTTATTTCGTCTTTATTTGCAGATCGTTGCGGACATGATAGAATCAGGGGGCCCATGGAATTTTAATAACCACTTACTGGTTCTCCACCGACTACAGGTTGGTGAAAATCCGAATTTAGTTCCTTTAACGGAGATGGCTTTTTGGATGCTGGTCCACGATGTTCCTCATGGATCTGTCTCGGAAAAGTTCGCAATGGCAATCGGGAATTTTGTGGGTGTTTTTATGGAGTATGATACTTTGGCCATTTCTCTGGGCTATAAAGGTGTGATGCGTATTCGGGTCTGTATTGATATTCGTCTCCCATTAAAACGTAGAAAGAACATTAGAGGCGCGAATGGCAGTGTGCACTATGTGCGATTCAAGTATGAAAAACTGACTCTCTTTTTCTTTATTTGTGGAAAATTGGGTCACGGTGAAAGCTTCTGTCCTTTACGTGTTTCGCTAGACCCTGGTGACATTAAGATGGAATGAGATATCTCTCTAAGGGCTCCGTCGAGAAGAGCAGCTGCATCAAGGAGCATCTGGCTAAGAGATGCGGCTCCGGTGGCAGCGCAGCCGAGAATCGATAGTGTGAATGCGAAAAAAGGAAAGGCCTACAGTTATGGCCATAATTCGGGTATATCCCTTTTATCTGGTATTTCAGGAATGTATCATGGTTTGGCTCCTAGCAATAAATCGGGATTTAATTTGGGAGGCCTCAATCCGGGCCCTTTATTTCGGCAATCCCAGATAGGCCCAATCAATGCCTCGGATACGATAATGAAAACTGTGGAGGAGGAAAATCCTATTGAGCACGTTGAGGGGCTTAAACGTGCACGTGTTCTGGCTAACACATCTGTTGTTTCTAAGTTCCCTGATTCATCAGATGGTCAATCATCTACATCGGCCGACCTGTCTGCTCAGGTCCGCCGCTCATCATGAAACTCTTGAGTTGAAATGTCCGGGGTTTGGGCAAACCTCGGACGGTGGGTCACCTCAATCAAAAGTTGAGGGAAGAGAACCCGAGTATTTTCTTTTTAATAGAAACGAAGTTATCGCCTGTTCGAATGGAGAAAGTTCGTAAGAGGTGTGGTTTCCCTAACGGTATTGACGTGAGTGCGGTTGGTAGAAGTGGTGGTTTATCACTAGCCTGGAAGAATTCTTGTACTGTCTCTTTACGCTCTTATTCGGCCAGGCATATTGACATAATTATTGAGGATGATTCGGAAGGCCTTCAATGGCGGTGTACGAGTTTTTATGGCGCTCCGGAGGCTCATAGAAGGCAGGAAGCGTGAGACCTTCTCTGGAGTTTAGATGATAGTCCAGAAATGCCATGGCTAGTTATTGGAGATTTCAATGAAATTTTACTATCTTCAGAAAAAAGGGAGGCTTATTGCGGAATCAAAGGCAAATGGACCTGTTTCGATCAACACTTGATGATTGTGCCTTGGATGATATTGGTTTTTCTGGTCTGTGGTTTATGTGGGAGAAAGGTAGACGAGAAGTATCGAATATCAGAGTATGGTTTGACAGGGGTGTTGCAAATAATGCGTGGTGGTCTTTATTTCCGGATTTTAAATTACAACATTTACATCACTTTTTTTCCGATTATTGTCCATTGCTACTCCAAACTATTATGGGTCGGAATTTGACAAACAAAGTATGGCATTTCAGATTCGAGGCGTCTTGGTTACTCGAGGACTCATGTGAAGCTACGGTTGCAGATATTTGGCAATCAACAGATGTTGGTTTGTTAGTAAAGCTAGCCGAAGTCTCTAAAGGTTTGGATGCTTGGTTTAAAAAAATTAGGAGGGAAAAGAACTATTCTGTTGTCGACTTAAATAAGAAACTGGAGCGTTTGAATGAGCTATCTCCCACCGATGATGTTCTAGGGGATATTGTCGAGACAAAACTGTCGATTAACTTAGAGTTTGATAAGAAAGAGCTCTATTGGGAACAGTGTGCCCGCTCCAATTAGCTCGAGCACGAGGATCACAATACTTCTTTCTTCCATAGGGTGGCTTCAGTTAAGAGGAAAAAGAATAAGGTGGCAAGGTTGCTGGACATGAATAATACTGATGTTACGGATGAGGCAATGATGGGAACAATTGCTCGTGACTATTTTGTCTCGCTATGCACGTCCCAAGGTGTGAGGGATTGTGAGAGGATTCTGAATGAGAATGATCGATGTATTTCGGAGGCTATGAACCACGAGTTGAACACGAGGAGATCTATGTGGCTTTGAAGTCCATGAGCCCTCTGAAAGCGGCGGGTGAGGATGGTTTGGGAGCTCTATTTTATCAGAGATTCTGGCGCATTGTGGGCAGGGATGTTGCTTCGTTCTGCATTCAAGCACTTAAAGGTGATTTTCCTTTAGATTCCATAAACCATACAAGAATTGTTTTAATTCCGAAAATTGATGATCCTGTCAGCATGTCTCATTTTCGTCCGATTAGCTTGTGTAATGTTCTTTACAAGATAATATCTAAGGTGCTGGTGAATCGACTTCAATCTGTGCTACCGCTGTGTATTGATGAAGCCCAAAGCGCTTTTGTCCCGGGTCGGCTCATTACCGATAACATACTAGCTGCGTTCGAAATTATTCACTCTCTCCGCAATAAAAGACATGGGAAATCCGGTTTTTTTGCTCTAAAGCTTGACATGAGTAAAGCTTATGATCGAGTGGAATGGGGATTTGTCGAAGCTGTTTTGTTGAAAATGGGTTTCACATCTAATTGGGTAGCTCTTATTCTTCATTGTGTCTCTTCGGTCTCCTATTCAGTGGTGTTAAATGGCTCCGTAGGCGAGAGTTTTGTTCCTTCAAGAAGCCTTCGCCAAGGGGATCCCTTAAGCCACTATTTATTCCTGATATGTAGTGAGGGTCTTAGCTCTCTACTTAGACATGCAGAGAAGGGTGTGGGAGTTCGCATTGCTAGGAGTGCCCCCAAAATAAGTCATCTGTTTATTGCAAATGATAGTCTGATTTTTGGTGAAGCTTCTTCGAGAGGGGCTGCCATTATCCATGATTTGCTTGCGGTCTATGCTGGTTGTTCTGGGCAACTCGTTAGTTTTGAAAAGTCAGGAATATTTTTCAGTAATAATACGGAGGAGATTTGCAAGGGTGATGTTCGTAGGATTTTGGTAATTAATCAGGGTTTTAACCCTGAAAAGTACCTTGGTCTTCCCATTTTTGTTGGTCGAAATAGGAAGAAAGCCTTCATGAATCTCCGGGACAAAACCATCTCCTGGATTACGAGTTGGAGTACCCGTTTTTTATCTCAAGGGGGCAAGGAAGTTTTGATAAAGGCCATTTTACAGGCTATACCGGTCTTTGCGATGAGCTGTTTCCTTTTATAAAAAACTTTCTGCAAGGAACTGGAGAGTCTCCTAGCAAAGTTTTGGTGGCATAATTCAAAGGAAAACGGGGTATTCACTAGTGCGGCTGGAATGAACTTTGTTCCCTAAAGGATTTTGGAAGTCTAGGATTTCGAGACTTGTGCAAGTTTAATGTTGCTCTTCTAGCAAAGCAAGGTTGGAGAATGGTCACGAACCCGACTTCTCTGGTGAGTAGGCTCTTTCGCACAAAATATTTTCCCTCATTTGACTTCCTGCGAGCTCGCTTAGGTACCAACCCCTCCCTCATTTGGAGGAGTGTTTGGAGTGCCAAAGGTTTGTTAGAGAATGGGCTGAAGTGGAAGGTGGGATGTGGAAGAATGATTTTGGTGTGGAATGATTTTTGGCTGCCTGGTCCGACGTGTAGACTGGTGTCCTCTCCGCCAGTGGATGGTATTATTTGGGTAGCAGATCTAATTGATAGTCGAAATGGCTGTTGGGATTCGGATCGAGTTAAAAGCATTTTTTCAGATAGGGGGGCAAGTGAAATCCTAAGCATTCCATTACCTATCGATCCTCAAATGGACTCTATGGTTTGGTGTGGTGAGCACACATGCAACTACTCTACTCGAAGTGGGTATATGATGCTCCTAGATCCTGCCCAAAGTTTACCTAGTACCAACACTCTATTCCGCAAGGTATGGCTTTCGAAATGCTCAGCAAAAATGAATATTCAGTGCTGGAAGTTCATTAGGAATTTTGTTCCTACCAAATTAAACTTATGCATTAAGAGAGTTGTTGTAGATCCTTTATATTACAAGTGCTCTCAAGCTCAAGAGGATATGATACATGTTCTATGTGACTCTCAATTTGCAAGGCAGGTATGGTGTGCTTTATCATTACATGAACCGGCAAATGCAAATCAACTAAGTTTTCCATATTGGTTGGAAGCAATGTTTCACACAAATGGCAACCATAAAGTTCAGGAAATTATAATTACATTATATGCTATTTGGCATGCTCGTAATAAATTTATTTTTGAAGGTTTTGAAACAAGGGTAGAGGAAGTCGTTACCTATGTTTGGAGTTATTGTCTGGATCTGATGACTCTCAAAACGCGCTTTAGTTTCAGTGAGGAATCAGTTGCCTATCCGATGGTCCCCTCCGTCGCCCGAGATGGTCAAAGTAAATGTTGATGCTTGTTTTCATGAGGCTTCGAAATTAGCATGTGTGGGTATCCTAATCCGTAACAGTGAAGGGTATGTATTAGGCTCAAAATGTGCTAAAATAGAGTTTACCTCCTCGAGTTTTGCGGCCGAAGCCCTAGCAGTGGTACACGGCCTCCAGTTTTCTTTTGAGTTGGGTTTCAAGCGTGTTACGGTTGAGAGTGATTCGCTCACCACCGTCAAGAAGTTGCAGACAAAAGAAGAGGACAAATCATAGGTTAGTTGGCTTGTTCGAAATGCGCAAACTTTGGGGGAAAACTTTTTAGTGTGTAATTTCTCTTTTATACCACGCAATGGAAATAAGCCAGCACATGCGATGGCTAGGGTGGGTCTTACCTCGTCATCGGAGATAATCTGGATGGAGGAGGCGCCAGATTCTGTTGAACGGCTCGCGGCTGAGGATAGACGGTGGTTAGATCCGCCGTGATGGCCTTTTTGCTTTCCTGATCTTTGAAGGGTTTGGTTTCCGCTGTAACACCCCAATTTTGGGCTTAGAAGTTTTGGGTTTTGGGCCGGACCGGTCGGGTTTGCGGTTCGAATATAAAAGGTGATTTTTGGGAAATCCTAGTTTGGGATGTATTAAAAATATGGAAAACTATCTTAATATCCTCTTTTATTATAAATAAGAGAGTGGTGAAATCAATTTTACAAAATGAGGTTTCGAAGTGTGATTTTCAAGTTAGTGACGAAAATGTAATTTTTGAAAAGTTGGTGACTGTTTTAAAAGGATTGAAACTTTGAATCTTTAAGGAGCTAAATCACCCAAGAAGAGTTTCTCCAGATTTTTCTTAATAATTAAAGATTTAATTAATGGTTTTAATTAAGGGAAAAAATGAGGGAAATAGATATTTTGTGATCATAACTAACTTTTCTCAAAATTTTCCATTTCTTTTCTCTCAACTTTTCTCTCAACCCAAACACTTTTCTCCAGCCTTTTTCCCTCTGATTTTGACATCTAAAAATGAGATTTCAATCTCCAATTGATCTCTAATCTTTCCTACATCAAAACCTTAGCATTTGCCTATTGAATTTTCAAGAATCTTGGATCTAAACAAGGAGAAACTCACATTTAGAGGTATGAACGTCCTTCTCCTCCAAATACTCAGTTCTTTACTGAAATTCACAAGTTCTTAATCCTTGATTTGAGTTTTATTAAAGGTTTTAATGATTTGTTCTTTATCTTGGCTTAAAATGCAAGATTTGGTTTAATTTTGATGAAATTCGTATGAAATGTTTGGGCACTGTTTTGAGGTGTCTTTTTGATGAAAATTGGATGTATAATTGGTGTGAAATTGAGGTTTAATCAATGCATTCCCGAATAGGTTGATTTTCCTAAGTTTTGCTTGAGCTAGTGATGGTTTTTGGGGTGATCTTGATGATCTGCTATAGCTGGAGGTTTAAGGACGTGGTTAGATCCTTTTTGGATGTTATTTGATGTATAAGAATGTTTGGAGTTGATGGATATTGGCTAGGTAGTGTTGTGGAGGTGTTTGGATGTGATTTCGGTTGTGTTTGGTAGCCGAAATGTGAGTGTTGATGTGAGCAGCGAGTTTAGGTGTTTTGGTTGAAGATATTAATGCATGATGATGCATTAATCCTCTGCTTTGATGTGTTTAAAACAGGGGAGACATCTTCGGATCCTTGTGGTGTTGATCCGGAAGCTTGATTAGTGTTTCGGCTAGCTTGCGAAACGGAATCGGTGAGTGAAGTTTGGTTTTCAGCTTTGGAACCAATGTTTTGAAGGTTTGGGAGCTTAGTTAAAGTCTAAACAACTTAGCTAAGTTCAAGAGTAAGTTTTCGGAAAAACTCTCTTGTTGGTGAGCCATGATTTGGTTGAATGCAAAGTGATTTGTTTGCATGTTTTAATTCTGTTTTTGAAAGCATATTTTAGCATGTTTATTGCTGGTTTTATAAGCCATGTGTTGAAGGATGCTCAAGGTAAGAGATCCTTGGTTTTACATTGATAAATGTGATTTCAATGCATAGTGATGCATGTGGATTTAATGGCTTTGTTAAATGCTTTAAAACAGTGGATTAATGATGTTAAATGATGTATATTGGCAAATGATGTGTTGTTTTAAAAGTACTTGAATCGGATATAGTTAGCCGGCTATAGGAATGGGTGCACCGTGAATAAATTCGCCTTGGATGTTGAGAGGTTGTGATTGTACCGTAAACTCAATCCAAGTACACTAACGAGATGGTTAAGAACACTATGGTGGTTAAAAGTCCATGGGTGGGTCTTGTGTTAAGGTCACAATGGTGGTTAAAAGTCCATGTGTGGACCTTGTGTATTGTTAAGGTCACAATGGTGGTTAAAAGTCCATCTGTGAACCTTGTGTATTGCTAAGGTCACGATGGTGGTTAAAAGTCCATGTGTGAACCTTATGTATTGTAAGATCACAATGGTGGTTAAAAGTCCATGTGTGGATCTTGTGTTGTATGTCCCGTGATCTCGTTAGTGATGTTATACCACTACCAATGAGTGATGTGGAGGGGTTGTGATTGTACCATGCTCCACCTTGATATTGGTAGTGTGTATGAAGCTTATGGGACAACGCTTGTATTCCGCGTATCCGATTGTTGATTGTCGATTGTGCTTTGAGTTGGAAAATGTTATGATTATCACTTGTAAGCCAATATAACATGTTGATGATTTGAAGCATGAAATGCTTGGTTTATATGCATATGTGCATGATTAAATGTTGTTTTGAACTAAGGTTTTGAAAAGGTGTTTTGCAAATGCATTATTGTGATGTTTTAAATGAGCATTCCTCACTAAGCTATGTGCTTACGCTCTCTCTTTTTCCTAAACCAATAATGCAGAGCATTGAAGTTCTTTAAGGGCAGCAAGGAGGTCAAAGATCCAAGAGAAAGACTAAGCTCATGTATGGTGAATGTTTTCCTAACACTATTAGCTTTTGGCAATGGGAACTTATGTTGTTGTTTTGGGAGATGTTTTGGACTCCCTAAGTTGGTTATGTGCTTATGGTGATGCTGGAACATGTAAATGGCCATTGGTGTTTGGTTTTGGTGAATTGATGATTACTTGGTTTTCTATATAGGATGCATGCCTATAGAATTGGGTTTTTCTTAATTCGAGGCTATGATTGAAATTGGTTGATGCTAATATGTTCATTGAGTGTTGAATGACTTGTTGGTATGATTTGGTTGTCTTTGGAATGCGTTTGATGGGTCAATTGTGAATTAAACCAGCAAAAATCTGCAATTCTGGGCAGCCCGTATCGGAACGGGTGCTACCGTTTCGGAACAAAGGGCCTGAAATGGCCTTGGCGTTTTGAAACGGGTAGAGCCGTTTCCGAACGGTTTTGCCACTGCCTATCCCTGTTCCGAAACATGTTTCGGAACGGTCCCGCATTTCGGAACGGATCATCCCCGTTTCGGAACACTCGACCGTTGGGCACTGAAATTGACGGTTTTATGTTTTGAAAACCTTGCGTTTTGGTCCCAATGTTTGTATTTGCAATTGGTTGAGTTTGTGATGTCCGTTTGAGTTGAAATTTGGAAGAGAAGCATGAATTATGATTAATTTCATATTGGTAACCTTAAAACTGATTAAGTCCTCTAAATTCCTGAAATTTACATTTTGGTCCCTAAATTCGTGTGCTGTGCAATTGAGTCCCTGATCGTTGTCCGATTGCTGTGGTTTTTGAGTATGTGTTCCTCGAGGGTATGATTAGGGTTAATATGCATCTAGACAAGTTTAAAAAAAAGGTCGTTAGTTAAGGTTGACTTTCGGGTTGACTTTGGTTTTCCCCGTGTAATCTTCTTAATTCGGGTCAACCGTCTAGCCCGGGTTAAGGGGGTTACATTTGTTGGTATCAGAGCTGAGTTCTCGAATAGTCGGGAATGGTTGTGTGGGTAATGTGTGTATGATTGCCTTGTATGCTTGTTGAGTGAAAGCATGTTGTGTGAATTGTAAGTATGTTGCAATTGTGATGTATGCTGTGGTGAAGCATGTTAGAGGGACCCATTGCCAAATCAAAGCTAATGAAATGATTTGTTTTTAATTGGAAATGAGCTTGAGTACTTGGATTGCTTACCTTGCTGAGCCTGACTTTGTTTATTGCATTGTGATTGCATTGTTTAGTATGGCACCTCGTAGAGAGACGAGGATTAATACGCGAGCTATGGCTCAAAATGAGAATGAGGAGAACGCTGAAAATGTGGTGGATTTACCTCCTCCACTTGGTGGTGGTGGTGCTGGGGGTGAAGGAGCTGTTGCTGGTGCTGGAGTCGCTGGACCTGAAGCTGGTCAGGGGCAAGCTGTTCCTGACATGACAATGTTGATACAAGCTATTGCTGGAGCTTTTCGAGCGGCAGTAGCTGGAGCTCAAGGAGCTGGGCATCTGGGAGATGCTAATGGTAGACTACCTCTAGAACGTTTGCACAGTCTGGGAGGGACTGAGTTCAGGGGTTTGTCTGCTGAAGGTTCTGAATCTTGGCTGGAAAGTACCAAGAGAATCTTAGGTCAAATGAACTGCAATGATGTGCAGAAGCTGGGCTGTGTGATATCTTTGCTGCACGATGATGCGTATACCTGGTGGATGACCTCTATCTCTGGAATGGAGGAAGCTGATGTAACTTGGACGTTCTTTCTGAATGCGTTCAAGAGGAGGTATCTTGGTGTGCGATACCTGGATGAGAAGAAAAGGGAATTTATGTCTCTTACTCAGGGAAGCATGTCTGTAGCTGAGTATGAGGTTCAGTTTGTCCGGCTTAGTCAGTACGCACCTGAGCTTGTTCATGACGAGCGGGAGAGGTGTGAACGTTTCCGTTATGGTTTGGTGACGGAGGTAAAGACCTATATGTTGGCTGCTGAGTATACTGACTTTGATGTGCTGGTTGGTAGAGCAAAGGACATTGAGTTGAATTTGAGTCTATCTTCTAGAGGTGCTGGTCCTAGTGTGGGCAAGCGAGCTGCTGAGTATAGTTCCGGTGGCGGACGGAACAAGAGAGGACATGAACGAAGGTATCAGTCTTCAGCTAGGCGAGGTGGTGGAGGTCAAGGTGCGCCTGTTCAGGGAGACAAGGCGAGAGCTGAACCGAACACATGTTGGACATGTGGGTCGCATGGACACCTGAGGCGTGATTGTCCTCGAGCAGTGAGGGAGGTGCAGGCTCCTGTTGTGGTGGCTGGTAACTCGTGCTGGAACTGTGGATCAGCGGATCACATGAGGAGGGAGTGTCCTCTGTTGGCCGGTGGTGGCCAAGGACGTGCTCCTGGAGTTGTTGCACCACAGAGAGGTCGTGGGCGCGGCCGTGGTAACTTCCAACGTAGAGAGGATGGTGGAAGGAATGTGGCTCATGTTGTAGCTGTTCAACCTGAGGGTGGTGGTCAGGCCAGAGTGTATGCTCCGAGGGAGGGGAGAAATGACACAGACGTGATTGCAGGTACTTTCACTTTGCAATCCTTGTCATTACTTTCCTTGATTGATTCTGGATCTACACACTCTTACATATTGCGTGAGCATGCTGAATTCCTTGGTTTGCCTGTTGAGTCTTTGAATGTTGGTATGTGTGTCACTAGTTCTTTTGGTGAGACTGTTGTGACTCGAAAGCTTTATAGAAGATGTCATTTGGCTGTGCAAGATCATGTTTTTCATGTTGATCTTATGGAATTGCCTTTTTATGGTTTTGATGTAATCCTTGGTATGGATTGGCTTGTTGAGCATCGAGCTGTAGTGGATTGTGAGAATAAGCGAGTTTCGTTGAAGCTTGCGGATGATTATGAGGTAGTGGTGGTTGGTGAGAATGTGAAGTTTCTTGCCAATGTGGTGTCTACATTGGAAGCGAGTCGGATGATGAGGCAAGGTTGTGAAGCTTACCTAGCCTTTGTGATGAATCCTAGCTCTAAAGAGTTGCGTGTGCAAGATATCAGGACTGTGCGAGAGTTTCCTGGTGTGTTTCCGGAGGAGTTGCCGGGATTGCCTCCTAATCGCGAAGTGGAGTTTGGGATTGAGCTGTATGAAAACACAACTCAAGTGTCCATTACTCCGTATCGAATGGCACCTAAGGAGTTGAAGGAGCTGAAGACGCAACTGCAGGAGTTGCTAGATCGTGGTTTTATTCGGCCGAGTGTGTCACCTTGGGGTGCGCCGGTCTTGTTTGTGAAGAAGAAGGATGGCACTATGAGAATGTGCATTGATTACTGTCAGCTTAACAAGTTGACTATCAAGAATCGGTATCCATTGCCGAGAATTGATGATCTTTTTGATCAATTTCAGGGAGCGTCTGTGTTCTCTAAAATTGACTTAAGGTCAGGGTATTATTAGTTGAAGGTGAAGGATGTGGATGTGCCAAAGACAGCTTTCAGAACGAGGTATGGGCATTATGAGTTCCTTGTGATGTCGTTTGGTTTGACGAATGCTCCTGCAGCTTTCATGGACATGATGAATAGAGTGTTCCATGAATACTTGGATAAGTTTGTTGTGGTGTTCATTGATGATATCCTCGTGTACTCTCGTACCGAGGAGGAGCATGAAGGGCATTTGAGAATTGTGTTGCAAGCTTTGTTGGAGAATCAGCTTTATGCCAAGCTGAGCAAGTGTGAGTTTTGGCTTAGAGAAGTTGTGTTTCTTGGTCATGTGGTTTCTGCTGAGGGGATACATGTTGATCCTCAGAAGATTGAGGCGGTGATGAATTGGAAGCCTCCTAAGTCTGTTCATGAAGTCCGTAGTTTCCTTGGCTTGGTGGGATACTATCGGAGATTCGTGGATGGGTTTTCAAAGATTGCTGCACCTTTGACGAAGTTTTTGCAGAAGGATGTTAAGTATGAGTGGACGGAAGCGAGACAACATGCTTTTGAGAAGCTTAAGATAGCTTTGACGCAAGCTCCTATCTTGGTTCAACATGAATCAGGGAAAGAGTTTATGGTGTATAGTGATGCGTCCTATGCTGGGTTGGGATGTGTGTTGATGCAAGAGGGTAAGGTGGTGGCTTATGCATCACGGCAGCTGAAGGTGCATGAGCGCAATTATCCTACGCATGACATTGAGTTGGCTGCAGTGGTTTTTGCTTTGAAAATCTGGAGACATTACCTGTATAGTGAGAAGTGTACTGTGTACACATACCACAAAATTTTGAAGTATCTGATGTCCCAGAAAGAGTTGAATCTTAGGCAACGACGTTGGGTGGAGTTGCTAAAGGATTATGATTTCACAATTGAGTATCATCCGGGTAAAGCTAATGTTGTAGCGGATGCCTTGAGTAGGAAGGTAGCTGTTGAGTTGAGGGCTATGTTTGCCAGTTTGAGTATTTCGCGTGATGATGGTCTTGTGGCTGAGTTGCAAGTGAAACCATCATTGGTTCAGTTGATTAAGGAAAAGCGGTTGTTGGATGATTCCTTAGTGTCTCATGTTCAGGATATTGCAGAGGGTAGGCCTTCGGATTTCTGTTTTAGTGATGATAGAGTGTTATGCTTTGGGAGTCGGATAGTAGTGCCCAATGATGCTGAGTTAAGGCGTGCTATTCTGACTAAAGGTCATAGTAGTCCTTTTGCTATGCACCCTGGTAGTACTAAGATGTATCGTGATCTGCGTGATGAGTACTATTGGGTGGGTTTAAAGAAAGATGTTGCGGAGTTTGTAAGCAAATGCATGGTGTGTCAGTGAGTTAAGGCTGAGCATCAGTTTCCTTCAGGGTTGTTGCAACCATTGAGAATTCCTGAGTGGAAGTGGGAAAGGATTACCATGGATTTTGTATCTGGTTTGCCTTTGTCGCCATCGAAGAAGAATTCGGTGTGGGTGATTGTGGATCGCCTGACGAAGTGTGCGCATTTCTTGCCTGTGCATACTACGTACACTTTGGATAGGCTTGCGGAGTTGTACATTGCTGAGATTATGCGACTGCATGGTGTGCCTAAGTCGATTGTGTCGGATAGGGATCCGAGGTTTACATCGCGTTTCTGGCAGTGTTTGCATCAGGCTTTGGGTACACGGTTGAATTTCAGTACGTCTTATCATCCGCAGTCGGATGGACAGTCCGAGCGTGTTATCTAGGTTTTGGAGGATATGTTGAGGTGCTGTGTGATTGAGTTTTAGGGTTCTTGGGAGAGACATCTGCCTTTGGTGGAGTTTGCCTATAATATTAGTTATCAGGCAAGTATTCAAATGGCACCTTATGAAGCGTTGTACGGGAGGAAGTGTAGGACTCCTCTGTGTTGGGCTGAAACGGGTCAGAAGTTGGTTTCGATGCCAGCTCTGTTGAAGGGAACCACCGAGAAGGTGAAGCTCATTTGTGAGCGTTTGAAGGCAGCTTCTGATCGGCAAAAGTCTTACGCGGATTTGAAGCGTAAGGAGTTTGAGTATGCGGTGGGTGACCGTGTGTTTTTGAAGGTTTTGCCTTGGAAAGGTGATGAGGTTTGGCCGAAAGGGTAAGTTGAGCCCTAGGTTCATTGGACCATATGAGGTGATTGAACGTGTGGGTCCTGTTGCGTACAAGTTGAGGTTGCCACAAGAGTTGGAAAAGATTCATGATGTGTTTCATGTTTCTATGCTTCGAAAGTATAGATCGGATCCTTCGCATGTGATGCCTGTGGAAGAAGTGGAATTGAATCCGAGTTTGACTTATGATGAGGAACCGGTGAAGATTCTGGATTCGGATAGTAAGGTTCTTCGAGGCAAGACCATTGAGTTGGTAAAGGTGTTGTGGAAGCATCGTGGTGTTGAAGAAGCCACGTGGGAACGGAAGGATGACATGCTGAAGCAGTTTCCGTACCTCTTTCCTTCAAGTAAATTTCGAGGACGAAATTTCTTAACGGGGGAGAGTTGTAACACCCCAATTTTGGGCTTAGAAGTTTTGGGTTTTGGGCCGGACCGGTCGTGTTTGCGGTTCGAATATAAAAGGTGATTTTTAGGAAATCCTAGTTCGGGATGCATTAAAAATATGGAAAAATATCTTAAAATCCTCTTTTATTATAAATAAGAGAGTGGTGAAATCAATTTTACAAAATGAGTATTCGAAATGTGATTTTCGAGTTAGTGACTAAAATGTAATTTTTGAAAAGTTGGTGACTGTTTTAAAAGGATTGAAACTTTGAATCTTTAAGGAGCTAAATTACCCAAGAAGAGTTTCTCCAGATTTTTCTTAATAATTAAAGATTTAATTAATGGTTTTAATTAAGGGAAAAAGGGGGGGAAATAGATATTTTGTGATCATAACTAACTTTTCTCAAAATTTTCCATTTCTTTTCTCTCAACTTTTCACTCAACCCAAACACTTTTCTCTAGCCTTTTTCCCTCTGATTTTGACATCTAAAAATGAGATTTCAATCTCCAATTGATCTCTAATCTTTCCTACATCAAAACCTTAGCATTTGCCTATTGAATTTTTCAAGAATCTTGGATCTAAACAAGGAGAAACTCACATTTAGAGGTATGAACGTCCTTCTCCTATAAATACTCAGTTCTTTACTTAAATTCCCAAGTTCTTAATCCTTGATTTGAGTTTTATTAAAGGTTTTAATGATTTGTTCTTTATCTTGGCTTAAAATGCAAGATTTGGTTTAATTTTGATGAAATTCGTATGAAATGTTTGGGCACTGTTTTGAGGTGTCTTTTTGATGAAAATTGGATGTATAATTGGTGTGAAATTGAGGTTTAATCAATGCATTCCCGAATAGGTTGATTTTCTTAAGTTTTGCTTGAGCTAGTGATTGTTTTTGGGGTGATCTTGATGATTTGCTATAGTTGGAGGTTTAAGGACATGGTTAGATCCTTTTTGGATGTTATTTGATGTATAAGAATGTTTGGAGTTGATGGATCTTGGCTGGGTAGTGTTTTGGAGGTGTTTGGATGTGATTTCGGTTGTGTTTGGTAGCCGAAATGTGAGTGTTGATGTGAGCAGCGAGTTTAGGTGTTTTGGTTGAAGATATTAATGCATGATGATGCATTAATCATCTGCTTTGATGTGTTTAAAACAGGGGAGACATCTTCGGATCCTTGTGGTGTTGATCCGGAAGCTTGATTGGTGTTTTGGCTAGCTTGCGAAACGAAATCGGTGAGTGAAGTTTGGTTTTCAGCTTTGGAACCAATGTTTTGAAGGTTTGGGAGCTTAGTTAAAGTCTAAACAACTTAGCTAAGTTCAAGAGTAAGTTTTCGGAAAAAACTCTCTTGTTGGTGAGCCATGATTTGGTTGAATGCAAAGTGATTTGTTTGCATGTTTTAATTCTGTTTTTGAAAGTATATTTTAGCATGTTTATTGCTGGTTTTATAAGCCATGTGTTGAAGGATGCTCAAGGTAAGAGATCCTTGGTTTTACATTGATAAATGTGATTTCAATGCATAGTGATGCATGTGGATTTAATGGCTTTGTTAAATGCTTTAAAACAATGGATTAATGATGTTAAATGATGTATATTGGCAAGTGATGTGTTGTTTTAAAAGTACTTGAATCGGATATAGTTAGCCGGCTATAGGAATGGGTGCACCGTGAATAAAGTCGCCTTGGATGTTGAGAGGTTGTGATTGTACCTTAAACTCCATCCAAGTACACTAACGAGATGGTTAAGAACACCATGGTGGTTAAAAGTCCATGGGTGGGTCTTGTGTTAAGGTCACAATGGTGGTTAAAAGTCCATGTGTGAACCTTGTGTATTGCTAAGGTCACGATGGTGGTTAAAAGTCCATGTGTGAACCTTGTGTATTGTAAGATCACAATGCTGGTTAAAAGTCCATGTGTGGATCTTGTGTTGTATGTCCCGTGATCTCGTTAGTGATGTTATACCACTACCAATGAGTGATGTGGAAGGGTTGTGATTGTACCATGCTCCACCTTGATATTAGTAGTGTATGAAGCGTATGGGACAACGCTTGTATTCCGCGTATCCGATTGTTGATTGTCGATTGTGCTTTGAGTTGGAAAATGTTATGATTATCACTTGTAAGCCAATATAACATGTTGATGATTTGAAGCTTGAAATGCTTGGTTTATATGCATATGTGCATGATTAAATGTTGTTTTGAACTAAGGTTTTGAAATGGTGTTTTGCAAATGCATTATTGTGATGTTTTAAATGAGCATTCCTCACTAAGCTATGTGCTTACGCTCTCTCTTTTTCCTAAACCAATAATGCAGAGCATTGAAGTTCTTTAAGGGCAGCAAGGAGGTCAAAGATCCAAGAGAAAGACTAAGCTCATGTATGGTGAATGTTTTCCTAACACTATTAGCTTTTGGCATTTGGCAATGGGAACTTATGTTGTTGTTTTGGGAGATGTTTTGGACTCCCTAAGTTGGTTATGTGCTTATGGTGATGCTGGAACATGTAAATGGCCATTGGTGTTTGGTTTTGGTGAATTGATGATTACTTGGTTTTCTATATAGGATGCATGCCTATAGAATTGGGTTTTTCTTAATTCGGGGCTATGATTGAAATTGGTTGATGCTAATATGTTCATTGAGTGTTGAATGACTTGCTGGTATGATTTGGTTGTCTTTGGAATGCGTTTGATGGGTCAATTGTGAATTAAACCAGCAAAAATCTGCAATTCTGGGCAGCCCGTATCGGAACGGGTGCTACCGTTTCGGAACAGAGGGCCTGAAATGGCCTTGGCGTTTCGAAACGGGTAGAGCCGTTTCGGAACGGTTTTGCCACTGCCAAGCCTTGTTCCTAAACATGTTTCGGAATGGTCCCGCGTTTCGGAACGGATCATCCCCGTTTCGGAACACTCGACCTTTGGGCACTGAAATTGACGGTTTTATGTTTTAAAAACCTTGTGTTTTGGTCCCAATGTTTGTATTTGCAATTGGTTGAGTTTGTGATGTCCGTTTGAGTTGAAATTTGGTAGAGAAGCATGAATTATGATTAATTTCATATTGGTAACCTTAAAACTGATTAAGTCTTCTAAATTCCTAAAATTTACATTTTGGTCCCTAAATTCGTGTGCTGTGCAATTGAGTCCCTGATCGTTGTCTGATTGCTGTGGTTTTTGAGTATGTGTTCCTCGAGGGTATGATTAGGGTTAATATGCATCTAGACAAGTTTAAAAAGAAAAAAAGGGTCGTTAATCAAGGTTGACTTTGGGGTTGACTTTGGTTTTCCTCGTGTAATCTTCTTAATTCGGGTCAACCGTCTAGCCCGGGTTAAGGGGGTTACATCCGCATTTCTCTTACCGACCCTTTCTCCCTCCATTGCCTTTATACGTGGACGAATCTTTGCCGGATTGGTTTTGCATGGAGGTTGGTGGTCTAGCCGTGTTCTCTGGTTTTTCTTTTGAAAGTGTTGTTTCTTTTTAATTTCTGTCTTTTTTATCGCGTGTTGTCGGTTGGGTTTCCCACCGTTTAATTTATTGTTTCTTTTACTTTCTCAATAAAGGCTAGCTGGCACGCTTATTCAAAAAATGTCATTTTTTTTAAAAATAGCCAAATTAATAAAATTGGTGTCCCAAAAATCCAAAAAAAAGAGTGTCATGTGTCCAATGGCGGATTTAGAATTTTTTTAAGGTGGATCAAAATCATAAAATTTAAGAATTGATTTATAAAATAAATTAAAGTTAAATATGGGAATTTTGAAAAATTCAAGATATACACAAACCTATTCAATTATATATGTAGATCCGGTACTGCATGTGGCAAATGAAAATGTGATGTTGTATGTTAACTTATCTTAGCTTCACAATCAACCTTCACTTTCAAAGGCAAATTACGTAGGATAACGGATCAAGTAAAATATTTTGTCCACTTTGACTATTGTTTGGCTCTCAGCTCACGCAAATGGGAACTTGGGAATTCTCGATTCCAAATGCTTTGACCTCTGAATTTCTGATTGGGGTATGCTGCTTTCAGAAACTTGGCTTTCTTTTTAGTCATTCATTTCCAAAAGGGTTGCTTTTGTTTTCAAAAGCAAGCGTTTATGTGGTTATCAAAAGCAAGCGTTTATGTGGTTATCAGAGCTTTTGTTTTTGAATGCCCTTCTCTTATCCTGGGCTGATGTCCACCATTACGACTTCTTTGTAAGTAATTTCTTGCATCGTTCACCCCGTTTTCTGTTTTGTTAATAACATCAGTTGGTGCTGGATTTTGATTCTGGGTTTGTTTTCTTAAATTAGTTCCAAGAATCTTAGTTTACACAGCTTTGTAGCACGAAGAACGTCTTGACCATAAACTGCAGCTTTCCAGGGCCTGAGATTCGGGTTCGCAGAGGGGATACTGTTTTTGACCGTAAACACCTTGTTGCAGATATAGCCTTATGATGTGATAATTGCTTTACAATGTTGCAGTTACAACGTTTGAGTATCAAGTAGATTAGCAGGGCCTTTACCTTGTTAGTGTGATAAATGCCGTTAAGGAAACAACGGTGTTCGGCATCGCATCCCACAGCTTCACCATTGTTGGTAGATCTGGCAAACCTTGTTGGTAGACATGGGGTTTGTTTCAGCTTTTGATAAAGGGCAAAGCAGGAGGAAAGAAGAATGAGATAGAGGTGGTCAGAGCCATCGCCCACCAAAGGTGGCCGGAGCAGCGACATCATGGAATAAAACTGAGGTCGAGAGATTTTAAGGGTTAAATTAATATTTTGTTTAAAATTTAGGGGTCAAATTAAAAATTATTTCCTTTGACTAACATGTCACGTCATTAAACTAACATGTATTAACGGCATAGTAACCAAAATAAAATTAATCGAAAACATAAGTGGCAAGAATATTTTTTTTAAATGGGTGACTAAAATAGAATATGGTTCAAACAAAAAGGACCTCTGATAAATTTTACCCTTAATTTATTTACTAGTTTTAGCTCAAATAAACTTATGTGTGGGATCGAATTCGGCCTAAACCAAAGACACTTTGAACAATTTTTACCTGCTTTTAATAAAAAAAAGGCTTAATACAACTTTCCCCCCTAAACTATACTCGATTTCGTAACTTGCTCCCTAAATTTTATTTTGCCCACTTTTTTCCCTTAAACAATTCGTCGTTTCCTATTTTGTCCCATTTCGTTACTGTTTCCGTTAACAAAAATTCGGCCAATAACATGCAGCCACGTCATCAACGGGTTGACTAAGTCAACCCGTCTGGTTTTATTTAAAGGGTAAATTACATGTCAAGTCTGCCAGGTTTGTTTTTTTGTTCAATTTAGTCACTGAAAAGTCTATTTTTACTTTAAATTGACCCCTATTTGTTTCTAATTTTTATAATTTAGTCCATTATTTGTTATTATTAATAATATTATTTTATTAAAATGTTAATATTTAATATAAATAAATAAAAACAAATATTTTAATACTAAATTAGTAATTTTTTAGATTCGAATTCCAATTAAATTCTAATTATTAATTCTAATTTCACTATATTTGAATTATAGTTTTTGAGTAAAATTTAAATTATACTCGATCATGTTCGTAATATATTCAAATCATATTCAAATTATATTTGAATCATCTTCTAATTATATTCGAATTATTGATTCGAATTTTTCTATATTCGAAATATATTTTTTTGAGCAAAATTCAAATTATATTAGAATTATATTTGAACCATGTCTATATTATATTCGAATCATATTCAAATTATTTTTGAAATATAATTTGAATATGATATTTCGAATGTAATTCGAATATGATTCAAATATAATATGAACATGATTCGAATATAATTCTAATATAATTACATGTTTTTTTAACTATTATATTCGGAACATGTTCATACTATATTCGAATCATGTTTAACATGTACTTATAAGCGAATCTTGTTTAACATGTAATTATATTCGTATTATGTTCATATTATATTTGAATCATATTAAAATTATTTTCGAAATATAATTTGAATATGATATTTTGAATGTAATTTGAATATGATTCAAATATAATATGAACATGATTCGAATATAATTCTAATATAATTACATGTTTTTTGAACTATTATATTTGAATCATGTTTAACAGGTAATTATATTTGAATCATATTTGACATGTAATTATATTCGAATCATGTTTAACAAGTAATTATATTCGTATCATGTTCATATTATATTCGAATCATATTCAAATTATATTCTAAATATAATTCGAATATAATATGAGCATGATTTGAATATAATACGAACATGATACGAATATAATTACATGTTAAACATGATTCGAATATAATAGTTCAAAAAACATGTAATTATATTAGAATTATATTCGAATCATGTTCATATTATATTGGAATCATATTCAAATTACATTCGAAATATCATATTCAAATTATATTTCAAAAATAATTTTAATATGATTCGAATATAATATAGACATGGTTCAAATATAATTTTAATATAATTTGAATTTTGCTCAAAAAATATATTTCGAATATAGAAAAATTCGAATTAATAATTCGAATATAATTAGAAGATGATTCAAATATAATTTGAATATGATTCTAATATAATACGAACATGATTCGAATATAATTTAAATTTTACTCAAAAACTATAATTAAAAGATAGTGAAATTAGAATTAATAATTAGAATTTAATTGGTATTCGAATCTAAAAAATTACTAATTTAGTATTAAAATATTTGTTTTTATTTATTTATATTAAATATTAACATTTTAATAAAATAATATTATTAATAATAACAAATAATGGACTAAATTATAAAAATTAGAAACAAATAGGGGTCAATTTAAGGTAAAAATAGACTTTTCAGTAACTAAATTGAACAAAAAAACAAACCTGACAGACTTGACATGTAATTTACCCTTTAAATAAAACCAGACAGATTGACTTAGTCAACCCATTGATGACGTGGCAGCATGTTATTGGCCGAAATTTTTTTTAAGCGAAAAAAGTAACGGAATGGGGCAAAATGGGAAACGGTGAATTGTTTAAGGGTAAAAAGTGGGCAAAATGAAGTTTAGGGGGCAAGTTGGGAAATCGGGTATAGTTTAGGAGGGAAAAGTTGTATTAAGCCAAAAAAAATTATATTAAACTTATTTGTATTTTTAGAATTAATTTAATTAAAATTTTCTAATTAAAACTCGAACTAGATCAAATAAGCTCAAAATTAACGGTTCAGTTACAAATAGTTTAAGGGTTCAGTTGATTTTTCAGTTGGAGTATCAATTTAAATGGATATCTCGATTGGTTTTCGGTTATTAAAATTTAAAAATGATCCAACAAAAAAAAAGTTACTCTTTTTTTTTTGAAAGCAAAAAAAAAAAGAAGTTATTCTCGTATATTTAGTCAATCGATTTTAAATTTTTGAAAAGAGATGGCAGCGGCTTCATGAAATTAACGAGAAAAAATTAGGAGAAACTTTTTTTCTATTTCATTGAACAGTTTTGATCAACTCTTTCATTCGTAATCTGATTGAGTTGCAGGCCCGCCCTAGGCAAAGATAATAAAAGCGTCTACTCAGAGCTCATTATTTAAAGAAACTAAATATTATATTCTTTGAATTATATTTATTATTAAAGATTTAAATTTTTTGTAATAATTGTTATTAGGGCCCATTTTTTTAATAATTGTTAATAGTGAATAATTTTTTTAATATTTATTATGAAGGTTTTACTCTTAATATTTAATTATTTTTAATACTTGATATTAGGTACGAGTGTTCATAGAAGGTTAAACGTACCATTTAGCAAAAACAATTTGTTAACAGTTATAGCGGTTATTAAACCGTAACCTACCATTAAAAATGGTTAACAAATAAATTTTTAATTTTTAGTTAAAAATACCAACTATCATCAAATAAAATAAAATAAAATAAACATATTAATTTTTAGTTATAAACTAAAAACATTAAAATGGAAGAGGATCAAAAATGCTATATCACATTTTCTTAAATTTCTATCTTCATCTTTCACGTTCCTAGCATCTTGTCATCTTCAGTTAAAAATACCAACTATCATCAAATAAAATAAATATGTGTTGTGAATAAAATAATAAAGAACAATAATAAGAACAAAGAACAAGAATGGAAGAACAAAGAGATGAGAGAAAGAGAGAGATTTGTATTATTCTCAAATATAGAATTGTGTACAATGCCTTCAATGAATCATCTATTTATAGGCATAAGAATAACATAATACATTAAACTCTAATTCATAGAGATAATATTCTTAATAATAAATAAATCAAACTCCTTTGATAAAGTTCTAATCATGATAGACATCCACATAGATAAATATTCATAACACTTCCCCTTGGATGTCTATGAAGATAATGTGTCTCGTTAAAATCTTACTAAGATAAAAACCCAATGGGAAAAAAATTAGTGAAGGAAAAAGAGTACACACATCTTTGATACGCATAACATGTTGCCTCATTAAAAACCTTACCAGGAAAACCCATTGGGACAAAACCTCGGTTAAGGGGAAAAGAGTGCAACGCGTATTTACTTCCCCTCATGCAAACATCACAGAAGATATTTGAATCTTCATAATTTAATCTTGAATATTATTTTTCTAAAGATCGTGAGGGATGAAATTTTGGAGTAATATGTTCCATGATGTATCCACTTTCAAACTGAGATATACATCTTGCATTATCTTCACACAAGATAGCTTTTATCATATCTTGTAAAAGTAAATCCACATATCTTTTGGATATGTTGGGTCAATGGTCTTAGCCAAACACATTTTTTGGCTTGCCTCGTGCATACAATTATTTATACGACATTTGAGGAGGCATCAACGAATGTTTGAAGATCTAAATGTAATGATCTTTGTATATTCATAGATATTTCATGACCAACGAATATATAGTGCTTCAAGACCAAGAAAAGATATAATTATCTTTATTCACATCCAACAATCTTACAACTATTGGGATACTCAATAGATATGCTCTATTCATATTGAATCTTCTTTAAGATTCTTTCAGCTTATGTCTATTCATAGACAAAAGAAATATATAAAATTGCTCGATCTTCAGGTCGAGATAAACTTGATGTCAAGATTCAAGTACTTGTATTGAAAGTACTTCATGAGTTTTCAATTTGAAGCTCTTTAGGAGTTCTAAAATTATCATAATGAATATTGATCCAAACTTCTTTATAAAATACATAAGGAAATCTGATCATTCTTATAGTATTTTCTCAATTAGTATTCACTAAGGCGATTATACCAAATGCGCCAAAATATTCATGAGACATGTCTAAATAAATTTCCTCAAAAATTTTCAAATGCTTATAGCATTTTATATCCTTAAAGAATAAATATGGATCCACAAATAATTAGACGCATGCAAAATTTTTCATAACTGCCAAAGTAATTGCATCCACCATGAAGTAATTAAAACTTTTCATAAATCATAGTTAAAGTCGTATTTACGACTACTTATTTGTGCTTCACTTGAATTACACCTTTAGGTGTTTAGATTGTTGGTCCAAATACTTCTATTTTAGAAGTTCAAAGCGTCTTTCAACATCGGTCAATTCAATATCTATACTTCTAGATAGATTTTATACAAGATCCTCAATTTCTTTCTTTACTTCTATAGAAGTATTTTTATGTAAAATTGTTTGTAAAATTGTTGTCGACAATTTTCCAATTTTCTGGTTCCATTCTCGTAACGACATAACTCATCGAGATCTCTTCAAGATTTTAATCTTTATTTCAGGTACCTGAAACTCTTTAAGAGTTTTATTATTAGTTATGTTGGGTCTCTTTAGGAGCACCCGCCTCCAATATATGACCATCTCATAATACTTTTCATTTACGAGAATTTTGATCATTGGAACCATTTCAACTACCATGCTTGAAGCATGATTTACATCCACTTGCTCTAACATGTAATTTAAACTTAAAGCATTTCAGCCGGTATATGAGACTTAATTACTCTCATTGGATCAGTAAATATGTCTGGCAGTTGACATGAAAGAACATAAATTATCTTATGAACTTTTAGTTCATATTCGAGGATCTAGATAATGATAATTCATTTCCTTCTTTATCTAGCTGATTATTCTCTCCCCTGATGTTGAGAAAAATCATCTAATAAATGATTCTCCAATTAATGTTTAGAATTTAAACATAAAAGGAGACTCGTACTCAATATATATTCTCAACCCTTTTTACTTGCCCATTTTGTGCGTTATGGTGGAGCAATTCAACTATATATCGCACATTCAATAATTCAAAAATGAGAAATATGACTTCTGACCAAAAGTCAAATCATAATGAGAAGTTTATTATAACTCGTTGGCTTGATGCGTATAAGTGTTGCTATATAGAAATACCATATAAATAATAAATATTTTGTTCTCACAGTTTAGCTATTAAATAGCAGGCATCCAATTAAAAATTTGCTAAACTGTACTTTTCATAATCAATAGGCTTTGTAACAACCGATATAGCCTAAAATATAAACCCACTAGCTTTTCAAGACGAATAGTCTAACTGCATAATCTGAATCTTTTTAGAATCAATCTCACAAACTTCTTGTTGTAAGTCGATAAAACAATGTAGATGCATCAACTAAAATCATATAAAACTTTTCACATTTGTGGATATATGGGCCCATATTTCGTTCAGATATGCAAGACATACAGTCTCAACTTCAGTACAAGAACTTTAAGTTATAATTTTTTTGGTAAGTGAGATCATCTATATCCTTTGAGAACAAACAACACAAGAACTTCAGGTTCTTTTTGTAAGTGGAATTTAATCAATTCCTTTAAGCAACACAAGAACTTCACGTTCTTTAATAAGTGGAATTTAATCAATTCCTTTGAGAATAAGCACCACAAGAACTACATGTTCTTTTAATACATGTGCATGTAAATCTCAATAATTTTTGCACCATTGTTGATCAGGATGGTCTAACCAATCATGCCAACTACATATATGTGTGTATATATCTCTAAATTGGTAAACTTATTGTTTACCATAACATGTAATTCAACCTCACTCGTACATGTTTAGTACGACCATCAAAATTGTTCCTTTAAATAGGAATATATTTAGCTCTTTCGGAGCTTTCAATTGAAATTATCTTTTGGTAGCAATATATAGCTATTCTAGAGCTTTCAACTGACTTTTTGGCTACCAGAACTTATATCCATATTGGCTTAATTCAAATGTCAATTGATAGCATATGTTATCTATAATTCCCAAAGCGATATTTTGCGTACTCATATTGATCTCTTAAAATTTCCACTTATAGTGATGATGATATTATTACCATTAACGGTAATTATTGCAATATTCGCAATTCTACACTTTTCATAATGTGCTTTCTCTCAAGAATTTATTGCTCTTCTAGAGCATCAATATTTTCAGTACTTTGAGATATAATACTTACATTATTCCCTTGCATTTAAATGGGAAAACATATCTTATGCTTATGTTGAGCATAAATCATCACCATAGATTGTATTTGACAAGTAATCATGTTAAACAAAATAAATAAATATCATAATATATAAATATAAAACGTAAATAATTAATGTATAAAATAAATAAACATAAAGAAAAATAAATAAAAAGATAATTAATTCTCTTCAAAGTTATGAGAATAATTAGAAGATGGTTTATTACATCCGAGGGTTATAAGGAAATCAACAACGTCCAAATGAGTTAGACTAACAGTGTCCAAATAAGTTGGACCAATATCATCTTTGTCATTTTTCGCAAACAAAATTTACTTTTATTTTCTTTCCTTTATCATTCAATCATTGTTGATTTTTTCAACGTACGATAAGTACGAGACCAATGATTTGTAACATCACATTGGTAATAAAAGATTCCACTTTTTTAGAATGATCATATTTTTCATGTCTATATTCATAGCCTCAACCACGACCACAACTTTTAATGTGGTTTTTATTCATTTCATAATATAATCTCACATTCACTTCAGGGAATGGTGTAGAGCCAGTGGACATTTGAAATTTTTTCACATATCCTTATCACAGAGAACAAAGATTTAATCCTCGTACGCGACATCGTTAAACCTGTCCACAAGGTCCTTTAAAAATCTCCTTTGAGACTAGTAGCCTCGCAGAACGGGATATCCAGCCAATATACTTGGATTATATCAAAATTATGTCTCTAATTGAATAATGATTTACCATGTTTGCATTCACTTGAGGAAATGATACAGTTTCAATAATCGCATGGAATAAACATCATGCTTGCATTCATTTCAGGGAATGCCCCATCATTGATAATCGTATGTAATAAACATCATGCTTTGCATTCACTTCAGGGAATGCCTCCCATAAAACTTTTTGGATCAAGACGAATTTTCGTAACTTGAAATTGGGAGAGGTCTATGATCGAGTTTTTGCGACGAAGAAAAAATATTGCTTTCGAGCGAATATATGTATATTGTAATATATGTTATATATAGTTTGTAATGCATAATTATGTATTATGTATATGTTATATATATTATGTGTATATGTATGTTATATATTATATATATATCATGATTCATGTATCATGTATGTGTATGTATATAATATGTATGTGTATGTGTATGTGTATATATACTAATATATATGTACTTACGTGTGTATGTATGTATTCATGTATTTTGTGTCATGTGTGCATATATATATATACCATATCATATGTATATTTATGAACTTTTTTAATTCATTAAGTTATGGATTTCGGGTTAATATCAGTTCAGGTCAATAATCGTTCGGGTTCAAAACAGATCGGGTCAATTAACATGTCGGGTTCAAAATAGATCGGGTTCATAACAGGTCGAGTAATATCGGATCTCGGGTCGATTCAGTCGGTAATATCAGGTAATTTGCCAGGTCGGTCTCGGGTTCGGGTTCGTTTCAGTCGGATGCAGGTCGGGTTTCAGGTCAAAATTAACAGGTCAGATTCGGGTTCGGGTCGTTTTCAGTCGGACGCAGATCGGGTTCGGTTGCTACAGTAACATGTTCAACTCGGGTTTAAGTCAACAACAGTCAGTTACAATTTAAGTTCGAATCATCAAATTCTCAGATCAAATCAAGTTCTGACTCGAACATGTTTTTAGGTTCTGACTTGTTTTTACATCCATTCATCACTTTTGTTGGTATTATTTATGTTTGTACCACGTGACAATTTTATGTGCATCTATATCATTATTGATTGAAAGCAATAATACTAACTGAAACAATTATTCTTAAAATTAAATATTCTTTTAAAAACATTACAATATCTTATTTGCAAAATCACAAATAAATTGGTTTATTAAAACTAAAGGTCCAGGAATCATGAAAAGTCAACTAATCCCATGCTTTGTACTTCTAGGTACAACGAGGCATGCCGGGCGGCGGTGGGAGGATGCTTGTTTCGGTGGTGGTTCCGTTCCTGACGATGAAAACAGTGTCCATTCCCCAGCTACTATGCCTTTCCAAATGGCAATGCATAAACCATACCCCTGACAATTCATCCATGTCAAATTATTTGATAAACTTTGATTACAAGTTACAACAACGGTGGCTTTTCTGAACCAAAACTTACCTGGATTGGTTGCGAAAAATCTGACGGCAACCCATCCTCTACGAGGGACGTGGATAGTGTTAATGAGTGGTGGATCCACCAGATTGTAGGTGCTTGGGTCTGTCTGATTGTTGAAATTTCCAGTTCCACTTCCCACCCAATAGAAGCTAAAACCATGCAAATGGATTGGGTGACTTCCACCGCCACCCATCTCGGTTGCTTGCAGCACAATCTCAACCCCATCGCCATAATTTAGCATAACAGCCCTCGTCCCTGTATCAGCTCTCGGGCTGAGAAGAGTCAAGTTTCCAGTGAAATCGTAGAATTCTGGTGGATTCAGGGGGAAATCTTCGGTGTAAACACCACTGGTGCTCCTGGATTATTAGGAACAACTCGTATAAGAATTAGCTACAGCTAGCATTACTAAAATTGCTGTATATCTATATGTGCATACATACATGTTGTAGTATGCCTGGAGAATGTCAATATTACGCGGCAAAACAAAGCTGACATTGTTCAAACTTGCAGCTGGTCTCTCTCGTCCAATACACTGTGAGGTATTGCAAGGCAAGTTGTTTGTGGCGACTGCAATGTACACTCGTCTGTTGATATCCGAATCTGCGGGCACATCCAACGGTGGATTCTGGGTGACATTGGAGTTCCTGATTCTGCTGAGGAAGCTATTTGTAGCAGCCGTATCATTCATTGCCGGAAGTGTTATCAAGGAAGCATTCAATCCACCCGCACTGTTTGTATACTCAAAAACTCCAGTAGTAATGAAGTCAACAGGTGGGAAAGCGCTGTCAGAGTAAGGCCTGGTAGCCATGTAATATTGGCCGGCGTTTTGGTTGGCAGAGACCAAAACATCCATGGTTTGTCCAGGGTCGATCATTATAAAGTCGGTGGTAAACCGCTGAACATAGGACGCGTCTTGAGCGACGAGTGTGAGGGTGTGGTTCGTGATGGCGAAGAATTTCGGTTCATTCATTGCAGCGTTAATTATGCGGAGAAGGTATGTATTCCCGAAATCAACTTGCATACGGAATAGTGTATCTGCAACAGCCGATTCACAAGCTGTTAGTAATTTATTGTAACAACTTAAAAGAGTTCAATTCACTTTGAAAACAACTGATTCCAAGTTTGATAACTCGATCCGGATTCAGTAATGCTAGTTGCTAGAACGTACCGTTGGCGCATCCGTACGTGTCACCTAAATGTCCATTGATAGCATAAGCATCAGGATCGCGAGGATTGGTACCCGATGCAAGTGCATCATTAATAGTTTGCAAATAGTTTCCATTAATGTACCATGATTCTGTCGATACAAATTAAAGAAATCAGATAAAGATTCATAAACAACACCAAGCGAAAAGCAGAATGATATGCTTACGAAGCATGATTGTTTGATCGGCATCCGGCACGGGGAACGGATAAGTCTCGTTCTCGGCCGGTAAAATGATAAAGGCTCCCTGGATGGAACCACGAGTCCAGTCACTGTGAGCATGCCACCATAGTGTTCCTATTTCATCCAATAGTATGACCTCGTACGTGAAATTGGTTCCCGGTCGAATCGGGCATTGAGTTATGAACTCGGGACCATCAGACCACGGATTTCTTGGTTGCTTCACACCATGCCTGCAACAACACGATTAAGTCATTCATCTAATCACTTTTTTATAGTTTCGATTCATTGGGAAAAAGTTAAAAAAAAGTTGATTACCAGTGAATGGTGAAACCATAATTTCCTTGATTATGAACATTAACGAAAACAGTATCACCTCTGTGAACCCGAATCTCGGGTCCAGGATAACTGTCGTTTACGACCAGCAATGTGGTCGTGTTGCATAGCTTCGTAAAGTTGGCCTCTCGCACCTGCAACAATTTAAGACCTTTGATTTCTGTCTTCGTTTTTTTTACCATATTTAAGAATATGTAAGGGAAGAAAAGAAATTGGACTCACAAAGAACTCGTAGTGATGCACATCTGCAGCACTGCAAAGGAGAAAAGTGCATAGAAATAATAAAACCCCTAGAAAACTCAGCTTCAGCAAACCCATTTTTGGTCTCTCCGTCTCCGATGTGTTTTCAGTTCGTCCCTGAATTTTCTTGTATATTGTCTTTGGGGTCATACAATTCAACAATTTATAGAAAAAAAAAAGAAAAGAAAAACGAAGCATCTCCGATGTGTTGTAAGTTCGGCCCTGAATTTTCTTCATATGCTATGTTCTGGATTACACGCAAAATTGGACCAGGGAAAGTCAGCTGTCTGGCAATATATATGTTTATAATATTTCTCACTGATGTAGTTTTCGACTTTTCGTTCAAAAAAAATTATGCTCATGGACACTGCATATGAAATATTTAAAAAATATTGATATATTATCGTTTAAAATTCACGTTAATATTTGATTAACTTCTTTATTAATTTGATCTTTATGCTTCTTTTTTGAAGTATGGGGATTAAATTGCATGAGATGAGCTTCCCTAATTAAGTAACTACTCTGAGCTGTATTAACATAAAAGAAAACAGTAAATTGAGATTAAATTAAAAATTAACAATGGTTTCTATCGTGGGCTATAGCTCTTGAGGCCGAAGAGATTTTAGTCCCTATCATAAATCTTAAGTACCTTATAAATTTTGTTTAAATAACAATTTCATTTTTCGTTAATAATACATGAACTTATTAAATATTTTATCAAGCAGGTAGATTTGTGACATCAAATTTGTTGGTCTGAAAATAATTTACTAACACTTGTATTTACATTTGAGTTTAAATATTTAACAATAGTTTTTCTTACTTTGGTTTCTAACTTTGTGTTTGGTTTCTATAAAGTGAATCAAATTGTAGAAAATGTAAATCTAATTATTATAGAACCTAACAAGTAATCTCAATGAGAAAAACGCACGATGTTTATTTTAGAAGATTCGAGTTTAATCATTTTTTTTAGATAAATGGTTCAATTTTATTTATCCAAGAGCCAAGTAGAGAAAACCTCAACCTGCAACATATACACCTATACGTACTTCTTGGGCATCCATCCCCTTAGAGAATTCCCCAAGAAGCACAAAGTCCTATTTACATCATCAAACAATATAATCTTCCTACGTATAATGATTCGTACAATATCAACTACCCTATCAAGCACTCCATTTACATCCCTCTGTACACCTCTAAATCTCCTGTAATTTCTTTCCTCCCAAACATGATATGTATAGGACTGCCAAGCAACCTTTAGGATAAACACCAGAAGCGGTTTACCCTTGAGCCTTGTGCACAACCAACTCAGTTCAGCATCCCAGTCAAGGATCTCTCGCTGCAGACCACAACGTCTTAAGATGAAATTCCAAATCTGTTTTGAGAAAGCACAACAAGCAAATAGGTGATCTCTAGTTTCACTTTCAGCATTACAAAGAACACACACTCCTTCAGCTTCAATTCTCATTCGCATCAGCCTATCAATTGTTGGTAGTCTATTCAATATTATCATCCACATCCGCAAGGCATGCTTAGGCACATGGGATCCAAACCAAACCAACCGATGCCACTCCACTTTTGATGCACTCATACGAACAGCATTCCATATGGTCCTAACCTTGCTTAGATCATTTGGATTATTGCTCATAAGTCCCAGGAGTACAGTTCTATGCTTTAACATTTTCCTGAAATACCAACTATGATGTGATTTACACTCCACAGTCCATATATCTTGCCCCTTCAACACATAAGCTTTTATCCAAGCCACCCATAAAGAACCTCCTCCAACAAGCAAGTCCTTAAGCAAATGCACAAGACAAGCTTTATTCCAAGTAAGAAGGTCCCTAATACCAAGTCCTCCCTCACTTTTTGGTGTACAAATAACCTTCCAACTTACTCTCGCACCTGCAGCAACAGTGTCCTTTCCTTTCCAGAAGAACCTCATACAAAGCCTTTCAATCTGCTCAATAACCCCCTTAGGAAGTACCACTTGTCTGCACCAATAGTTGGCCAAGCTGAAAATGACACTTTTAATAAGTTGTAATCGACCAGCAAAACTCAGAAATTTGCAAGACCAATGTCCCAATCTAGCCTTCACTTTCTCAATAAGAACAGCACAATCCCTTGCAGTTAGCCTTCTAGTGACAAGTGGGACTCCTAGATATCTCACAGGTAAATGCCCCAGTTTGAATCCAGTAATATTCACCATCTGTATTTGCTGATCATCTGTCACACCAGCTACAAACAGCTTAGACTTTGCAGCATTCAACCTAAGGCCAGAGAGCTCATAGAAAACCTCAAGCACACACTGTATACTTACTAAAGAGTCCACATTCCCTTTGCAAAAGATCAAGAGATCATCAGCAAAGCACAGGTGAGTGAGGTTTACCTTCTTACATTTTGGATGGTACTGAAAAATCCCATTTTCAACCGCCAAGTCAAGTAAACAAGACAATACATTCATGACAAGCACAAATAAGTAAGGAGAAAGTGGATCACCTTGCCTTACACCTCTAGCCCCCTTAAAAAACCCAACCAAGCTTCCATTTAGATTAACTGAAAATCTATTGCCAGTGAAGCATGCTGCAATCCACCCCCTAAACTTCTGTGGCAACCCAATAGCTTCCAAAATACAATTTAGGAAATCCCAATTCACAGAATCAAATGCTTTCTATAAATCAACCTTAAGAGCACATCGAGGGGAAATAGTAACTCTACCATTGCCCTTAACTAGTTCCTGAGCAAGGAGAGTGTTGTCAACAATACTTCTACCCTTGACAAAGGCTGATTGATTAGGATTTATCAAGCAAGGCATCACAACATTAAGCCTCTCAACCAAAATCTTAGTTATGGTCTTATATATGACTGAGCAGCATGATATAGGCCTATATTCCTTTGTTGTACACGCATTTGGAACCTTAGGAACTAATGTTATGGCAGTGACATTAAAGGCAGGCAATAGAGTAGAAGTTGTGAAAAAATACTTGATTGCATTTACAAAGTCTCTCCCCACAATATTCCAAGAGGCCTTAAAGAACCAGGATGTATAGCCATCTGGTCCAGGTGCCTTGTCTTTTCCTTGAGCAAATATTGCACTTCGAATTTCTTCATCAGTAACATTTCGAAGCATTGCCTGTTGTGCTTCAGCTGGTATTACAGCTTTGAGAATGCCTCTAAGACTCTCCACCAGACATCCTTTTACACCAGCATCAACAGATCCAAATTGGTTTGTAAATAATTGCACAAACTCATCAGCTATACCATCAAAAGTTTCTATCCTTCTTCCATCTTTGTCTAGAATACAATTGATGGTACTCCTCCTTTTTTCAACAACAGTAGCATGAAAGAATTTAGTTCCCTTATCCCCCTCAGTAAGCCACCTAATTTTTGCTTTTTGCTGGTAAAATTGTGCTTCAGCCCTTTCAAGAACAGCAAGATCATTTTGAATCTGCCTCTCTGCAGAAATGTTATCTCTTAAGATAGGCATAGCAAGGTTTTTAAGTTGCATTTCCTCCAATTGAATTCTTTTCTCAATAACATTCCTGAAAATATCAACATAGCACCTCTGATTTAAATCCCTTAAACAAGGCTTCAACCTTTTTAGCTTACCAAATAGGACTTGCATTGGATTGCCAACAATATCCTCAACCCATGAATCTGCAACAATCTTTTCAAACTCAGGATACTCAGTCCAAAAGTTGAAAAATTTAAAGGGCTTAAGCTTAGTAACAGGGAGCACTCCATGAACTGACAAAACTGCAGGGCAATGATCTGAATCACCAGGAGCAAGGAACTCCACCCTAGAATTTTGCACAGCCAAATACCACTGAGAGTTCACTAAAATTCTATCCAGTTTCTTAGCTATAAAGGACTCTTCCTGTTTGTTCGTCCATGTGAATAATGGCCCAGCAAATGGATGATCACTCAATCCCACTTCACTAAGGCAGACTTGGAAATCCTTCATATCAGATGTAACAACACGTCCTTGACAGTTAGAGCTCTCAGATGCACTAATGGTAACATTAAAATCACCTCCAATGGTCCAGGGCTGTTCCCCTATCTGAGATGCAACCAAATGAAGATGTTGCCACAATCTTCTTCGTTGAATACCCTCATTTCGTCCATAAACAGCAGAAAGCACAACTCCAACCCCATTCAATTCCCCTTTGATAGTAACAATCTGATCCTCAGCATGAACCAGGTTAAAACAGAGATTCTTCTTGCAAAGAATCCAAATCCTTCCCAAGCTAGCATATGCATAGTTAGAAAAACAATTCCAATCAGCAGATAAACTAGAAAGCACAACATCCGCATTTGGCTCTCTGATTCTAGTCTCCAACAAGCAAGCCACTTCAACACCAATTTTTTCCAACCTCTGCAATTTCATCCTCTGTTTTTGAGGCTTACTAATGCCCCTAACATTCCAAAATACCACTGTCATTAAGCAATATTCAGTAGGCTACTAGCCTCAACTCCTTTCACTTTGGCCTTTTCTTTCTTAGTTTTCATTTCCTGAAGCAAGTTGGCAACACCTAAGGAGGCAGTACTTGGCTTCCTCCCCTCCTCCAAAACACTACTCATATCATTCAAAACAGTAAATTTATTCTTAGAACAGACAAGTGCAGCAGGCTTACCCCTTCCACCACCCTGTTTAAGCTTCTTCCCCGAAATCTACAGCGGAGGAAAATCAACCTCTTTTACAACCACAATTCCAAGTTCCAAACCAGCCCGATCCACAATTTTGCAGGTGGCATCAACTTCTTCAAGCAGCTCAACACTGGTCCCTTGCATCTGATCAGGAGTACTAATGACCACACCACCTGATCCATTAGCCTCACTCTCAAAAATAGGATCACCAGTGGCCTTAGCTGAAGAAGTCGGATCATCACCAGCAATACTGTCACAAGGGGCCTCTTTCTGCCCTCCAGAATTAACATCAGCTGTAGTTGCCGTAATCGGATCAACACCAGTGCGCGCCATATCATTACCCTGCTTAACTCTCCACTCTTCCTTTACAGGTTGCACATGCTTCACAAACGGACACGCATCAGTCGTGTGCCCAAAAACAGCACAATGAGAGCAGCAAGCTGGGAGCCATGGGATCTCCACCTTAACATACGCCATGGAATCATCCCGCAGCTTAACAGGAATGACTCGTGGAATTTTAACTCCAGCATCCACTGCAATGCACACCTTTGCGAACTCCAAACGTTCGCGACGCGAAGTAATTGTATCCATGTAGAGCGGCACCCCAACAACACTCGAGATGTAGCTTAAGCCTTTTCTGGAAAACAGCTCTAATGGCACATTGAACAATTGCACCCAAATCGGCATACAAGAAAGATCAAAATCAAGACTCTTAAGATTTGGCTCCCATTTCCTTAAAACCAGTGGCTTGTGTTGTATATGCCAGGGACCATTCTCCAGCACCCAATCTCTATCCGTACCATTTGTAAACGAAAAAACATAGAGGTTTGGCCCAGCAATACTAACCTTCGAAACTGCTGCTTTCCCCCATAACGAGTCGATAATCTTCTTCATTGCCATGAAATTAGGGGCAGGACCAAGAAATTGGCCCACAAGAGAAAGCTTCCAATCAGAAATTCCATCCTCGAAGAGCTGCGAAGGCGGTACGACAGTGAAAGACTCTCCATCAGCAATTGGGGGAAAAACTCTAGGGATTGTTCCTCTCTACCCCAAATATTTTCCTCCAATCCATCGAATCCATGCCACAAATGCAAGAAAGAAATAGCAGAGAAGCAAGACGAAGCAATTCCGATTCAGAATTCACCTTCCGCAAGTTCAATCACGTAAGAAAGATCGGGCAAGACTCAAAAACGGTTAGACCTGCTAAAGTACGCCTGAAGAGAGTTTTGCCATTTCACAAAATATTTTTCTACGTAATCGAAAATTGCGTTTTCCTTTTTGCCTCCAATACAAATATATATATATATATATATATATATAAACAGCAAGTTCAATCATTTTATTTACAATGTGTGTGTTAAAAATTAAAAATATATATATATAAACAAATATTATCTTACAATTAACTTTAAACTATTAAAAATACAATTATTATAAAATTTACTAAGAAAAGCAATTGCGAGACTAGTCGCATTCATGGGCCCATATTTGGTAAAAGCAAAGAATAATACAAATTCATAACTTAAGGGATTAATCAGACTGCCATGTAGGACTTTATTGGTAACTTTGAAAGGGAGCAAAGCAGTTAGCGGATATAAAGCATTTCACCTTGAACAAAAATTCTATGTATTTTTCTTACCTAACACAAAATAAAATTAACTTTAAATTTTAAAAATATACTATATTTTTAATTTTTATACCCTAATTTTAACATTTAACCTTAAATTTTAATTTTAAACTCTAAATTTATGGAATTTTAATATGGGACACTAATAGAAGCATAGATCGGGGCAGGTGATTTCCAAGTTCCAACCTTTTACCTTGGTCTTCTTAATCAACACGTTCTATGGAATTTGATACAAATCTTCCCATTTCTTACAGCACAATCAATTGAACCGATCCAAGATATCTATCAATGTCTGAAAATAGTAGAATGTGAAATGAGGATGGAAATCCTCTACTCCTTTTCGGTACTCCTACATATGCTCTTACATTTCAAATTAATTTTAGGGTTTAGGGTTTTAGGTTTTAGGTTAAGGGTTGTGGTTAGGGTTTAAGAAATTTAAGGTAGAGTGTATTTTTAGGGTATATGATGTAGGGTTTAAGATTTAAAATTTAGGGTTAGAGCTTATAATTTAATTTTGTAGTGTTTTTTAGTGTTGGGGCATATATAGGGACACCGAAAAATGGCATACGAATTTTATCCGTGAAATAAATGCTATGTTTCTGACTTTTCATGTCGTGAGAATTTTCTCCCATGCAAAAAGTATACCACAACTGTAGTAGCCTTGATTAACTTCAGATATATATATGTTAAACAAAAGAGAAAGAACTTTCTCTTCAACTATTACTAATGTTGATTTTATATGAACATGTCTAAATTCATACTCATCCGTATAATAGTCAATATTACCACATTAAAGATTGTATCTTTATCGATACATTAAGTTTTATTTTGTAAACCACCCTGACATTTTCAGTCATCATTTTCTATTATCACTGTAATTCATTTCAAAATCACTATTACTTTTGTATTGCACGTATATTATACACACATATATTTAACATCTATTTTAATGCAGTTATTCAGGGGCGGGGCCAGAAATTTATTTAATGAACATTGATTTTTAATAATATTTAAGGGGTTAATTATTTATAAAAGAGTGTTGTTTATATTTTTAATTTTTTATGTATAAAATATACAAAATATATATATTTTTTTAAAAATTTAAGTGTCAACCAACGTTATTCACCTCAATTTTTATATGTGGCTCCGCCCACGATGTTGTTATAATATTCAATCTTATAGTGACAAGTCAATAACCACCGATTCATATTACTTCCACCGTAAATTTTAATCTCCACAAAATTATTATTCACTCAAACTAAGCCTAAAGAAATCAGAACGTGCATGCAACATTTTAAAGATTTAAATATTCACATTAATTTGATGTTAGGATAAGTATTTTACGATTGTTTTTTTCATACACAATATTAGAGACGGGCCGTGATGGGTCAAAAGAGTTTCTAATCTCTAAAAAATTCCTGTTTTTTTTTAATTAATCTAATTCATACAAAAATTTTGAAATTGTTATTTTTTTTTAAAGCGGTTTTTATTGATGAATGCACAGATCTCAGGCCTCGTTAAAAAACCTCCCTAACCTAGGATGGAGGAAAAAGAGTGCCCTGGAAATGTGCTGAAATACAATACGACACTAGTTCAGACAACTTACAAAATGAAACATGTCACACTCAGATCCAAAGCTAAAATAAGAATCTAACCACTATCGAAGCACCATGCTGAAACATCAAAGCCTGTGAACCACCTCAATTCGAGCGCATCATCTTAGGACTAATCTAAAGAAGAGGGACTTTCCTAGAAATTCCAGCCTTAGCTAGACTATCAGCTAGGACATTAAATTCCCTGGAGATAACCTGTATGCAACCGCCAACCTCTTGGCAACTATTAGCACAATCAGTCACTAAGGATTGAAAGATGGGAGGTGCAGAATGCGGTTTGATTATCCAGTCTGCAACCATCGAACAATCTGATTCCAAAATTACTTTGAAGCCGGAGAACCAAGAATTAGAACGAACCAAAGAGCATGCTTCCTGGATGGCCATAAGCTCCGTTGTGGTAGCGTCGAAACAGCCCACGAACTTTGAGAACTGGAGCAGCAGTGACTTATTGTGGTTAAAGCAAACCCCACCGATGCCAGCTTTACCGAAGCCCCCCAACGTTGCTCCATCCACCTGAAAGATGAGAGTATCGACTGGAGGAGCGGGTCTGCTCGGGCGCACGCTTTTTTTGGGGGCAGCTGCGATTAATCTCAACATTTGTGGTTTAGCCAGCATATCCGAAATTGAGGGAGAGACGTGTGGCCATTTAGCTTTAATCCAATAACATAGCCTAGTCAAAACGCACTCGAACATCTCGTTTACGGAAATCTTCGAGCCTCTGAAAATGGCATCGTTACGACAGCACCAGACAGTCCATATAATACTTTGAAAGGCCAATATCCATACATCCCTGCACCTGAAAAACGCAGTCATAGACCACCAATTACTTAAGAAAATTTGCAAGTCACCTGGACAAATGAATGCGATATCCCACATCTGACACCATCTTGTCCAAATCTGCCCGATAACAGAACATTTGCAGAAGAGGTGAGACGCGGACTCAACAGTCTGTTTGCAAAAAGGACACAGATCATCAATCAGTTTCACACCCCTTTTGGCCAGCAAGTCTTTAGTGGGGATTCTCCCATGCATCAATTTCCAGATGAAGGTTTCGACTTTAGGGGGCCCAAGGTTTAGCCAAACTTTATGCCATATATCGGAGTTTCTCAAATTACTAGGAATGCTAAGTTCGCAAAAGGATTTCGAGCTGTATAGACCAGTAGAAGCAGCAGTCCACCGGAGGCTATCTGATTGTAATCTACCAACGATCGCCGAGTTGATAACATTGATAAAGTCATGCCAAACATCGACTTCCCACGTGAACAAACGTCTTCGGACAGGAATGTTCCAAACCCAGTTACCCTCCTCGACATTTCTAAAAGCAGCAATAGGACCGGATTTATTTAACGCCAAAGAGAAGATCCTCGGAAAGGCTGATCTTAAGGGACCTGCGCCCGTCCAATTATCTGGCCAAAAGGAAATTCTGCTTCCATCCCCTACCATGATTTTTATGTTTTGGATAAAAGGGTTGTCGGGATCAGAGAGAGGCGCCGTAATACCCTTCCATATCCATGACTTATTGTTCCCAATAATGTTACAGGGAAGAAGTGAAATGGAGTTATTCTCGTATTTTGCAGCCACAATTCTGCGCCAAAGGCAGTCACTTTCCGTGCCATACCGCCACAACCATTTATTCAGCAGTGCCCTGTTTTTAGTGTTGAAATTGAACAACCCCAGCCCGCCAAGATGCTTCGGTAAACACATAGTTTCCCAGCTAATCCAATGAATCTTCTTCTTGTCTGTCTGATCCCAGAGAAAATTAGCCACCAAACTAGTCAGTCGCGCGCTAATGGACTTAGGCATTGGAAAAAGAGAGATGAAATAAACGGGCATATTTGCTAACACAGCTTTGATAAGAACAATTCTGCCAGCAAACGACAAGAACCTCGACGACCAGCAAGATAATTTAGAGCGGACTTTACTGATAATCGGTTCCCAAAGCTGAGCCGAATTCCTTTGAACACCGAGAGGGAGCCCCAGATAAGTACAAGGAAAGGAACCCTTTCCGCACTTGAGTAGAGAAGACCATGAATCAATCATAGAATCTGCGATATTGATGCCGTAGATTGACGATTTTTTCAGATTCAGCTTGAGCCCGGACGCTACCTCGAAGCCTTTAAGGATGCGGACTACATTTCTGACTTGTGTTTCGCTTGCTCCACAGAATAAAATTAAATCATCTGCGAATTGCAGATGAGATACCTCAACCTGATCTTTATCAAAGTTAACTCCATTAAAGAAGCTTTTGTTTACGGCTTTAGTAAGGACGACACTGAGAGCTTCTGCAACCAGATTAAAAAGGAGTGGGGATAGGGGGCAACCTTGACGAAGACCACGCGAAGTAGAAAAGGGAGGAGATGGCGAACCATTAACCAAGACGGAGACCGATGCTGAAGAAATGCAAACTGATATCCATTTGCGAAAGAGTTCCCCAAACCCCATGATTTTCATGATAAACTGTAGGAAATTCCAATCCACTGAATCGTAAGCCTTACGAAAGTCGGCTTTAAAAACCACCCCTTCTGACCCAAGCCTTCTCATATGATCAATAGCTTCATTCGCAATAAGGGCGCAGTCCAAGATTTGGCGACCAGCGCAGAAAGCAAATTGATTTTCCCCGATCAGATTGGGCATGACAGCATTTAATCGAATGGCGAGAGTCTTGGCCAGCAACTTGTATACCGAGCCTACTAGACTTATAGGTCTATAGTCGTTAACTGACGAGGGGGCTTGAACCTTTGGAATAAGATGGATAAATGAGCTGTTGGAAGAGAAGTCTGAAATATCACCCTTCGCGAAGGACTCAAAGAAGTTGAGAATATCACCCTTTAGCACCGGCCAGAAGCGCTTTAAGAAGTTGGAGTTAAACCCGTCAGGGCCGGGTGCACGAGAACCATCTAATTTGGATAAGGCATCCCATATTTCGTTCATTGTAAAAGGTTTTTCCAGCGCTAGGGCATCTTGCTGACTAATTTTCTTGATATTGCAATCCAAATTCTTCAACGGAATGGTATTGCAGGAGTTGAACCCTTCTTTGAAAAAGCCCGAGATAAGCCGTTTTATCCCGTCGGGTGAATCGGCCACCACATTACCAAGTTGAATCTTATCAATGAAATTCTTCCTTCTTCTAGCAGAGGCAACCGAGTGAAAATACTTTGTATTTCTATCACCAACTTCAAACCATTTGAGGCGAGACTTTTGCAACCAGTCCCGCTCCTCTTTTCGGATGGCCTTCCAAAGATTAGCGCGCGATTCTTTGAGTTTCTCAACTGCCGAGAGGTCCCCAGCCGAGATTGCTTTTTCAAATCCCTCACACTCCTTTTCCAATAGTGCAATGCCATCACCCCTCGCTATTTTCTGTTTTAATGCCCATTCTTTGGATAGATGTTTGCACTTGGCCAAAATGTTCGAAATTCCGACACCTGCACTTCTCTTACATATCAAACTGATGTTTTCCACGTATTCCTTGTCATCCAATAAGGACTCGAACCACTTGAATGGGCGGGGGTACCGAGATGATCCCATCATGGAGAGGCTAATGGAGTTATGGTCCGAAATATTCTTCGGATGCACTACTTGGTATAGATCAGGCCACAAGTCGAGGAATTCGTAGGTCACCAAAAACCTATCCAATCTGCTAAAGGATGGCCGATCCCGAAAGTTGGACCACGTGAATAGACTTCCACGAGGTGGAAGATCGATCAGCCCCAATGATTCAATGAATTCGGTAAAAGATTCTGAAGCCCTCTTGTTGAAGCTACTGCCAATCCGTTTAGAAGCAGACTTTACAATGTTGAAATCCCCTCCCATCAGAATAGGGCAGTTTACACTCCCCAACTTGATTCGTAACTCCGAAAATAAATCCTCCCTTTTAGTTGCTTGACACGGTGCATAAATGTTGACAAGGATGCATTCCAGGTTAACTTTCGAAAAGGAACCAAGCAGCCCAATGAACGATTTTTCAATCTGCACCGACACACAGTTAAACAAAGAGGAGTCCCATATCGAGATTAAACCCCCTGCCGACCCTGATGAAGGAGAAGACACTAAATTATAGTCAATGAGACTACCAAGGATGGCCCTAGAACATCTGTCATCCACAAGCTGTAACTTAGTCTCATGTATGAACAAAACAGATGGTTTTTGATCCCGTAGAAATTTCTTCACCGCGGCCTTTTTCTCAAACCTACCAAGACCCCTAATGTTCCAAGATGAAATTAAATTTGTCTTCATAAGAAAAAATCAGAAACACCGAAAAGTAGCTCCACACCATTGAATCAAGAAAATCAGGGAAGACTACACGGCATTTCCCCTATCAGATTCCACAAGCCGTTGGATTATAATCTCTCTGTTGGCATCAAAAGAAAAACCCAGAGCTTCACATACCTCTAGAGTAGCAACAGCTTCGACCTGGTCCGGATCTATAAGGTTCTTCAAGGGAGACGAAGATGGGCAGCCCTTGAGGGGAGAAGAACCCGATTTTTCTCGTCGACGAGGATCGGCACTCAAGAGATTAACAGAATCTTTACCTCCGTAGAGGAGCACCGGCACCGAAATAGAATTTGGACTGACCTTTGCCTAGTTCTGCATTTTTTCCAGTTCTGACCGACGGACCAGAGAAAAATTATTAACCCTGGCTTTAACCAATTTTGGTTTAATGGTGTAAAGCCCAGAAATGGAGTCAAAAGAGGGTCCAGCAGAGGAACTGTTGTCCGATATAACCGGGTCCCCTTTCTCAAAGTTAATGGGCACTTCAATCAGGGTATTGGGCTCAAGAAACTTAGCCTGAGGACATGGCCCAGCAGAAAGATCCTTATCAGGCCCGCCCTCTGCAAAGGCTGGAAGAGAAGATGAAGCGGCTATATGCTGAGAAGAATTGGCGCTGGCTTCAGTGCACGACATCTCGGGACTCGACGCCGCCGACAAGTCATTATGTATACGCGATACTGGACAGACAGGCAAGCCGTCGAAACCATCATCTGGCTGGTCGTCGAAATCATCGTCTACCTGGCCGATCGCCTGCTCCTGGTCGATCCAACAGCGATCGTCCTCATATTCCGACCATGATAGTCGGATGGTGAAGATTTTCCCGGACGCCTCCACCCTAATGAAAGGAGGAATGTCCGACATACAATCCACAGAAAGAAGAACACGCGCCTTGTCCAAGCGTATTTTCTTTGACGTTTCATCGTCAACCTTAATCACTGTCCCGAACCTGCTGCAAATTAGGTGAAAACCCGAGTCAGACCATAGAGTTAAAGGAACGCCCTCCATGTTGACCCAAAGCTTGAGCTTGCTGCCAGCTCTGAAATTTTCTACTGTGTCAATGTCTGTAAACCACGTTTTGAGCAAGGACTCTTTCAAGTCCCAAAAGATGGATTGTTGTTCTTCCTCTAAGAACCTAATAACCACGTAAAAACCAGACCAGTGACAAACATCCACGTTGAATCCGTCAGCTCTAAGCGCCTGTTGAACACAGTCTACATCATACATTCCTTTTAGTTGTCCTATAAAACATCTTTTCAACCACACCGAATCGGACGATACTTCCAGGTTAACAGGAAGAGTCTCAACACTCCAACCAACCATTTTACATTGGCAAAGATCCAACTCTTTAGGCTGCATGATATCGCCACCTTCATTCCTGGACTGCATATTCCTCAAGAGCGCAGCCTTATACGACGTGCCCTCTCTGACCAAACCAGTAGGTACCCGTCTAGCATCTTCTTGACCAGGATGGCCACTGACAAAGGTTTTGTGAGACGAGGAACCAACGTTAGAACCTTCCAGAAACACTTTGATGGTGTAGCCATCCATGCGCCGATTGTTAGCCTTAGTCACAGCCTTCTGTGCCTCAGTTTTTCCAGCAAAACGCACAAAGGCAAACGTGCAAGAAGAGCTAAGCCTCTTCCGGTTACGGTAAGCTATAAAGACACTCAAAACTTTGTCGTACTCCGAGAAAGCTGCCCGCAAGACATTAGGATGAATCCTTTTGCTCACATTGTTGACGAAGACAGCGAAGCCTTGCCGGTTAACCGGCATCCTTTGACTTCCAACCGACCGCCGCGAGCCAGGGTAAACCCTACCAGAACGCGGAGCATCCCGGAAAAACTCACTCTTCCTCACTCTCTCTCTCTCTGACTCTCTCTCTCTCTCATGGTTCAAATCTCATGGTTCAAAAACGAGTTCAAAAAAATATTTTTAATAAAATCCGTTTTTAATTTTTTTAAATACTATTAAATCTCAGTTTTAAAAAAATATATTTAAAACTTTTAAAGTTATAAGTAGATTTCCAAATTGTTCTGTTAAGACAACTGCACAATGTTGTTGGAATGATTTACAATCGAAAATGATTGATCTAACATTGGGTAGTTATCATTAGGTTGTGTTAATATACAACTTGTGTTAAACTTTTCCAAAAAAAAAACACATTAGATTGTAGCGGGGTTGATAAAATTAGTTTAACCAAATCTATTAACTTATACGAGAAAATCCAAAACAAAAGCTGCTAGTGCTGGTGCAATTAGGAGCAGGGTGTGCAAAATTGATAGTAAATCGTAACAGTTAACTAGTATAATTATATATTTTATAGGTTAATTAATTTAATCATATAAAATTAAACGGATTCGGTTAATTGAATAGCTAAGAAAAGATTATTAGTGGTTAATTTATATGTATTTTTTAACTAAGTATGAATTTATATTTAAAATCTCTATTTAAGTTTTTTTTTTTGAAAATATAGATTAATTATTTTAAAAAGAAATGATGAACATTTAAAAATAAAATTTAGGTTATAGGTTAACCTGTAACTGAACCGTTTCTTAACGGTTAATTACTATAATGGTTAACCATTTAAAAAATTAACGGTTAACCATTCTTTAACGGATAGATTACGGTTAATAACCGCTATAACGGTTAACAACTGTTTAAGCTAAACGACAAGGTTAACCTACCATGAACACCCTTAAGTAGGAGTGTGTTGTGTGCAAATAAATCGTAACTATTGATAAGTAGAAGTGTGCAAAACTCGACTTGACTCAAAAAATTGAATTATTTGTCTCGACTCGAGGGGAAAAAAATCGACTCATTTGACTCAACTCGTAATTTCATAAACTCGACTCGAAAAATTTCAAATAAAGTTTGAGTTATTAAATAGAAATTCAAATAACTTGAATAACTTAAAATTTTTATTAATTAGTTGATCATTTTTCAAGTTCGAGTTGAGTCTATCATTTATGTCTAATATGTTATGTATATCACATGCGAAAATATAAAGAAATATATATGTATATTATATATGCATATAGAAAGCCGTTAAAATTAGAATTAATATATTCACCGTCCAGCTTTAAGTATATGCATATAAAAATATGTATGTACAATTATATCTGTACAAAAATTTGAAACTCGACTCGATTCGAAAAAATTTTAAATAAAGTTTGAATCGTAAAATAGGACTTGGCAACTTAAATTTTTTTTTACTCGATTCGATCGAACGCCTAATCTTACTGATAAGTGTAATTGTTATGTTTTACAGGTTAAATAATTTTGGTCAACTGAATCATTAAAAATAATGCTTAATTGTTAACCTATAAATTAATCATTATTACATTTAATTAAAGAAAAAATAAAAGGTATCTATTTAAGTGTTTTTTCTTAAAATTTTAATATAATATTTACCACAAGATAATTTTATTATTTTCAAAAGAAGTAATACAATTACTGATTGACCAGTAAACGAACCGTTAAGAAACTATTAACTGTTGAAATATTTAACAGTAAATCGTTTTTAATGATTAAATTATTGTTAACAAAATTTAATAACCGTTATAACGGTTAACCAATCATTTAAATTAAATGGTACGGTTAATCGACTATGAATATTCTTAATTACAATATGTTGTCGGTTATATTGTTAGAAAAATAAAATGAAAAAAATATCTTGGCCTAGGTTGCTTTGGTTTCGTCCATATGTGCCTAAGCATATTATTATTGTTTGAATGGCAAGGATGACAACTAAAAATACACTGCTGCAAATGAGGTTTAATATCGAAATTTTGTGCATCATTTGTGGCACTGCTTATAAAAGACATAAACATCTTTTGTTTAGTGTTCTTTTTCAAAGTATTTACAAGAAGCTATTCTTAGAATGTCTACTCCGGACATAACGATTTTTGTGTGGGACATTTTATTGATTAAAATCACAAGACCAGGCCTTACAAGGTAATAAAACCATAAGGATATTTACAACTTTTTATAAGTTGGGACATTTTGTATAGTTTGAAGTATTTTCCATACAAGATATTTAATTTTTTTTTCAGGTTCTTTTGTTGATATGTAACAGATTTCTACTTCCTTTTAATAATAAAACATAAAATTTTCATTTTCCGTCGAACATGTCTAACCTTCAAACGACAAAATATTTGTCTGCTTTGACCATCATTGCTCATTCTGGAAGTTTACCAATTTTCTATTCCAAATATTTTGACCTTTGAATTTTCAGACTGGGTTATGCTGATTTCATAAACTTCTCTTTCTTTTTAGTCAGAAAGACATGGCCAAACGGCTATTTTTCTATAAATGATTAAGAAATCGATTAAAACCAAAATACTTCAACTATAGAACACGGATAAATAGGGAAAAGAAAAGAATGGGTTCTCAAAAGCAAGGGTTTATATGGATTTCAGGGCTTTTGTTTCTAAATATCCTTGCCTTATCTAGGGCTGATGTCCACCATTACGACTTCTTCGTAAGTAATTTCTAGCACCCTTCACCCCGTGCTAAGATAGTGAAACTAGAGAATGAGAGGGAAATAGTGTTTGTAGAAAAGAGATGGTACTCCCACTTTTATTAATAAGTTTATAATATCTCAAAAGAGACTAGACGGTATTTATACAATGTTGAGTGAGCTAGCATGGGATCAGTAAACTAACAACCTTCCCTAACTGACTCTGCTGACTCAGCACAACAATTTTGACTTTACAACAAACAATAAACTGACCTTATTATAGACTCATAACATTCACCTAACTTCCTCCAACCTGAAGATCTTAAACATCTCCCGAAACAGCAAACAGAAAACCTGCAACAAAACACAAGAAAACAATACATATACTAGAAAGGAAACCAAGCTATACCTTAACCAGACTGAGGAAGACCAGGCACCACAGCAAGTTTATGGCAAAAATGAGTGAATAGAAGAGCGGAGAGAGGCTTAGTCATAACATCTGCAATTTGTTCATAGGCAGGAACCTCGTTGACAAGAAGTGTGCCTGCAGCAACCTTTTCTCGAACAAAATACAAGTTAGACTCAACATGCTTGAACTTCGAATGCAAGACCGGGTTTGCCGAAACAGCTACTGCACTCGAGTTATCACACCACAAGGTTGGGGTGCCATCGAAAGAAACATGTAACTCCTGGAGCAAAGATAAGAGCCAAAGAACCTCAGTAGTCACACTAGCAACAGCTCTGTACTCAGCTTCTGCAGTGGAACGCGAGACCACATATTGTTTCTTGGATCCCCACGAGACAAGATTGCCCCCAAAAAATAGACAAAACCCTGTGGTCAACCTTCGATCATCCAAATCTGATCCCCAATTAGCATCATCAAAAGCGGTAATAGTCATTCGAGAAGCTACAGTAAACCGTAAACCATAATCAATGTACCCCTGTAGATATCGTAAAATCTTCTTGACAACCTGAAAATGAGTATCAAGAGGATTCTGCATAAACTAACAGACCCTATCAACCGCGAAGGCTATCTCGGGCCTTATAATCACAATATATTGCAGGGCACCTACAATACTTCTATATTTAGAAGTATTTTCAATAGGAGAGCCAACAGAAGTAGATAGATGTAAGCTCGTTATCATCGAAGTTGGTAACCCCTTAGCATTCTCAAAACTACTCCGCTGTAACAAGTCGCGAATGTACTTTTTCTGACTCAAAAGGACGGAATCAGTATCATACAGTACTTCAATGCCTAGAAAAAAATTTAACATACCCAGGTCTTTAAGAGAAAAATGTTTATCCAATTCCGCAATTACACTCTGAACCTCAGTACTATTACTCCTAGTGACTATTATGTCATTGACATACACGAGTAAATAAACTATCGAACCATTCACCAGACGGAAAAACAACGAAGGATCAGACTTAGAGACACTAAACCCAGCAGACATCAAATAGTTTCTCAGCTTTTCAAACCAGGCTCGAGGAGCCTGTTTTAACCCATAGATAGCCTTATTGAGTTTGCAAACTAACCTCTTTTTATCCCCTTGTTCATACCCTAGAGGCTGAGTCATGTAGACTTCCTCAACCAAATCGCCATTGAGAAAGGCGTTGTTAACGTCGACCTACCGTAAACCCCACTTCTTTGTCACTACAATGGAGATAATGGTTCGAATAGTTGTCAGTTTAATCACCGGACTAAATGTCTCATGAAAATCACACCCAGGTTGCTGAAGATACCCTTTCGCGACAAGGCGTTCCTTATACCGAGACACAGACCCATCGTTGTTACGTTTCACCTTGAAGATCCACTTGCATTGTACTACCCGACGATTGCTAGGTAACTCGACAATTGACCACATGTTTTTCTTCACTAAGGCATCATATTCATCTTGAGCTGCATGACGCCAATGCTCACTTCGCATCGCTTCATGATTCATTTGGGGCTCATCAACATCTGACAGAGGGATTAAAGAGGCATGAAACGCCTTGGGTTTTTGAATCCCATTTTCCTCTTATTATCATTGGGTGTGTGTTCAACGCAGGATGAGGGCCATCATCAGATTCAGAAGGGGAGAGAGGTGGAGAAACAACCGTATCAGACGAGAATGAGGAGGAAGCATCTGCCGAGAAAGAAGACGTTCGCTCCACATGTACTTGCGAAAACGTTTGTAAATCATCTCCTAAAGAATGAGTAGGAATGTGATCATCAAAGTTGAAAGAAGAAACAGAAACCCCAACAGCAGATTGGGCATCGAAATTTCCTATCTGTTGTTGACCTAATTCAAGAGGCAGTTCGGCAGAAGAAGACGACCCAGCTGTGTCTTCACTAACATCTGCTACTCCTAAGGGTGGGCTCTTCAGCCTAAGAGACAGGCCCAAATCGTTGGCCAGACCCAACATATTTGGAGAAGAGACTAAGTCTTCAGTAGAAACAGCATCACGTTGAGACTCTTTAGAGTGGACCACAACGGGCTCATCACCCATCCTACATCCAGGCGCACTAGCATTAGGACTAGAAACAGTAGGACCAAACGGAGTTCCAGGGACATGTCGTTGTGGTTGAGAAATAACTTCTTGACCCTTGGAGCCATCACGCAGACTTGGACACGCGTCCCGTGGACTAGAGGGTGAATCACTAGACCCAAGAGAAACTAAAATTAAAGGAAAGCCATCACCCTCATGACTTTGCAAAGAATTAGTACATACAGACGCTGTTTGATTACTGGGAAATCGAGACTCGTCAAAGACAACGTGTCGAGATAGAATGATTTTTCCATCAGAGTCCAAACACTTGTAACCATGATGCTGCAGACTATATCCCAAGAAAATACATTGCCCGGTCCAAAATTCGAGCTTGTGTTGGTTAAACGGACTTGTTAACGATAAGCAAGCACACCCCAAAACCTGAAAGTAATCATAATCAAGTCTTAGTTTATATAGAACCTCATACGACGATTTTCCATTTAGGACGAGTGTTGGCAACCTGTTTATTAGAAATACGGCCGTGACAAAGGCATGACTCCAATAACCCAGTGCCAAACCAGCCTGAGCTAACAGTGTTAGGCCCATATCCACAATATGCCGATGTTTTCTCGCAACCTTGTCGTTTTGTTCGGACGTGCTAGGACACGAAATGCAATGAAAAACACCATGTTCAACTAGCCATTTGGACAAACACTTGTATTCACTACCATCATCCATCTGCAACACTTTAATTTTGCAGGCAAATTGAACTTCAATCATTGTGTAAAAATTAACAAAACACGTAGACACATCAGATTTGCGTTTAATCAGATATAGTCAAGTAAACTGACTAAAACATCAATGAATGACACATAATAATGATAACCATCAGACTCTTCATGAGTCGGTCCCCATACATGTGAGACAATTAATTGGAAGGGTGAAGTATATTCAATTTTGGACAAACAAAAAAGAAGCTTATGTGCCTTGCCTTGCATACAAGATGAACAAACATCAAGCAAGTTATTGTCACACACTTGAATATTACAAGAAGTCAAAGCAGATTTAAGAATTGGAAGTGAGGGATGAACAAGACGTCGATGCCACACTTCCAAGGGCAAGCTCGTCTTGGAAACAACAAAGGTCTAAGCAGAGGGATTATTTGCATCATGAGGAACAGCAACACCAATAGACCGTAGTTCATAAAGCCCCTCAAGAGTGAGCTTCTCCTCCAGCAGAGGCATCCTGGTCTGAGCATCCTTAACAAAATAGTGATGAGAATGAAACTCAAAAACACATCGTTATCTTGAGCAAAATTAGATACAAACAATAGATTCTTTTTTATATCAGGAGCACATAACAAATTACTCAAGTTTAAGGACCTAACCCCACTTGTCAATGTACCATAGCCAACATGAGAAATATGTACCTCACTCTCATTCCCAACGAGAAGAGAGTCCATAGTTGTATACACTGCCTCAGATTGAAGATTGGCTCGATCGTTGGTGATGTGGTGTGTAGCTTCTAAATCAGGATACCATACCACATCCTTGGAACCAGTGGTGCCACAGCCATGAGCACCAGAATATGCAGGAGAGACAGGGGCAGAAGGGAAAATAAGGGATGTAAGCATACTTGAGCTACTGGGTTGAAGAGACACTGGAACAGAACCAGATACAATATGAACAAAAGGTGTATAATTTGCAACATACAGATTTGGTGGAGTATGAGAAAAGGTATGTGAGTAGGCTTGAATAGGAGTGTGAGAATAGCCTTGAAAAAAGAATTTTATCTTCTGGCCAAGATTGGAAGTATAATTTGAATTTATATACTCATTCCTTGTGTTAGGCGGGCCAGTGTAGCTATGATCAAACCTATAATAGCACTTCTGAACCAGATGACCATACTTCCCACACAATTGACATTGGGGTCGATTGGAGCCAAAACGACCCCTGCCTCAGCCCCTAAAGAAATTATTTCCACGCTGTCCTCGAGCAAACTGACTTGGATTAGAAAACTAATCGCCACTGAACTCATCTTTATCACTAGAGTCTTCAGTTTTAGGACTCACATGAGTCACAACATTAGCTTGGATAGAAAAGTTATCAGACATGAACTCATTTTGCCTTGCTTCATAGTCAAACAGCGTCTCAGAAATACTCTCAAGTGTTTGTGTTTCACGAGAAGCCACAACAATAACTGACTCAAACTCAGCTGTCAGTCCCGTAAGGATGACACTAACTTGTTCTTGTTCTGTGATAACATTCCCAGATGCATTCAGCGTATCACAGATCTGATTGATCTTCCCAAGGTACTCACTTACAGAGAGCCCTCGTTTCTTCTGAGAATGAAGACTGTGACGAATGGAGGAAACCTTAGTAGATGACTTAGAACCATACCTCCGCGCTAGAGCATTGCAAATCCCTTGCGAGGTGTTAAGCCCTGTGAGATGCGGTAAAACATCTACACTGATAGTGGATAGAAGCCAAGAAGCTAGAAGCCTATCTTGCTTAAGATATGCAAGAAAGATTGGATTACTGACCGTTACACCTGTCTAATAAACAATAGTTTTCACAGGGACTTCATGATCTGAGATGAAAGGTATCAAACCATACCCTTCTACAATTAAAAGCACTTGATGTTTTTAGATAACATAACTATTCTCACTCAGTTTCACAGTATCAAGTTTAGGCAACTGTTGAATAGAGTAATTACTCGTGGAAGAAGTCAGGGAAGTAAAGATCGAGCTAGAACTTACAGAAGACTTAGTAGCCATTACAAATGTTTAAGCAAACCACAACTCAGATCACAAACACATATAAAGAACACGAACAGATTACCACACAACGTCGAACATCTAACACGCATAGAGTTCATAGAAGCATAACGTCGAGCAGAAGGCATGCGTACTCATAGCAATCAAAAAGACTACCATAGAGTTCATAGAGACATTACGTCGAACAGAAAACACACATACAAAGAACGCACAAATAACCAAAAAAAACACAGCATATCAAAAGATGATCAATCGAAACCGCTACGCAAGAAATCAACAAATCACAGCAGGAATTAAACCAATAGAAAGCATGTAAAGATTGTGGTGCTACAAAGATGATAACATGTCAGAGAGACAGAATTCTCGATCCAAAAGGTTACCACAAATCACTAGTCTGTTCTTTTAACAAATCCACGAGACAGACGTCCTAACAATTCAAACTGATAACCTTGAGAAATAGATCAAAGAATAGATGTACATATTAAAGCGAGATGGGGACACAAATCTTACCACGATCTCATTCATTCTGACGCTATTTCAACAAAAAAATCTGATGAACGAAAGACAGACCTGGACTGATTCTTGAGACACCGACTTTAATCCACAACCACAGTCTTTAACAAGCACTGGCAGCAACAACCAGAAAAGCAAGAGCACAACAGAACGATCCCCGGAAGACTAACGACAGATACCATGCTAAGATAATGAAACTAGAGAATGAGAGGGAAATAGTGTTTGCAGAAGAGAGACGGTACTCTCACTTTTATTAATAAGTCCATAATATCTCAAAAGAGACTGGACGATATTTATACAATGTTGAGTGAGCTAGCATGAGATCAGTAAACTAACAACCTTCCCTAACTGCTCTGTTAACTCAACACAACAGTTTTGACTTTACAACAAACAATAAATTGACCCGATTATAGACTCATAACACCCCGTTTTCTGTTTTGTTAATAACACCAATTGGTGTTGGATTTTAATTATGGGTTTGTTTTCTTATCCTTATTTAAATTAGTTGCAAGAATCCTAGTTTACAAAGCTGTGCAGAACGAAGATCATATTGACCGTAAACGACAGCTTCACAGGGCCAGAGATTCGGGTTTGTACAAAGGATACTATTTTTGTCAATGTCCACAATCAAGGAAACACTGCTGTTTCTATCAACTGATAATATATTGAAGCATATCAGTATATTTTTACATAGTTTTGGGTAGCTTCTACTAGTTTATGATGAAGTATTTGATCAAATATGTATATGTGTGTGCGCGCGTGTAGGGAGGGAGTTGAGTATTCTGTTGAAGGTTCAAATGATTTGATTCAGCCAGGTAGAAACTTCACTTACAAGACCGAATTACACGATGAGATAGAGACTCTATGGTGGCAAGCCACCAATGCAACTGTCCATGGCACTTTTGTGGTTTTGCCCGCAACCAACGAAGACTATCCTTTCCCTACACCTGATTCAGATAAAACAATTATACTTGGTATATATTTTTACTTGTTTCGTTTTGTATATTTCAAAGTTATTAGAATGTTGTAAAGAAGAAAGAATTTTGTTAAAGAGGAAACTGATTTCCAAATTCATATCATCATGTACAGGAGTTTGCTTATTATATACAAGAGGTGCATTAAGTTCACTGGACTTGATGAGTTGTAACAACCTAGGTTAACAACAATAACAACCTATTAAGAACTTAACTAACTCAACTAACATTCCAATATCCTTCCTACTCCTTCAAGCTCTAAGCAAGCTTTGATCATCTAGAAAACAATAAGCGTCAATCATTATTTCCTCTGTTGCATTCATCTTCAAAAGTTGTATCGACACCAGTCTTGGAAACCACCTGCAACCGTGAATGAAAATTACCAAAGTATGTTCTGGTTAAAGGTTTTGTCAAGCCATTTGCAACCTGACATGTAGCTGGAATGTATCCAACTCGTATCTGACTAGCAGCTATTTTTTCGTGAATAAAGTGGATATCCAAGTCCACATGCTTTACATGAGAGTGATATACATGATTCTCACTGATAGCTATTGCACTCGTGTTGTCGTTCTAGATTTCAGGGACCTTGATCATATCAAACCTCATTTCTTCAAGCAAGGCTTTAATTCACACTACTTCAGCTGTAACATCAGCGATACTCTTGTATTTTGTTTCAGTTGTAGAGCGAGCCATAGTTTTTTACTTTCTTGAGCTCCGCGAGACCAGATTATCTCTAAGGTAAACACAACACCCTGAAACCGATCTTCGATCACAAATATTCACACCTCAGTCAGCATCTGCAAAAGCAGTAATGGAGCAAGCATGTGTAGCAGATGCTTTGTAAACTAGACCATAATCCAATGTGTCATTGATGTATCGCAGCACTCGTTTAATGGCCACCAAATGTTACTCTCTAGGCTCATGCATAAACTGAGCTAGCTTGTTCACACTAAAGGCTATGTCAGACCTGGCGTGACAAGCATACAATAAGGCCCTAACGATACTCATGTATTCCTTGGCATCAGCAAGAGGACTCCCTGAATCCTTATCTAGCACATCATTGCTCACCGTAGAAATTATGACAACATTAGCTTTATCCATGCGTGTTTTGATAAGAAGTTCAAGAAAATATTTACGTTGATTTAACATAAGATATCTTTTACCTCGAACTGCTTCCAAACCAAGAAAAAACCCTAGCTGACCCAGATTTTTAAAAGCAAACCTATCACGCAACAGTTGAACCACCTTTTCAACCTTATTCTCTGAGTGACCAGTGAGTATGATATCATCAACATACACGAACATGTACGTACAACCAACTGCATGTTTGTAAATGAACAAAGATGCATCAGCCCTCTATTCAACAAATCCAATCTCAAGCAAGAAATTCTTGAGCTTCATATGCCAATTGCGCGGGGCTTGTCTTAATCCATAAAGAGCACGTTGTAACTTGCATACCAACGTGGATTCGTCTGGAGTTTCTTGCTCGAACCTCGGTGGTTGATCCATGTAAACACTCTCATCCAAATCTCCGTTCAAAAAGGCATTGTTAATATCAACCTGTCTTAGAACCCAATTAATTTTCACAGCAAATGACAACACAACATTCAAAGTTGCCATCTTGACAACAGGACTAAAAGTGTCCCTGAAATCCTGACCAGGGACTTGCGAGAACCCTTTTGCTACTAACCTTGCTTAGTGTTTGGCAACGGTACCATCATGATTCTTTTTTAACCTAAACACCCATTTACATCCTAATGTGGAATGCCCTTCAGGCAACGAGACAAGTGTCCAAGTGTGATTGTTGTTCAAAGCATCCAACTCAGCCTGGACAACTTCCTTCCACGCAAGTGATTTCAATGCTTCTTGAATATTAACAGGTTCAACTTCATCAGCCACTTTATCAATAACATAAACTTTAGGTTTAAAAATTCCATTTTTACTCCTGGTTACCATAGAATAACCAGCACTCACAGTACTAGTCTCACTTTGAACATTACACCCAACATCAGTTTCACCTGGAATACTACAACTTATACCATTGCTTGACACATCGGGAGCATTATTTGCAAAATCACGTATCTGAACTGCCTCTTCCTGTGTTGGTTCAACCAAAGGGGATTGTGTTTGTGCTGAACTTGATGCACAAGGTACACAACCTGACTGACCTAAACTGAAGCCACGTGACTGAGGTGAATATGCTGAGTTAGACTCAAAATCATCTTGATGTGTGAACTGAGTGTGATCACCAATCATGTCACCAGTGCTACCATCCACACCAACCACCTCTTGTCTAGTGTAACTGCTCTTAGTCACTATAGGCAAAGCACAAGATCGAAACGGTTTGGCTTGCACATGTTTCCCACTAGTTTTATCTGCAAAAGGAAAATGGCTCTCATCAAAAACCACATGCCGTGAAATATATACTTTTCCATTTGATGCTAGACACAAGTAACCCTTGTGTTGACAACTATAACCAAGAAATGCACACTCATGTGAACGAAAATCAAGCTTGTGTTGCTGAAACGCCCTTAAGTGTGGGAAGCAACAACAACTAAACACCTTCAGCTCAGTGTAAATAGGCTTCTTAGAGTACAAACACTCATAGGGTGATTTACCCTGCAGAATACGTGTTGGCAACTTGTTGATAAGATGAACTGTTGTACATACAGCAAAAGACCAATACTGAAGTGTTAGCGAAGATTAAGCCAACAAAATTAGAGCCAATTCAATAATGTGCCTATGCTTTCGTTCAACGGTTCCTTTTTGTTCCGATGTATGTGGACAAGACACACGATGTTTAATTCCCTTAGAAGCCAGCACTCTTGACAAAGCACGATACTCACCACCCTAATCATATTGAAATTCCTTTATGCTAGTGCCAAACTGATTTTGAACTAACTTATGAAACAACAAGAAAGCATGTAATGCTTGACTCTTTTCCTTAAGCATATACAACCAAGTGTGATGAGTATAAGCATCCACAAAGGTTATATAATACCGAAAAGCATTAGACATAACATGAGCTGGTCCCCAAAGATTAGAAAAAACCAACTGAAAAAGTTTATCATACACAGTTGTGGAAGAAGGAAAATGAAGCTTGTGACTCTTCCCAACCCTACAAGCAACACATGTAGGCAAAATAGTTTTATTGAACTTGGAAGAAAATTTTACACTTGTTTCATTACAAATCAGCATGAGACACTCATGAGCTGGATGCCCAAGGCGTCTATGCCAAAGCTCATAACTATTGCTAATATTATTTACAGAAACATGTTCAACATCAACCATATTGCAAGCATCATCATCATCATCTTTAGGAACCAGATCTGCAACAAACTGATACAATCCATCTCTCTCGACACCTTGAAGCAACACATCACTCGAACCTTCATCACGAACCAAACACTTCGATGCATGGAATTCAAAAAACACACCATTGTCTCTAGCAAACTTAGACACCGAGAGTAAATTCTTAGTAACATGTGGTACATGCAAGAGATTAGACAAGAAAAGCTTGCAAGAAGAACAAGAAGAGAAAAGAGCATATTGCCCCATATGTGCAATGTCCAATCTAACACCATTACCCACTACAATCTTACCTGGACCATTGTAGCTGGACGATCTCAACAAATTTGATGAATCTGGTGTCACATGATGTGTTGCACCAGAGTCAACAACCCAAGCATTTTGAGAAGCAGATGCAGCATTGACCCGGGGAGATTCTTGACCACCGTCATTCACACCTTGTTCATCAAATGTTTCCAGCTGCACATGTCTTGAAGCAGGAGATTCTTGACCACCGTCAGTTTAAAAATCCTCATCAAACCGATACCAACATCGATTGGCTAAGTGACCAATCTTTCCACAAATTTGACATTGAATCTTGGCACGGCCTCTACCATTCATCCGACCAGCCACATGTTGCTGAGTATGCTGCCCCTTATAACCATAGCCATCTCGAGTAACATGACCACGATAGCTTGCCTGGTCACGAGAAGCAATGAAACCCCCTCTTGTGGCCTGAGCGACATTAGCACTAAAAGGTAACACCTCATTGCTTTGAGCATTAAAGCTAGCAATTTGGGCCTCTGCATCAATTAACAAGGATCTCACACGATCCACTGAAACCAACTCTTTACTGGAAGTAATCACAGCAACAAAAGGTTGATAATCTTTAGGTAATCCATTCAGAATACTAGCAATTTGTTCAACATCAGATATGGCACTATTACAAGAAACTAAAGCATCACAAACCTCCTTAATTTGAGTGACGTAGACACGCATCGATTCCTCCCCTTTCTTGAAGGACCTAAGTTAATAATGGAGACCCATTACTGAAGTGGTAGAGTGATTGGAAAAGAATTATTGCACTGTATTCCAAACACCAGCAGCGGTTTCAGCACCAACAAACTGGGCAAGTAGATGGGAGCTTACTGTAGAAAGCAACCAGGATGCTAATGTGTTATCGTACGCAACATAATCTTCATACTCCTCGTTTGGAGAAGTAGTGCCATCAGTTGCACGAATCGTCTCAGAGGGAATGGTCATCTTCCCAGTGAGGAGCTTCTCAAGCTTATGGCTTCGAACCGTCAACAACACCTGCTGCTTCCAAAGCAGGTAGTTCATCTCATCAAGCACCACATTAATCTTCTTATTAGTAAACATGGCAAAAGAACCAACAAGAACTAGAGATCAGCGAAAGACTAACAACCAGGATCGACAAAAGAAGAAGAACAATGTTAAAAAAGAAGAAAAAAAAAAGAACAACCGTCAACAAGAACACGTTACAAGTTTAGGCTTTCCCGGCGAATGATACCATATTAGAATGTTGTAAAGAAGAAAGAATTTTGTTAAAGAGGAAACTGATTTCCAAATTCATATTATCATGTACAGGAGTTTGCTTATTATATACAAGGAATACAAGAGGTGCATTAAGTTCACTGGACTTGCTGAGCTGTAACAACCTAGGTTAACAACAATAACAACCTATTAACAACTTAACTAACTCAGCTAACATTCCAATAAAAGTTAAGCTTGTTTGAATCTTAATACTTGTTTTGCCAAATTCTTGTTTCAGGAGAATGGTTCAGGCAAGAGTTAACGGAAGCCAATCAAACCATAGCTCCTGGCCAAGCCGATGCTTACACTATCAATGGACATGTTGGAGAAACAAATGGATGCAGCAACGGTACGTATACACTATTGTTTAATCATTTTATGGGAGTAGACTTTGGCTCTAGCCTTTGAAATTGTTTGTTATTGTTGCAGATACAGCGTTTGAGTATCATATAGATTACCAGGGCCTTTACCTTGTCCGCGTTATAAATGTTGTTAACGAAACCATGATGTTCGGCGTCGCATCCCACAGCCTCACCATCGTTGGACAAAGCGGCGCATACAGCAGACGCTCCTTTACAAATTCTCTAACCCTTGCCCCGCACCAAGTGGTTGACGTTTTGTTGTGCGCAAACCAAAATCTGGGCCATTATTACATCACTGCTCGACCTTCCTCCGACACCACACGTTCTACCACTGGAATTCTAAGATATACCACCACCACTGCTTAATTTAGTTAAACAGTTTCCAACGCTAAGGAGTATTGAATATATTAGTAAACATTATGTATCGAATATTATTTATTTTTGAATAGAACCCGCTAGTTTTATTAAGTGAGAATATCTAAAATTACGATAAAGGTTTACAATTATTATCGTAAACTAAATGTATAATTTGGACATTTTACTAAAATTAGACACTTTAGATCATATAAGACCCATACATGGAAAAGGTTAAAAACTCATCTAAAAGACTCGAATGAAAAAAATGTTAAAAATAAATCTGACTGCATCGGTTAAGGAACCACAAAATGGGATTAAGCTATTGGAAGACCATCGAGACCGTAAATCAGAGCTTAGCATCGTGAGAAACTATCCACGAGCGCAAACCGCGTATCCAAATTCAATCCGAGGGTCCATAGCATGAAAGATCAGAAAGATTACAAAAAAATATCATCTTGACCAGTCGTGATGTCGTCGAATCTAACTCTGAAAAAAATATAAAATAAAAAAACAACCAAATGACCAAATAAGAAGAGAAAAACATGTCAAAAGACAGAAATAAATGTGTCATAAAATCAAAGGAAAACATGTCATAAAAGTAGAATTATTTTTATTAAAAATTAAAAATACAAAAAAAATCTACAATCCGCGACCAACATCGAAACTTATATCGTCGTCGATTAAATAAAATTAAAAAAGGTAAAATTTGCGGGTCTTTACAGAGGAAAATCATTGCGGCAAAACCCTATGAATCGAATATTTTTATATTATTTGGTAACTTAAATTTTAATAATTACAACTTATTTTACAATTTTAATCTATCAATACAATATAATTTTGGATGCTTCTAAATAAAATTTAATGTTAAATTTTGCATAGTTAAAAGAGGGTGTGTGTGGAGCAAGAGAGGCCTTAGCACCCCAAAATTTTAAAAAATTGTATTATATTTTTAAATTTTTAATTAGGTCCTTAAAATTTATAAAAGTTCTCATAAAATTTTAAATATTTTTAATTATCTCTCGAATTTATACATACAAAAGTTCCATTTAATTTTCTAAAATTTTAATTATACCCTCACATTTTAAAAATAAATATTTTATTAAGTCCCTCAAAAATCTTAAAAATTATAATTAAAAAATAAAATTTTGAAAATTTTAATGAGACCCCTCAAATTATACGGTCAATATCAGCCATTGGTTAAAACTCTTGTTAATAGTTGGTCTTAGTTCAAATTCATATAGACACAAAAACATCTTTTTCTCGACAATTTTTAAATATCAATTATTCAACCCTCGTTTGAATTATATAAATATAAAATTTTTATTTTATTTATTATGTTACTATCATGAAAATGAAAGTATTAAATGTGATTTATTTTTTTCTCAATAAAGTCTATTTTATTGAAGGTAAAATGTTACATAACAGTGGCTTAATACCAAAATAAGTATCTAAACTATCTCATTTTTTCTTTTTAGGTGCCTAAACTTTTTTGCCCATTTTAAATGCCCAAACTATCTATTTTGTGTCAAAATAGGTGCCCAAACTATCATTTTTAGATCAAAGTATGTGCCTCAGTTTGACCTTATAAAGGCAAAAAAATAATAGTTTGGACACCTAAAATGAGCAAAAAAAAGTTTATGCACTTAAAAGGAAAAAATGGGATAATTTAGACACCTAAAAGGAACAAAAAATAGTTTAGGCACTTAAAAAAACATAAAAATTTGGGTACCTATTTTGACATTAAGCCTTATAAAAAAAACTCTAAGCTTGAAGCAAGGAGACAATACAGTCAAAACACCCAAAAACCATCGTACATCATAAACCAAAAACCCAATCTGAGTTGAACCAATAAATCCAAACAAACTAGAATATTCGGCATCAACCATATAAGTAGAAATCGTCCGAAATTTTTAAATGCCTTTATTTATGTCTCATTATTAAAAAAATATGTTTAAGGTTTAGGATTAAAGCTTAATATTAAGGTTTAGGATTATGTAAGATGTTGTTTTAGGGGTTAGAGGTTATGGTTTATGATTTAAAATTAAAGAATAAGGTTTAGAGTATCAGTTGTAAGCTGATTCGAACTGCCCCAAATTCAAAATTCATTAAATATTTTTTATTAAAAAAAACAGATAACATTTGTTGATATCAAACCGAGTGATTACGATATCATTTATTGATTATAAAGTTACAATTCCAAATGATCTGATTCCCGATATCTAAACTATAATCAGATGTAGCATTTCGTTTATTCAAAATAAAGACCCACAAAATAGTAACATATGATATGAATTATGATTCTAGGACGAAGGACAAGTAGGCATGGCAGGTGGCGGAGGGAGGATGCTTGTTTCTGTGGTGGTTCCGTTCCTCACAATGAAAACAGCGTCCATTCCGAAGCTAGCATGCCTATCGAAATGGCAGTGCATAAACCACACCCCTGCATACACACACACACATTACTTAATGGATTTTGTTACAAGAAAATTGGAAAATAAAAACTTACCGGGATTGTTTGCAAAAAATCTGACGGCAACCCATGATCTACCAGGAACGTGGACGGTGTTAATGAGTGGTGGATCCACCAGGTTATAGGTGCTTGGGTCAGTCCGATTGTTGAAATTTCCCATACCACTTCCCACCATATAAAAGCTGAAACCATGCAAATGGATCGGGTGACTTCCACCGGGACCAGTCTGGGTTGCCTGCAGCACAATCTCAACTCCGTCGCCATAATTTAGCATAACAACCCTCGTCCCTGTAGTAGCCATCGGATTCAGACCCGTTAAGTCCCCGGTGAAATTATAGAATTCTGGTGGATTCAGGGGGAAATCTTCGGTGAAAACACCAGTGATGCTCCTGGATTATTAGGAACAACTCATATAAGAATTAGCTACAGTTAATGAAATTTATTTATTTTTTTGCATACATACATGTTGTAGTATGCCTGGAGAATGTCAATACGCGGTAAAACAAAGCTGACGTTGTTCAAACTTGCAGCCAATCTAAATCCTGCAACACAGGTGTTGCACGGCAAGGTGTTTCCGGCGATTGCCATGTACACCCGTGTATTGATTTCATCATCCGCCGGCACATCCAATGGCGGATTCTGGGTGACATTCGCGTTCCTAAGTTGACTGGTGAAGTTACTTGCAGCATTCGCATCGTTTTCCGCCGGAATCGTTATCAATGAAGCATTCAATCCGCCCTCACTGTTTATATATTCGAAAACTCCAGTAGTAATGAAGTCAACTGGCGGATTAGAGCTATCAGAGTAAGGCCTAGTAGCCATGTAATATTGGCCGACGTTTTGGTTGGCAACGACCAAAACATCCATGGTTTGGCCAGGGCTGATCAATATATAGTCGCTCGTAAACATTCGAACGTAGGAGGCATCTCGGGCGACGACGGTGAGGGTGTGGTTCGTGATGGAGAAGAATTTCTCTTCGTTCATTGCAGCATTGACTATGCGGAGAAGGTATGTGCTCCCATAGTTGACTTGCATACGGAATAATGTATCTGCATCGGCCAATATATAAAATGTCAATGTAACAACTTGAAAGGGTTCAATTAACATTGATCCGGATTCAGTAATGGTAGAACGTACCATTGGGGCATCCGGTGGTGTCGCCTAGATGTCCATTGATAGCATAAGCATCTGGTTCGGGAGGAAGGAAACCCGATGCAAGTGTTTGATCAATAATTTGCTTGTAGTCTCTGTTGAACCATGATTCTGTGAATACAAAGTAATTAAAGAAATCAGATAAAGATTCATATAAACAACACGAAGCAAAAAGTTATGCTTACCAAGTATGATTGTTTGCTCGTAATCCGGTGTGGGGAACGGATAAGTTTCGTTCTCGGCCGGTAAAATAACCAAGGCTCCATGGATGGAGCCTCGAGACCAGTCACTGTGAGCATGCCACCATAGGGTTCCTATTTCATCCGACAGTATCACTTCGTACGTGAAGTTGGCTCCCGGTTGAATCGGGCACTGAGTTATGAACTCGGGACCATCGGACCATGGATTTCTTGGCTGTTTCACACCGTGCCTGCAACAACATGATTAATTCATATTTTAATCACTTTTTTATTTCATTTCTTTCGGAAATCAACATCAGAAAAAGAAAGGTTAATTACCAGTGAATGGTAAACGAATAATTTCCTTGATTGTGGACATTAACGAAGATGGTGTCACCTCTATAAGCCCGAATCTCAGGCCCGGGATAGCTATCGTTTGCGACCAACAGAGTCGTAACATTACACAGCTGCGTAAAGTTTGCCTCTCGCATCTGCAATAAAAACCCACCAAATGAAAAATGTATGTTAAAAAACATAAGCTAGCAACCGTTGAGGCATGTTTTTGGCGTCATATTTACAACTACTTATTTTGTAATAATCAAACCAAAGATGTCGTAATTCCGAGACAAAAGGAAAGGAGAGAGAAAAAAGAACAACTTAATGTAAGAAAACAGTAAGGAAAAAAGGGCACTCACAAAGAGTTCATAGTACTGCACATCTGCTGCGCAGCAAAGGAACAAAGTGGTTAGAAACAAAACCCCTAAGAACGCAGAACCTTGCTTCACTAAACCCATGTTGCTCCCCCAAATGTGTTCTTAGTTAGCCCCTAATTATCTTGTCCTTGTCTTTGTCTTTGGGTCATAAAATTCAACAATTTATAGATAAGAAACCTTGTGTTTGTGCCCCTCAACTTTCTTTCTTGGAAAAGAGAAACAAATTTTCCAATACCTATACATGCGAAATGTTACACGTCACATGCCACGTAAGCTTGGAAAGTTGGATTTTTTATATATACATAAGATTGAACGAGTTAGATATCAAGGCTTGTGCTCGTTAGGTTTCTTGCGGGGTGGGCAAGAGCTGAATCCTCCGAAATATGTATATAAAATGAGACTTTCATTTTCAGTCAAAAATTACACATCACATAGCATGTTGGACCACGGAAAGTGGGTTTATAATATTTGGATAATGCAATATACCTGTTTGAAAGCCGGCAGAACTGTTCATGGTTGTCCTTGTTTAATCATATTTTAAGTTACTAAGTTTCCCTACAGATTTCCGGATGAACGAGTGAAATATTAATTGTTCGAAAAAACTTTTATTTGGGTGTTTATGGTTTAACTTAAATACTACAACATTTATTTTTAGTTTCTCTTTTTAGTATAGTTAGAACATGTTATATTTAGACATTATCATGTGATTACATTAATTACAGAATTTATAAGTTAATTGTTGTAGTATTTAGGTTAACCAAAAACACTCAAAATATAATACGTGAACACATTTTATGGCTGCGTAAATTTGGTGAATTTCTTATAAGGATGAGTCTACCACGTGCGACGAACATTGATGAACACTACTAACGATGAACACTGATGAACACCATTAATTTTTTTTTAAATTTTAAAAATCTAAAGGAGTAAAATTGTAATTAAAATTATATCTTTAAAAAATAAAAATTAAATTTAATAATTACTCTATAATATTTTTTAATAGGTTAGAATCAAATATACCCAATTCTCCTAAACCCTAACAAAATCAATCTATTAAAAAAATAGAAATCAGTTTGTAATTTTTTAATAGATTAGAATGAAATATACTCAATTCTCATATTATTGATTCTAATCTATTAAAAAATTATAAATTGATTTCTATTTTTTTAAGAGATTGATTTTGTTAGGGTTTAAGATAATTGGGTATATTTGATTCTAACCTATTAAAAAATATTATAAAGTAACTATTAAATTTGATTTTTATTTTTTTAAGAGATAATTTTAATTATAATTTTAGTCCTTTAGATTTTTAAAATTTAAAAAAAAAATAATGATATTCATCGGTGTTCATCGTTAATGGTGTTCATCAATGTTTGTCGCCGTTGTAGAATTTTTCTTTCTTATAATCTCCGCCAATTCATACGAAATTAAACTAAGCCCACTACTTGCAATTGCTGATGTTGTGAATAGTTGACAATAATCACATGATTAATGAAATATCTATCTAAAATGTAAGTGGCCATATCTTTCGTATAATATAAAGAAAGACCCTTTTATTATATCATATAAATCCTTCGAATTGTATATTTGTATGACTCGATAACGAATAAAAATTTTAATGAGACACGTTTATCTTTCAATATATATATAACAGTTTAATCGGTTGTAAAACACTGTAAAAATTAAATTTTATAAATAAAAAACATGAAAAGAACCTTAATTTATATAAAAAAAATAATCACGTGAACATTCAATTATCGTATCGATATTTTTAATCAGTTTATATACATTACTTCCATCATAGATTTTATCTCTATGCTTATGTTTTTTTGAAAGGGTTGATCCGGCCTGCCGTGTACGCTTTGTTGATAACTTTGAATCGGTGCACTTGGGGTCTTGTTAATTAACACGTTCACGGAAAGTGATTCACAACTTTATTACATTGTTTATACCACGTACAATTGAACTGATCCAAAGGTCGTACAATTGGCCTGTTCTGTTCAGTTAACTTGCGCAAGTTAACTTAAGGTGTTTATTTAAATAAATAAACAAATCAAACAAACAAACCAGTTGCAGTCCAACTAGTTATTAGTTGTGGTTAGAAATGGACACGCAAATCCAATATCTTCTACACGGTCGTGAATATAATTATATTAAACACTATATGTTGTTTTCTCTAAAGTTGACATTCAACAATATTAGATTTTTAAATTTAAAAAAAAAATCAGAAAATAATATTTCAAAAGAAAAGTCAGAAAATCTTCTCGTGTAGGATAATTGCAAACTCACACAGTGGCAGATCCAGAAATATATTTGAAGATAAATACATATAAAATTTCAAAATTTTAAGGTGGGCACATATAATTGCAAACTCACATCTGACTCCACCATATAAATTTTGTAGATAAACTACACAAACACTTCATAAATCATAAAGATGTATCTTTATCTCTCTCGTTTGGTTCAGTAGAAATGTTATTTTTTTAAAAATATATTTTGGTACGTAAATTAATTTTATTTGATAATTTTTAACCACTCAAAAAAATTGATTTGGACAAGAATAACAGAAGTAGAGACAAACAAATGTCATGACAGCTTTAATGGTGAATTGTAACTTTAGTCATTAAAATTATGAAGTTTTAAGGCTAACGTGATGGTGAAATATTTTTTTTTCAAATATTATAGAATTTTTACTATTTTCCGCATAAGTATTATATAGGATTATATTTTGATCTTTAAAAACTAACCACCGAAAAAAATTCTAGCTTCTTACCCGGAAAGAAAAGGAAAATATTGTAATTATTAGTTTTAAAAAAATTCTACAATGTGCGTCGAACATTGCTGAACACTATTAACGTTAGACACTATTAAATTAATTAATAAAAATTAAAAAATTTAAAGACTCAACATACAATTAATAATTATTTAAAATAAAATTTTAATTAAATTATTTATATATATATTATATTTTTATTTTTTATTTTCAAATAATTGGATCAAATATCATTTATAGTCAATCCCTACATTAAAAAACCATAAATCTTTTTTCTTTGTCATTTCAGTCACTGTTAGCCACCATCTACCGATGAGATTGTCGCCACCCGCGTTTTTGTCCTTGCGTGACCGTCGTTCGAGCATGACCGTCGTTAGCTTTTTGATCGAATATTAGCTTGTTTATCGTTAATCTTCGTTTGATTGCTTTTTTAACTAGCATTTCTTTGTACGGGTTCTAATGTTATTTAATTTTTCTTTTTACAATAAAGTTGTTTGTATTTGTATTGATTGAAGAAGGTGATTTATTTTAATTTCATAGTTCTAGTCTGGTTACTTTAGAGATCCTCTGTTTTTGTATTTCTTTCGTATTATTGTTAAATTCTAGATCCTTATAAATAAACCCTAAAACTAAACATTTGTAAAAAATTTAATATCCGCAATAGTGTATAGAATAATAATTTTTAAATTTATTATATATATTACCTACATATATTGGATTTTAAAAATAATAATAAGTTTAAAAAGTATAGCAAATGCATTACATAATTCAATTGAACCGATACATCCTGGTTTGGTAAAGTTAACCTACCCATATTGATGTACTTATCCGAGATCAAGAAAGTGCTACAATATCTGTCATCTCCACTCCATGTTTATTTATCTTATCGGGTAATTGTTCTATACACAAGCACTTGTGGAATTTTTTTTACACAAGCGTCTTAATTTTAGGTATTAGGGATTTCATTTAGGGTTTAAAATTTAGGGGTATAAGTGTAGTAGTTTTGAATTTAGGGATTGTTGATAGAATTTTGGGTTTAGAGTTAAAATTTAGGGTTTATAGGTTAAAACCTAAATCTCTACCCATATTACCCTAAAACTAAACCCTAACCCTAAACCCTAAATTTTAACCCTAAATTCTAAATTCTAAATTCTAAACATGAACCCTAAATTCTAAACATTTACACTAAAACCCCTAAACTCTAAACCTTAAGCCCTAACCCTAAACCCTATAATTGAGGCGCTTGTGGAAACAAAAAATTTCCACTGCCAGTGTATAGGATATTAATCTATCTTATTGGGTCATTTTCCATTAAACTTGTCTTATACCTTCGTTTTCAAAAACAGAGTAGGTGAAGTTAAATAAGTATTTTTCTGACTTTTACTATTCTTTGCTTCTCAGTTCACGCGTCCGGTAATTTTGTATTGCAACTGATATGAGCTTTGAATTTTCGTTGGGGGATGCTGATTTCAGAAACTCAGGTTTCTTCCTTGTCTCTGTTGTTTTTATTTTTAAATTGCTAATTATAAAATCGACCAGAAAAACCAAAAGATTACAAATTCAGGGGAGAAGTGAAGAACACGGATACACAGGATGGGTTCTCAAAAGCAAGGGCTTATCTGGATTTCTGCGCTTTTGTTTCTGAATACCCTTCTCTTATCCTCGGCTGATGACCACTATTACGACTTCTTCGTAAGTAATTTCTTTCATTTTCTGTTTTGTTAGTAACATAAGTTTTGATTCTGGGTTTGTTTCCTTATCCGTGTTTAAATTAGTTGCAAGAGTCCCAGTTTACAAAGCTGTGCAGCACGAAGAACATCTTGACCGTAAACGGAAGCTTTCCGGGGCCAGAGATTCGGGTTAGCAGAGGGGACACTGTTTATGTCAATGTCCACAATCAAGGAAACACCGCTGTTTCCATCAACTGGTAATATATTTGAGTATATCACTATATATTTACATAGTATTTGGTAGCTTCTACGAGTTTTCCGACAGGAAATTAATCGATCATGCATATATATTTCGTGGGTTTTGTGGAACATGGGCAGGGAGGGCGTTGTGGAATCAATTGATGGTTCAACTGATTTGATTCAGCCGGGAAGAAACTTCACTTACGAGATTAAATTAGGCAATGAGATAGGAACTCTGTGGTGGCACGCCACCAGTGCATGGGCTAGCACAACCGTCCATGGCGCCTTTGTCATTTCGCCAGCACCAAATGAGGGCTATCCTTTCCCAACACCTGATTCAGATCAAACAATTATACTCGGTATATGTTTTCAATTGTTTCATTCATATATTTCTTAAGTTAAGCTTGTTTGAATTGCAAATTCTTGTTTCAGGAGAATGGTTCGAGCAAGAGTTAACGGAAGCCAATCAAACCATAGCTCCCGGCCAAGCCGATGCTTACACTATCAATGGATCTCCCGGCGAAACATATGGATGCAGCAACGGTACGTCTGCAGTATTGTAATACTCAATCTATCTATTTATGTTGTTAGAATCCAACAATTTTGATGATGGATGATTATCAATGTTGCAGACACAACATTCGACTATCAAGTAAATTACGGGGGACTTTACCTCGTTCGTGTTATAAATGCCGTTAATCGAACAATGGTGTTTGGTATCGCCTACCACACCTTCACCGTTGTCGGACAGAATGGGGCATACACCAACCGCTCCATCACAAACTCCCTGACCCTAGCCCCTGCCGAAGCTATCGACGTTCTGTTGTGCCCAAACCAGAATCTGGGACATTATTACATCACTGCTCGACCTTCCTCCGACACCACGCATACTACCCTCGGAATCCTACGATATACCACCACCGCCACCAGTCCTCAACCTCAAGTTAGTTAAACTGTCTTGTATTCTAAGGATGTAATAAGGCTGATGTTCAAATAATATGGATATAGTGTGCAAATAATGTGTTTTCATTTATAAGTTGTTGTTACCGATTGATGTTTGTTGTTTGAATTAGTAGTTTTTAGTGGTGTAATAAAGCCTGATCTTTATCCTTTTCTTTTTGTAAAACGAAAAATATTTTTTTAGATGAATTTTACTCTTTGTATTTCAACAAATCAAAAAACAGCAATAGTTTTCCTGTATAAGTAAATTATGGCGATGTGCAGCTCAATCAAAAATGTATACAAATAACAAGTGTTGGGTGCATTGGTAAAATATATTACTCTTTTAAAGTGAGGACGTAAGTTCGAACTTTAAAGATAACATTATTAGGAGGGGCAGTCTCGCACCCTAAACATAGATTGTATGACGGACATTCATATAACTAAAAAAGATAAAAAAAATTATACAAATAAAATATATTATGAGTGAGCAAAACTCGACTCGAAAAATTAAATGGTCGACAAAAATTAATAATTATTATATTAATTTATTAGTTCACATTTTTAAGTAATGCTGGAAAATAAACATAATTTTTGAAAAATACTATTAATCATTTTTTTACAATATTGAAATGGGAGCATTATCGCTTATAGTTTATGGGTATTGATTGCTCGGTTCCAATTTTAAGTTATGTAAGGTTCACTAAATATATTATGTAAAGCTCATATTAGGTGAATGTTTATATAATTTCATATTGCAATTCGATAATTATTATTATATTATTATTGAAGAATTCGGGAGAAATTTTAGCAAATGAAATACACGAAGTATGCAATTTTTTAATATTCCTTTGAAATTGTAAGTTTTTTTGTTTTTTGTTTTTGAGGATTTATTTTTAAATCTTCTCTACTAATTATAATTAAAAATAATATTTCGTATACTTTCAAAAGATATTTTCAATTTCTTTTAGAAAATTATGACATTTTGTAGAATTAACATTAAACAATCTAAAAGTACTAAATTATCATTTTAGTTATAATTCGATCAAATTAAATATTAATATTGTTACATCATCAATTCATTGAGGGTTTAATACTTAACAACATAGGTGACTTATTTTTTAATTTTTGATAAGTCAATGATAAAAAAAATTAGTAATAATTATGTTACCAATGATATATTTTACCCTTATTAATGGTTTGGATCTCAACCCAAGTATTAACATGCAGCAACACTAGATTTTGTAAGAAATTAATCAGGTTTTCTTCTATTTTTTAAGAGTAAAATTATACTAAAATTTAAAAACATTTAAATTATTTTTTATTATAAAAGTAGTGTATCATTTTTAATAATAATAATTAAAACTTAAAATTATACTTTAAAATATTGATAAGAGGGAAGGATCAAAAACCTGGGAAACATGAATGATTGGTTTCAACTGTTATTTAAAACTGAGGATATGCTGGGTTGAAGCATAATCAAAAAAAATCTTAGCCGCTCATTAATTTTTTTTCAACTATAGAGCCGCTCATTAATATTTTTTTTAAACTATAGAGTCGCTCACTAATTTTTTTCTCTCAACTATAAAGTCGCTCACTCTTATTTTTCTTTTCTTTTAAATACGGGCAGCAACACCAATTTTAATATTGGTCGCGAGATTTATCGTTTCGTTTATTTTGTTTTTTAATTTTTAATAAATTATTTTGCTCTTATAATACGATTTTATTTATCTTTTGGTATATTTTTCTTTGTCTTTTGGCACGTTTTTTTCTTTTTGATTTTTTGTTAAGATTGGATCTGACGACTCATCACGACGCTTCTTTCATTATGTTGTTGATCTCCCTATCTCGGACCCTCGAACTGGATTTAAATACGCGATTACATCTACCGTTTCGTATTCGCAAATGAGTTGTGGTAATGACCTTATTGTTAAGGTATCTTCATTGTAATATGTATTTTTATATTGTTTGTTGATGATTTTACCTCTTTTGATCTCGAGACGCTAGTTTTGTTTACTATGATTATAAATTATGTCTGAATTTAAGTGTTTTGTTTACTAAATTGTAAATTTTTATTGTAATTTCAGATATAACTTCGTTTAATAAAATTAATGGATTTCAATTTTAAAAAAAAAAAACTGAGAAAAAAAACATATAAACATAACAGAAGGCACCGAGAAGACAAACTGGTAACTGAAATTTTTCATTGATTTTACATTATCAGTCCTTCGATAACATCGGCTCTTTACAGTTCTCACTTGACCATACAAATTTATGAACATAATACGATGAATGGTAGATGAAACTAACCCCAGAAATATGCTAAAAATTGCATGATTATGGGGTTGGGTACATATATGTATGTATATATATATACACAGCGATTTTCAACTGGCAATAAAAATGAGGGCTGATTCAAGGAAAATGGGAAACAAATACAACAACTAGGCAGAAGTACCATTTAGAGACTTGGGTTGAGAAAAGGCATCATCTGTAGTGGCACAAAGTTGACAAGGGTCTGAGGATCCCTGTGTGCACCAATGGTCAGGGACACTCAGAAAGTAAGTTGACATGAACTTTCGAAATCTTTTCTTATATTCCTTTGGAGAAATCACGGTCGGCAATAGATTCTTAGGAACAACCAACGAAGACTTGACCCATGTTTCGAGCTGTTTGTCCCAAGTATACTGCCTGAGATAATCAATAATCCCACATACAAGCTCCTGCCGCTGCGTATCCACCCCAACAAGTAAAGAATAGTCCATTACATTGATCGACTGCAAATGAAAACACAAGAACACAACTCGGTCAATACCTCATTCTAAATTCGGCAAATGTAACCTACAAAGGATAAATATATAAAAATATGGATTCGGGATGTCAGGGTTAATGGGGAGTTTTGAATGCTGTCCAAAAGAAAGAAGTTAAAGCTCACATTGAGGAAAGTTGTGTCATTCCATACAGCCCGTTGCAAGAGACGCTTGGCTTGATTACTAACGTATAATGGAGAGGAATTCATGTCATTGACAAAGTTCTGATCTAAAAGAACATCTCCAGATCCCTCAGCAGCAGAACTGAATCGAGCATGTAAGGCCCCTTTAAGATCATATAGGCGAGTAAGATTTCTACCAAAGGCAAGATTCTCCATCACCATAAGATCATGTCTCGACAACTCTTTCCCTGTTTTAGGCTGTCTTACTATCACCTGCAAAATGTTCAAATGTTCAAGAAAATGAGCAAAGAATAAAGTAAATAACATATTTTAACAATTATAAGAAAATTAAAGCAAACCTGATAAATCCCAAGAACTTTAGCAAGACATGTTTGGCTTCCAGAATCGAATGATTGATTCATGTACTTGAAATAATGTAAACCAAACTTCTCAAATGATTCATACTCTGTTTTCTTGATTTCCTTTATAATAAACCTGTCATCAAGTGTTTTAGCAAAAAAGGACTTGCTCTTCCCTCCTTTGGCATCCCAATTTTTGCAACGGCTAAGAGAAGCAATATAATCAAGCTCTGAAGGGCAGCATCGCTCTCGAAGATCATGGAACTGGTTAGCATATAAACAAAATACCGAGTATTTACCCTTCCCAAGTGATTTCGAAACCCCTAGAGAAACCTCTATGTTATGAGCTTCAGGAGGAACTAGAGAATCCAACAAGTTTATCCCATCAAAACTGGAGAAGCGCGACTCTTCTGAAGAAATGCTCAGACTAGAGACAGAGTCTGAATCAGAGGAACCACTGGACGACCATTGCAGGGATGTTATAGTAGGAGCTCGGCTTAGGCTGCGTAAACTTTCAATTAGTTTATCTCTCCACCCTTCCTCAGTGGACACTTCTGTTACAGCAGGCATATCTTTCAGCAATGCTAATGCACAAGCGATTATACTCGAGAGTTCACCTTCAAAATCTGACACTATATAATCATTGGTTCCCAGAGGTATGTGTAGCCTTGATGCTTCATCCCTGATTAATTGATAGCCTGTGGGTATTTGTGATGGAGTATAACTACTGATGGATTCAAACTTGGGGACATTTCCTCTTAGAAGATCCTTCATATATATCTGTCTGATTTCAGAAGAAGGCATCCAGAACCATCCATTTATGTTTTCTAAACTCGATAGTAATGAACATAGAGATCCACCACTCCTACTTGAATCAACTATAGAATCATTGAGGTCAATATCTGTAGAAATTGGGATTGTTCTATCTACTTGTAAATTACCAGATATAGGTTCATCCTCTGCTTGATAATTTTCATCGCCAAAATTGGGACAAACAGAAATATTAGGTGCCACAATGGACTCTGGCTTGGATGATTCCATGGGGCACACAGCATCCACTGTTGGCTTTGCAATGATTTCAACCTCAGTGGAACTGTCATGTATGCTGTCACACCCTTCAGACTTTTTAACCGGAATGTTCGAAGATGATTCATCACCTGAAAATTCATTTCTTTCAACAAAAGAATCTGAATAAGCTTTCAGATTACCAGTATTTTCAGATGCTTTATCATCATCTGCAGGTTTATTTTCTCCGCCACTGCCCTCGCCATCAGCACTATCCGTATGCAACGGCACTGCTTTGTTGTTGGCACCAGTGAGTACTACTGTAGGATCAGGCAACAACAGAGAATGCAGGCGTCGATCCCAAATGAATGATGCCAGAAGAAGGTCCCACCTTACTCTGTTCAAGTTGAGGAGTTCATGAGAAACCAAGTTTGCATTCCCATTATTTGCATCAGCATTCTGAATGCTTAGCTGCAATTTTTCCAATGATACATATGAATTAGAAGCACATTAGCTCAACAAAATACTGCAGCCAAAATAAAATCAATTAAAATAGTGATTTGAAATTGAACTACATGGCAGAGCAACATTTTCTTTTGTTGATTGGATATCATGTACATTGAAAATTATAGTACAATCAAGTTTCAGTGGATAACTATCTGTTGAAACAGTGAAACAAACAAAGCACATGCTCATAATAAAGATGACAGTATCTCACAGAGTATTGAACAGGAAAAATAGTTGCTTGTGGGTGATTGGTTAATTAAAAGTAAAATCAAGAGCGTCCAACAACATATCAGAAAGAAGAGAAACCAACCTCAAATTCAGAAGCTTCCAGCTTGAGCATCTCTTCAACATCAGAGAATGCTTTTAAGGAACCGTTAAGGTTTAAAGTTGAGCCCACAAACTGAGACCTTATGTGATCCAAAAAGTTTGCAACCTCTCCAAACATTAGCTTTCCTTTTGTGTAAACCTAAAGAAAATATCAACATCAATTCAAACATATACATGCTTGAGTGTTGGTGGGGGCACGGCAAATATGTGTTTTACCACAGAAAAAATATTATGTCATAAATCAAAGCACTGTGAGAACAGAATATACACATACATTTTTGACTTCTTCCTTCAGCCAATCTGGTCTAGTTGAACTGCTAAACTCTAGTCGTTGTGGAGGCATGGACACAGTATAAGTGGTGACTGTAGAATAACTAAACATTGCAACCATAGGGCCTAACCTGCAGTTACATTAACATAACAAGAAATCTAAGGAAAACAAGTCTCTGAGCATAAGAAACTATAAACCTCTCCAACTCCTAGCTAATAGGTATTGTCACGGGCATTTAAAAATAACAAGCTGTTACAATAAAACATTAAAAGCCCAAGTTGCAAACAAAAAGGACAATTTTCTGTTTCAATAATACATTTGAAAGTAGTTTATTATTGTTAATGGAAATGGAAAGAGTAATCCATACCCAAAGAAATAAAGGAAGTCCTTATGCAGAGAATGACCACAGCTGGATAATCCGTAGGATGAATAGTGTTCGGAAAAGCTGAGCTCCAAGAACTTTCCAAATGAGAGACCACGTGCAACAGTTGAAATTAGAACTCTTTTTGTAGATTTTGACATTCCATTCCCAGTTTGGCACTTGCCACAGCGACTCCACATCCAGAGTTTCCCCTCTGCTTCCCCTGGTAAATGCTTAGGAAGCCGTTTAACTTGTATTGTTAGCTGCTTATTATGGTGTGCATAATAGTAGAAGTGAGCTTCTGGGAGTTCACCACATATAGTACATTGCCTTCTCTGCAAAACGCAGAAGCTTTCAATCAGTGGGGCTGGAAAATTCAACAGTACCACGATTCGTCAAGAATCACATACCGGAGAAAACTGCACAAGTAAAATAAAAGAGGAAAAAACATTTGAAAAGGAAATCCCAGAGACCTGATTGAGTAAATTATCTCGAAGGAACTTCCCAAGGGGAACATCAAAATTCCTGTAGAACATTATATGGCTAAAATGGCTTTGCTCACACATAGTCCCCTTTAAAACATTTCGGCTGGACATAAGAACCAAAATACTTTGTGAATCCAACATAGTGTTGATGTTCTCCTTATTTTGCGTTTTCTCTTCATTATCATCACCATTAGTATTTAACTCAAGAGGGGCTTCAGAGGAAGCCAAAAAAGATTGAGGTGGTCCATCATCAAGGGATTTCTCTTCATCATGACCACATTTAGATTCCGCACCAAATTGCTCCGGGACCTCTAAACTTTTCATCTTGGGAACTGCTGCTGTGAGATTTGGTTCCCCTTCATTTAACCCAAAATATGTAGACAATGACCGATAAGGATCAGTGGATGCAAGAGGAAAATTGTTTCCAATTACTTTCTTCAGAGAGGCGGAAATAGATGACAAGCCAGATAAAATGGCTGGATTATATGGCTCCAAAGATAAAGCAGAAGTATAGTCTAATCCTGACTTCACAATTTGATCATCATTTACATGGTAACCTTCTTCATGGTATCCATTGGAGATGGGGATGACAATTTCATTTGAACCAGTTTCAGCTGTAGAGTCATCAAGACAAGGAACACTTGTATTACAAATTTCTAAGGTATGGGATTCCTGATCTGTTGGCAAAACATCTGCTATTACATTTAAAGGAATTGTAGAGAACATTGCCTTCTGATCAATAAGGAAGGAAGTTTCAAGGATTAGATGATGCGCCATGACAACAGCATACTGAACGACACACTTAATCTTTTTCAGTTCTTCAGAATGACTTCCTTTCAGCAAAATCTGCATCATCATGATATCAAGTTAACAAGGAAGTACACAGACATGAATATGCCATAGATATACCAGAAAAGAAACAAATGAAGAAGAAGCTTGTTATCCGGCAGATAGCATCACGTCAAATATCTTAAGACCAGATAACAACCACAAGTTATTTTTGAGAAACAGGAGGATAAAAATTGATGTTGCAAAGAAACCAAGTGGAAGACACCCAAGTCTCAAAAGTAACAGCCCATAACAACACTATACATATACAACTATAATTGGTAAAGTGTAACTTACCTATAAAGGAACTTCGTTTTCAAAATGTATTTGACTTAAGTTAAAATGAATTCTTGGGAGAAAATCAAATTAATTAATGAACACGCTTTAAACAAATTAACAGATCCGGAGAAAATCGGTGTCTACATAACCCCAATTAAAAGACAAGTTGAAACTTTTTTCCAATAAAGAAATTCTTAGGGGACTACAATGGAGAAACCTTTTTAAAAGAAATAGGTGAGAAAACTTTATTTAAATTTTATGGAAGATTTAGAAGAAAACTTTATTTAGCCAATAGTTATTTTTAATAATTTATTTAATAAAAGGGTAATTGTTCTATACACAAGCGCTTGTGTAAACTTTTTTACACAAGCGCCTTAGTTTTAGGGGTTAGGGACTTCGTTTAGGGTTTAAAATTTAGGGGTATAAGTGTAGTAGTTTTGAATTTAGGGATTGTTGATATAATTTTGGGTTTAGGGTTAAAATTTAGGGTTTATAGGTTAAAACCTAAATCCCCACCCATATTACCCTAAAACTAAACCCTAACCCTAAACCCTAAATTCTAACCCTAATTCTTAAATTCTAAACATGAACCCTAAATTCTAAACTTTTACACTAAAACCCATAAACTCTAAACCCTAAACACTAACCCTAAACCATATAATTGAGGCGCTTGTGGAAATAAAAACTTTCCACCGCCAGTGTATAGGATATTAATCCTTAATAAAATTCAGTGTTTACAGAGAATTTGCATATAAAAAAAATCTTAAGTGAAAAATTAAAATAGGTAGAAGTATTTTGAGAAAAAAAATCGTAGGAGACTAGGATTGAGCAGTCTTTGTAGGGAAAGGAACAAAGGCTACAGCAAGCTGCTTTTTCTCAACATTTCAACGTAAAAGGACCAAGTTCTAAGATATCATTGCGTTTCAAACTTGCAACATACAACTTAGCATAAGACCCTAAAAGATTATAAATGTATGTACTTCATTTAGTATGTATTATAGTTGAAATTTTAATAGCTTTGGTTAATGAGGTTTGAAGCTGAAGGCCTAGTGCTAGTCCACTGATGTCAGAACTAGTAAAAATAATGTAAAACATCTAAAGTTCTCCTATTGAGATGTTTTATGAAAAAAAGAAATAAAGAATAAGCTGTTAAAGGAATGATTCTTTTGATTAGAACTGCATACTTTTTTCCCCATATAAACCACCCATACAATATTACCAGTTCTCACATCCATAGTCTAACTCTATCCTGCTTCCCATACACAAGTGCATGTGTGTTTGCATGTACACAAGAATATGTTGGTGCATCATGACTACTGGGGAAACAGAATCAAAAAAGAAAGAAAGAGAAGAACAAGTTGTCAACTTACAGTGCAACAAAGACGTTTAGGACACCCCTCAAGAAACATCAATGTTTTACTTGGCCGTTTTCCCCCTTCACCAGAGCAGACGTGTTCTTCAACAAACTTTTCAATATGAAAGGAATCGCACTGCTTATAGGAGTCATTCTGCTTTTGGTTTTGATTAATCAAATGATCGGACGGTACTATTGGTGAGCCAGTACAGCACGCAACTCTCTTGAGACGATGAAGCTTCATGTCAAAGACCAGCGTGATTCCTTTGGAAAGAATACACTCTTGAACATCACGTGAAACAGATTTCTCCACCAATATCACATTTGGATGGCACATATCTATCATCTCGCTTAGAGCTTTCATATGACCTTTTTCCTGTTTTTAAGGGTCAATGATCAGAAAAGGAGTTGAAAACTTCTGCGTTACAAAAATTAGAATTCATTTTTCCCATGGTACCTCATCTAGTGAACTTAATGAAGACAACCCACTTGAGGACTGACCGAGGGCTCCCTGAATTAATAACAGCTTTGGATTCTTGAACTTAGTTTGCATGTGCTTATGAGCAGCATGCTTTTTGAAGACCAAGCCCTTGATTAATTGGCTGCAAAAAAATGTTAATTTTTAGGTTCAAGGGACGAATCCTATAACAGCATTAACATTAAATTTCTATTATAATGAGGTGTTTCAAAAAAAGCACGCGAGATGATGATTTCACGCATGCTCTAACATATTTATTCAACTAATTAAATTTTAAAAAAGGGTGTTAAGTTTTTACATGCTACCAGTTAAAGGAAAAGTAAACAATACTCTCGATGAATTAAATTTTATGCAGATCCAAAGATGATGCTTCAGAAAAGCACATTACTGTCACCCTTTAATCTTAAAAAGAAACATAAAAATGAAATAAAAACCTATTTGTCTCTTCAGTGTGAAATCTAAATTAATTATTGAAGAAATATCCATAACTAGGAGCAATATAATTTTAAACAATATATTGAAATCATATCACCTTTGACTGCGAGAACCAGTTGCAATGCATTTCACTTTCACACATCCGTCCGGACCCATTGCATTTCCATCAATAGGTTCATGTTTCAAAAGTAGAGCGGCTTCCAAAGATAAAGAAGTAACTACATCCACCCAACCATCATTGTCATTCACAGAACAGGCAACACCCACAGATTTAAGAAGTTGACTAACAATAGCTTTGAACTTCCCATTTATCACCTCTTTCAATGCCCTCTGTTTTTCCTCTTTAAAACTGTAGAGTCCATTGCCCACATCTGTATGACTCAAGGAACTTGGTTTTCCCCATTTTATGCCATCTCCACATTCGTCGTCATCATCGTCATAAGCCAGAGTATTCTCCAAGTCATCTTCCGGATCTTCAGGTTCTGGAGGTTCCCAAATTTGACTATCTATTTCACCATTAACAGGAACTCCACTTTCTTTGACGAAGGTTGTAGGAGAATTTTCAATTTCTTTTGCTGCTAGTTCATTACCAGTTTCTGTTTTCTCACCATCTCTATATATGTCCATATCATTCCTATTTTTCTCATCCCTCAAGTTGCTTTCTGTTATCATATTCGAGCTATCAACTCTCTCCCCAGGGTCTTCCAAGCTCGGGTGTCGTCCATTTGGCAGATAATTGAGTTCCCCATGTCTAATTTTTGAACAAAACTCTTGCTCACCCTCAACCCTGAGAAATATCAAATATAAATAAGTACATGTGTGTGTATTTAT